>CAJGYO010000002.1:133725323-134937312 GCA_904845875.1 Miscanthus lutarioriparius
GAGATCCATCCTATGGCATCGTGGTTGCGGACGATGTCTCCTAGCGGGTATGAAGTGACGACCGAGACTTCATGGTCGGTGAAGTAGTGCAGGAGCTTTCGGGTCGCCATCAGCACGGTGTATAGGAGTTTTTGCGCCTAGGGGTACCGAGCCTTGGGCTCGGTGAGTACCTTTCTGATGAAGTATACGGGCCGTTGGACCTTAAGGTGGTGTCCCGGCTCCTCTCTTTCAACGATTAGGGCGGCACTCACCGCGTGGTTGCTTGCCGCGACGTAGAGGAGGAGGGGTTCTCCCCGTTTGGGGGCGATGAGGATTGGGGCTGTCGTTAGCGATGCTTTGAGGCTTTCCAGAGCCTACTGTGCCTCCTTGGTCCAGACAAACATGTCTGTCTTTTTGAGAAGCTTGTAGAGAGGCATTCCTCGCTCGCCCAGCCGAGAGATGAACAGGCTCAGGGCGGCCAAACAGCCGGTGAGCCTTTGTACGCCCTTGACGTTGCGTATAGGGCCCATGTTGGAGATGGTCGTAATTTTTTTGGGGTTGACCTTGATACCGCGTTCGGACACGATGTATCCAAGCAGCTTCCCCTTCGAAACCCCAAAAATAAATTTTTCGGGATTCAATTTGTTGTTGAACCTTCGGAGGTTTGTGAATGTTGCGGCTAAGTTTGCGATCAGGTCGCAAGCTTGAGCTGTTTTGACCACTATGTCATCAACATAGACAACGATTGTTGGTTTTGGCCGCTCGACTTGGTCAGGCTGATCGAGTGGGATGATTTGATCGGCGAAGCATCGCTGTATGCACCATTGATAGGTGGCGCCAGCGTTATTCAGACCGAAAGGCATGGTTACATAATAGTATGAACCATATGGAGTGATGAACGAAGTCGCGAGCTGGTCAGACTCTTTCATCGTGATCTAGTGATAGCCTGAGTAGGCATCCAGAAAGAAGAGGATTTCGCATCCTGAGGTGGAGTCGACTATCTGGTCTATGCGTGGCAAAGGAAAGTGGTCCTTTGGGCATGCTTTGTTGAGGCCAGTATAATCAACACACATTCTCCATTGCTCGGTCTTCTTTTTAACAACAACAGGATTGGCGAGCCAGTCAGAGTGGTATACCTCTTTGATGAATCCGGCTGCTAGGAGTTTGGTGACCTCCTCGCCTATGGCCCTGCGCCTCTCGTCGTCGAAGCGACGGAGGCGTTGCTTGGCGGGCTTCGAGCCCGAGGCGAGGTGTAGTGCATGCTCGGTGACCTCCCGTGGTATGCCTAGCATGTCAGAAGGTTTCCATGCGAAGACATCGCGGTTGGCATATAAAAAGTCGGTGAGCTCGCATTCCTATTTGGCCGGGAGTTGGGTCCCGACCCGCACCGTCTTGGTTGGGTCGGTGGGGTCGATCCCCACTGCCTTGGTTTCCTTGGTTGGGCGAAAGGCAGTCGAGGAGGTTGGCTTGTTGGAGTCTAGGACCGCCGGGGTCGACAACTCCCCGAGCCGTGGGAGCTCGGACGAGTTGATGACGGCAATGGTGAGCTCGTAATGCTCGCGGTCGCACGTGTAGGCGTGTGAAAAGGCGCTACCCACAGTGATGACACCGTTGGGTCCCGGCATCTTTAGCTTGAGGTAGGTGTAGTTGGGGATGGCCATGAACTTGGCGTAACAAGGCCGCTGCAATATGGCGTGGTAGGACCCTGGGAAGTATACCACCTCGAAGGTAAGCACCTCCGAGCAGAAATTGGCTCGGTCGCCAAACGTGACGGGCAGGTCGATCTGCCCGAGCAGGAATGCCTACGTCCTCGGGATCACGCTGTGGAAGGGAGAGCTCAATGGGCAGAGCTCCGACCCGAGGATGCACATGGCGTCGAGGGTGTCGACGTAGAGGATGTTGAGGCCACTGCCTCCATCCATCAGCACCTTGGTGAGGTGCTTCTTGTGGACAATGGGGTAGACGATGAGCGGGTAGCGACCCGGTCTGGCAACATGGGAAGGATGGTCCCTCTGATCAAAGGTGATCAGAGATTCCGACTAGCTAAGGAAGGAGGGATGGCCGTCTCGACGAAGCATGCCTCTCTGTAGCGCACTTTGTGCTGGCGCTTGGAGTAGACGGTGTCAGATCCCCCAAAGATCATGAGGCAATCCTCGGGATCAGGAAAGGCGTCCCCGTCATCAGGCGGGTAATTTGTTCAATTTTGAGACTAATTGACAAGTTTAGGGGCAGCATAAAGTGGACTGTCACAAACTATATGCTAACTATTTTTTTAAAAAAACTATACGTATAACTTGAAATGGGCTGGATTTATTACCTCCAGTGTAGACGTATAACTAGGAGCCAGAACAAAGAATGGGGAAGCACGCTCTGCACTACAAATCAGAATTGATCTCACGGAGGGTGTGTCTTAAATGACAATAGGATCCAACACACTCCACCTGGCCTTCGATTTTCTATGGATAACACCTACTTTGTCAGAGGACAGCGAAGCTAGCAGGTATGTAGCTGATGCATCCCATGACAAACTCAGCACTTGGGCAGGCTCTCCCTTTCCGTCCATCTAACAGTGGAAGCATCAACAAATGAGACCACGAATCCATGATACTCAAAGGGAAAAACCTGAAACAAAGATAGCATATTACTGTGAAGGTATGTGCAAGCTTAAATTCTTGATTCTTGTCCATCTGCACAACCCTTACTATCCCTTTATCGCTTCCATAAGACAACAGCTCCGGCACAAAGTGGTTCCATTTGACGCACAGTACTTTCTCTCCCATATGGTTCTCATGGAACTATATAATGCACAAGAAGACAAATGTGTTAGTGTATTCTATTCCATTTTTTCACTAATATTGAAGTATAGAAGATAGTTCTATGCAATTACCAGTAAATCAGGCTGGTCCTGCCATGAACTGATGACAATTTTTATCCCAAAATCTCCACAGCAAGCTAAGATCGCTGCAGCACCTTGTATCAACTTTTCTTGGTGTATATTGTAGTAAAAATCATAGATTTGTGGTCTAGGAAGGGTGGAAGGCCCAACAGGAAAGACATTGAAGAAGGCAAACTCCCAGGTCTTTTCCTTATTTGGTCGCCACTGAAATCTCTTCATGGTCAGCAACCGCTGGCTATGACATGTGAAAAAGCACAAAATGAAAAGGGCAAGTTTAGTGCAGCCTGGGTAAAGATATTAGGAAACAAGATAGCAAATTATGATAAAAAGCACAAGATAACAAAAGAAACCTGGCTACATACTCCTTTGCAAATTACAAGCCTGAGTACAAGCCACCAGCAGCCTTGTAAAGAACAGCAATCGCTTGCAACCGAATACAAGCCACCAGCAGGCATTATTCCTACTATAGAGATACCGAATACCAAAATCGACTTTGTAAAGAGGAGGCAGACGATCCGCACGGCCGTCTTCAACCTCCCGACTCCTTCCTGTCACCGCCCCCTTCTCCTTCTTCCTCCTCGCCGGTGTCTTCTCTCCCTTCCGGCGACCTTCGTCCCCGCCGCCGCCCACCCTCCCGTCCTACCATGGCCATGGACATGGAGCTCCCCCGCCCCGACCTGGCCCGGCCACCTTCACTGCGGCCAGGGCCCCTAAACCGCCATCCAGCCATCCCCACCACCTGGCCGGCCTTCCTCCCCAAACCCCTTCTCTTCTAAGCCCGCCAGAGTTGGGGAAGATGAGAGAGAGAGAGAGAGAAGAAGCTCACCGGAACCCTAACTCATGGATCCAGGAGGAGGAGGAGGACCCACCTCACCGGCGCCGCCGCCGCCGGATCCACCAGAAACCGCGTCGTCCGTGGCCACCGACGCCGGATCCACCCGAAGCCGCGTCGTCCATGGCGCGGTGGGGCGCGGGTGTGGACGTTGCGCGGGCACGGCCCCGGGGAGGTGGTCGCCGCCTCGCCGGAGATGAGAGAGAGAGAGGTGGGGCGTGCGCGTGGGGAGAGAATGAGAGAGAGAGAGAGAGAGCTGGGCGTGCGGCCGTGCGGGGCGTTAAACGCTGGCACGGCCCATACGCAATCACTTGCAATCGAATACAAGAGACTGAAGGTGTGAAACTAACCCGAATTTTTTATTTTTGAGCCCTTTTTTGAAAAAAATCACAAATATGTCCCTATAGGAAAGATTTCAAAATCTGGACCCTTAGCTCGGCGCCATCGTTGCTGGCGCTGAGCTAACACGTCTTGGCGCCAGCGTCCCTGGCGTCGAGCTGTTCGGCTCGAAGCTAACGTGGCGGTGACATGGCAGACAGCTCGGTGCCAGGGTTACTGGCGCTGAGCTCGGTGTCGTAGATCTTGGCGCCGAGCTCGGCGCCAGCAACCCTGGTGTCGAGCTGCCTTACGTATGGGCCCCAATCCTTTCTCTCTTCCTCTCCCTCTCTCTCTCGCTTTTCCCTTGCCCGAGCAGGGAACCGCCGCTGCCACCCGCGCCCTCTCCCACACCCGGCCGCCCACGCCCTCTCCCGCACCCGGCCACCGCGGCTACGCCGTGCCCCGTGCTTGCGCCGGCCTCCCACGCCACGCCGGACCCCTCGCCGTTCCCTGCGCCCCACCGCGCCGGTGCCGTGACCATGACCGTGCCGCCCGCCACCGCCGGCCTCGGCCGCGCCTGCCGTCCCACCCGCGCCCGCTAAGCCGGACTCGCCGCGTGGAGCGCTGGGCATCTGTGTTCGCCAGATGCCACCGCGTCGATGACGCGACGCTTCACCACGACCATGCACTGCAGCGCCCCAAATGTGCCACCACCAGCCCGGCTCATCGGTTCGATTTCCACGCTTGCGTCATTGTGACTCCGTCGACGTCCGCGACTCCGTCGTCGGATAGGTAAAAATTGTGAATTTACAATGTGCGTACTTAGTTAGCTTTGATTGTAGTGTAGTAGTTTTGGCATTTGTTATTTGCTAGTTAATGTGATGACTCAGGTAGTTGATTTAGTTAGTAATCTAGTGAGATATATATGTAGATAGATAGAAATATAGATACATAGGTACATAGATATAGTTAGATAGCTACTTAGATAGGTAGTTACATATTTAGTTAACTAAATAGGATCTAGCTATTTAGTTAGTACACTGTATCTATGTATGTAGTTATTATCTTATTTACTTAGTTTGTAGTTGGAAAGTACTTGTTAGGTACTATCCATGGTCTAATTTGGACTAAAGGACATGTGTTTCGTTATGTGTTTCAACTAGATGGACAACCTAGTGACCATATATCATGGAGGCACCATTGAATACGATCGCTATGGATATGTTGAGTTTGTTGACATGCAATGCATGCCTGTGCTATTCAATGATAGGCCTTCATTTAGTGAGATGGTTGCAAGGGCTCGGGAGGAGCTGCATTGCCTTGGAGATGATGGCATTGCAGTTGAGGGTGTACTACACCTAGGTTCTCCTCCCAACATCCTCAGGCGAATGATCCCAATTGGGTGTGCGGATCAGTGGGAGAACTATGTGAGATCGGCTATGAAGAGCCAGCTGCAATGTTTGGATTTGGTTGTGCGTCGGGTGTTAGTTGATCCCATCCCTCATGGGTTTTCCCCACCAATGGGTCAGCAGGCACACATTGATCCTCCCATCCAGAAACCTGATATGGATGTTATCGGTGCAGAAAGTGACCAACAAGTAAATATTTATAGTTTTGCTGTACGTTGTGATCGGAGGTGGCCTAGCACTCAATGACATAGGATTTATACTAGTTTAGGCAACGTGCCCTACGTCCATTTTAGGTCGGTCGTTGACTTTATTCCTAAGCCCTGGTGCTCGAAGTTTGCAGTGGGGTTACAAACGAGAAGAAGAAAGATGGGGTGAGCAAGAGGCCTGGTCGGACTCTGGTCCAAGCGCCGAGAGAGACAAGGGCCTTGCTATGAGCTAAGTGTTTGAGCCTATGCTCATGGTTTGAACCTGGCGGTTCTACTATTGTGTGCTAGTGAGCTTGATCGATCTAATGAATCTGATGAGCTTAGAGAGCCTGAATCGACCTCCCTGTTGGAAGAGAGCACATCCCCTTTTATAGATGAAGGGGATGGCTTTACAAGTGAGAGAAAGGGAGTACGTCGGTTGCTAAGCCTTGCTTCCCACGCTGGCGGGTACAAGACGATGGTAGGCGCCGACAACACTGTAGAACTGTAGAATGTCAGATGCACGAGGGAGGTCGCGTCGTCTTCTTTGGGTATGGCAGATGTCGGTACCTGCTGTACTATTAATGCCCAGAGGCATGTGAGGGGTTTTACCATGTTTACCTGCTGCGGTAATTGCCGACGCCTACAACACTGTCGATGCCTCAGAGGCACGTGAGGGAGCCTTACCGCCTTTGACTAGTATGGGAGTTGACGGCGCCCACAACACTATAGGAGAAAATGTCGGCGCATACAACACTGCTTGGGTACTATTCTGCAGGTGCATAGGGTACGATCCCTGGTATTGCGGTTTGACTTGTGTGCCCTGCCTTACTTTTCTTTGTCCATTTCCTGGTCCCTACCGAGCGAGCGTCCCCGATCGGTTGGTCCCAGTCGGCTCTAAGTGTGCCAGGCGGAGAGGAGCTATAGGCAGGGGTCCGGCGCAATCCTAGTCGGAGAAGCGAGCCAGAGTTGGAAGCGGTGTTTCGGCTAGGCCTTTCGGTCGGAGAGGCTGTTCGGAGGTGGGCTAGAGACCAAAGCGAGCGCTCCAGTCGGAGAGGCGGGCCGGAGTCAAAAGCGGGCGCTGTTCCTCCTCGGCTAGGCCTTCCGGTCGGTGATTAGATCTTCCTTCTGGCCTGTCGTTTAGGTACTTGGGCCGGCCCATGAGTTGTGCGTTGTCTACTTGGGCTGAGCCTTTGTTGGGGAAGCCGATCCGCGAGGGACCCTGGGTTTATGAACCCGACAGGAGCCCATGAGCCCCCGGGTGATTCGGGTAGAATCGTCTGGGGGATTTTTGTCTTGACGGTGGGTGCGCGCGAGCGCACCCACGGGTGTAGCCCCCGAGCCCCTGGGCGATTCGGGCAAAATCATCTGGGGGGGTTTCCATGTTGCTAGCGGGGGAAGTTTTTCATTTTGTTAGCGGGTGCGCATGAGCGCACCCGCGGGTGTAGCCCCCCAGCCCTCGGGTGATTCGGGTAGATTTGTCCGAGGGGATTTTTGTCAGCGGGCGTGTGTGCATGTTTTTTAGTCAAGATCGTCGACCAAGGCGTCGTTGCGCAGCCAAGGCGGTTAGTTTTTAGGGATCGGATGAGATGGAGCTCACTGATCCTGACGTCGGTGCAAGCCGCAGGATCGGGTGAGTCGGAGTTGTGGATCCAGGCATCGGTGCGCGTCGTGGGATCGGGTGAGTTAGTTTGGGGATCTGATGAAATGGAGCTCACTGATCCTGGCGTCGGTGCGCGCCGTGCGATCGGGTGAGTCAGAGTCGTGGATCCTAGCCTCGGTGTAGCCTGTGCAGCCGAGGTAGTTAGTTAGTTTGTTTAGGGATCGAGCGAGCTGAAGCCCATGGATCCTGATGGGGCGAGTTCGGGGTCACAGACCTAGGTGTTTGGTGTGCAGTCAAAGCATAGCCGAATGGGGCGAGTTCGGGGTCGCGGACCCAAACGTTTGGTGTGCAGTCAAAGCATAGCTAGATGGGGCGAGTTTAGGGTCATAGACCCAGGCGTTTTCTTGAGCCCCTGAGCCCCATTGGGCTTTTGGTAGGGGTCAGTTTTGAGTTGTGTGCGTTACCGCATCCTCGGTTTGTCGCAACCAGAGGGGCTGAGTTTTGCCCCTTGTCCTGATCGCTCGGGCTCGAGTGACGTGCTCAGTGAGTTCGCTTATAGGTGTGATCGAGTGGAATCTGGGTCCGTCGTTCGTGACAGGGTCGGCATAGCCCTCTTGTGACATTCCACTACTCCTTTACCTGCAACCCGACAGATGCCTAGGTTATTTCAGAGACTGACCCGGGTGGCCTGACGGCCTCCCCTCGATGGAGATTCTGTGGGCTTGGCGAGAGGTTTAGGATCGAACAAGAAGGTTGAGATGACCCTATCTGCTTTGGGGTAGACCGGGCGAGGGCTGCATGGGGCTCATCTGCGTTTTCTCCCCTAACTCTATTTGACGTGGGGCGGCCTCAAGCCCTTCGTGGGCTGGCCTTCGAACCCCGGTCGGTCGTTGCTCATGTCGAATGAGGCAACTGCCGCTTCGTGACGCAACACGGAGCGTTGTGATGCATTTCGCTGCATGTGCGATGCTTAGTTCCCGAGCCCCCGGGCGGTTTAGGGCCCAAATCGTCCGGGGGCCAGAGGCGTATGGAATGAATACGCGTATGGATGTATGAATGAATTATATAAAGAAATAGCTGGGGTCGATAGTGTTACCTTGATGACTCGAGTGACGGGGTCTGAAGAGCTCCAATCAGAAACGTCCGACCAGGACCCATGTAACGTCCCACCTCTCCGAGGCTGGGCCCGCTTACATCTGATAGCTTTCCTAGGACATAGACTGTCCTCACAGACCAACACCAGTCTTTTCTGTGCACTTTGTCCTCACTCATGCGCCCCCGGGAAGAACTTCCCGGTCGGTCACCCAACGCTCCAGGCCAAGCACGCTTAACCTTGGAGTTCTTAAGAGATGGCCTTCCAGAAAAGAAGTTGCAACTTGTTGGTACGAGTATCCTATTAATCCTATTAAGCCCTGAGCCGGGGTGTTACATCCTCACACCCTTAAGAGATCGACGTCCTCGTCAATCAATCCCAAGCCAGGAACGTCCCCTCTTAGCCACGTCCGTGTGTCCAGTGCCAGCGCATATGCCATACTGTGTGACCACGCTGGATCCACACCAGCTATGCGCACCATGCCTGCGCAACTACAACACACGCGCCCGTGAAACCGCGAGAGTCGGCTCTGATACCATTCTGTAACGTCCCACCTCTCCGAGGCTAGGCCCGCTTACATCTGATAGCTTTCCTAGGACATAGACTGCCCTCACAGACCAACACCAGTCTTTTCTGCGTACTTTGTCCTCACTCATGCGCCCCCGGGAAGAACTTCCCGGTCGGTCACCCATCGCTCCAGGCCAAGCATGCTTAACCTTGGAGTTCTTAAGAGATAGGCTTCCAGAAAAGAAGTTGCAACTTGTTGGTACGAGTATCCTATTAATCCTATTAAGCCCTGAGCCAAGGTGTTAGAACCCATGCTCATCGTTCGTGACGGAGTTGGCATGACCTACATGGGGCATCCCTTTGCTCCTTACCTGTCTCTCGGTGTGTTTTTCTGAGCCGTTCGATCGACTTAGGAAGCCCGATGGTCTCTCCTGGCAGAGATCCCGTTGTTTGGGTTTTTTCAAGTCCCCCCTGGGGAGGCGGAGAGCCTGCTGCGCGTGGTGACACTTTGTTTCTCGCACCCAGTCGTGCGGTAGTGGTGGGCCATACCCAGGCCATGTCTCGTCTGTCCAGGCGTCGCTCCATCTGACTAGGCGTCATTCTGTCGGTCAGTGTGTGTCCCATTGTTTCCCATCCACATTGAATGGGGGAAGGGAGAGAGTTTTTCACTCTGATCTTTTACCCCTCTTTAGCTGTCGCGTCTCCTCCTTAAATAGGGGGAAAGAGGGGGGGGTTCGTCGTAGTCCTTTGCCTATTCTCCAGCCATTGCCTCTCCTCCTTCTTCCTCATCACCGAGAGTGCATGTATGCCGCGGTGGTTCCTAAGTGAGAGAGAGGGTAAGCGAGGGGGGAGACTTATAGATCCTTTCGTGAATCCAGAGCATGATGTTGAGCTGGAGGCTACCCGAGGCAGTTTTGGCCATCTTTGCCTGAGAAGGGGCGGCTTCCGCCGAAGGAGGTGGCGCGCTGGATTCGCCTACGAGGCCTTTTTCAGGATGGAGCCGTGCGTGGACTCTTTCCGGTGGATCTTTACAGGGCAAGTTTTGTTGGAGGGGAAGTTGCCTAGGATCGTGCTGGTGAAGGGTTCTATGCCTGTAGCTGCTCAAGTTGGCCAGTTCATAAAGTTTGATGAGATCTCTTCCAGCCATGGTGGTCATACCTTGGTGGCAGCGTCCCTGCCCAGGAGCTGCCTCGACTGCATGAGAAGGTCCGGAGCTCCATGCTCTTCTGCTGAGCATCTAGGGGTGCGACACTCTTGAGGTACCCGTTGCGCTCACTGAAGTCGAGGGAGCGAAACCGAGCGGGTCCCCTGAGGTACCCGTTGCGCTTGCCGAAGTCGAGGGAGTGGATCCGAGCAGTCCCCTTGTGGCGGTGGTTATGTCCGGCAATGTATGTCGTCGAGCGGCCGTAGTAGTATTTGGAGTAAAAGTAGTTTTTAGAACATGTAATAGTTGAGTTCGTGGGTGAGCTCCCGTGTAAACGTTCTTGTGTACTTAATGACTATAGTCAGTTTCATTTTTTGTAATGGAGCCACTCCGTTCGGGGAAGCTTGTCCCTTTTGTTCCTTAGTTTCACCTTAGCACAATTTTGTTTGTTATTCTTTCTTTTTTGTACCTGCCCGTTCGTTCCATAGGCTGCAACCTTGGGAGCCTGGGACGTGGCCAACGCAGCTCAGCTGCTCATAACTATAGGTAGAGGCGGGGTACGACCGGTCAGAATATTTTAAAGCAAAGCTACGTAAGGCAATTCAAAGGAACGAACTAACCTTCCATTCGGATAGGAAGGAGTTTTATCATATGACAGTAAATGGAAAAGAGAGGTAGTATTTAGTATTGTACCCGAATGGAGCCCCCGAGCGACTCGAGCTGAAAGTGTTCGGGCTAGGGTGCTTTACAGGAGCAAGTGTTTGACTAAATGGCGGTAACACATAATTTAGGGGAAAACAACATAGTTGTTCAATGTTCCAAGTGTTGGTGAGAACGTTGCCGTTGTCATCCTCTAGTCGGTAGGCGCCTGATTGGATCAATTCATTTATGGTATAGGGTCCTTCCCATGATGGAGAGAGTTTGTGTTTTTCCTTCGTTGATTGGGTCCTTCGGAGCACAAGATCACCGACTTCGAGGGTCCTCCCCCTGATCTTCCTTTCATGGTACCTGCGGAGAGTTTGTTGGTAGCGAGCGGAGTGGATGACGGTTGTCTCGCAGGCCTCCTCGAGTAGGTCAACCGTGCCTTGCTGAGCCTCTGTGGCTCGGTCGTGGTCAAAAGCCTTCACGCTTGGGGCGCCGTGGTCGAGGTCGGAGGGTAGCATTACCTTAGCTCCATAGGCTAGGAAGAAAGGTGTTAACCCTATGGATCGGTTCGAGGTCATTCTTAGGCTCCAGAGGATCGCTGGGACCTCTGTAACCCATCGCTCAACGTATTTGTTGAGTCGGTCGAAGATGAGTGACTTAAGTCTCTAGAGGACCATGCCATTGGCACGCTTGACCTGACCGTTAGTACATGGGTGTGAGATCAAGGCCCAATCGATCCTGATGCCGTATCCATCACTGAAGTCTAGGAACTTCTTCCCAGTGTAGTTAGTCCCATGGTCAGTGATGATGCAGTTAGGGATGCCGAACCGGTGGATGATGTCGAGGAAGAATTTGATCGCCTCTTTCGAGCAGATGTTGGCGATGGGCTTGGCCTCTATCCACTTGGTAAACTTGTCGACCGCTATGAGTAGGTGAGTGAAACCGCCCGAGCCCTTTTTGAGGGGTCCTACCATGTCGAGGCCCCAGACCACGAATGGCCATGTGATGGGGATGGTTTGAAGCTCCTGTGCTGGCAAATGAGTTTGCCGAGCATAAAATTGGCATCCCTCACACCTGCGGACGACCTCCTCTGCATCTCGTAGTAAGGTGGGCCAGTAAAAACCTTAGCGAAAGGCTTTTTTGACCAGCGACCATGGGGCCACGTGATGTCCGCAAATCTCGGCATGGACCTCGAGGAGGAGCTGCTTCCCTAGGTTGGTGGGGATGCACTTCATGAGAACCCCCGATGGACTCCGTTTGTAGAGTTCATCACCGAGCGCGACGAAGGTCTTGGTGCGTCGAGCGATCCATCGGGCTTCGGTCCTTTCGGGCAGGAGGACATCTTCGAGGAGGTAGGCAAGTAGCGGTGCTCACTAGTCGGTTTGATCAGGTACTAATACGGCGACGTCAGCGGGTGACGTCGTCATAGAGGCACTAGGATCAGACCCCCCGAGCACCAGCTTCGTGTCGGGGTCGAAGCCCCCGGGCGCCGGATTGGCATCGGGGTGTGTTTAGACCGGACCTTCTAGGATGCGAGCAGACAGCTCATGGAGGTCATTGATGAAGACTCCGCTTGGGGACGGATCCCGTCTGGCGGCCAATTTCGCGAGAAAATCGGCGACATCGTTGTCTTTTTGGGGGACGTGATGCAGCTCGATCACCTAGAATTTGTCCTCAAGCTTGTGCACCTCTTGGCAGTACGCTGCCATGAGGGGGCTCTTGCAGGAGGATTCCTTCATGACTTGATCAACGACCAACTCCGAGTCACCGTGAACGTTGAGTCGCGTAGCGTCGAGCTCGACGGCGATGCATAGTCCGTTGATGAGGGCTTCATATTCCGCGGCATTGTTTGAGGCCGAAAAATGGAGGCGGATGGCGTAGCGGAGCTTACTCTCATTCGGGGAGATCAGCACCACTCCAGCCCTCGAGCCAGGCCCCATTACGGACCCATCAAAGTACATAGTCCCGTACTCGTGGGTGATGTCTGGGGTCGGGAGCTGGACCTCCATCCATTCGGCAACAAAGTCCGCGAGAGCCGGGGACTTGATTGCAGTACGGGGGATATACCAGATGTCATGGCCCATGAGTTCGAGCGCCCACTTGGAGATCCATCCCACAGCGTCGCGGTTGCGGATGATGTCCCCGAGTGGGTATGAAGTGACGACCGCAACTTCATGGTCGGTGAAGTAGTGCAGGAGCTTCCGGGTTGCCATCAGCACGGCGTACAAGAGTTTCTACACCTGGGGGTACTAGACCTTGGGGTCGGTGAGTACCTCCCCGATGAAGTATACGGGCCGCTGGACCTTAAGGTGGTGTCCCAGCTCCTCCCTTTCGACAACCAGGGCGGCACTTACCACATGGTTGCTGGCCACGACGTAAAGGAGGAGGGGTTCTCCCCGTTCGGGAGCGACGAGAATTGGGGCCGACGTCAAGGATGCTTTGAGGCTCTCCAGAGCCTGCTAAGCTTCCTCACTCCAGACGAAGGCATCTGTCTTTTTGAGGAGCTTGTAGAGTGGCATCCCCCATTCACCGAGCCGGGAGATGAACCGACTCAGGGCGGCTAGGCAGCCGGTGAACCTTTGCACGCCCTTGACGTTGCGTATGGGGCCCATATTGGATATGGCCATGATCTTTTTGGGGTTGGCCATGATGCCGTGTTCGGACACAATGTATCCCAGCAGCTTCCCCATCGGAACCCCCAAAACACATTTTTTGGGATTCAGTTTGATGTTGAACCTTCGGAGGTTCGTGAATGTTGTGGCCAAGTTTGCGATCAGGTCGCAAGCCTGAGCCGTTTTGACTACTATGTCATCAACGTAGACGGTGATCGTTGGTTTCGGCCGCTCGGCTTGACTAGGCTGATCGAGCGGGTCGATTTGGTCGGTGAAGCATTGTTGCATGCACCTCTGGTAGGTGGCGCCAGCGCTCTTCAGGCCAAAAGGCATGGTTACGTAGCAGTACAAACCATACGGGGTAATGAACAAGGTTGCAAATTGATCGGACTCTTTCATCGCAATCTGGTGATAGCCTGAGTAGGCATCCAGAAAGGAGAGGATCTCGCAACCTGAGGTTGAGTCGACTATCTGGTCTATGCGTGGCAAAGGGAAATGATCATTCGGACATGCTTTGTTGAGGCCAGTATAATCAACACACATTCTTCATTTTTTGGTCTTCTTTTTAACAAGAATAGGATTGGCAAGCCAGTCGGAGCGGATTACCTCTCTGATGAACCCGGCCGCTAGGAGTTTGGCGATCTCCTTGCCTATGGCCCTGCGCCTTTCATCGTCGAAGTGACATAGGCGCTGCTTGGCAGGCTTCGAGCCCAGGATGAGGCGCAGTGCATGCTTGGCGACCTCCCTTGGTAAGCCCGGCATGTCAGAAGGCTGCCATGCAAAGACATCACGATTGGCGCATAGGAAGTCGATGAGCTCGCATTCCTATTTGGCTGAGAGCTAGGTCCCGATCCGCACCATCTTGGTTGGGTCAGTGGGGTCGATCCCCACTGCCTTGGTTTCCTCGAGTGGATGGAAGGTCATCGAACAGGTTGGTTTGTTGTGGTCCGGGACTGTTGGGATCACCGATTCCCTGAGCCGCGGGAGCTCGGACGAGTTGACGACCGCGGTGGCGAGCTCGAAGTGCTCGCGGTCGTACATGAAGGCGTGTGAGAAGGCGTTGCCCACGGTGATGACGTCGTTCGGTCCCGGCATCTTCAGCTTGAGGTAGGTGTAGTCGGGGATCATCATGAACTTAGCATAGCATGGTCACCCTAAGATGGTGTGGTAGGACCCTAGGAAGTCCACCACTTCGAAGGTAAGCACCTCCGAGCGAAAGTTGGCCTTGTTGCCAAACATGACGGGTAGGTCGATCTGCCTGAGTGGGTATGCCTGTGCTCTCGGGATCATGCCATGGAAGGGAGAGCCTGCTAAGCGGAGTTCCGACCAGGGGATGTGCATGGCGTCGAGGGTGTCAACATAGAGGATGTTGAGGCCACCGCCTCCATCCATCAGTATCTTGGTGAGGCGCTTCTTGCGGACGATGGGATCGATGATGAGCGGGTAGCACCTCGGTCTCACGACGTGGGAGGGATGGTCCCTCTAATCGAAGGTGATTAGAAATTCCAACCAGCTAAGGAAGGAGGGGACGGCCATCTCTGTGGTGCATGCCTCCCTATAGCGCACCTTGTGCTGGCGTTTGGACTAGAAGGCATCGGACCCACCGAAGATCATGAGGCATTCCTCAGGGTCAGGGAAGCCGCCTCCGTTGTTGCCCACCGCGCCTCCTTTCTTGGCTGCCGCCTCTTTGTCATCTCCTTCTTTTGGCCCACCGGCCTATTGGAGGAAACATTTGAGGAGCTCTCAGTCCTTGTAGAGGTGTTTGACGGGGTAGCCGTGGTTGGTGCATGGGCTATCCAAGAGCTTGTTGAAGTGGTCAGACAGGCCCTGTTGGGGCTGCTTGCCCGTGCGATCAGCTGCAGCGACCAACGCGGTGTTGTCCGACCGACGTCGATCCTTTTTGTTCTTTTTGCCCCTCTGAGTGGAGGGGCCCTCATCTTGGTCCGCGCGCTTGGTCTTGCCTTTGTCCCAGCCTCCATTGAAGATCGCTCCAACCGCCTCCTCGCCACAGGCATGGTTGGTGGCGACGTTGAGTAGGTCGCGGGTGGTACGGGGCTTTAGGCAGCCAAGCTTGTGGATCAGGGACTCGCAGGTCATCTCGGAGAGGAATGCGCTGATGACGTTCGCGTCGACGACATCAGGGAGGGAGTTGCATCGTTGGGAGAACCTGTGGATGTAATCCCGCAGGGACTCACTGGGCTTCTACTGGCAACTCTTGAGGTCCTAGGAGTTTCCAGGGCGGACATACATCCCCTGGAAATTTCCGACGAAGACCCTCTTGAGGTCCGCCTAGTCGCGGATGCTGTCATGTGGGAGGAATTCAAGCCATGCCCGAACATGTTCCTCCACACAGATGGGGAGATACTAAATGATGAAATAGTCATCATCCACCCCTCTGACTCGACAGGTGAGCCAGAAATCTTCAAGCCAAATACCGGAGTTTGTCTCTCCAGTGTACTTGGTGATGTTGGTGGGCGGTCGGAAGCACTATGGGAACGGCACTCTCTGAATACGCCGGTCAAAGGCCCTGGTCCTGGGCCCTCAGGGCTAGGACTCCGGTTGTCCGGCCGGCGACCATGCTTGGGGCGCGTTTCACCACTCCCCTCAATGGTTCGGCCGGGATCTGTGTCGCCTGCTCTCACCGCCGCCCGGTGGGCGTCATCATCAAGTCGGACTTGGTGCCAATTGCTGACGACACTACGAGCGTGCTGGTGTGGACTGGGCCGTTCGTGTACCAGTAGTCAGCACGGAGCAGGCGCCAGGTCGGACCACGGCGCAGTTGCTGCCTCCCGAGCCGCACTTGACGGCTGTAGCGGTGAGCGGATGGAGCGATTCATCTGGCGCGTCCCCGCTCCCCCGGTGGGGAGAGAGGGTGCGTGTCAGAGTCATGATGTGAAGCTTTCTGCCTATTGAACGGCGGCGGCTTCTACTAGCACCCGAAGGTTCCGGTAGACCACCCGCTCCTGGGGGTCGACGGGCTCGAGAACGCCGCGCAGAAGCATTGCTGCTGCAGCGATGTTCTGGTTAGCCCGAGCGAACTATGGGGGATCGTTCCCCTAGTTCGCAAGGTCATGTTGACCTAGCAAGCGTGACAACGGGCATCACTGCCCGCCGAGGCATGCGCGCGTGGTGCATCGTGCTACGCCGAGCACGCCGGCGCTAGGCGGCGGATGGTTCTGCCATCTTTGCCGTAGCCCCTCGCCGTGCTCCTGTGCCCATGTGAGGGGCCCCGCAAGAGGGTTCAGAGGGGTGTGAGTCTACAAGGACTCTGCTACTACCGGTGGCTGTCCTAGAGCGTCCGCCATAGCACACTCCAGGGATGGGCAGTGGCCAGGCGCCACGTCGCCTATGCTGGAGCCATCGCTCCCAACCTCATCGTCGAGGAGTTTGTACAAATAGGTGGGAGCATAGCTCGCCATCCCCACAAACTCGGACATGAAAGGAGTTGGCATCAGCATTTTTTGGAGCCCCCGGGCATATGCATCCACGGAGGACGCGAGGCCGTAGGGGACCTAGCCATGCGGTGGTTGTGGTACGGACAACGCGTTCCCTCTAGATAATTGATGAAATACAATAAATAGTGAGTAAATAACATAATGTATATTACTCATAGTGAGGTTTGAGCAGAGAGTTTGCTTGGAATGAAGCATAGATGCCACATTGTTGAAGTCATCGTGCGGCCCTAGAGCCGATGGAGGGCGCCCCTCCGACGGGCGCCGGAATGAGTGTCTCCTTGCGGAGGTGTAGTACGCTAAGCCGATCGGCGATGAAGTCCAGGCTTTCAAAGAGGAAGGCCTGGGATGGCTCAAAGATGGGTGGAACCCACATCCCAATAGGTGGGAGTGTGGGAAACACCAGTGAGCCAAAGCAAATCGTATCGCCCGAGCCCGCCATGGTGGAGGTGGAGGAAAAGTGGGCCATCCGATGACCAAAAAGTGTTGTACGTACAACGTCTTCCCCATGGACGGCGCCAACTGTCGGTGTCAGAAAGTGACCAACAAGTAAATATTTGTAGTTTTACTATACGTTGTGATCGGAGGTGGCCTAGCATTCAATGACACAGGATTTATACTGGTTTAGACAACATGCCCTACATCCAGTTTGGGTCGGTCGGTGACTTTATTCCTAAGCCCAGGTGCTCGAAGTTTGCAGTGGGGTTACAACGAGAAGGAGAAAGATGGGGGGAGCAAGAGGCCCGGTCGGACTCTGGTCCAAGTGCCGAGAGAGACAGGGGCCCTGCTATGAGCTAAGTGTTTGAGCATGTGCTCATGGTTTGAACCTGGCGGTTCTGCTGTTGTGTGCTAGTGAGCTTGATTGATCTAATGAATCTGATGAGCTTAGAGAGCCTGAATCGACCTCCCTGTTGGAAGAGAGCACATTCCCTTTTATAGATGAAGGGGATGGCTTTACAAGTTGAGAGAAAGGGAGTACGTTGGTTGCTAAGCCTTGCTTCCCACGCCGGCGGGTACAAGACGATGGTAGGCGCCCACAATACTATAGAATTGTAGAATGTCAGATGCATGAGGGAGGATGTCTTCTTCTTTGGGTATGGCAGATGTCGGTACCTACTATATTATTAATGCCCAGAGGCATGTGAGGTGTTTTACCGTGTTTGCCTACTACGGTAATTGTCGGCGCCATACAACATTATCGATGCCTCAGAGGCACGTGAGGGAGCCTTACCGCCTTTGACTGGTATGGGAGTTGACGGCGCCCACAACACTGTAGGAGAAAATGTTGATGCCTACAACACTGCTTGGGTACTGTTCTACAGGTGCACAGGGTATAGTCCCTAGTATTGTGGTTTGACTTGTGTGCCTTGCCTTACTTTTCTTCGTCCGTTTCCTGGTCCCTACCAAGCGGGCGTCCCCGATCAGTTGGTCTCAGTCGGCTCTAAGCGTGCCCACTGGTCCGGTGCATTCCCAATCAGAGGAGCTATAGGTAGGGGTCCGATGCATTCCCAATCAGAGAAGCGGGCTGGAGTTGGAAGCGGTGTTTTGTCCAGGCCTTCCGGTCGGAGAGGCCGTCCGGAGGTGGGCCAGAGACCGAAGCGAGCGCTTCGGTCGGAGAGGGGGCCGAAGTCAAAAGTGAGAGCCGTTCCTCCTCGGCCAGGCCTTCTGGTCGGTGATTTGATCTTCCTTCTGTCTTGTCATTTAGGTACTTAGGCCAGCCCATGAGTTGAGCGTTGTCTGCTTGGGCCGAGCCTTTGTTGGGGAAGCCGGACCACGAGGGACCTTGGGTTTATGAACCTGACATTTGTGGAGGTTGCACCTACGGTTCCCGATGCTCAATCTATCCCCAATGCGGTAGTTAGAGATGCTTGTTAGACTCATGTTGTTGTGGCAGATCCTCCTCATGAGATCCCTTTGACACATAATCATCCGAGTAAGTGTCTTAACCGCATGGTTATTGGGAGCTTACCCCCTTCCTTACATCCATTTCTTTCATTCTTTCCTCATTTCTCTACTTATGTTGCAGGAGACATTCCTGAGAATGTGGATGTGCCCCCTGTTGCTACGCAAGTGTACTTTGGAGATAGATTTCGTGGCTCCAATAGTGTTGAAATTATGCATGATTCGGAGCCATATGAGACGGCAAGGGCTCTTGATTCTGATGATGATCGCCCTGTTGGAGAGCTGACAGAGAGTGATGTTGAGATGCTGAGGCGTATCTTTCTCGGCCGCTGTGATCCAAGAGTTTACGAGTTCAACGATCTTACTCATTCTGATAAGGCGTGTGTAGAAGGACATGATGATGAGCTCCTAGAAGCTCCTAAGGCTGGCCCTAACATGGTAATTGAGAATGGAAGCGTGTTCAATGACCTCCCTACATTAAAGAGGTGGTTGTAGGCATTTGCAGTGATACGAAAGAGACCTTACAAGGTCTTGCATTCATATGTGGAGCACCGTTACACAGTTGTGTGTGACAAGGAATGCTGCCCACGGAGGGTTTGTGCAAGGAAGCAAAAGGTCACCGGAAAGTGGAAGATCACAAAAGTTGTTGGGCCACACAATTGTGTTGGCCATGAGCTAACACTGAGGCATCGGTAGTTGACATCTACCCTCATTGCCAAACGGTTGATGGGAATATTGCAAGGAGAACCCAACATGAAGGTGAGGACAATTATCAGGACTAATGAGGCGGTGTATGGAGGTTATGTGATAACTTATGGTAAAGCTTGGAGGGCTAAGCAGTGAGCGTGGAAGATGATATATGGGGACTGGGAGGATGGGTACGAGCAGCTGCCAGTACTTTTCAATGCAATCAAAGCGGTGAATCTAGGCATGCATTATGAGTATATCCCAAAACCAAATGCATGGAAGGATGGGAGGCAGAAATTCTTTCATGCTTTCTGGTGCTTCCCTCAATGTGTCAAGGCCTTTAGGCACTGTCGTCCCGTCTTCTCCATTGATGGTACATTCTTGATTGGCAAATACTAGGGCGCACTTCTTATAGCCATATCATGTGACACGAACAACAAGTTGGTTCCTTTGGCATTTGCTTTGGTTGAGAAGGAGAACAATGACAGTTGGGGATGGTTCTTGAGGCTAGTCCGGATACACATGGTTGGGCCTGATAGGGAGGTTGGTGTCATATCTGATAGGCACCAGGGCATACTTAATACCATGTGAGAGCAGATAGAGGGGTCTGCACCTTTGCACCATCATTGGTGTACTCGGCACCTTGCCGAGAATCTACTCCGGAAGGATGGTGTGAAGGGTAACTTTGATCTATTCTAGGAGGCTGCTCGATAGCTTGAGGACAAGTACTTTTAGAAAAAGTTAGAGTAGCTCAGAACCGCATCAAATGCAGAAGGTAGACAATGGCTCACAGGTTTGATGAGGGATTTGGAGAAATGGACGATAGCTCATGACGCCGGTGGATGGAGGTACGAGTTTTAGTGCAGCAACATGGTGGAGTCATTCAATAAGTTGCTATTAGGGATACATGGTATGCCCATGAATGCAATCATTCAATTCATCTTCTATAAGCTTGTTGTCTTGTTCAATGATAGACACGCCCATGCATTGAAGTTGCAGAGTGATGGAGAGATATGGGCTTCGAAACCAAAGGCACACCTAGAGAAGGCAAATGAAAGGGCTGGCACACATGAGGTTACATGCTTTGACCACACCACAGGGACTTATCAAGTCGAGCATAGGGGTGGTACAATGTCCGACAGGGAGGTCCGAGAGTCGAGGATGCATGTGGTTGTCCTCCAAGATTTCAAATGCACTTGTGGTAAACCAAGTCAGTACCACTTTCTATGTGTCCCATTTGGTGGCAACAGCTAGGCATCGCAACTATAATATCGAGAGCAGGATACCTCATGAGTTTAGTGTCGACACGCTTGTGCACACATGGAGCCCCCGCTTCATGCCTTTCCGGGACCCTGGAGAGTGGCCTCCATATGATGGGCCGAAGTATATTGTGGATCCAGCTTACCGTTGGAATAAGCATGGATCAAGGAAGAGGACGAGGCATAGGATGGTTATGGATTAGATACCCAGAAGAACGAGGCGTGGGAGAGGAACCCCATTTGTTACTGACCCCGAGTAGTACGAGTGCGGCAAGTATGGTAGACTTGGCCACAATTCACAAAGTTGCCATTGGCATATTAGTGAGGTGCGACTATTGGTTGATTATATTATTTAATATTTGTCATATTCATTTAATTAATTATGCATGTAATTGTGTTAATTACTTGTACATTTCTAAGTTCATGTTTCATTGTATATTGAATTTCTAATTCATTGACTTTTTTTGTAGGATGGCGTAATTCCACCTGCTCGACCCGACGTACGAGGCGACCCACCGAGGATGTCTCATAGCGCAGGGGCAGGTAATAATCTATATGTTTTGTTCAAATTTTGGTGAGCGTACATGTGTTCATGAAGTAATAGGAGACTATGTTTTATTCCATATAGGACCTTCCGCTCCTTCGTCCTAGAACCCACAATGGGTTCTTGGACATGCGATACGACGATAGGTACACTCCTTTCCTGGAAAGAGTTGGACTAGATGTCACCTCTTTTCAGGTTCATCGTGGGTTACCCAAGTTCAACTTAGCGGCCATAACTACGTTGGTTGATAGGTATTATATTCAATCATTGCTTCCATTCATGGTCATTTATTCATATGCTTATCTTTTTGACATGTAATCTTGCTTTGTCAAAAATATAGGTGGTTGCTAGAGACCTCAGCTTCCACCTACCTTTCGGGGAGATGACAATCATGCTCTAGGACTGTCAGGAGATGCTAGGCCTGAGGATTCATGGCAACCTAGTCACCGAGCAATGCAGGTTAGAAAGCTAGAGAGCACGAGTGGAGGCCTTCCTTGGGCGTGAGCTTGGTGAGCAAGGGGCTTGCACTTTTGGAGTTCTCATCTCCTGGCTCCGGCAAGAGTTCACACAGTGCCCCAAGGAGGCAAATGAGGAGACAGTTGGGTACTACTATAGGGCGTGGATCCTACACCTGTTTGCCTGCGTTCTCTTCCCCGACGCCACGAGTGACACTGCATCCTAGATGTGGGTCCACTACCTTAGTGACTAGGGACCAGGCGGATCACTACAGCTGGGGCTCTATAGTCTTGGGTTTTCTATACCGGTAGCTGTGTGAGGGGTGTCGTCGGACTTCGTCCACAGTGTCACTTGGTGGATGTGTGTACCTGCTCCAGTTGTGGATGTGGGCTCATCTTCTAGTTGGACGTCCGGAGGTTCTGGCTCGTCGTGAGTGGTTCCAAGGTTAGCCTCCACGTCGACAACCGACGTGGGCGTACCTTTGGGACTAGGTCAGGGTTTCGCACGTGAGGTTAGAGTGGGCATACATTGAGTTCACGAACGAGCTAGACACACTCATGGTGTCTAGTGTAACTAAATTTTATTTTCCATGCTGGTTTGAAATGGATTAGTGTACTATCTAACATCTTGTTTGGACATGTTGTAGGTGGAGTGGGAGCCGTACGATGGAGAGGGGGCACTTACTTTTCAGTTGAGCAACTTGTGTGGGTGGGACGATGACTTCTATAGGATGAGGTACCCTATAATCTGCTTCTATGCTATCGAGTTCCACCAGCCAGATAGAGTTGCACGCTAATTTGGAGTGAGACAGCTTTGGCCAATGGCTCCGTTCTCGACTGGCGTTGACTTACACAAGTAAGTTTTTTGCTATTTCAAATGTCTCGTGATGGTCTATTTCCATTAATATGGTGACATGTACGTGGATTCCAGTAATGATGACATACGTGCAGGTTGGATCGTCAGAAGAACAGAGAGATTTTTAACAAGGAGAAGCACCACCAGTTCTACATTGAGCAATGGGAGGAGATGCATGAGAACGTGGACGATAACAACGAACCGCACACGAACCGTGAGTTCAGGCGGTACCAAACTTGGTACCAACGTGCGACACGTTGTAGGCTTAGGGTACAGCGGACAGAAGATGACTACGCCGATATCGAGTCCTCCGATGATGAAGACACGGCGTACGACCAATCTACTCGTGCAGGAAGGCAGGTGGAGGCAGGACTGATCTTGGACAGAGTGGTAAGTTAATTACCTTATTTTTCTACGTTAAGTTGCATACCAATACATTAGGTGTTAGAGGTATCTATTTTAGGTAGTGCCACCTTCGAGCCGTAGCATCCTTATAATACGTTAGATTCTTGTAGAAAAGAAAATAAAATATGTTGCTATCTGTTCAGAAGTATTATTACTGAGAACTTTGTTGCAGGGCAATACCCTCAAATGCTCCGTTGAAGACATTGAGCGCTTTCAGCCGAGAGTCAGAGACGACGATATGCGTAGCTTCCTAGATGTAAGATTCAAAATATTCTTTCAAACATATTATTAATACGTTAGATTCTTTCAGTTAACATAATTTTGTACAATAGAGGCTGTCACATCGGCAACGCCATGCGGCTACTCATTGTGGTTGCAGGACAGACACAACACAAGACATGTACGTTCCTTCCGTAGGTAGAGGATGCTTAGGTTCCTCTAGCCAAGTAGCTACAGGGGATGGGGACGAGGACGAGGACGAGGACGAGGACGACGTAGACCAGAGGCACGAGGAGCTTGGCCCATCTCAGCTCCATGACGCTCCCTCGACTCAGCCTACACAGCCTCCGGCACTAGGCGACGTCGTCCACGTGACCCTTACACTCCAGGTTCGAGAGCTCTCGGTCACAAGGGTAAGGGTAAGACTAGGAGGCACTAAGGGTTGTGGTAAATGTTAGTATGCACTATTATGGATTTTGTATTTACTTTCCTGTAACTATTTGGGACTGTATGGACATTGTGGACTATTTGGACTGTGCAGGATATGTTATGTTGATTGTGATGTTCATTGTGGTTTCATTGTGCTCTTTGGATGATTAAATGTTTGGATTATATAATGATGTCTCTGTTTGTAACTGTGGATGCTCACTGAAACAAGGGAAACTCTTGTGATTTTTTCGTGAATCATTAATCACACTACACTGCTAAAAAGGCACAAATGTAGTACACAGATTAAATATAAATTCATTAGAACGTGTATAGTCCAATCGTATCGTACAGATGCTTTGCAGATGAATCTAGGCTTATCAAGTAATAGTGAACGAATCAAGGCTTTTGAAACAATGAAAATAGACTTTTCAGTTATAAGGACAACAACGATTTATCACTTCACTGACATAGTACTGGCATGCAAGGAAGCACAACTCCACTCCATCTCCACCATCCATCTTATGACTGTTTGATCCAAGGGTTGAGGTGAAGAGGCACACGGATCGCTGACATGGCACATTGAGAGGCCTCCATTCCTCCTCTCAACCTATAAACAACCCCTCACTCCATCTCATTCACACACACAACAAGGAAGAAGAGCACTCCTCAGTATTTTCTTTCGTTGCAATACCAATGTCTAGAAGGTCATCCAGAGGTAGAGGAAAGGGGAAGGAAACTACCTTTGTGTGGGAGGGTCCTCTTGGTCCCGATTTCTTTGAGGAAGCTTTTTATGAGAGGTTCCTAGTTGAGAGCAAAAGTGATTTCACCAAAGAGGCACCACTGAGAGGATACGATGAAAGGAAAGAAGAGTGGCCAAAATGTATGTATGATGAGGACTGCCTAGTGCAGATGTTCACCAGAATAGATGAAGGTCGTTGTTTCTTCAAATGCCTGCGAGCATGGGTAATTGCTATTACTATTTGTTTCTTCAATATATTCCTCTTCTATAAAACTTACATGACATACTTATTGTAGTCTTCCTTGGTCGAAGAAAACTATGGGTTCACTAGGTGGGTCGATCCTCGACCTATTTATCCGCATGCAGAGTACACTACTACCTGTAGGACCGTATCTTCGATCTAGAAAAGGAAAGTTAGCAGCGGTTACAAGAACGACAGACAGGACGACAACAACAATGGTGCCGATTCACAGGAGGCACTCTGCAATGATCCATATTGCACCTGCCCTAACCACAAGAACAAGGGGCCTCCCCGTCACCCCGCCACCACCACCACCAACAACATTAGGAGGCTACTGTGGAGAAGGTGCAACACAATTTGCTATGTGGCCACACTATTAGGACGACTTTATCTTATTCACATGCCACATCTATGTGTTTGTTGTTTGTTTTAATTACCTAAGGCATGTTAGGTTTAGTCAAAGGAACTCTATACCCTAGTTTGGTACATGTTCTCACATGTCATTTCATGTGTTTTGTGTGTTGAATTATATAATGCCCTACTTCGTTAGGTTTTATTTGCAGCACGTGATCACATTTCAATACATCCATAATATTAAGCTGAATATTATGACCACAAATAATGAAAACAACCACATAATGAAAAATCCAATACTATGCCACATTAAACAACATAATAATACTAGAAGTACGTGTCAAAAGTAGACATAGGGGCCAAATGTACTTTCAAATTCTCAGTCTGAAACATACTGAGCAAGCAACTCATCATTCGAGTACCAGTCCTCTACCACAACCCTGTAGTTGTAGCTAGGCTCACCTGCATTGCTCTGACCTACCTGTCGCCTATAGTAAGCGGCCTCCCCTTCATCTGCGGCCTCTGCGGCCTGAGTAAAGAACGCATCGCCATCCTCCTCCACCTACAAGCCCACCTCTATTGGAGCAATGAGCACGCTCAGTCTGCCAGTGTCGTCCTCAGCCTCCTCCGCCTGCAAGTCCGCCTCTGCTAGAGCGATGAGCTCGCTCAGTCTGCCAGTATCGACCTCATCCTCCTCCGCCTACAAGCCCACCTCTGCTAGAGCGATGAGCTCACTCAGTCTGCCAGTGTCGTCCTCATCCTCGTCCCCCTCATCAGACAACACAATCGGTGATTGAATGGTGCGACCAGCTCACGATCTGTGCTCATCTAACTTATTTTCCTCATACCTTGCATGAGCCACCTCTGTGGTATGTTCCTCGCTGCATCCAATCCCTTCATGTATAAAATGCAATCAGTTAGCAACGTGATTATATTACATTTAAAATCAGGCAACGAAAAAAGGCTTTCAAGCACTCACTGACACATAATGCAACAACATGCTCGTTTAAGACCTGCATCTGTACTCTTGTCTCCTCCCTTGCCTCCTTCCTTGCCCTCTCCTCCTCAAACGTCATTCGTCTCTCAAATCCCCATTTGTCAAGCCCAACATCGATCGGGTTACAAATACCGTGTTCTAGCAAACTCACGCATCTTTTCTTTGTGATGTTTAACGAATAGGTTGATGTAGTCAGGTCCATATCCCCTCTTTCGTACAATTACTTGCCTCCCCTTCAGTTCATCCAAGAACTTAGCTTGACCATCATAACATTTCCACCTGCATTTCCTAGTGCTCTGTTCAAACGAAAAATTATATCATATATGTCTTAACAAAAGAAACAAAATACGATTTTATGTTTACAACAAAAATAACCAACCTCATCATAGTCAACTATATGGCCGCAATAATGGCCTATTCTAAGCTCCGAAAGGACTAGGCCATAGTTGGATTTAACACCACATTCGCACGCACATGGAGGTGAGGTGTAAATTTGTAAATTTCTTTCTTTTTTCTTTCTTTCGCGGTTCTTTTTCTTAACCTTGAAACGACACTTCGCCATTCTAAATAAGGTGACATTGGTTCATATAGGACCATAAAACCACTTTGTAATCGACTTCATGCTTGACAAACAACGTATTCTCGTGGTTTATCACATTTCGATCTGAAAACAGAGGAGGTTCCTTGAGTCATCTAACTGCTTGTATAATACAAATATTGAGGGATAGGGAATGAAACCCTAAGTAATGATGATGTTCTTAAGGTTCGTCAAAAAAAGGTACCTAGGGTCAAAACTTGTCGCATATCGATCCAATGAAAGAAAAAACAATCATGGTCCTACACAACGAAAAACAAGGAGGATATTAGTAGGATACTTACACAAATAAAGAAAAAAAGATAGTGGAAATAATTTCTACGGATTAAATCAAAGTTTACAAGGTCGGATATTCGATTGAAAAACGTGGCCGAAACCACAAATGATATAGGCGAAGCTGGAGGGAGAGAAAATCTTTGCTAGAGAGAGAGGTATAATTTCGAGAGAGCCAAAACTCCTCCCGATACATTTCTTAAATCTAACAAAGCGGATGTAATTTAACAAACAAAAATCAAAACATCACAAATAAATGTCAATGAGAACCATAACTACAATACAACCAAATTCGTTCTAAGAACGAAAGCAATTAACATTAAAACTAAACCTAGGGTTTCTTATTTGATGCACAACAATAAACCCATAACATAACTATGCGGACGGCGGTTACCTAGGTTTGCTAGCTTTTTCATGCCTTGGCATCATCCTACTGGTTGTGATACAAATATTGAGGATAGAATGAGCTAAGGGTCCATATTCTTAGGTTGAAAAATCCGACTAATATATAGGGCAATCGATGAAAAAATTCTAAAAGGGCTAAAAATACCTTGCTCTCAAGTTAGAGATCAAATCAAAGTTTCAATGTCCAATATGCCAATTCGTGATGTAAGCGATGGGGAGAGAAAAAACCGAGAGGGAGGAGAAAGAAGAGGAAGAAAAACGGGCAAGAAGGTTGGGGCCGGGGTTAAAAAACTCTCTCTCTCATTCTGTTCACGCCGAGACCGCCATGTCTCTCTCTCTCGCTTCTTTGAGCCAAGAGCTCGGCACGACCTTGTCCCCGTGGCCGAGGCTGCGTTATGCTTCGGCGCCGAAGAACGATGGCGCTGAAGGCGGTCAGATTTTGAAATCATCTAGGGGTATAGAAAAAAATTTAAAAAGGGCTAAAATAAAAAAATTGGGTTAGTTTCACAAGTAGACGTATTCGGTTCCTCCATCCCAAATGTAAGACGTTTGAGGTTTTTTGGCTCCAAGTTTGACTCTCTCGTCTTATTCAAAAATTTGTGCAAATATAGTTCTCTTTAAGTCATTCTTGAAGAATTTTTATTAATAAACCAAACCAAACCACCAATTTAAAGAAATGATATTTTACACAAATTTTTGAATAAGACGAGTGGTCAATCATCGAAAAAAAATCAAATTATTGCAATTTGCCGGAATAGACGAGTACTCTCTTGCAGTCTCTTTTTTGATGGTTTGCTTAAAACGGCAAAGAGGCGCTAGCGAACAAGCGTGATGGCGCGCCCTCTCGCGCTCTGCCCTCTCCTACTCCCCTACCAGGAACCATCTAGATGGCTGGCACGTGTTCCTGATCACTTGAAGGCAGCAAATTTGACCGGTTCAAAAAATAGATAAAGGTTATATCTGTGTCAAATTAGCTGTGTAAAATTGAACTAATCACAATAACTCTGTAAAATTCAACTGATCACAAACTTTTTCCGTGATGTTTTAGTAGTGGTCCAAAATTTTCTAATATGAATCCAACGCTGTAAATTTAGTGGTGCCGGTGCAGTGTTTTGGACTAGTACGGACTATGTTTGTCATTAACTCAACTTCTGACAACCTGTGTTGATAAGAACAACTTCAGAGCTACTACTACCTAAACAAGCCTGACAAAACTAAAGTAAACTAAAATTTAAAACAGATTGACTACTAAAATTTGATTCAAGGGCCTATTTCACCTGGCCCTAATTCGCAGTTTATGCGCGGCACGTCCAAACCACCATGGGCACCACACCTCTCTTTGCTTCGCGAGAACAGGAGGGGTGATCGGAAGTGGAAACTGGAAACAAATCCAATGGGTAGGAGGAGCGAGGACGTGCGGGGAGATATCAGAGAGTATCCGTGCCCGCCTGCCGTTGGCTGGAGCACCTGCTGCATGCCTCCTGGGCTCCTTGTGGTCCAGCTGTCCTTCTGGCTCCTGACACGGGCCGTGTATGGCACTGCAACGCCGGGCTCAGCTTTTGTCTCCCCGGCGGCAGGCACGCCAAAGCCCCGGCCGTTTCGCGCATGCATGGACGGAATCACAGCTTGCATGCTTGATCTCCACTGCGCCAGCGCC
Organism: Miscanthus lutarioriparius; assembly: GCA_904845875.1. NCBI lineage: Eukaryota > Viridiplantae > Streptophyta > Magnoliopsida > Poales > Poaceae > Miscanthus > Miscanthus lutarioriparius. The sequence continues at coordinate 133,754,016 of CAJGYO010000002.1, forward strand.
ATGCACGCACGCACACCCCTAGCTGTAGCCTTGGGTCGTTTAATAAAAATAAACCATCTCATTCAAATTTGGAAGTTTATTAGGTCAGGTCGACCCACCTCACCATAAGCAACACGGACGGCTTTTTCGACTGCTTTGGGTGATAACCCGAACAAAACTGTCCTTTTAAAATTATTGTTTCATTTTAGTGCGCGCGTGTCAGAGTTGCTTCTCTGTTCTCTCGTTCTCTTCTACTCCGTACTACTATCTGTGATCGATCAGTACGGGCATTCCAACGTGCGCCTTCCAGTCAGCTCAAGCTGCCCAGGCCGATCGGCATGGATCTACATCTACCAACTTAGCTGCTTCAAAGACGTGGTGCTAAAATCTCCTTTCAAGAATGCATCCGCGTGTCACGGCGGCCTTTTCTGAAAAAAAAACAGTTTGATTCGTCGTTGTGGGTGCATGTTACAAAATTCTAGCTATGTTTGGAGGCTATAGGCTACAGCCGGTGCTATATGCATAGGCGGTGTGCTTGACTAGGCGTAGTAGCCCACCTAACCATTAGCACTAATGGATATGGATCTAAACAGGATCTAAATTCACAATTGTATTGCTGCGACTTACTACCTGACAAACTGCCCGGAGGGAGTAATGCAACTTACCAAAAAGTTGGTTGTCCTAGTTCTCCCCTCCTGTTTTCTCCGATAATCCATCCGATGGGGCGATCGTAAAATCTCCAAACTATTTAATTTCCGTCAGCTCAATTAGATTGACCCTCATGGTCACCGTCTTCTCCAACCAAGAAAATAAAGAGGGCACACTTTAATTACAGAGTTAAGTTTATTTGTCATACCATGAAGTGAGTCCGTATATGTACACATACAGTAATGACAAGTTGACGACAAGTTGCAAAACGGGCATAGCTTTAGTTAATTTATTTTCACGGGGACACGAGGAACAAACAGAAATTAGAACAGAAGGTTGCCTACCCATTAGCGTACATTCGGTTGCATTTTGCTCAGATCGTTCTTGATTCGTGAAAAAAAAATCACGGCATTTTTGATGAGAGAAAAATATTATTCATTAAAAATTTACAATGATTCACGATTGAAGAAATGAACATGCTGCAGGTCCGTCCGTCTCTGCATTTATGCAGACACAACCGCACAAACAATGCACTTGGCCAGTTGGCCATGCTTATCCCTGTGACGTCATCACTAACCGACACCTCCCCGCTCGCCTGCCAAGGACGATACGCGGGTCCCACTCTCCCCAGTCCCCGCCCTCCTCCTACGCTTTTGCAGGCTGAAGCTCCGCTTGCATGCTGCGTGCTGCATGCACGCTTGCTCCCACGCCCTAGATTTAGTAGACGGCTACTAACAACCGTCACAAACAATGCACTTGGCCAGTTGGCCATGCTTATCCCTGTGACGTCATCACTAACCGACACCTCCCTAAACGGGAGCTCGCAGTCGCCTGCCAGAAGACGAACGCGACGAAAACGGCGAGGACTCTCCCCCCGCCCCGCCCACCCTCCTACGCTTTTGCCTCCTCCAGAATCCGTCCGCCGCTTGCACCTTCCCAGCAGCTGCCGGCTGCATGCCCGCCACGTGCCCCACCGGCTACAATCAGACGACCTAGATCCGATGGGGTCGGACGCGGTGAGGTAGTAGGCGTTGCTGCTCGTTGGTTTACCTAACCCCGTCGCCCGGTAGCAGTCACACGTTGCCCGAAACGGCAAAAGATGGAACGGGCGCTGGCCGTGCCCAGGTGCTGGCACCCAGCCCCACCGGCCAGCATCCCTGAATAAAGTATTAGCGGATTCAAGCATCAATATAAGACAATGTATTTGAATCAAAAAGTTCACATTGAAAGAAACTGCAACCACTAATGACCACACTGCAGTACAAACAAATAAGCTGCTGTTAAACCACTTTACTAGATTAGAAAGTAAATTCAGCGGACATGCACAACCCGTGCTTCCGGATAGTCCAAAACTGGCACTGATCACAGTGAAGCCAACAGTACATAGTGAAAGGAGGGCATCCATTTTTCCACCACCCTTCCTTAAATTTAAACAAAGTATGGACCCAAAATAAAGTGGATTCAAGCATCAATATAAGACAATATTACAACAACTCCAAAATAATAACGCTAGTATTAGCGGAATAGATAGGTCCAAAACTGGCAGATCACAACACAACCACTTTGCTAGTACTCCTAGTAAATAGGATTCTAACTGCACACTCCGCACGCGCTGCTCATAGCATCTAATGGCGTGTTTGAGCATGCAATATACTTTACATTTACAAATCCATTTAGATCTTCTCTCGGAGTTGCTCTAAAAGGGGTCATCCAAACGGGCCCTTATTGCAGCCCATCATCAGCCTTCCCGGATCGGGCTAAAACCGCCATACAGTTACCAGGCCGCAGTGGCCGAGACGGAAGCCCAACCCGCCCGCCCGCACGCGCGACTCCAGGCCATCGGCCCCCCCCCCCCGCAGGCCTCACCCTTCCCCGTCCCTCCAGATCGAACCAAAGAGGAGGCAGCAACCACCGCACGCCACTGCGGTGCTAGGAGCTCCTAGAAGCGCCGCCCCGCGAGAGGGAGGCCAGAGCAAGGAGGAGATCCGGCCGCAGAGCAGGTCGGTCGGAGATGGGAGTCCCGGCGTTCTACCGGTGGCTGGCGGACCGCTACCCGCTGACGGTGTCGGACGCGGAGGAGGAGGAGCCTGTGGAGCTCGAGCCCGGCGCCTTCGTCCCCGTTGACCTACGCCGCCCCAACCCCAACGGCCTCGAGTTCGACAACCTCTACCTCGACATGAATGGCATCATCCACCCCTGCTTCCACCCCGAGGGTCGGGTACGCATTCGGTCCTGCCCGTTCGATTCCGCACCCCGGAGTCCCTACCCAGTGTTTGCTTAGCTCTCGATCTCACGGCCTCGGTTTTCCTCCCTGCAGCCTGCCCCCACCACCTACGACGAGGTGTTCAAGTCGATTTTTGATTACATCGACCACCTCTTTGGCCTCGTCCGCCCCAGGAAGCTCCTCTACATGGCCATTGGTGAGTCGCTGCTACAGTGCTGCTACTTTGTCAGTTGTCACGTATAGACGGTGTTGCTCTGAGTAACAAGGTCGGTCAATTTTTTGTCACGTAGACGGTGTTGCTCCAAGGGCAAAGATGAATCAGCAGAGGTCCAGGCGATTCCGGGCTGCTAAGGACGCGTCTGATGCGGTAAGGCTACAGTTGCTGTGGTTGTTTGGCTTGTTCAGGTGGTGGCAGCTGTTTTCTCATGTTGCGTTTACTTTGTTCAGGCAGCGGAGGAGGAGAGGCTGAGGAAGGAGTTTGAGGCAGAGGGTAGGACTCTAGCCCAGAAGGAGAAGTCAGAAGCAATAGACTCCAATGTCATTACTCCAGGGACACAGTTCATGTATGTACTATCTACGGCACTTCAGTACTACATACAGTTGAGGCTGAATCACACGCTTGGATGGCAGTCTGTCAAGGTGTTTACTATGCTGGCTTGGAATTGTAAATTTGTTCTCAATCCTAGTTAGGTACTAACTGAGATCTGCACTGTGTGTATTTTTCAAGATAATATTGTCTGATTCCAATGTCCCTGGAGAGGGAGAGCACAAAATTATGTCATACATCCGCCTGCAGCGCAATCTTCCTGGCTTTGATCCCAATACGCGCCATTGCTTATATGGCCTGGTAAGTTTACTTCATTTTTAAACTACTAGTGGTTTCTGTTTAAGCTAAATCTGTGATACACGTTACCCACTCTATTCTCCAGGATGCTGATTTGATTATGCTTGCTCTAGCAACTCACGAGGTCCACTTCTCAATTTTAAGAGAGGTAAAACTTCTTATTGTTCTTTGTTGGAAAGTATATGTATATTTATACACATCTAGCTAGGGCCAAGTTCTGGACCCTAATTTTGTCCTCTACATGGTAATTTAGGAGTAATCCCGTAATTACAGAATTCAACTGACTTTACAGGTGATCTCCATGCCAGGGCAACAAGAAAAATGTTTTCTTTGTGGTCAAGTTGGGCATTTGGCTGCTGAATGCAGAGGTCCTAGTCAGCCTGATAATTCTGTGGAGCTACCTCCTATTCATAAAAAGAAGTACCAGGTACTCTGAAACTATATAACCATTTTGATCCAGTAAAATTGCTTCAGATATGTTGTTTGTTATTCATCTTTTACTCTTGTTGATGTTGATTCACTGTGTGAATATTTTCCTGTTGACAGTTTCTTAACATATGGGTGTTGCGTGAATACCTGGCAAAGGATTTGGAAATTGTAGACGCTCCCTTCAAGATAAACTTTGAACGTCTTATTGATGATTTTGTGTTTATGTGTTTCTTTGTTGGCAATGACTTTCTTCCTCACATGCCAACTTTGGAAATTCGTGAGGTGTGTTGATCGAAAGCATCCATCTTTATTTTACTTCCAAGATGATTTGTTCATAACTGTGATTAATTGCTGTATTCTGTAGGGTGCCATTAATCTTCTCATGAGTATCTACAGGTCGGAGTTCACATCAATGGGTGGTTACCTAACTGATGGGGGTGAGGTAAGGTTTATCAGATGCAAATTCTTGTATTGTTTGAACTTTGAAGCCATGCAATTGCAACATTTTTTGTGGCAGCAAATACTTAATACTTACAAAATGTAGGAAACTAGTCCTGTAGTCAGCTTTATAGTGAACTATTGGCTTTCTTTAACCATGTGATGCACACTATGATGTTTGATATATTAATAGTGTATAATCATACTACTATTTAGGGAAACCAATTTAGATAGGAATTCTCTCTTCATGGTTATCCTGTCATCTGTTTTGTGTCAGAACGTTAACACTACATAAGCAAAATGGTACCAATCCCATCAATTTGCAAATTTTGTATTATGTTACCATATTGGTTTAAAATGCAGCAAATTTGGTATTATGTACATATTGGTTTAAAATGCAATGCGTGGAATATGGTTGGTAGGATCCAGTGAATTATAGAAATCACAGTAACATTACTCAAGTTGACTGTAGACCAAATTGAACTTCATACCCATTTTCGCCTGATGAGTTATGGGATTGGGACCTATGGACATTTGCTATTGTACCATTGCCTGTGAAAAAAGAAACTGTTTCTAGAATGTAGGAAGATGGATCCGATATTTTTACTAAAGTACCAGGTGGCTTTACTGTGTTTGGCAAGTATGTTTGTTACGGTTCGTCATACATCATCTGTGGTTGAATATTCCTTCCTTGTTTAGTCTGCACCTCTGGATATCATGCTGCTCAATAGCATACATGTATAAGATAGTTTATTATGCCCACCACTTGACAATTTAAGCCATTTGGGAGAAAGCCCCTCTTCATTCTCTGATGTAATGCTCAGATCAAGTGTCCACAAGTGAAAGTTTGGTTTATGATGACTCATAAAATCATAAGTAAAACCTTCGGTCTCATCATTCAGCAGTAGTTGTTGCTTTGCCGAATGCACGGATTTCCTTTTTTTTCCTTTTACATGGGGTCAAGGCCTGAAATCTTGACATTTTCTCCATTCTAATGAAAAGGTTATATTGGACCGAGTGGAACATTTCATCCAGTCTGTTGCGGTCAATGAAGAACAAATTTTCCAGAAACGGGTACGCATTCAACAGGTAATTCCTAGCTGGTCTTCATCCAATGTCTTTATTGATTTCTGTATTCCTACATATACTTTATGCATGCAAATATGTGATCATGGTGAAGATTGTGAAATCATTTTATAGTAGTGGTTCTAATAATCTTAGTAGGCCAATCATCTTATGCTATAATGATATGCTTATTGTGCAACTTCATTTTTTAACATGATATGAGCATGTTAAGATACCATAGCGTTGATGCCTTTTAAAAAATGATTAATTCCTTTTCAGTGAACTTCTCAATAGGAATGAATTTCAACTTCCACTTGAGTATACATTTCCAAATAATTTGAAAATTTATGCCATTTGAACCTTACCGTATGTGTTAATACTTAAAATGTACAACCACAAAAGCTTGTTAGTTAGATCTTTGCATTGATATTGCTATCTTAGAAGACAAATTAACTTCTGATTGGTCAACTGCAGGCACGCGAGAACAATGAAGAGAAGCATAGAATACAGAGAGAGAATTCTGAGGAGAATCAATATGTGGATAAGGTCTATTTTTTTATCCTGTGAACTGTCCAAATATGTTTGTTCAGTAATGTCCGATGTCTCTAATAACTGTAAGGAAGTATTAAAATCGTTGGTTGTCCCTTGTTCTATTTCTTCCTTCAGGTGAAGTTAGGAGAGCCAGGATACAGGGAGCGTTATTATGCTGAGAAGTTTAAAGAAGAGGCGGAGTCAAAACCCATTGATCAAGTTCGGAGAGATGTTGTGAGTTTTCTTGCCAGGCACCATTTTGATTTGTGGAATCGCAGCAACTTCTAACTCAATGCCCAAATGTTACCGCTGAAAAATTGACAGTGGATATATGAAAGGTTTGCCAGATAATAAATACCCAACAACCAGGTTCTGAATGTTGCCCCTTGACAACATAAACAGCTACAACTTACAATTAATAACTGGACTAATATTGATGGTTTTGTGTTGGAAATAGTTATGGACTGAGTCCACCATCGAGATGCCTCTTTTGGCCTCGCAGCAATAGTCAATAGTCTACATTTCCTAACACTTCACAGGCTGGAACAATCAGCCAGCTGTTTTGACGTGTTTGTTGCATGATCAATTTGCCCAATATGTTAATAAGGTTGATCTGGCTTTGCTTAGGGCAGAAACTTGACTTGATTTAAATGCTTTTAGTTTGGTTTTGTGAGTTGGTCTCAACCTACTATAAATTACTCACACCCAAAGCGATTTTGGATTTTTTTATTTCTATCTATCCTGTTTAAAAATACTGGTCCCAAGTCAGGGGAAAGGAGGGTCATGATTCATGAGGCTGGATGAGCCGTACGAAAAATCCAGCCACCAGATGAAACCCAAATAAAAGATTGTAGTAGCATGCAAAGTGAATTTACATTTTACAATCCACATACCAGAGCCATGGCCTACTTACAACTCCTTTTTTTTTTTTAAAAAAAAAAACACCACAATCCTTTTCTTTGGTTCATGTTGGGTTTAATCTCTAGCCTACCCCAACTTGTTTGGGATAAAGGCTTTGTTGTTGTTTTAATGTTTTCTTTCATTCTGTGGTAGGAATAGGTGGTATACTCATACTGACTACTGCTATTCGGTTGCCATTTGCTGTCAACATTGGTCTCGTTTGTCTTTATTTGTCTATTATCTATGCATATTTCAGGTCCAGAAATACGCGGAAGGTCTTTGTTGGGTTATGAGATACTACTATCAAGGTGTTTGTTCATGGCAGTGGTAGGTAAATATTGACCGTCTACTGTGAGAATTTGCTATCACATTTCCTGTGGAAGATAAAACATCACTTGATTGAATGCTAAAGTATTATTCTCCACTATCTCTGACGTAAAACATTATGCCCAGTTTAGGTAGGTCCTCTTAAAGTTTCTTAACTCCACAAACAGATACAAGATATGCATCTAAGATCTAAATTTATGGTAACTAGATGACCCAAATTTGGACCTCTAGATTTCATCGAAACCATATGCCGTAATTCTGCACAGATCAATTGGTTCTTGTTCCACGACTCATAATTATATAAAAGTGATAGTCCAGTATGATCATGTCAACATCCTCTTCTATTTACGACTTGCAAACCAAATTTTATGACTGAAGAACAAAAACCTCTGGTATTTGTCTGCCATGCAACAGGCTATGCTGCAGTTGTGGAATCTCCAATAGGCGGTGCAGTTAGATATGGCTCATGTCTTAAGTGACTAGTGCCTGTTTCCTGATATTGTTCTCTGTTGCTTATGCGTTGATGGCAATTTACTGACATTCAGGGTTCACTGTTTTACATAAATCAATAATGTGACAAACCATTTTTACCTCTGCCATAACCAACATGCCTACCTAAGCAATAGTGTTGACATGCTCTTCTCAGCAGCACATGTGCTCTTCTTCTTTAGATCAAACGTTTACTGTGGCTTCTCATCCACATGTCAGGTTCTATCCCTATCATTATGCGCCTTTTGCATCTGATCTAAAAGGCTTGGCTGAATTGGAAATAACCTTTTTCTTGGGTCAACCTTTCAAGCCATTTGATCAACTAATGGGAACGCTACCAGCTGCAAGGTCTGCTACCCCTGATGCAAATGAATCCGTTCCATGTTCAAATGGAAAGAATGTCAAATACAATGAGTTCTGAGATGTCCACTATTTATTCTTCTGTAGCTCCAATGCACTGCCAAAATACTATGGGGATTTGATGACTGATCCAGATTCACCATTGAAGTCTTTCTATCCCAAAGGTACCACCACCTATTTTGCAAAGCAAAATAAAAGTACCTCAAAACTGCCCCATGCATAGGGTGATTGTGTATCAATAAAATCATATTTATTCATTGCTTCTAAAGCCTTATGCTGCACCTGCAGATTTTGAGATAGACATGAATGGGAAACGTTTTGCATGGCAGGTAATGCAAATGGATAAATCATTCTTCTTTCTGGCTACTGATTGTGTTATGTAGAAATATTTATGTTCTCTTTTGCCCAGGGTGTTGCAAAATTGCCTTTTATTGATGAAATGCGTCTGCTTGCGGAGACAAGAAAACTTGAAGATACTTTGACAGTATGTTTATGTTACAATCCTTATTTTTTAACCATCTGGGCTTGTTACTTTCATTTTGGCTGAGCTTTATTTTGCTCTTTCACAGGAAGAAGAGAAATTCAGGAACAGGACTATGTTTGACATAATTTATGTTAGAGATACTCATCCATTGACTACTCAGATTATGTTCCTGTATCAGAACTACTACCACCTATCAAGAACAGACCCTTATGTTATTCCCATTCAGCCTGCTGTTAGGTTGGTAGAAATGCTAGATACATTGATTTGGATTATTTTGCATTCGGCATTTGTTTACTGTGTTGCTGTATGCAGTGGTGGAATGAATGGATTCCTATGTTTATCCGAAAGGAACTGGTATAGCGTCACTGTAACTTCTCCAGTTAGGGGGTTCAATGGCATTGCTCAGAACAGAGTTTTGTAAGCATCTTATCGTGTAAAGGCATATTGTAAACTAAAAGCCACCCTTTAAATCTACTAGCACTACATATATATAATTTTTTTTCTATTATTTTTCAGGAATGCTACCTATCTTAATCCTCAGTATCACAAACACATCCCAGAGCCTCCAGTGGGGGTCATCATACCCGCGAAGGTATTTTTGTTAGCCCTGCACCCAATGTGCATTTTGGTGCATATAATTCTTGGAGAGATGAAAGTGTGAACATAATATATTTTTTCTTTTTTTTTAAAGAATAAAGCCCCTTATGTATAGTTTAGCCTTTTTGACATCACCAGTTTAGAAACTAAGCCCATAACTTACTCTATTTAGTGTTTTTGTTACCAAGCATGTAGGGTGTGAAGTTTAGTGTTTTTTTTTAACCAAGAAAACAAAAGGGGGCTCTCCCACTGTTAGATTTAGTAAACCACAAAACCAACCACTGCACAAAACGAAAGGAAAACACTTCAGCTAAGCCCGAGCGAGGCTAGAACAAGAAGAAAAACAAAAAACCACTATACACATGAATCAACCCAGGAGAGAAAAACAGATCGCTTGTTTTCAGAAATCATAAAGTTTAGTGTTCACTTAAGGTAATTTCTAATGGCAGAGGGGGCCATGGCCACCTTTGGCCACAACAAAGCTCCGCCTCTGAACAGAAGCATAATATTTTCTTTTGTGATGATGCTATCTTTTAATTACCTGGCTCTCTTATTATCCATGATTGCACTGTTATGACCTTTATATAAGTATATGTTATCATTATCCATGTTATCATTATCCATTGAAGTATATGGTGGTATTTCGTTTGTATCGATTTCGATGTTGGTTTGCTATAAGCAGTTTAAAGATAAATTCATGGCCCAACAAGTGTTCCATTTTGTAGATACTGAAACCTAGTGATTTCAAACCCTTTCCTGTGTTGTGGCATGAAGATAATAGTCGTCGACAAGCAAGAGAAAGGTATGATTAATATGTCATAATGCTTTTGCAGAGTACTTCCACTTCCACTAGAGAGTATTCAGGAACTATAGGAGTCTGGGTATCCACTTTAAATGAAATACTATATAAGCTGTGCACTGTTTTGCAAATTTAGATCAACACACTTTTACTTCATCCTGACTAGCTTACCCTGTTTTTGTAGCCTGACCAATTGGGTAATCTGTTTGCACCATCATGATTTCTTTCCATTTACAGGCCTCAGGTTTCTGGAGCCCTTTCTGGTTCTCTCTTAGGAGAAGCTGCACACCGTCTGGTGAAAAATTCCCTCCAGATCAAATCTGGCAATGCTGCTGGGTTACTTGATATGCCATACAGGGGTGCACCCTATGGCCCTGGAAACAGACCAAGGCCTGCTGGACCATTGGGGTATGAGAGGGGTTTTGTGGATAATCCATACCATGCACACATGTCTAGAAGTGTTCCAAACCCTCACCCTCAGTTCTTTTGTGATTCTCAAGCTAACAAACAGCCAATGCGGATACTAGAACGGCCAAACTCCCGAAGTCATGATGCTGGTATCCGTGCATCAATGTCAAAATTGACAATCCAAGAAGGGCCAAGGCCTGATCAAAATAACAGGATGCAGAATTCCGGGTACTGGCCCAATCAACCACATCCTAATCACTTTGCCGGACCCCCAGCCCAGCGGCCTATGCAGAACATCAGTTTTATAGCTCAGCGACCTTTCCAAACTGGGGGATTCCCGCAGCAGACACCTGTAAATGGGGTTCCACCACCATTACCTCCCAGTAACTGGATTGGGAAGCAACCAAGTGGAAGTCACATGGGTGTACCTGCAAAACACGATCCAAGGACAGCCCCGGATAGACAGCCTAAGCAGGATAACCCAAGATTGCAACAGGATAAGAGACAGCAGGCTACTACCAAGGTATACCGTGTCAAAACTCAAGCTACTAATGGTAATGGTTTGTCAGAGTCAGGTAAACAGGAAGAATCTGCAGCGTAACTGGGTTGCTGAGTTGCTGGAAATCCACATGGGCATCTTGGCCGCCCTCCCCCCCCCTCAATTTATATTCCGTTGTTGAATTGTTTGTTGTATTACTTGGAAAGGAGTTGGCTAAATTTTAGGACAGGGGATTTAGACACATCCTTGTTTAGTTGCTAGGAGATAGTATGGGCATCCACTGCTGTTGTAAAGCTGTTAGTGGGATAGCTGAAACTGTCTTGTGCTGGCTGACTGCTGAATAATTTCCCGACCCGTCGAAGGCTGGCTCACCTGCCCTGCTGTATCTCATGAAAGTTGGGGTCAGGTATGCTTGGTCTTCAACGGAGCAAGGTGAATAAAACTTAACTTAAGTTTCTGTGTGTCGGAGGGAGGAGTAAGCATTCTGGCTTTTTCATTGAAGGTTTACCCAAATTGGGTCTTCCACTGAAAGAACATGTTTCTTCCTCTCGAGCTTAACAAGGGCGATAATTAGGACAACGAATATGATCTCTTCTCTTTTCTGGGATGCAAACATGATATTCAGTTATTCACATGGGTGAACTAGTGGTGATTTGTTGTTGTGTTTTAGGAAAGCCTTGGATTTCGAAACGCAAAACCATCCCGAGTCCAGCTCGTCGCAAGTCTGCAAAACCACCCAGGCACGTAGCAAGCATACGTACGTGAATGAATTCCGAAACGCAAAAGCATCGAGGTTTTTTCCTTTGCTCTACCCAACCGATCCCTAATCCTGAAATCCTCCCGTAGTTCGTGGGGGCACCCGAGGCAGCACTCAACGAACGTGGGACGTGGCCCATGCTGTCCCAAATAAATAGTCAGCTTAGCTCTTCATCTCACAATGGTTCTCTCTCCGTTTTGATTAAAAAAAAAAACTCTACCAGACTGCGCAGGAAATGCCATCTTCAGAAACCTTTCTTTCTTTGTATAAACTACAGGGTTACAAGTTTTTGTGGCTAGACAAAGGACCAGACCAGAATAACAGATTAATTCGTTCCGTATTTAGTAAACTACAATAGCCAATAATCCTGTATTCTGCAGAGCCTCAGACCTCAGTGCCCATTTGTAGACGGATCGTAATGCAGGCACACGTGCACAGTTAATTGCTTTCTGCCATGCAGATTTCGGCAAGGAGAGCAGCCAACTTTCCTGGTCCAACATATATATAGTTGCTCCCCGATATGGTGATGGTGTGGCACACTTAAATTTCAGATGAGGAATCAACTTCGATGTTCTTATTACGTCGTCAGTTGCACTGCCAAAGTCAAAATCAGTCTGATATCCATTTCCTATGTCCTTTCGTCTTGTAAAGACACGTGGAGATATAGGGACATCAATCATTTTTTGTTTGTGAGCCATTTGCATTAGGGGATTCATCTGGCAGGAGACCCAGAAGAGGCAGAGGTAGCAGGGAACTGAGATTGCAAACCGCGATCAGCAGAGCAAGGTTTTCAAAGTTGTCTCTGCTGACTCCCAGTAGCTGCGTTAGACCCGCGCCCACCAGACCGCCAGCAACACCTCCGGCGTTAGAAATGGACATCAAAGTGGCAAATAAAGTTGCTTCCACTCCCGGAGGGCACAACTTTGCAGCCAACACCAGGACAGGCATAAAGGAAGCCTACAACACAAAGTTTATGTAAGGTGTCAAAAGCACGGTGCAGGTCCAGATGTCTTCATGTTTAAAATGTTTATGAAAGTCACGGAATTTATTGTATCATATCTAAACCTGAACTATACACCTTTTCTAAAAAAACCTGAACTATACGAGCGAATGCCATAATTAAATCTTGGATATTCAACTTTCAGTACGACTTTGGTACCATATTCATATTCTGCCTCGATTAATTTAGTCTTCCTATTTATGCCTTTACTATTTATTTTTCAATAATTACACCTTTGCTGCTCTTTTAATATTGACGCCTTTTGTGCCAATCATAGAATGCGTGGTAGGCATATAAAAGAAACTAGGTTGATATGTCGATTTTCATGAACAGGAGCAAAAACAGCTCTTTTGCAGCATACCACCTACAGAATTACTCGACCTGCGGGGGGTTATGACGGCCCCCGGGTTTTCCCTTTAAGAAGATCTTCTCACACATATCGAGAAAACCCCCGAATCCCCGCCCCCATCCTGACGCAGCGGTATCCGTTGCCCTGTGAGAACCGGGCCGGGCCATAACTGCTCTTTGGCACATGGAGACGGGCGAGGGGATTTTTTTAACCTCAGTCTGAAATTCGCTCCCATGGGGAGTCAAACTCAGGACCTGAGGAGTGCCGCTGGGTCACCTAACCGTTTGAGCTAGGCGCCCTTTGGCACCACCTACAGAATTACAGTACACAAGACAAAAAAATGTGTAATTTTAGAGTTTGTTCCCTCCAATTAGTATATCACTTCAAATACCAAGCATGCAAGGTTATTTCTTGAATCATGTAGTTGTTGCAAAAGTCTTTCATACCTGACCAAGGACTGTGATAATCAAAGAATCCCCAATGGAGAACCATTCGTCGCTTATGTCAAGCTTCCGGTTGAGCCCAGTGACAAGAAGAACCTGAAAAATACACAAGTAAATTTGATTTTAAAACATAGATTGCAGGAACAACACTAGAACAAGTAAGCACAGAAGAGGACCTGTGTCATTCCAAGAGCAGAACCTAAAACTGTTGTCACTAGAAAGATTTTCCTCAATGGAACTTCCTTCAAAAATGAATTATACACTCCGATACCCAGTAAGGATGCAACAGATGTAACAAGCGTAACACGTCCTAGAAATTCTGGAGTAAATCCGAGCTTATTTGTGCTGAAATGCATCAGAAGATAGCATATGAAGATTCAGCCATTTCAAAGAGATGTCAATACAGAGATTTCTAATGTACATACCAGAGCAATACCAATTTTATGTTCAAGTTCTGACTTTATGTACCTAGAGTATAAGCTTCTATCTAGGTGCAATATGAAGCAATATACTGAATTAGCACAAAGAAATTTGAGCTTATAGCATATTAATTCATTACAGAGATATTACTACAAAGCGAAATGTGGTGAATATGATATTTTATTCACATTGCCAAGAAGCATGCAACAAATCTAATTATTTTCAGTTTTTTCTATGCAGTAAACCATAATCTATATAGAATTTCAATTCATTACTAATTCTGGTACCAGTAAATCAGCTTAGAACCCCAGCACTAGAGTCGGTAATTTTAGCATGGAAGGAAATAATTTCTGTTCAAATCACTGCTATCCAAGATCAACACAAGCTTGATGCAGATCCAGCACTAGATTTGGGAATTTTAACATTTCTGTTCAAATTTTGGATATCCAAGAACAGAGCTAGATGCAGATCCAGCACCAGCAGTTATCAGCAAGAATTCAAACTTATCCAGCACCAGCAGTTTCAGGTTCAGAATTAATTGCTCTATGCAAGAATTCAAACTTTCTTCTGTCACGTTTCGAATACTCAAAAACTGTTATTAGACTTTACGGATTTCAGAAACAAATCTAACACAACAGTCCATAGCAATTAAGCTGACATTATGAGTCTGTGAACATACATGAAGAAAAACATGGCCGAGTCTGATTGCGGTGTTGCTTGCCAAAGGAATATGAACAAGGTGGGTAGGAATATGCTGGGTTGCTTTACTGAATTCCAAATCTGCATGATACGCTGCTTAGAGCTCTCAATTAATTCTGAACTTGAAACTGAAAGTGAGACTGAACATTCGTCCAAAGGTAAGCGATCTTCATTTACAAGAACTGCAACAGTAGATGTCATCAGTGGCAAAAGTGCTGTAACACCAAAAACAAATCTGCATTCATGGGAACACCTGATCAGTGAACTTTAAACACCAAGAAAATTCATCGGCTGTTATCAGGTCTATTAGCAACACAACCTTACGCCATAAGTATCCACTAAAGAACCACTGAAGTATGCACTCAGAACTCCTCCAAAGGCTGAGGATCCCCAACATAGCGACTGGAGCGATCCAGATGTACTCTGTGATTCGCCTCGAGCTCTCTCAACCACCATAGAATCAACCACCTGAATTGTTTGTTTCAGTTACATTTTGAAAATAAACCAGAAGTTGAAATATTTGCGTCCTGAAATGTGCTGAACACATATATGAATTCAGAAGGCACACATGCAAAACTTTGATGTTTTAGATAAATTATAGATATTAGTTGTCACACATGACACCCATACAGAGTTGAGTTGTTTTTAACAAGATAATAATGGAATGGATGATGCATCTCTGATAATGGCATTTAGGATGCAGTGTGGTTGACCAACCAGCAGCTTGTTGTAATTTTTTTTAGCTCCACCCCGATTAGCTTCAAGAGGGCTATAATATTGTGTTTTCCCTTGCTTTATTAATAGAAACTTGCACTGTCCAGTGCGGTTTGATAGCTGGTGGGAAAAGGCTAGTGGAGCAACAAGTGGATTGATACAAAAAGGTCTCAACTCTCTCATTGTGCTTGGAGCTTGGACTCTTTGGAACCACCGGAATCGTTGCGTTTTTTGTGGTATTACCCCTAACCTTGGTGGTGCTCTCACCCTTGCTGGAGAAGAGCGCCGGTTGTGGAATCTAGCAGGAGCCAAGGGTCTGTCTTCCGTGACAGCCCCTCTTTTTGGTGGTTAGCTTAGTGCTAGTGCTTGGTCGTCCTTTGCCCTTTATCAGGCGCGAATGTAATTCCTGGGTTTGTGTGGGGTTGTGTGTGGTGTGTGGTGTGTGGTGTAGGGCTCTGCCCCTTTCATTCTTCTTAATATAATGAGGCGCAGCTCTCCTGCGTTTTCGAGAAAAAAAACTAGTTGAAAACATAGTTAGAACATCATGGTTGCATAAATGCTCTTGTTCTCAGCCTATATGCTGTCTTTGCAGTGTAGCTCCATGGAATGAACAAAGCATAAAGAAAATGTTAGAGGTACAATCCAAAAGTTGAACCGAAACATTCTAAGCAAGGATTTTCCAACTTACAACATCAGAGACGGCAACTGCAAGCGATCCAAGGACAATAGAGAGTGCTGCACTGTATTTATCATCCACAATAGTGGCCATCAAACTCCATGAAAGTGCTCCAAGGATGCCTGATAGAAATAGGTATGACCTTCTTCGATATCCAAAGAGAGGGATGGAATCACTGTATAGTAGGGAAATAGCAAGAGTACAACATTGCAATTAAGTGCATATTATATACAGAAAGAAAGGGATGGTAGGAAGGATATTCACTATTTTGGTGAAACCTGATGAAGCCATAGAGGGGCTTGACCAACCACGGCAAGGCTGAGAGCCCAGATATAACTGCAGTCTAGAAAACACTAACCAAGTTAATCTCTGCACCGAGACATGTTACACATTTTTTTTACACACGAGTTCTAAGGGAATGCACTTGATGTACTTGTACTGCTTATGCTCCAGCGAAACAAAGGCACACATGCCTGGAGATTGAAAGCTGAAATGGAGTATCTGGATGAAGCAAACAGAGGACTTTCACCACCATACCTCTGCTGGCTCAAGATGAAGATCATCTTTTAAGTAGAAGCTGACAGCAAGCCTGGAAAGGCCTAAAACTCCTTGCACAAAATAAACAATAGCAACAGCCACATTATCAGGGGACAAATCAACCCCAAATACTTTGACGTATCTTGACTTGGACATGCTCTTCGAAAGGCCTCCTGTACTATATTGCCACTTTTGCCACCCCTCGTGGTCTGCATTTTGTGTGTCCTCTTCTTTCGAAGTTACTTGATATCTTGGTTTTGAACTTCCTAAAATAGATAACGTGATGAAAATGAAAGCACAACCTACTTGACATCCAAACATTACAGGTAGCTTACTTTAAGGAGCAAAACAGGAAAGAAAAAAAACTAGACAAATGATACGCACCACTATTCTGAGATTATCATTATGCTAGGATTAGGAATCGCGTTATCTACAAGGCACGTGACAAGTGCCAACTATCTTATCTAGTAGAAGTTTCTGAAAAAGAACACTGACTGAAAAGTTTTTTTTTTTTGACGAAACACTGACTGAAAAAGGTTGGTGGCTTGGTGCTATAACTATGCAAGCAAAGTAGAGAAATGTCTCCAGAATGTTTTCTGGATGACCGCACACACTATAAGAAAGTCCTGCAACTGCATAAATGAAAACCAGAGGTCTCGATGCTTCCCCAAACACAGATTTATCAAGTTTCCAGAAGTTAGCTGTGGAAAATTCAGTCATAGCACTCCACTGGTGCTTGCTTCCTCAGACAACCGCATGTTTCACCCTCTCTCTCTCTCTCCGACCACAATGCAAACCACCACTCCAAAATTTTCTTATCCGCGGCTCCTTACCACACACACGAATTGCTTTACAATTACGATATAGCTAAGCCTGCGCGGCTCACCCGTCCGACGGTCCGAGAAGGACGTGCTGCTTCCGTCGAGGCCGAGGGGACCTGGAGCCGCCTCCTCGTCGTCGTACGAGCCGCGGCGGTCTGAGCTGCCGCCGAGCGCCGTCTCCGGCGGACGGCCGCAGCGGCACCCGTGCTCCAGCCGGCGGCGGCGGCGGCGATCGTGGCCGGAGAAGCTTAGGTACGAGGCGGCCGTAGCGGTGGCTGTGGCGCTCGGGAGCGGAAGGGGCGGCGGGGACGGGGAGAGGACGCTGAAGGCCATCTCTCTCCGTCGTGGTTGCGAGCTTCGTTTTGCTTCTCTCCTCTCCTCCCGTTTCCTCGGGCTCAGCAGTCTCGCTCTCACCGCGCCGAGCCAAACGTCTCCCTCTCTCTCCCCCTCAGAAAAAGGCCCAGCCATATGTTGGGCCTGTCTCAGTTTCGGCCCGTATGAAACCCGATAGCTCTACGGCCCAATACAGATCAGGCCTATCTTTGAGCCCGTTCTATCCAATGCAGTTCCAGATCAGCAAGCTGGAAATGACCACACGGTGTCACTGACATAGTGTTCTTCAGTTCTTCACACAGGATGCTGTATTTCCAATTTAGATCTCGAGATGCCATTGAACTAAGGTGGTGTTTGGTTGCCCCTACTAAATTTTAGTTGCTGTCCCATCGAATGTTTGGACACATATATGGAGTATTAAATATAGATTAATTACGAAATTAATTGCATAGTTTGCGACTAATTTGCGAGACGAATCTTTTAAACCTAATTAGTCCATGATTTGATAATGTGGTGCTACAATAAACATGTGCTACTGATGGATTAATTAGGCTTAAAAAATCATCTCGTGGAGTACTGACGGATTATGTAATTTATTTTTTTATTAATATCCGAACATCCTATGCAACATCCTCACGACACAGCTCCTAAATTTTAGTCATCGGATCCCAACACCCCTTAAGCTAATTTTCTCCTACTATTATACAAAGCTTTACAAAAGGTAACATCCTGTGTCTGCACTAACCAGTAACCAATGCACCACTCTGAAAACCAGCTGCACACAGACCTGATAAACTGATACAAACCTACGGCTAGGCTACGAAGCATCTATAGTGTGGCATGTACTGATGAGACTGGTTTACACACAACAGCTGATTGGGCATCTTCGGTGGAGCTCGTGGAGGTAACAACAAGACAGACACCCTGGCCCAGTGGCCCTCCACTGGAAAGAACACATCATGGTCGATGCGAACCACCCTTTTTTCCACAATAGAATTAGCAGGATTCTTCTTGACTCATTGGATAACGCAAACACATGTCGAGATGCCGTCTCCGTCGTCAAGCAAGTCTCCGCATTCGCTGTATCGAACCACAAGAGGCACAGTGTGAGATTAGCAAACCAGCAAGGCTCCAGTCTGCCAAGTCATGCTAATCCATCCAAATGTGACATAACATGAACAGAAGCGTCTCTAGAGTATGGAGACGTGTTATTTGAGAGTGATGTGCACATGATATCCCCTGCACTAAAAAGAAGGAAAGCAATGTCCCTCTGTTGTTTGATTTTGATTGCTGCATTCAAGACAGAACTGTTGAATTGCAACATGACATACACTGTATTAGTGTACCCTTCTATGAAAGTGATGTTGATCCTCTACATGTCACTTCGATAACTTTTACAGAGCAGTCAAGTCTTTAAGGTGAAGTCAAATAGCATGGTGATTGGTGGATAGGGATTTTCTTACTGGAAAGCGGTGATGACCAATAATAAGTGTTTGATTGAAAAAAATAAATTATCTGCTTGTCATTATATATCTTTCTGCATTTTTATATGGCCGCTCTTAGTCCTAACTAGAAACCCATGTCAAAAAACCACACCAATCCCAGTTTGTGCATCTAACCTGTGAGTTAGCTGTGTCTTAATTCAGAGGCTAAAGTTTAGTCAGGTCACATCGGACGTTCAGATACTAGTTAGGAGGACTAAACATGAGTTAATTATAAAACTAATTACACATAAGTAGACTAATTAGCGAGACGAATCTATTAAGCCTAACTAATCCATAATGAGCAAATGTTTACTGTAGCACCACATTGTCAAATCATGGACTAATTAGACTTAATAGATTTGTCTCACAAATTAGCCTCAATTTGTGTAATTAGTTTTGTAATTAGCCTATGTTTAATACACCTAATTGGTATCAAAGATTCGATGTGTCAGGGCTAAACTTTTGCACAAAGGAAACAAACACGGCCAGTGGGGCTTTCAAAGTAGAAATGCAGAACAAAAATAACGAGGATATAAAGATCAACACTGACTGACAGCAGTATGAAATTATAGTAAAATTGAGAAATCAAGTATGCTCAGATGAAACCATGCACTCAGACTGCTTCGATGTAATTTTGCTAGTATATATACAAATATGAAGCTGATAGAATATCAAAGATGTGAGCATATAGCTAAAAGCTTCTGTAATAAACACTCATACAACAATAAATCCACAATTGTGATTTATGTACAAAATTGGAATGGTCATCTGAACAAAAAATGCAAACTTAATCTCTGCTACAAGTGTACAATCATGCACAGATAAAATGCAGTGCCGCCCAAAAATATTCTCTCCTTAATTACTGGGTTTGTACACCTACTCCTACATGGCTAAATGTTTGACGAAAACACTATGACCAAGTTTCCCAAGTTGTTTAGTACAAGTAGACTTGTTCTATCCCTAGAATAGCAAGACAATGGCAGCCATCATCGGACCTAAACAAATGGAAAATATCTTTGATCCTATCTGGCTGGCATATAAGCATGGTTTCACACTTACGCTCAAGTCGACACAACACAAACTAATTTAATAAGAACCGTGTCTGGCAGAAAATTAGCTCGCCAAAATCCAAGCATGTAGAAAACTCATCTAGTTTGATCTAAATGTATGTGCAACAGAACATCAGCAGCGCATGATAGCAATTCAACCATCAAGCGGACGCTACGCTAATCCAAGATTCCAAATTCATGGACAGCTGCGGCAAGTTCATGGAGAAAGATGAGATATACCTTGGCTCGTACTCCTTAATCTCTGTCAGATCTTTCCCGAGCAAATCCAGCCACTTTACATTGCCTTTGTCGGCACACTCGTCATCGCCGCAGCTGGTTTTCTTCAGGCAACTCTTACCCGGCGCCGGCGCCGGCGCCGCCGGTTTTTCGCCACCCTCGCGCTTCTCAGCGTCGTCGTCCTTTCCGGCTACCGGCACCTCTATCTTCTGAACCGGAGGCGGCTCCTCCTCTGCGACGGCGGCCGGGCGCGGCGCTGGCGGAGAGGCAGCGTCGCGGCTCGCATCTTTGGATTGGGGGAGGCAGGGGATGAAGCGGAAGGGGCCGGCGCAGTGGCTCTCACAATGGGAGAGCCTCATCAAAGTCAGGGATGGGAGCACGGGAAGCCGGTGCCAAATTACAGCCCCTGGCTCCAAGAGCACACCACATCAATCGAATCTGGCGACTGGCGGAGGAGCAGATCGAGGTGGTGCCGCGGAATGCAACTATGAATCGAGCCTGCCGACAAGAGGAGCAGCGAATCTCTGTGCAGGAGAACTGCGGAAGCGAGGAGAACTGTGGCAGGTTGAATCTTGCACTGAGAGCTGTACTGCTAGCTTGACAGGGAGGCAGGGAGCAGGGAGCAGGGAGCAGGGGAGGAGAGAAGAGGAGGTTGTTGTGTGCGAGAGAGAAAGGAGGAACTGAAACCCAACCGGCAACCGATAATAGATGGCTGTTTTAGTTTTAGCCGCCGCCGCCTCCCTTTCAGTCGCAATTTTGTAAACTGTAGAGTAGAAAAAAACTTATGCCTTGTCAAAATAATGCAACTCTAAGAGCATCTCCGAGAGACTTTCTAAATCTCACTCTCTAAATCATCATTTAAAGAGTCATTTGTATAAAAATCGTTTTCTATATATTTTCACTCTCCAACAGCTTTTCTATAGCTCATGCGCACTCTAGAGAGCTATTCTCGTCTTCTATATTTGGCTAGCGAAAAATCTGAAATAGAAAATGGCTATATTTGAATAACCATTTAGAAGAGCTGTTGGATGATAGTTTTTCACCAAAATATCTGTTCTTAACATTTAGAAATAATATAGAGTCTCTTGGATATGCTCTAATTCTAAAAATTAAACTGTCTAATATTTGATTAAGTTTACAAAAAGCAATATCAAAATTTATAATAAGATAAATATTATAATTAAACTTATTTTATATTATATACTAAAATGTGTGTTGCAACAGAAAAAATAATATTACGATAATTCAAAATTGAGCCTAAATATTTGCATCCTTTGAGAAGTCTTATAGGTCAGCTACAAGAAGTGGATGCAAAGTCTTCTGGATCATCTTATATTGGTGACCTGTTGTAGCTCGGTGGTCGTGCAAAATAGATTACTTTCACTATTAGGTTCTAATATGATATAAAAAAAAGTTCTCTTTTAGACATTTTTCTCCTTGTAGAGCGTTTGCATGTCGGCTCAGATGGAGCGATTTTGGAAATTGGCCCGTTGGCAGGAGCTCAATTATGAAGCAGTTGTGATGAATTTAGGTACTAGCTGGGAAAGGCAAGAGCAATGCATAAAAAAGAGTTCGTCCCACATGAATAGTATGCGGGTGTTTGGTGAGGCTCCTTACGAGGGGTTTTTTCGTTGCAGGCGGAGTCGTTTTGAAAGACCACAATTTATAACTCTTTCTACAAAATATTTATTTTGTATGAGCTAAAGCACTACCAAACAAGCCATAACAGCCCAACGCTGATGGGACTCATGCAAATGTCCGGTGATTTCAATCTATCTGTTGATTTTTTTTTCCATCGAGTAGTTCCCAGAGTCGGTAGATTTTTTTTCTCCAGACCGGTCCAGAGTCCGATCCGGTGATTTCGTAAAGTACCACGTTTTTTTAAGGAGAAGATTTAGTGTCCAATCTGGTGATTTCATAAGGTACCATGTTTTTTTTAACGGAAAAAATTTGGTTCTGCCCTGTGTACGATTCACCTGGAATTTTTTATGTGTAGAGATTTTTCATTTTTGATAAATTTCATCAAACCAAAATAATTTAGTTCGATATTATAATAAAATTGCATCAGTGTTTAAGATGGAGGGAGTACGAGACAACTACTAAGAAAGTTTTTGTTTAGTATTAGTATTTAGTTTTTAAATAAATATTATTCTCTAAATTCGGCAAATGTACTCCATCTGTTCATGAATAAATCAATTTGTAGATTGTCTTAAGTCAAATCTTTTCAAGTTTAGTCAAATCTAATCCAATAATATTAATGTGCCATAAATCTTGGTGCTCTTTCCTATGAATGTGGCCAGATTTTAAAAAGTTCAACTTAGGATAACTATAGAAATTGATTGATTTATTTAAGGATAGCGGGAGTTTATCTTAACAGTTATATGTCCTCACAAGTTCATGCATGTTGTGAGACATGTTGTCCAATTAACGTGCATAGACCTTACGGCACGGGTTAAACATGCGTCAAACGTCTTTCTGGATCGTTTCCATAGTCCCCTGGGTTAAAGGCATGGATAATGAAGAGCGGCCATTTATCATTCTTTTATAAAAATTTGCTTCATCCCCAATAAAAACAAAGAAGTAGCCTATGTGATATTTATAGTATATTGCCAGTTTGTCATAGCTATTATTGCTGAATACAATGTAAATCTGTAGTTCAACTAGTACTTATCTATATATTCATGATTATTGGTGTTGCATATAATATTTAGACTAGTGATAATAAATGGTTAAATAGTTCTATCATATAGTAAAAATGGCTGCTAGGTAATTAGGTTGACTTTAGATAGATATATAGAATCAATATTTTTGTCAAAATTCATCCTGTGTTCAGTGTTCTAGTGCTAAAAACTAAAAAGCCTAAGTAAGTCAATATATATATTCGTGTGTTTTAGCAACTACTGCCCCACAAATTTTATCCTTTCAATTGTAAGTTGAGTCTTTCTATAAAGTCGCAAGTCAGAGTCCAGGTCAGGGGATGCTTATTCATATCTCTAGTAAAATCCATAACAAGGTTAGAGCTAGAGGTTAAAATTTAAAAATAGCACCATTCCGCTAGCTTTATAGAAGACCGTATTGATAAGTTTGTGGACGGGTTAGTGAGTGAGTTGGCGGAGCAGTGGTGTGTGAGGTGTAGTTGGGATCTACACTGGGCGCTCAATAGATAGGTCTAAAATAGGATCGAGAGTTAATGACAACAGAGATGGCGATGATATCCACCCTGATATCCCACCCATGTCTAACTAGAGTCAACTATAGCTCGACATAATAACTAGTTAAGTAGGTATTACATGATGAGACGAAGAAGAAAAACTTGTTGTCGCTCAATCCCCGATTCAGTCATATCCTGTAGTGTAAGGGTTGAATGTCTATAAGACACAAGGCACTCGTCAACCAAAAAGAGATGGGAGCTCATGTTATTGAGTGAACAAGCAACACATTATGAGCATTATGCAAATAGTATGACTTTCTTCAATGGGGGCATTTGTCATTCGTGTTGGTAGAAGAAAGCAAAAATCTATATCTCCTATAAAGATAAACCCCACTAGCCTAATTCTCTAGCGCCTCCTTGAGCCACGTCATCATCCACTTCTCCTGCGACCGCATGCAATTAAGGGGGTGTTTGGTTCTTTAGTCGCTCCTAAAATTTATGTCACATCAAATGTTTAGAGACTAATAAAGAGCATTAAATATAAATTAATTACAAAACCAATTACATAGATGGAGGCTAATTTCCGAGACGAATTTTTTAAGCCTAATTAATCTATCATTAGCACATGTTTACTGTAGCACCACGTTGTCAAATTATGGACTAATTAGGCTTAAAAGATTCGTCTCGCAAATTAGTCGCAAGTTGTGCAATTAGTTTCGTAATTAGTCTATATTTAATACTCCATGCATGTGTCTAAACATTCGATGTGACAGAAATTTTAGGAGGTGAGGAAGGAACCAAACAGGCCCTAAGTGTCCACTCACAAATGGTTTCAGTAGTGGATGCAGTTACCTACACATGACCATGCACGCATACTGCTAGCACTATTCTCTCAGGTGACTTCCTCTCCCCGTCTTCGAAAATTGACTACTAATAATCAAGCTATATATAGATGACTCAATATACTACAGTGAGGCCATATTTATATTCCTCCTTCATACCCGCAGCAACACGCGGAGAATCCTCCTAGTCTAAAATACAATACTAACCAAGACCAAACATGAAAGCCTAAAACATGTGTACAACACTACAATCCCTTCTTCAACCATTGCAACACCACACGACAATCCCTTCTTATACTAATAGGATTATTGTGACCAAAATATGTGAAAATGGGTGACTTATCTTGTTGCTTAGTCTTCCGCATCAATATTCTGTAGACATACATTAACTTCTAACATAAGATGAAATCGTTTTTTTTCCTTTGAACGTAACCGGCACGAGAGTATGCCAATTTTTATTGCACATAGAAGAAGAGTTTATAATTACCCTGAGAGGCCTTAGAGGGCCAGATGGACGACAAGGGCATAAATCTGGTCACCTGGAAAAATAAAGATCGCTCTCTTTTTTCTTTGAAAAGGAAAAGAAACAATACTCTCTTGACAACAGAGCTTCTGAAGATCTAGTATCATCTTTTGTTGAATACTTCCTCGGTCCCATAAAACATGGAAATCTTGTTTTTCGAGGCCAATTTAAGGAGGACGTGAAATTACACATGTACCCCTCCTTTGTCTTCACTGCGCTGCGGTAATTTCCTATCTACAGTCCGTTGAAACTGCAAATTAATGTCGAGGGCGGTGCGAGTGCTTCCCACGATTCTTTGAGTCCGCTACTCTTTGCTGGGTGCGGGAGGCCGGAAGGTGCCTGGGGAACACGGTCACGGATGGATGGATGCACCGTGCAGTTGCATGCAGTTCTTTTTTTATTAGTGGGTTCAACATTTAAATTCTAGGATCACATCCTTCCTGGGACGGAGTAGTATACAGGAAAGTCGTCGGAAGCTCGTGTCTATTGAAAATCCTTGCATTGCCCAGTTTCTACACAGTAACTCGCATGCCAATAGGCGCTAGCTAAGCCACTAACACGCGTGGCAATACGCTACACGGCGCGATCTGGTCTGATTTCTTCCGGGCAATTGGAGCCACAGCAAGCAAGGACGACTGCCTCATCATCGGGTCTTTTTCAGTGCCCGTGCCGCGTCCGGCTGGCATGTTCCACAAGCAACTGTTGGCAACTGTGTGCGAACAGAAGAAGCTGTGTCGCCGTCGCTTCCTGTTCCTGCCCACGCGCTTCCCATACTGTTCGCTAGGTTGATAAACCGTATTTTTTTAATTAATGAATAGTATTTTTTTCTCCCCACAAATCAGACAACAGTATTTTCAGCCAAGTGAACAGAGTACCCATCCATACCACACTGTCCGATATCATGTGGCATGATTGCCTGCTCCCTGTTCTTTTGATGTCGTCAGAGCTGGCCTGGCCGGGCGATCGGCTGGTATCGTCGCGTGCCCAGGTCAAACGGGGAACAGGTGCGCTCTTTGTCGGGGCCATGGCCATGGTCATGGAACCGCGTGGCGTGGATGCATCGTGTACACGGATGTCTGAGGCGCCAGGGTCAGCCGGCCAGGCTTGGCGCGACGGCACCTGGGCCTTGATGTCTGGCCCGATTTAACCGGATCTCGGCCCAGCCTTGTCAGGCCCAGGGGCCGATTTGCAGTTTCCCAGTAGAATCCCCAAGGCGTCAAGCGTCGCTAATCTCTTCTCCGGCGACCCTCCTTTGTCTCGCGTCGCGCGTCCTCTCGGAGATAACGGGACGGACGGGCAGGCGGCCATGTCGTCCGCGCCTCTAACCGCCACGCCTGCCCCTCTCCTTCCCGCCAAGCCCAAGAGCCCACCGCCGCAGCAGCACCCGGTCCTCTCCCACCTCCCGCACTGCACCAGCCTCCACGCGCTCGCCCAGCTCCACGGCGCCGCCGTCAAGGCCGGCCTCGCCGCGCACCCGGCCTTGGTCACCAGGCTCCTCACGCTCTGCACCGGCCCGGGCGCGGGCCCCGCGCACCTCGCCTACGCCCGCCAGGTGTTCGACAGGGTGCCCCACCCGGCGGACGCCCTCTGGTACAACACCCTGCTCCGCGGCTACGCGCGCTCCTCCTCCGCCTCGGCGTCGGCGGCGCGGGTGTTCGTGCGGATCCTGGAGGAGGGCGTCGCGCCGGACACGTACACGTTCGTGTCGCTGCTCAAGGCGTGCGCCGCGGCGCGCGCGGGGGAGGAAGGGCGGCAGGCGCACGCCATGGCGGTCAAGCTCGGCGCCGCG
The DNA here is from genome assembly GCA_904845875.1 of Miscanthus lutarioriparius. Lineage (NCBI taxonomy): Eukaryota > Viridiplantae > Streptophyta > Magnoliopsida > Poales > Poaceae > Miscanthus > Miscanthus lutarioriparius. Next base: position 133,780,861 of record CAJGYO010000002.1, read on the forward strand.
GGCCACGACTACGTCCGCCCCACGCTCATCAACATGTACGCTGAGTGCGGGGACGCGCGAGCCGCGCGCGTCATGTTTGGCGGGGCGGACGGGGACTGCGTGGTCTCGTACAACGCGATGATCGCCGCGGCCGTCAGGAGCAGCCGGCCCGGGGAGGCGCTGGTGCTGTTCCGCGAGATGCAGGCCAAGGGGCTCAAGCGGACGTTCGTGACGGTGATCAGCGTGCTCTCGGCGTGCGCGTTGCTCGGGGCGCTCGAACTGGGGAGGTGGGTCCATGATTATGTTCGGAAGATAGGGCTCGGTTCCCTCGTCAAGGTCAGCACTGCGCTGATTGACATGTATGCAAAGTGTGGGAGCTTGGAGGATGCCGTTACTGTGTTCCAAGGGATGGAATCAAGAGATAGGCAGGCTTGGTCAGTGATGATCGTTGCTTACGCTAACCATGGCTATGGCAGGGAAGCCATTTCACTGTTTGAGCAGATGAAGAAGCAAGGGATGAAGCCTGACGATATTACATTCCTTGGTGTGCTCTATGCCTGTAGCCACTCTGGTCTGGTGAGTGAAGGGCTTCAATATTTCGCTGATATGAAAGATCATGGTATCGTTCCAGGGATCAAGCACTATGGTTGTGTGACGGATTTACTAGCTCGATCAGGGCAGCTGGAGAGAGCTTATAAGTTCATTGATGAACTGCCAATAAATCCCACCCCCATCTTATGGAGGACGTTGCTTTCTGCTTGTGGAGGCCATGGAGATGTCGAACTTGGCAAGCGTGTCTTTGAGAGGATTCTTGAGCTCGACGATTCTCATGGTGGTGACTATGTAATATTCTCGAATTTGTGTGCAAACACTGGATACTGGGAAGAGATGAATAGGGTAAGAAAACTGATGAGTGAAAAAGGTGTGGTAAAGGTGCCTGGCTGCAGCTCAATCGAGATAGATAACACGGTTCATGAGTTCTTCGCAGGAGATGGAAGGCACCCCAAATCACAAGAAGCACGGAAAATGGTTGATGAAGTGATCGATCAACTAAAACTTTTTGGTTATGTCCCTGATACTTCACATGTGTTTCATGTCGAAATGGTTGAGGAGGAGAAGGCAATAAGCCTAAAATACCATAGTGAGAAGCTGGCAATTGCTTTTGGGCTTCTAAATACTGCTCCAGGAGCTACACTGCGTGTTGTGAAGAATCTCCGCGTATGCCCAGATTGCCACTCGATGGCAAAGCTTGTCTCAATGGTCTTCAATAGGCGAATTATACTCAGAGATCTGAACCGCTTCCATCACTTTGAAGAAGGGATCTGTTCTTGCGGTGACTATTGGTAGATTTTTAGGAACAAAATTCTTGCACCTCAATATCTTGTATTGCAATGCCTTCCACTCAGGTATGGTGAATCTGTATATGCATGGAAAACCTACTGACAGACTGATGATTCTTTTTATGAATATTATTGGCACTGAATGATACTAGGTTATGTAACCTTGAATTTGCTGTTGAATATCCAATTATAGCCAAAGCCCATTAACTTCCTTATTTTCTGAGTTGAGTGCATATCGATCAGCATTATTCACTGAGTTCTGCCTTGCCTGCAGCTATTATGTGTCCCCTATTCCCGTTGGTACAATATTACTGCATAACTTCTGCTTGCTTTACTTAGTACAAAGATGCGCAAACCTTTTGCGTATTCGAAAAAAAAAAACTTGTGCTTGCTTGAAGAAAAGATCACCGTATTAACCAACAACTGGATCTTTTTAATAAAAAAAAAGATGATGTTTTTATTTGAGTTTCATTGATATATGGTTCAGGATTCCCCAAAACTTTCTTTGAATCTTCCCTAAATTAATTGGAATCAGCTCTTCATTAAAGGCATCGACTTTATGATTCTCTCATATAACTATCTTAGGAACCAGTTATAAAGTCTAAGGAGTCCTTTTCTTTATTCAGTTATGTCTGATGACAGTCATAATGGTTATTCAGAATTCAGGCCATATGTTATACTACTGGCATAGTGTAGTGTACCATATTGGTCCCGTAACAGTTGTCACTCTTTTATTTCACAGATAGATCAAGAAACCACATTTATTTAGCTACAATCGCACAATTAAATGCTGGACAGCTGGAGCATTTGAACAGAGTTAAGTCACAGCATGAGTGCATTACTGAAAAGAGAAATTGGTCAATCAGAAATATCCACCATGTATACACATTGCGATTTGTTGACGAATGTTGAAAACTTGAAATTGTATTGTTGCCCTAAAGTCCGTGTCCATGAAACTTGGTTGACCGACCCTGGTTTTGTGTCTTCTTTGCAATGAGAACACATTAGGCCACCTGCTACCTTAGCAGACTTGATTTTATGATGACCTGGTCCTTAACTCTATGACTTAGGAGTCTCAATAATGGGTGTAAGAATGATGCCATCAGCTTTTTGTCATTTGTTTTAGGGTAAGTAGCCGTATTACACTTGGTATAATACTGGTTTAGTCACTGTCATTGTGACATCTTATTCTCCACTTGCACTATGCACCATCTTATCCTACTTTACCTAGCTAACATGTACTGGTTTGTCATTCATTGATCAAACTGTGACAGCCTGATCACTCAGTTTCACAATTGAGATTGCATTCTCCAGTGATACTTACATATGTTCATGTTCCCATCACAACCATCTTTACATAGCTTTATGGTCTCTGTCACCCATCTCCAGAAAATCGTTAGCATGCTTTACTCTTACCAGATATACTTGGATGTTGTACATCATACTCTTTTCAGTTATGCAATCTTTTAGTAGGTCGATCATGTGACAAGGACATGAAGTAGAAGTTATATGGATAAAGGTAAAGATGTATGTTGAGTACTTGCATGAAGAAATCCTGCCTGCCTGGAGCCAGCCAAGATGAGAGGTAGAGGAAGTTTCTTGCCCTTTGAGTTGATCAACCATAGAGTAGAAGAAAACGCTCTTTGCAGCTGGAATCCATGAGAGCACCTTTTTATATTCTCCTTTGACCAATCCTTATCAAATGCATTATTCCACTACTGTACATCATTTGGTGTACTGAACTAGATTCTTTTTTAATTTATCATCCTCTGTTTTCTTGTTCCTCTGTTTTCTTAGCTTCAATTCTTGAATAGGTCATATATTGTTGTCAAACATAACTTTTCAACACTGGTTGGTATCTAAATTGCGAAACTGGCATGCTGTAATGTACCAACTCTTATGAACACCCAAAGGTTGCATGATTATCCCAACATTTATATCATTTTTAACCTGTAAAAGGCAAAACGATGCGTCTATCCTTATGTCGTTTTTCTTTGTTTCCTCCCACTTTAGTAGTGGTCCTAATTCTGTCTAGACATGGTCCCTCATCTAAACTACAGCCATAACTCAACTATTTATACTGATAAATGTGATGAGAAGTGAAGTATTTGCAGATCGTACTGCTAAGAGAACATTACTTAGCTATGACTTTCGGTACTACAACATTAAAAAACCAGTACAAGAAACAATAAAGGAATACATTGATAAGTCTCTTTCACCAAACTTTCAGTTGAGTTGTGCAGTGCAAATATTTTTCTTTTGAGAATATGCGAAGCATTCCGTAATGAAAATCTATGAATCCATTATTACTCTTTTGTTGAGAAATAAAAATTACAGTATATACCATGTGTATGCATTTACCCTTCAATTTTCACACCACAAGGCAGGAAGCAATTCCAAGTTACCACAGATCAGTATACAGGCGGCGGAGGAGCATGCACTGGTGGCGGTGGCGGTGGCGGCGATGGTGGCGCGATGCACCCATGGGCGTCGCAGTGTACCCGAGGTTGGTGTAGGAATGAGATGCACTGCTCGCCTGCCCGCTGATCGGGGCGCCCAGCAATGCAGTTCTGCCGGTCGTCGATGCGCGGCACCTCGAGGCACCGATGCGGCTCGCCGCAGAAGAAGTTGTACGAGTAGGTGAAGTTCTTGAGGTGCGGCAGCTCGCAGATGCTCTCGGGTATCTCGCCGGCGAGCTGGTTGTGCGCGACGTCGAGCTGCTCCAGCGCGCGCATGTTGCCGATCGTATCCGGCAGCGTGCCGGCGATGTTGTTGAAACTGAGGTCGAGCACGGTGAGCTTGTCCAGCTTGCCGATCTCAGGCGGGATGCAGGAGGAGATGCCGCTGTTGAGAAGAATTAGCTCGTTGAGCGTTCCGGCCATGTCGCCGATGCTGCTCGGCAGGCAGCCGCTCACCCGCGGCAGGTTCGCCAGCACGATCACCGACGCCGTCGAGTTGGTGAAGCTGTCCGGCAGCGAGAACTCGAAGTGGTTGTTGTTAATGAAAAGCGCGTCGATCTTCTTGTCGAAGATGGCCGCCGGCACCTCGCCGCATAAGTTGTTAAACCTTCACACACACACATGCATCACATAATTTAGTTGCACTAATATACAGCTTCTTTCGCAGGTTCAAGTAATCTGATGCGTGTACTGTATGCGTGCTCACCTGATGTCGACGTACTGGACATTTGGGAGGCAGAGGAGCTGCGACGGGAAGGGGCCGGACAGCTGGTTGTTGCTGACATCGATCTCGTGGAGGAGGTGGAGGGAGCGGAGGGACTCGGGGAGGGAGCCGCAGAAGCGGTTGGAGTTGAGGTGGAAGACGGCGAGGTCGGACAGGAGGCCCAGCTCCTCAGGGAGCGTGCCGGCGAGGTCGCCGTGGTTGAGGTCCACGCCAGCCACCGTGCGCTGGCAGGGGTCGTCGGGCGCCGGCGCGCAGTACACGCCGAAGTAGTTGCACACGTCGGGCCCGCACCAGTTCTTGGTCAGCTTCTTGGGGTCGTCCGTGATGGCGCGCTTCAGCGCCTGCAGCGCCACGTACGCCTTCTCCAACCGGGAGTTGTTCGTGGCCGCCGCCGCAGGCAGGGACGGCGGAGGCATGCTCGGCGCTGGCTGCGCCGAGGCCAGCAGCGGCCAGGCGACCGCGAGCACCAGGAAGGCGGCCGCCACCGCCCTCGAGCTCATCCTCGTCATCGCCGGGCCGCACTTGTCTGCATGCGCAACGGTAAGGGTAGTGGAATGTTTGGTTTCTTGCTTTGCTGTGTCTACTAGTGATTCGTGTCCAGTGTGTGCTGTTGCCGTGTGTTCAATTTGGTATATATAGGCGCTTCCTTTGGGGCTTCTCTGACTTGTTTTTTGGGCCTCTGTGCGTGCACCATTTGCACATGCCCTCTATCTTTGTTTATTGTGCTTGGATCATTGGCACAGTTGACCACTTCGTTTTGCGACGATCTTGTTCATGTTTGGGGGCATGATAAAATTTGGGCAGCAGTGACTAGATTTTTCCTACCTAATTGACCTGCCTGCTCGTGAATTTGTGATCCTTTCGCTTTCTTGATGTTGTGTCGAAATTTTTGGCCCCCTTTTGTGGCCGTGGACGTGGTAAAAAAAAAACCCAGGACCGGGGTTTGTTGTTACTTGTTAGTGACAGACATTGTTGTCTCGTGCTACTCACTTGGTTCAGGATTTGTACCAATATGGAGCATAGAATCATTTCCCATTTATTGTTGATTGATGAATAGACAGACAGCTGAGTTCTTCCAGTTCTTGTCTTGAACAGTTGAGCCTGTTTATGTAGCTGCTAATCTCATCCTTTAATAAGATGATCCTGAAATCTCACCCACTCGTAAGATGCTGTTACTGCTAGTAACTTTTTCACTGAACTTGATTGCTTATGTTCTTCTTTCTCTGATTTCCAAATCATACACACTAAAAGATGGATTGTATAGTGCTCAATCAAATGATTGCATGAGAAAGCCAAGTATCGGTACCTTTGAAAATCGTATCAGTACCGTACCGGTACTTTTCATCACAACACGAAAGTAAAAGAGAGAGAAACGCTTTCGGTCTTGTTATTATTCCCCGTGTTTGTTGGCTGCTTGTGCTGTTCCTTTAGCTTTGTTTATGTAACCTTCTTTAGCCTCTATGCTTATGCTTGGACGATCTAATCAACAGAAACAACCAAAATCATGTCGCCTACACTGCACGAATTTTTGACAATTTGGCTGCTTCAAGGATGCTTCCTGTTTGGAATAATAGTCGAGGGGCAGCTTTTTCTCTGTATTCACTATTCAGTGTCTCAGTCTCGGTGGTCATCTATTTCAGCTAGTACTATAGCCTACTTTTGTGAGGATTTAGGCGATCAGCCATATCGCTTTGCTCTACTAACAGCCTGATTTATTCTTAAAAGAACAACTGCGCCTATTTCCTAGGCCTTTTTGCTCTACTACTACAGAAAGATTCTTTTTAACTCTGGCAGTGGCACACATGACTCCTACCTTCTATCTACGGAATTTTTTTGGCAAATACTTGCATTTGTTTCTGAGGCATAGAATGAACAACTAAACACGGACTACAATTTGATGAGTTGATGAACAAGACATATAATTGTTGTACCTTTTTTAGATGAATAGTTGGTGTACTTGAAACCAAGGAATAGTGGACTGAATGATGAGAATGATACCGCGTCCGGTCACGTCAGGAGGAGAGGAGCTCCTACGTAGTTTTCCATTAGGATAAACTGAATCCGGCAGCTTAGCAATTTGCCAATAGTTGTCCCACGCCTGATCAAAATCTAAACAAAAGAGTATATTATATGTGATATATCTCAAGAAAAGAATATGGACAAAGAAATGCACTGAGATATAAATACTATCTTGTCTGTTGGTGCAGGAGTATACTAATGATAGGCCTGCACTGCATCTTTTGTTTTCAGATCTCTAATCGCATTCAGATGGTGGTCAGTTCATCTCACTATATTGCCATGTAAGGTGGTGGGTCAACCATCCTCCATAACCCCTATCTTAATCCGTCATTTCTTTTCTCTTGACCAGTGGGATTTCGTTCGTAATCTCCTCCTCATCACAGCATGATTATTTGCACTTCCCAAACTGCAGCGCGAGACCTTCACATCACACCCCGGCACAGAACCGTTTGCATCAGATCCTGACGTGACCTGCGACTTGCTGCTGTTCATTGCAGCAGCGGCACAATCTGGTGGCACGTCGGGTTCGTTGAGTCTCCCATTGGCCGTTGGTGAGATATTGCTCTCGTTTTCGCTCATCTCACATTCATGCATGTGTGTGATCATCCATCCTCTTGTGTCGCTTTGAACATGTAATTTGAAGTTACTTTAATAAGATAATAACGTGGTTTTAGTGCATCTTTGTCATGGTACAGTAGGGATTTAAGCATCATTTGTTCAAACATCGGTTTCTCTGGTTGTTCAGGAACTATTTGGAAAGCAACACAAATTCCGCTGCAACTTCGAACGAGCTGGTGGTACCATGTCTTTTTTTTTCTCTCTATACAAGTTTGTCCTAACAAAATTCCTCGAAATATATTCTTATGTTTCATGACCTTTATATGTTTTTCTTGAACGTGGTGACAGGAACTCTGTCTTTCAATCTTGTATGTTTCTTGTCCTCCATGGATCATTTGTGTTTGCTAGTTGTTGCCGCTGATGGTGATGGACACGGCTGCTCTTTTTTTCTTTTTTTTTTTGAGGAAAATAATGGCGGCTGCTCTAATTCCCAAACAGTTCTTATTTCTCGGCATGCATGAATGCATCATCCGAAGAGTATTTGACACGATCACTTCATCTAATTGGTCCGTGTTCTTATTGCTTATTATGATGACGTCTTAGCCACTGCCTCTCCCTGTGTCGGCTGCGTGTGTTGACCAAATAATACTTTTGAGTTATGCAAGGGGATCTATACCATTATACGCTTGTTATATTGGAGATTATTTCAACACGAATGTTGGGTTGGGTGATGTGTCATACATACATGTAATTAATTAATTAATAATAATCTGGTTGGCTTCTGTTGAGTTTTTTTTAGTAGACAAACTCGGCAGGCGATTACCGGTCTGAACTTCGATGCCAAGGTCCAAACACAGAAGATTTGTGAGCAAGAGAGATAAGAACAGAAAAACAATGGCGGCTAAATTACATTCTCATGTTAGCTGATCTCCACCAATAGGCCCAACGGCCTATTGGGCCCTTGCCTCTGTTCCCTGATCGGGGGAACCCAACTCTAACTAGTTGGTGGGCCCCTGTCGCACATCACATACAAATAGAGAAGGTGGGGATCGGGGCTCGAACTACGAGGTTCGCCGTGAGCCGCCACTCCCACCTACAATAACCCTAAACCGATCTAAAGACCGTGCTGCCAGCGACGGGATGTGCCCCACCACCACCGTCGCGCCTGCAGGTTCTCCGCCGGCGCCACTGGACTTCTCTCCACCGCGCTGGATGACTCCTACTACACCGCGGCACCGGCGTCTACGTTGCTGTGCCGCAAAGAGAAACGTCAAGGAGGCTAACCGGATCTACGGTTACACACAGAGGTACACACATCGATCATAACAATGGTACCAGAGCCGGTTGTCTCTGTGTAATCCTAACCCTAACCGGTAAAAGCAAAGAAAAGGGACCGGGGGTGGCGGATGTCACTGGAATCCGGTCACCACCGCCACCGCGTGGGGGAGAAAGAACAGATCCGTGTTCGGATCAGAGAAGAAGTAAAGAAAGAGGATTAGGATCTCAAGAACCCTAACCCTAACCCGCGCAAACAGCTCGAGGAAGAAGAAAAAGAAGGGCCCTCGGCACTGGAACCCTAATCCTAACTGGGTTAAAGAAATGAGGAAAAGAAAAGGTTTCGGCTTTTGATGAACAGAGCCAAACCCTATATCAGAAAAGAAATCAAAGAAAAGAAAAGAAATCAAAAGGAGAGAAAACCGAATCGGCCGAATCGAATCGAAAAATGAAACCCTAACCCTAGATCCCCTTTTCGGGTGAACAAGCGAAAAGAAAAGAAAGAAGTGGGATTTGGCCTAGACCCGCTCAGATCCGAAGGGGAAGAAGAAAAGGAACCCTAGATCCAAACCCTAATTCCCCACATCATTTCGAAAAAGAGAAGAACTCAATCCAAATCGAAAAGAACAGGGGATGGGAATGGAGAAAGGGAAGAGGGAGTGGAAAGAGATCTCGCCGTGCACCGGGCGAACCGTTTCACCGGCGAGGGAGAAGAAGACCGAGCCGGGAAGGTTTTCGCCGAGCTCGGCCAAGGGGACGCCGCGGCCAGGCCGCTCGACGGCGGCGCGCTCACCCGCTGGGGAATGCGCACGCTGGCGAGGGGGCCGGTGACGGCGCTGTGCTCGCTGCTCCACCGCCTTCGCTCGCTCTCGGTTGCGCTCGCCTCGCTACTGTGTGAGGAGAGAAGAGGGAGAGCGGCGAAGAGAGAAACGAAGAGAGAGGGAGCAGAGGCGCAAATGAATTAGGGTTTTCGGAGGAGGGCGCCCGTCGCCCTTTTTGATCGGCCCGATCTCACCGCGCAGCCGTCGGATGAGATCTGACGGTGATGAAAGAATGGACCGGCTATCAGCCCAGGCGGGTGCGCGCGCTAGGCCGAATTCCCGGCCCAGGCCTAGGTTGCGGCCTGGGCGCGGGTGAGCGCGCGGGAAGGGCGCACGCGGCTGTGGGCCATGGGCCGTTTCAGGCCAAAACAGTAAAGAGCAAGAGCCCAGTTTCGTTTTTTATTTTTTCTAGAAAATTGAATATGCAAATTGGCTCAAAAGAAAAATAGAAAACTAATTGGGTAAAATTCAAGAAATTGAGCATATGTTTTCCGCTGCTAAAGAAAAAGTATATCCTCCATTGATTTTGAACCGACATGATATTTAACTGGAGAAAAGAAAAGTTTTTCCAGTAAATGTTTATTTCCTAGAAATTGATTAATGGATTAAAGGAAATAGAAAATACAATTTTTCCCTATGGGTAAAATTCAAGAAAAGGAGAAGTTTTTCCACAGCTAGAGAAATTGTTTATTCTCCGGTTAATTTGTACCAACGTGGTATTTAATTGGAGAAAAAGAGATTTTTTCCACTGCTAAAGAAAATGTTGATTCTCCAGTTATTTTTAATCAATGTGGTATTTAATTGGAGAAAAAGAGTTTATATATGATTATAATGTTGTTTTCTGACCAACGTTGTTAATAACAATATCGTAATGTTAATGATTTATGCATTAATTCTACTTCTGCCCAACGGTGATGTAGAATTAGTGTATAAGAACAGATATTAATTTTAGTGATTTATGCATTAATTCTACTTCTGTCCAACGGTGATGTAGAATTAGTGTGTAAGAACAGCTGTGAAAGTTAAAGATTTATGCATTAATTCTATTTCTGCCCAACGGTGATGTAAAATTAGTGTATAAGAATAATTGTATGTTTTGATTTTGACCAACGTTGGAATCAAGGCATGCAAATGGTGTTATTTTTATGTTAAGAAAAGTTTTGACCTAGTTTTCATCTTGTCTAAGGTGGACTGGGTAGTCACCTCACCGTGTTCCACTGAGATTGTGGCACCGGTGAGGGAGACAAAAGAGAATGATGCCACTTGGGCAACTAAAGAAAGGGATTTTCAATCCCAAAAGATATCATATGGCTTTTGAGCATAGGAAGTGGGTCACTTCAAATAAGAAATGTTTGGCTGTGATAAAGAACATGATTGAACCTGCAATTGTGGGCTCAATCCCAGAATGTGACACGGTCACCGAGTACCTCGATAGAATAAAGAGTCAGTTCACTGGCTCCACAAAGACATATGCCACTTAGCTGATAAAGCAGCTGGTCACAGAGTGTTAATCTGAAAAAGGTGGCATAAGAGAGCTCACGATGCATTGTCGAAATTATGGCACTGTCGTTTAGGCCATATTTCGAGGGGGAGAATAGAAAGACAAGTTAAGAATGATATTCTTCCTCCATTAGAGCTCTTAGATTAAGTTCAATGCAGAGAATGCATAAAAGAAAAGTATATAAAGAAGACTAAGAAAGATGACCAATGAAGCGCAGAAATCTTATAGATTATTCACACAGACATCTATGGTCAGTTTCTTGTAAAGAGTGTGGATGGTAATGATTCGTTCATAACATTCACAGATGATTACTCTCATTATGGCTATATTTATCCAATCAAAGAAAGAAAAGATGTATTGGACAAATTTAAGATATTAAAGATTAAGATAGTCAGGTCTGACCGTGAAGGAGTACTACGGTCAGCATACCCTAAAAGAACGGCATAGTAGCCCAGTATTCTACACCCTAAAAGAATAGCATAGTAGCCCAGTATTCTACATTGGGCAAACCTCAGCATAATAGAGTAACTAAAAGAATCAATCGTACCCTGATGGATATGATGGGCAGTATGATAAGTTACTCCACCTTACAGTTGAGCCTGTGGATGGAGGCGTTAAAAACCCTATTCATACTCTCAAAAGAGTATCAAGTAAGTCGATGCCCAAAATACCGTATGAGTTGTGGACAGAAAGAGTGCTCTCACTAAACCACTTGTGTGTGGGGGGGAGCCCTACTGAGGCTAAAGTGTTTAACCCAAACATTGAAAAGTTATATCCCAAAATAGTAAGTTGCCATTTGTTTGGCTACATAGAAAAGTCAAAAGGTTTTCGTTTCTACTGTCCAGAGAGACACACAAAGTTTGTGGAAACGAGACACGCTGTTTTCCTAGAGGATGAAAAGATGAGGGGGAGCATGGTAGCTCGAGAAATTGACCTTGAAGTGAAGCGGGTGTATGCGCCCACTCCAATGATTCATGAGCCATTTTTCTCACTACCTGCTATAGCTGCACCGACAGTGCTAGATACTGTGGTGCCAGCACCTGTTGTTATCCCACCTGTGGCAACAATGAATGACGATGAAGAACCTGTTCATCAGGATCCTATAGAACCTATTGCCACACATGAGGGGGAGCAACAACAGCCTCAAATAGAAGATGTGCCAAATGTGAAGGCCCCTAGTAGATCTCAAAGAGTTAGAAAATCAGTTATTTCTGCTGATTATAAAGTGTACAATATTAAGGAATTTCAAATGGAGGATGATCCCACCTCATTTAAAGAAGCCATGAGAAGTGATCATTCATCAAAGTGGCTTGAGGCCATGGAAGATGAAATGAAATCGATGAATGTCAATAAAGTTTAGGATTTGGAAATAATTCCTAAAAGAGTCAAAACAGTAGGCTATAAATGGGTCTACAAGACTAAACATGACTCTCAAGGGAATATAGAGACATATAAAGTGTCACTTGTGGCAAAAGGCTTTATGCAAAGAGAATGGATTGATTACAATGAGACATTTTCTCCAGTCTCATGTAAAGTTTTCTTCAGAATTATAATGACATTAGTGGCACATTACGATTAAGAATTACATCATATGGATGTAAAGACGGCATTTCTCAACAGAGACTTGGAGGGAAATGTTTACATGGCACAACCGAAAGGTTTTATCATGGAAGGAAAAGAACGAATGGGATACCGCATAAAGAAATCCATTTATGGATTAAAGCAAGCTTCAAGACAGTGGTACTTGAAGTTTGATAAGTCAATAAAGAATTTTGGGTTTTAAAGAGAATGTAGAGTACAATTGTGTCTATGTAAAGTTTAAAATTGGGAAGTTTATCTTCCTTATCCTGTATGTAAATGATATCTTACTTGCTAGTAGTGATGTCAGTCTACTACAGGAGACAAAGAAGTTTTATCCTCAAAACTTGATATGAAAGATCTTGAGGAAGCCTCGTTCGTTCTAGGGATCGAGATTCACCGAGATAGAAGAAAAATGGTATAATTACTGTCACAAAAGGCATACATGAAAAAGATCTTAAAGAAATTCAGTATGCACAAATGTAGTCCCTCACCTGCTCCTATAGTCAAGTGCGACAGATATGGGGATTTTAAATGCCCCAGGAACCAATATGAGCTCAATCGATAAAGTAAAAGTGGTTCCATATGCTTCAGCTGTCGGAAGCTTGCAACATGCTCAAGTATGTACGCGCCCTGACTTGGCATTTGTTACCGGGTTTTACTTGGCAGATTCCAGAGCAATTCTGGAATAGAACACTGAAATTAGTAAAGAAAGTCTTGCATTATTTGTAAGGAACGAAAGGCCTCATGATGACATATAGAAGATCTGATTCACTCCACATGGTGGGATATTCAGATTCTGATTATGCGAGAGTGAATGCATATCCAGACGTGGATTTTCTATCATCTCGTAAAGGGGAGCTATTTCATGGAAAAGCTCAAAGCAAACTGTCACTACATCGTCCACAATGTATGACAGTTTGTAGCGTGTTATGAGGCAACGGGCAGGTGAACTAACTAACGAAGTTCATACCCGATTTGAAGGTGGTTGACGACATCTATAGACCACTAAAGTTATACTGCGATTATAATCTGACAGTAAAGGATGCTCACAACATAAGTCAAGTGGTGCTGCCAAACACATTGACATAGAGTATTATGTTGTGAAAGATAAAGTCTGGGATCAAGTCATAAGTCTTGAGCATATAAGTACAGAAAAGATGCTCGCGGATCCGCTTACCAAAGGCTTACCACCCAACATGTTCAGAGAACATGGTGTTTAGAGAACATATAGCTAGCATGGGTTTAAGGGAAAGCCTAAAATTCCTGGACAAAAGAAGGCCCAAAGATAAGTATTTATTTTAGAACAGAGTAGTGAGTTGTACCTGTTAAGTCTATCGGCAATGGACCGTGACGATGAGACATGCTCTATGAGCTAATCTGTAATGGAATGAACAAAAGTAAATGATATGAAAGTGAAAGATGGAATGAGATCAAGGAGGAGAATGTTAGTTGATCTCCACCAATAGGCCCAACGGCCTATTGGGCCCTTGCCTCTGCTCCCTGATCGGGGGAGCCCAACCCTAACTGGTTGGTGGGCCCCTGTCGCACAGCACATACAAATAGAGAAGGTGGGGATCGGAGCTCGAACTACGAGGTTCGCTGTGAGCCGCCACTCCCACCTACAGTAACCCTAAACCGATCTAAAGACCATGCTGCCAGCGACGGGATGTGCCCCACCACCACCGTCGCGCCTGCAGGTTCTCCGCCGGCGCCACTGGACTTCTCTCCACCGCGCTGGACGACTCCTACTACACCGCGGCACCGGCGTCTATGTTGTTGTGCCGCAAAGAGAAACGTCAAGGAGACTAACCGGATCTACGGTTACACACAGAGGTACACACATCGATCATAACATCTCAAAGAACACCGTCCAATTAGCAACGAGTGTGCCAACAGTCGTGGTTTTCGCACGGTGCGACCAGTGGCGTAGACGGGGGAGAGGAAAGACCCCCATTTGTACTGGATTTTTTAATTTAACTATTTTATATATATATATATATATTAAGAAAAGTAAAAAAAACGCATTTCTGGCTCCACCACTGGTGCGATTAAAGCTAGGGCTTTCAATTCTGATTATTTTACCAGCGGCTCATCTTGATTGTTGGTCTTTGTCAAGCTATTCTTAAGAACGAAATACAATGTACTCCATCCAAAGAATGCAATTTTCACGTATCAAGAAGCTAGCACACCATAAAAAAAAAGCGCATGTACCCTTGTTTTTTTATTCTTCACAAAAGTAAACGATTACACCTATAAACTCTGTAGTTTGTTGCATCATACAATACATCTATAGAGTACACATTTTTAGGATACCACACATACTTATGAAGCTATAATTGCATTCTTTTTCGAATAACACATGAATCCTAGAATTACATCCTTTCTAGGATGGAGGGACTACGTCCTATACTTTCCTCGTATTCTCATCTAGATCCATGAACTAATCATATAAGTCTTTTAACTTTTCAGGTAGTCCATTCAAATTCTAAATTCAGGTCTATGATTGAATCTAGAGTGAATTTAGAATAAACCACTTGAAAAAGTTAAAGGACTCCGATAATCATTTTAATAATTCATGAACCTACCGTGCATTTCACTCCGGTTTTTAAAACCATAGTACGGACATAGATGCTAAGTTTGCTAACATACATGCAAACATGCTTACCTCGGCACCTCTAAAAGATTGGACCAACAAATCTCAAGATCGACGAAGAAGTCAGTACAAACATCCCGCTGATATCGTTGACAATATCATTTTTGGTAAATGAGAAGTAAGATCCCAACTTAATGCCACTAGCTAGCCTCAGAGAGTAGGGTTAGTTAGGAAAATCCCTAAGCTTGACAAATCCTAACTAAGCTCCGCCACTAGCTAGCTTAGTTAGGAAAATCCCTAAGCTTGACAAATCCTTAGTAGAGTTCTTAATTTCATTGCTTTAAGTGCTAACAAAATACTAATCCGGCTCCTCTGCTTCCATTTCATATCACATTGGCCCGGTCTTTTCACCACTGTGGGACTTGAAGACCTACAGTCAGGAAGCGACTGTCTTCTGTTCAGTACTACTCCGTAGTTGTTAATTTACGAAGTGTGTACACAGTGCGATGTGCAATGTGTAGATGTGCAAATGGACAGTGAGACGACAGGCGACGTCTGCTCTGCTCTTGCGTCACCACGAAGACTAACGAATGCCACTTGCGCAGTCTGCTAAAAAAAATAGCCACTTGCGCAGAGACGACGTGATCTTCTATTCTCGATCGGCGTCGTTACTAGGAGCTGAGAACCTAGAGCCAAAGCCAACTAGAGTCTAGATGCGACCATTTCTACCATGGCCATGGTCATGGAGAGAGATTTGTGTGACGCACTGACGTGTGCCTCTGCACAACCACTGCGTGTTTGCGTGCATGCTCACCAACTGCGCCAAGCAAGCGAGATCCAGTCTACCCTTGGTCACGCGCGCGTACCGTGTCAGCTCAGATGCGACGCGGTACACACTACGTACTCTGTTTTGTTTTGTTTCTTGCTCACGTCATTACTAGTAACAAACTTTTTTTTTCTGCCCCTGATCGAAAAGCTAGATCAATGATGCGGCGATCTTTAAGATACATGAAACAAATGAGGATAGCACTGATAGCAACCGATAGATTCATGATCTTTCTGCTGATCTTATGAAACATATCTACAGAAGGTTAATACTAATGATCACATTATGCAGTTAGGCTTGTTCCAAGTTGCTACACATATGTAGCCTAAGATGCACCATATATCTTGGATGGTATCGTCGGCCAGCAAGTGCGCTATACTTAAGTCGCTTTGATTTTTTCTTGGATATACTAAAAAAGTCAAAGCGACTTGTAATTTGGAACGGAGAGAGTATTAATTTTCCCTGGAGTCACTTAAACCTAAATATAGCCTACCATGCATCCCAGGCATGCAACAGACAGGCAAAGCCAAAGAAACAATCCTAAATCCATGTAGCACGAGGTCCGTGCCCCAGCTGAAATACTCTGGGAGGGGGAGCTGATCGACGTAGAACAGAAACATGCATATATTTTACCAGTTCAGAGAATTCTTGGATTGTAGGAGTTTTGCATTGTATGCACTTTCCAGTTCCTCCTGCAAAATTAAATGGCAGAAAATGATTCAGACTTATGCCCGAGGATGTCAGAATAATGAGATAGAAAAGAGTTAATTCCTAGTAAGAGAATGCTCAAGGGCAAGATTAAATGGTTTCAACCACAAGATCGCATGATATCAAGGACCTGAGAAGAGCTTAGCTGAAAGTAAGCAAGAATCCTAACAGAAACAATCATGTGTGCCTAAGCTTCTGCATGGTTTCAAAGAAAAGAAAAAAGTTTCTGTGTCGGTCGAATATTTTTTTGTTCAGAGTCATAGATGCATATGGACTGCGGCATTGCCAGAAATATGAAATAGGAAACAGAGTCCATACCTTGCATGCTTTCAGCAATGGTTCCAGAAAGGATGTTCGGAAGAAACTGATGGATTTCTCTAGGGACGTTCTTTCCCAATCTGAAACTCAGAATAGGATTGTGAAAACATGGCATATTAGCCTATTGCCTTAGTCTATTAGGCAAGGCTGCATCGTACTAGAATTGGGAAATCACGAAATAATATGTTTTCACACAAATTCCGGAACTATAAACACTTTATTTTCAGAATCCGTCTGAAAACCAGCAGCATTGAGCTCTCCTAAAAGCTGCAAGTGTACTTGTTTTAGCAAATCAGCATGGTACCATGATGCTTGGAAGAATATGA
This sequence comes from Miscanthus lutarioriparius, assembly GCA_904845875.1. Taxonomy (NCBI): domain Eukaryota; kingdom Viridiplantae; phylum Streptophyta; class Magnoliopsida; order Poales; family Poaceae; genus Miscanthus; species Miscanthus lutarioriparius. Next base: position 133,797,889 of record CAJGYO010000002.1, read on the forward strand.
AATGACAGTGTCTTAATTCATGCTAGGCTCTATGGACCGACCATACCTGTGATAGGGTTGGAACGGCTGCAGGATCAAATTCATCACAGTTATTGGGATCAATTGGAACACAAACACAACCTGGAAAAAGAAACAACAATAAATTGTCAGCAAAAGGGTGCACTGTGTGACAAAAAAAAATCCTGCAGCTGTTAGAATAATTCAGCTGACTCATCAGAATAAACTAAATGAAAAGGTTAAGGATTTTAAGTGAATGTATCTGTTCTGGAGTCTAGAGGTTACAAAAAGACATGCCATGCATATGTATAACCCTCTCTTGAACATAAGAGCATGCCACCTTATTATCACATTACAAACTAACACAGGAAGTCGGGAATTGAATGCATTATGACTCTTACCTGTTTTTGGATGTATACAAAAGGGAGCTTTTAGTAAATGATTCATGTGCTTTGATACCTGGCATGGGTATAAAGTTGATTAGGAGTGAAAACCATCTTGGACATTACTATTGCAAACTCATACAACTGATGAATTCTCTTTTACCTCCATGTCAAGTCTAGGATATGTGTATGAGAAGACAATCTCTTCCACACATCTACGAAGCCCCTGAGCCTGAAACATAGAACAATTAGCACTAGTGTTTAACATAATAAGATGAATCAGCAGATATGACTGTAATTGAGAAATCGGAATATTACACAATCAAAAGAAATAAACATTGGTTGATAAACAGGCAAATGTCCAAAAAGTAAATAGGAACGCAGGAGATTAAACACAGAAAAAAGTAATTAGGAAATTAAACAAACCTTGTGCTTTCCAGACTGTAAAGTCGTCTTCAATTTATCCCATCTGGTTGCATTGACATCTTCCTTTGAAAGAGAAGATCGTCTATTTCCCTGCCACTTGTCATGGAGCTCACTAGCAACATCTAGAAACGAAATCCAATTCAGAATGATGGCGAACATATCTATGCCATGTTAAACAAGGGATGGTAGATTTCATCTATGTTAGAGTAACGTTCATTTTTCATGGTGCCTTTTCTTACTTTCATCAGGGATAAGATCAAGAATCTTCTAGCATCTCTCCACTGATGCAAAGAGTTGTTGGTTAAGGAGCAACTTATCATTAAAGAAGCTTCTAAGAACATCTGTGTATGACCGCCTGCAGGAGCATGATAAATTACATATACATAATAACAAATTTAGCTCTTCCATTGTGTGTACTGTGTTGGTAGATCAAACAAACTGATGAGACAGTTAAGACATACGCAAGGAAAGGATGGAGGACAGTTCCAGCCAAGGATACTTTCTTCAGTGCATTTTCACCACCCTGAGATAGAATCATAGGGTTAAATAGATTTCTGGAGGGGCAAGAAACAGAATCAAGAGTAACGCATGATGAAGTGCCACCTTGTAGACTCGAAAGTAGTCGGCAATCGCAGCCCTTTGTTCATTGCTGAGCCTAACAGGAGAACACATGTGTTTTAAGATCAACAAACATAGGAAACAAATAGAAGTTAATTCGGGCATACTTTCTTGCTCTGCTATCACAGACCCAGCAATGGACACCACGACGGCCACTGTATACCCAGAGTATGTGATTGAAACCAAAATCATCTGCAAACAATGATTTTAATTATAATAAGTACACAAATGCACACTTCAGCAGAAGTCAGTAACCAACTGCGTTGTGTGTGTGTGTATATATATATATATATATATATATATATATATATGCAAAAGTGACTAGTCCATGTTATGATTTATTGCGTAAAAAAAATGACATGCCTCTAAGCGAAGTATCCAAAATTTTGATAGCAATTGTCATTAACGGCCAGCAATCTAAGCAGACAATAGCTCCAGAGCAGCAGTAGCGAACATCATCATAATCAGATATATCCTGGGAAAAATAAAAATGTTGACAGCTTGCTACAGTGCACAACTGCACATGCACGCAAGAATACAGCTTGTACAAATATAAAGGGTAAAGGGAAAGAAAGAAATGAAAATGTAAGTTTCTTACAATGTCAAAAATTAGTTCCCTTTCCACTGGTAAAAAGACATTATTGCCAGATTGGGCGTAAGCATGACGCTTTGAAGGCTATAGAAAAGAAAACATGATTCATCAGGTAGTTGCAAAAAGAGTGTAATGCAGAAAATTAGAATCAAACACACAAAAGAAATGATGTGTTTAGCAACGCTGCATCATACATCTACACTGTAGATAGGTCCACTATCAATCTTGAAAGGGCACTTCTCCTTAATAGAACTCTCCAATTCAGTAGCATTATCAAAAGATTGGAAGCGCAGGTAGATGTCATCCTCCAGTGTAAGTGAAAACTCCCGACGTCCAACATATGACTGATCGCATCCAGGGTGCTTTCCATCTATAGAAAAGAAAATTTGGTCAATCAAGACACAGCAAGAGTATGGTGCAGAATGACGTCGATATTTAGGATCAATGCTACAGAGAGACGGGGATATTGATGAAGATGTTAGCCATAGAATCAAAGCAGGGTGGATGAAGTGGCGGCAAGCATCTGGTGTCCTATGTGACAAAAGGGTACCACAGAAGCTAAAAGGCAAGTTTTATAGGACGGCGATTAGACCTGCTATGTTGTATGGTACAGAATGTTAGCCTACGAAAAGACGACATGTTCAACAGATAAGTGTCGCGGAAATGCGTATGTTGCGTTGGATTTGCGGTCATACAAGAAGGGATCGAGTTCGGAACGATGATATACGTGATAGATTAGGGGTAGCACCAATTGACGAAAAGCTTATCCAACACCGGTTGAGATGGTTTGGACATGTCCAACGGAGACCTCCAGAGGCACCGGTGCGTAGTGGATGTAACACTCTCGGTGTTACACTGTACTGTTTTTGCTAAAATACTGCATGAGCATCAACTTGGGTGTAAATATGTGTAATATAGGGTATACATCGATATTCGGAACTTGAAACGTTCATTTGAAACAAGAAACGAATGTTACATTTTATGTCTCTTTGTATCGTTTAGGGTTCTAAGTGAATTTTTATCGAACGGAAATGCTACGGAACGTATCGGCGGAACGTAGTAAAGTTGGTAGCCCGAACTTCGTAGACGATGATGAAATACGTGCGGTCGAGAACGAGGTTCGCTAGCTAGTATATCAAATAGCTCGGAAATGGGATTCGACGCGAAACCGTTCGAGGTTTAGTCATTTCGCGTAAGTCCGAAAATGGATCGACGAAGCCATGTTCGACAATTTTCGTAGAACGATCGGGTTAAGAAGTGGCAAGACGTTTTGGCTTAGCTCGATAGCCCTATGTACCCTCTTGAGGATAGAAGAGCTGGTTTAGCTATGGGATCATCGGGTGGGATTTTACAACAGCTTTAAAAAGCGTGCAAGTCGCCTGTTTTGAACGGAGCCAGCGCTGGCCGCGGTCACCGCCTCTGCTCAGCCTGGCCCGCTACTGGCCGCATAGCGCGCGCTGCCGCGCCTGTGCAAGCGCGTCTGCGCGCGTGGTCCCTGCGCTGCTGGCCACAGTCTTCTACCGCACGCTCTGGCGCAGCTCGCGCACACCGCACGCTGCTCGCCGTCGTCGCCTCGCGCTGGCCGCTCGGCCTTCACTGCCGCCGGTCCACACAGCTGTTACGCGCCTGGCTCACGACTCGCACACACGCGCGTACTGGGGCCAGCGGGCCTGGATGCCCTGCCTTTCCATCACGTCCGCCTGCGCCACTGCTCGCCGTCGCGTCGGCCGGCGTGTTCGGCTCGTCCGAACAGATGTCGCCACTCGCCCGAGCACGCTCTCGCGCACCGCCTGCACGGCCGCTGTTGCCGTTGACACTTCGGCTGCACGCGCGTGGCCTTGCCCGCCTAACTTCGCAGTCCCGTCCGCGCTTCGCGCCATGCCGCTCTGTAGTTCCCGGGCATGCCAGCCTCTGCGGCGCAGTGCCGTGCCGCCCTCACCTTGCGTGTCGCGGAGCTGCGGTCGCGCATCGGAGTGCCGAACTCGTGCGCACGTCTGAGGGTCGCATTGATGTCCTGCGTCATGCCAAGCCCGCTGCTGTTGCAGTCATATGTTGTCGGGGGCCTCAGTTGGAGTTTTCCCCGCTGTCGAATCCATTTAGCCGAACACTGTCGCTCGCCAAATTGGCCGAGGCGCAGTCCATCCCTTTCCAATTCACCGTGCGCCCTAATAGCAAGAGTAGTTAGCTTCCGTTTGGAGTCATCTCGACGGGCTTCTTTCCTACGGTGAGGTAATGGGGAGAATTTCCCCTCGGCGGGCCGCCATGGCCGGCGAGACGAGTCTCGGTCCGGGGCGCTGCTCCTTGCTCTTTTGTTTCAATTGAGCATGGCTGTTGCCTCCCCTTGACTCGTTTGCCTCGCCCGTGTAGTGGCTCCGCCGACGGTGCTGCAGGTCGTCGGGAATGTCTTCTCCGCGGCCAACGTGAACCGAAACCACCTCGCGCACGTGGCCAGCCCGTTGCAGTTCCTCGCGGCTTCGCCCATCCTGTCCGTCACACCGCTGGTGAGGTCCTCCTGCTCCTAGGGTAGCTGGTTGACTCAATTTGGGTCGAGGTTCGTCGAAGCGTGTGGCCGTCCCCGACGGACGTAGGTAGATGCCGTTTCCGTGGCCAACGCGCTAGAATGTAGTAGCGATTCAATTAGGACTTCTACATTGCTTAACGCATTCCGTATATGGTTAAGGAGTATCAGTTGCGGTGTTAGACAAGGTTTATTCACCGGCATCGGCGCCACCGCGGCCAAACACCGCTGTGGTGCGTGGCCATGCCTCTGTGCGTCACCAACCGGGTTGTTTAGTACCTCTATCGGATGCGCTTGGGTTGGGGAGTGTCACGGTGGTGAGAATCGAGGCCGTGGAGGTGTGTGCTCGCCGGCGTTAGGTCGGGAGGGTCGCGGTCTCTGTTAAGTCCGGCCAAGGACATCGCGACGTAAATTTGAAGCGAACCAGGGGGCTAAGTGCTAGAGTCAGTGAGAGAAGGGAATAGTGGAATGGACTGCGATTCCATTTGTTTGGAACCCGAGGGCTCTTTTGCTTAATGTAGCGCGCGCGCGGGTTTTCCCTCCGTGGGCCGTGCCGCGCTGGGCCTCGCCGGTGAGCTGCGCGAGTGCGCGCGCGGGCGTTGCGAGTTGGGCCGGGTCGCTCGCGTGGGCCGCAGGTTAGAAATCAGTTTCATCTTTCCAGTAAATTGTAAATGATTAATCGAATTAGTTTTCAAGCTGAACTTTGATAATTTATAGTAAATTGTGTAGTTGTCTAAAAATAGTGAGACCAATTTTGTTAGGTTCGCAAAAATACCATATACTTGTTAGTACAGTTAGATTACAGTTAGCTGTAACAATGATGGGGTCATAAATTCAAACTAGAGAGCTTGGTATTATGTAGTTTAATAATTGTAGAAATTTTTGTGGTAATTTGGTGATAGCTATAGCTACGAAAATTTTACAGTAGACTCACTGTACTTACTGTAAATTTTGTAGCCCTAGAATAGGTTAATAAGTAGAGTAACTATTATCCTTGTTGTATCGTATATAGTGTAAATCAGCATTAGGAGTAAGAATATCTGTAGTTGCTATAATAATGAATGACATACTTCATACTTGTTATTGGTAACAATAGATAACTTAGTACCGTGGTCAGTAGCACTAACTTAGTAGTTAGACAGATGTACTTTTATTTTAAGACTTGTTGTTGCTATATTACTAAGTATTGCATCATCATTTCATGCATGTAAATTCACGAGTTGGTAGAGTTCGTGCCCGTCAACGAACAGGAGTACGAGAAAGTCATTGAGGAGTACGAGGAGGAGATCCTCGTGCAGGAGGGAGCCCCGGAGCCTGTTGGTGCTGACTTTGCTGCCTGCCCAAGGCAAGCCCCGATGCATAACCCTTATTTTAAATGATCACTGAATATATATATATGATGTGCATTTACGTTACAGGTATTTTATGAAAACTATATGCATAAATATATCTACCTATGAGTCCTACTAGTACAGGTCGAGTAGCTGCTATGCTCAGGATATCGGTAGCGTGAGTAATCTACCGTTACTCGCAAATAGGTGATAAATATGATCACTCATGATAAAATGGTGGAAAGGAAACGGTGACCGGGCAGGGATATGGTTTGGGTACTGGTGGGTGTAAAGGGTTGTGTCCTGCAGCCAACAGGGCATAGCTCGATTACACTTTTTCTCTGTCTGTGTCAATTAAGGACCGGTCGTTGCATATGGCTTTAGACAAGTTACATACTTATTATCCCGAGCACATACTTAGGTATGGGCGCAGGGAAGACTCGTTGGTCTCTTGTCGTGGATCCGGCTCTTTCCGGACCGACTAATTGGAGGCGAGAATGGTGGAGGTTCTTGCACCGCACTGAGTCCGGGACTCAGGAGTGGGGGCTTGGAGTCCAAGTTTGGATGGAGACCTGGACAGCCAGGACAGGACGGTGATGGGTTAGTCCTGCTTGTGCCTGGGATGCAAGCGGGGCGTGTGTTTTCGAGGTACCCAGCTGGGGGCATTGATTCGCGAATCGCCGGTGTTCCGGTACGACTTGTCTACGGTTTAGCATCATAGTAAGAACTGAAAGATTGAGGGTGATGAAATGGAACTAATTATTCAACTCTTGCTTGAAAATAGAACAAGTGCTTATATAGACTGGATATATAATAACTTAATACGGCTTATAATAATAACATAAATAAGGACCCACTATTAGTATTGCTTTCTGCTAAAAAAACAGCAAACCATAAAGCTTCTCATATTCCTTGAAATCGGAAAATTACTCCCACTAGTCGGATAAGTCTTGCGAGTACATTGTGTACTCAGGGTTCATTTACCCCTGTTGCAGGTGATGTTTGAGAAGTATCGTTGTGTGAAGGGTTCTTCTGGTGGGCTTAGACGGATCCTCGTTCTTATCGCTAGATGCTTATTTTAAATTCCGTTGTATATCATTTCGCACTCTGACATTTGGTATTGTAATAATATAATTTTAAGAAACCCTGATGTATGAAATAGACAATTATTATAACTCGTTCTCATTATTGGATCCTTGGAAAAAATGTGGATCTTTCGGACTTTCCCTTGGGGTGTGCCCGATGGATACCACCCGCTGTAGCTTGCTCTCGGGGTGCTTAGTGTCTGGTGGAACACGAGCACCTCCGTAAGCGTGTTATTTCGGGTGGTTCTGCCACAGTTGGTACCAGAGCCAATAATGGTTACGAGTTTCATCACTTTTTTTTCAAAACTAAAAATTTGACCAACAAAAACTTTTCAAAAAGTTAGATGCGATTAAGTTAGTTAAATAAGTATAAGTCCTAACAATATGGTCTATCTAGAATAGCGGCACTGATTTTATTTAATCAGTTTTCTGCAGGTACACTGACTTACGTTGCGTAAGAAATCGTCTAGCATACGGAAAGTGAGTGTGCGATGTGCCAAATTTTTTTGCGAATGCCGTTATATTCCGGCTTGAGTGAACGTATAGGATGATATATGCATCATGATAATCACATTTTACTTAAACTAAAATTTTCCCCCTACACGTATAATTAGATTAGTAAAATGATAAGATTAATTAAAAGAATGCTTTAATTAAATGTGCTGTCATTTCTCTAATCCCTTACTTCTGATCGAGGTGTTCTAAATGGATGGTTCCTATCTCTTACAGATAAATCTAAGGTCCGGACGCGGGAGCATTAGTGCTGGGGCGGCTCACGGTCTTGGCGAGGGCCAAGGCGAGAGTGGCCAGGCCAATGAGCACCACGGGGAGAGCAATGAGGCTCCACTTCTGGCTCCTCCGCCGCCGCCGCCGCCTCCGATGACTCACGCTGAGATGATGGCGGAACTGATGGCTGCTCGCCGAGAGTTAGCCCATGTCATGGAGCTCATGGCACAAGCTGTGGCTGGCTTCGCCCGCGGTGGCCACGGGGGAAAATGGTGGGAACGGGGGTGGTGCCCGTCGTCCTGAGGGACCCTCCTCTTACCAGGATTTCCTCAAGACCCACCCGCCCACTTTCACACCGACAGATGAGCCCCTGGATGCGGAGCACTGGCTTCGCATTCTGGAGCAGAAGTTTCTGTTGCTCAACGTGGCCGATGAGCAGAAGGTGCGCTTCGCAACGCAACAACTATTGGGGTCCGCGAGTGCATGGTGGGATACTTTCCATGCCATGCAGCAGCCAGATCATCCGGCAACTTGGCAGGAGTTCACCACAGCATTCAAAGAGTTCTATATTTCTGCCGGTGTCATCAACCGAAAGCTAACTGAGTTTCTAGAGCTGCGACAGGGGAGTATGACAGTGATGGACTATGTGAATAAGTTCAATCACTTGTCCCAGTATGCTGGCATTCATGTGGACACTGACGAGAAGAAGAAGGAACGCTTCTTTCGCGGCCTCTCTTATATCCTTCAGGAGAAGCTGTACACGGCAAACTATCAGACCTTCGGGGCCCTGATGAACGCTGTCATCGTCATGGAGGGCTTGCAGCGGAATTCCCAGGCAGAGTGGAAGAGGAAGCGGGTGGCTGCAGGGTCTTCCAGCCACCCTCATACTCAGAAGGTACATGTTGTCCGGCGGGGGCCCTATCAATCATCAGGCGGGCCTTCGTTTCGGCAGCTCCAGCAGACTTCTTCCACACAGTACCGTGCACCCATTCAGCAGGTGCAGCCCCAGCAGCCTCAGGGACAGCATGTCCCACCTCGCCAGGGATTTGAAAACAAGCCTGGTGCTTGCTTCAAGTGTGGCAAAGATGGCCACTATGCCCGAGCGTGTCCCCAGAATCAGCCTGCTCAACCATCAGCGAACTCCAGGCTTGTCAGGAGGACCGTAATCAAGAAGAAAGTGCCCAGCAGATCTGGACAGGTGCATTTCACAGATGCTGAACAGATTTTGCAGTAGGAGCCGGTGATGGCTGGTATGTTTACCATCGATTCCCATCCAGCCTATGTATTGTTCGATTCTAGTGCATCACATTCCTTTATGAGCATGGGGTTTGTGGATCGACACAACTTACCACTTATGGCTATACCATATGCCTATAGAATCCGTACTGCGGGTTCGCAAATGTTCATCAATACCCGCACGAACACAGTAAGCTTGGTATTAGCCACCCACACTTACCGCTTACAGTTCATGGTAATGTCGGGGCAAGGCATTGATGCTATTCTTAGAATGAACTGGTTGCGGGTGTATGGGGTAGTATTGGATATGAAGCGGAGAAGTGTCGAGTTACGGCTTCCTTCTTCTGAGGACAGGATGTCTCTTCTTATACCCTCAGATCCAGTCTTACCTGTTGTTGCCCATGCTGAAGCCTCTCCTGATTTTACCCCCATCCCTGTGGTATGTGAGTTCCCAGATATTTTTCCTGAGGATCTTCCTAAGTTGCCACCAGATAGAGAGGTAGAATTCTCCATTGAGCTAGAGCCTACTACTGCTCCTATCTCCAAATGCCCGTACCGGATGGCTCCAAGGGAACTGGCAGAAATGAAGAAGCAGCTAGAAGAGTTGATGGAAAAAGGTTTCATCCATTCTAGTTCTTCACCATGGGGTTGCCCAGCTATTTTTGTGAAGAAGAAGGATGGTACTCTATGGATGTGTGTGGATTACCGCCCTCTTAATGCGGTAACAGTTAAGAACAAGTATCATTTGTCCCGCATAGATACTTTGTTCGATCAACTAGCCGGTGCCAAGGTGTTCTCGAAGATTGACCTCCGATCAGGCTATCATCAAATCAAGATCAGACCCCAACTTAGCCTTAGATAGGAGTGCTTGGAAGACAGCTATTCACGTGCCTGAACCTTGATTGCTTCTGCTGGGTTTCAACTCTAGACTACCCCAACTTGTTTGGGACTTAAAGGCTTTGTTGTTGTTGTTGTTGTTGAAGACACAGCAAGAGTGCAAGGCTAACTCCTATAATTGACGAATCAGGATGTGAGCATGAACCATTTCCATAGCAAAGCCAATAGAAGAAATCACCATAGGGGAAGAGCTTTCCTGCAATCATAATGCAGGTTGTCATCACAAACAGAAGCAAAAATCAAAGACTAACCAGTCTCCTTACATAGTAGAGCAGGTTTTAAAATGCAAAGCCTCAGTTAGGTAAAGAGCATGCCTTACACCAGATGATTAGCAAAATGTGTTACCCTTGAAAAAGAAAAAGGAGTATGAAAATAAGATATACTAAAGTTCTCAAGAAAATGGGAGAGGAAACTCTTCCAGCGAGCAAATGATAGCCAATTGTTTCCTCATCTGTTAGATATCTCCATCACATAGAACACCAAAAAAACAAAAACAAAAACAAAAAACTCAACCCTAAGGGAACAGCCTCCAAGAGACATTATGATTAAGATGAAGCCTCAACCACACGGGCTGAGGAAAAAAAAACAAACCCCAGCTTCACCCTATAGAGCTGCAATGTAACTTGGGTCGGCCACAACCTTCCGGGCTGGCAACCACTGCAACTACCCCTTGGGAGGAGGGCCCAAACCAACCGCAAGCGCCACAGGCCAGCCCCCTGCCACTATATTTTGGGTTGCTAGCAAGGGGATTTTTTTTGTTGCCACCAGATTTGAAACCTGGCCGATGTCTCCCTAAACTGGAAAGCTTACCGCCACACTACAAGAGTGTTGGTCACATAAAAAAAAAATCAACCATAGCATTCATTAAAAAAACACAGCCCCTAAACTGCGATGCAAGACCTCAACTTTGTGCAGAATCGATGATAACTACAGAAAACATATAGTTATGGACAGACAAGAGGTGTCAGTCCTGTTTGAATTCATTTTCTCCATTCCATGCCATTATAAGGGAACGAATCAGTTTACCATAGTAGATTCGGAGATAGTCAGCGCTGAACCCCTCTGGTACAGCAGTGAGGGCTTCTAGCTGTTGCTGCTTCTGGCTGTCAATCTCCATAGAATCAACCGGCTCATTGTCCCTACCCATCCTCAGATAAAAAACAACTTGTACCAAATGAAACAAAGGAATCCAAATTAGACCTAAAAAAGGCATGGACTGCATTTGCAGGAAAAAAAAAAGAAATTAGACCCAAAGAAGGCACGACATGCAGGATTTTTTCTTTTTGACAAACGAGAAATGGAGGCCATGCTGTACTAGGTTGGAGACAGTGGTGGAGTTCGCGCAGGACCCTACGAATCCAATCAGGGTTGGATCCAGTATATGGCGATAGTTTTTGCAGAAAAATCAAAGCTAGTGGACATAATACATGTATATACTTGTAACTGGGTCAGATCCGAATACAAATAGCTTGTATTAGGGTTCTGGGAGATTGGTTTCACACAGCAGGCAAGGGAAGGGGGAAGGGCCATTTGTCATTGGCGGACCTAGGATGCCAGACCAAAATTTACACATGCGATTCAGTAAGCAATCGTGCCCCGCAATTTGGTATACAAAAACTAAGTAACACAGTGATAAGTCTTAGATATGACAATTAAGTTCGAAACTTGCATCGATTAGAATGTCTCCATCCCTCTTCATAATTCACAAATCCTCGAACCTAAGTACGTAATGCATGAGTAATCAACCAATAAATCCCTAATTTATAGTGACTACATCTATAGGCTAGATCAGTTGAACTAATTTGGGGACAAATTGATATACTGAAATACTGAATAATAATAAATAGGTCAGGGTTTATATGTACCTTAAGTAGATGAGAGAGTTGGGGGGCCACTCCAGTACTCCACCTCCACGCTGCACGGTATAACGGGAAGCGAGTAAGAGACAAGACAGAGAGGGTCGCCGACTCGCCGGCGCCCCTCTACAGCGACCTGCAACATCAAATCGGAGCGGTAGAGGTTAGGGTTAGGGATTGGGGTGACTTTCAAGATGCAAGGAGGAACAGGAGGGAGGGCCGGAGGGGGAACAGGCATTCCTCACCAGGGCAGCAGGAGGATCTTCGAGCGGTCGGCAGCGGTCCTCAGTCGTTGGCCCCTGGACGCCGGCGGACTCGCGGACCGCGGACGGGAGGTCGGGAGCAGCGGAGCGGGCTCATCGACGGGATCAGCGAGTGTTGCGGCCTGGCGAGGACCTGGAAAAGGGGCCGCTTTGAATGCAGGCGGCGGCCCAAGCAGGGGGAATGGTGGTGTGGTGGCAGCCGCTGCTGATGCAGAGGGAGAAGAGGTAGGAGAATGGCGGGAAAAGCTGTCCGTTTTGGGCATGTTGGACACCGGTAGTCCAATAACTAGGGCATGCTATACACATAACTAGTTATTACTGGTTGAGCTAAAAATTAATTCAAATTAATTACAGTTAGCTAATAATTAGTAGAAGACTTGGCTAAAATTTAGCTCACTTATTAACCCTCTTATTTAGATATATTACTAGAATTAATTTGAGCTAAAATTAACTAGCTAACGATTAGCCCATAGTATGAAACATGTCCTTACTCCACTCAATCAAACATAGTGGGCTAGATCACAAGCGTGTGCTCTGAATTTCTTGAGGTCACAAGTGGGCTCATGATGTGCTGATATCATGTACCACCCTATGTTCTAAATTATAGGTCGTTTTAATTTTTCTAGGTGCATAGCTTTTACTATATATATCTATATATACGATGTGTCTATATACATAATAAAGGTTGTGTATTTAGAAAAGCTAAAACGACCTATACATTAAAACAGTGGGAGTATGTTGGTTCTGATGACGCATCCTTGGTAACTATCTTCATCAAAGATGTAAATATATGTATCCGCACTAATAATGACATACACCACGTACCTGAGGAGTGAGCTACGTCTATGACAACTCTTATTTTAGAAACACCGATAAGGAATTAAGGACCAATATCAGGGACACGAGTAGGTAGCCCATGTCTAAGTTGACACCAGTGATAAAACTATGATGAAGATAAGGAATTAAGGACCAATAATGTCTTTTTGGTGCTATTTTGGTACAATGCATCCTTCCCTTTCCTAGCTTCGAACTTTCAATCCATAGCAAGACATGTCACGCGACATTAGTCATAGCCTAACCATGCACGGGATCGCTACTAGAGAAGCAAGCATTTGTGATTTTGTGGTGTTAATACAGTAACTAGTGTAGTGCTCGTGCTAACGTCATGGCGTTATTTTAGGGATGCACATATAAATAACCAAACACGATCCAGACGGAGGTACTATCAATGTTGAACAAGGCCTGCTTAATCATGCATGCGATCGACCATGACCATGGCCTGCTGCCCCCACACATTGTTCTTTGTTTCTGACAAACAATGGCTAGTGGCGACCACGGCGGCTGAAAGCCTGTAGTACCACAATCATCATGGTACACACAAAATCTAGTTTCCCAGGATGCAACACTGAGGTATATTTTCTATCATCTTGGCGGGAAATGAAGGCCTAAATGGACAACAATTAAATATCAAACAAACTGCAAACATTGTATTTAAAATTCATATTGCAGTTCTCATCAGAAGGGCGGGCCTGGTGCAAGCGGTAGAGTCTTACCGCCTGTGATCGGAAGGTCCCGGATTCGAGTCGTGGTCTCCTCGCATTGCACAGGCGAGGGTAAGGCTTGCCACTGACACCCTTCCCCAGACCCCGCACAGAGCGGGAGCTCTCTGCACTGGGTACGCCCTTTTTATTGCAGTTCTCATCAGCTAATACATGTGCTAATCCAGCTGATAAGAGCTTAAGCATCAAAACACACCATATTCATAAATCAATTAAAGCACTATTCTTTTAATTTCTTATGCACGAAAAGTCTCAGGGCATTAAGCCAGTACAAAGTAACTTGGACTTCCACCGTATTACTGCCACCATACTTCTAACCTTGTTCAGTACATCAACACTGTCCCGCAGTATGACTGCACCCTCTGGACGCAAAATCCTATCCATCTCCAAAAGAATGTGTCTGCATCACGCCTACCTATTTTGACACAAACATATTAACAGAAGATATGATTTGCCTCTGCATTACCAACACAGGAGAAAGAACAGAGGACACTTGATTGTTCTGATATAAACAGCCCGCGTCTTCATCCCGAATCCACGCTCAGGCTACTGCAAATCATCAGACCAGCAAGTCCCAAATAATCCCGAGTGACAAATGAAACCCATTCATGCCAATGTGCACAGTCTCAAGCTGGGGCCACTACTGAACACATATCACACTTGCATGCAATGCAATAAAGCAGAATTCAGCAACCAGGACAGACAATAAGCACGACAACACAACTAATAGGTCGAACCAGCAACGCTTAAAAAGATGGTTTAACGACATCCTACTGTTTGAAAAGAAAAAAAAAAAAAAAAACATATAGTTGTCATACACAAATGTAGTCATGCTCTCAAATCTCAAGGCAACAATGGTGCAATGTCATGTGTTTGTTTCACCTGGTCCAGTCTAGCCCGGTTCAACTTAGATTGTGTTTAGTTAGTAGCCCAAATGGATATGGCATCTCTACACTGACATTCGGTAGGCTTACCACCCCCACTCTGAACTTTCTATCCTATCTTTGTTGACATTTTATCGAACACCCCAGTGCCCTACTCTACCGCGGCCATGGCCGCCACCGAGCTTGAGGCCCGCGCCACCCCGACCGCGGCGTCGCTGCCGGCGCTCGCCCTCGTCGTCCTCCTCGCCACGGCGCGCCGCCCGTGCTCCTTCCTCGACGCGTACCGCTCCGGTGTCTCCCTGCCTGTTTCCCCGTCCGGACCCTCGCACCCCCGCGCCCCGGGCGCCGCCGCCGCGGTCCGAGCGGGCGGAGGCGGCGCCGCGTACAGCATCTGCTCCGGCTGCGCTCGCCACGTCCGCCACTGTCGAGGCGTCCGCCGTCACGGGCGCGTCCGCCACTGCTCGAGCCCGCGACCGCGCACGCCAGCACGCGGCTGCGCGAGTCCGCGACGGGGCGAGCGCGGCTGCTCGAGCCCGCGACCGCGGCCGACGACGACGGCTCCTCTCCCTCGAGGCGTAGGTGGAGGCGGAGGCGTCGGACCCGCGGCGGCTCCTCTCCCCTCGTGACTGGTTGGCTGCAGGTGGAGGCGGAGGCATTGGACCCGCGGCGACGCCATGGACGCCCCATCGCGGTCGTGGAGGCGGTCGTGGAGGAGCCGAGGCGCGCGCGGTGAAGGAAAGCGGCGGAGGTGAGCACTCGGACCTAAATTTTTACTATTTAACCCTTTTTTTTTTGAATAAAATTTATATTTGGCCTCCTGAGAGAGTTAAACTTATCTTTGATTCTAGAATCGGCGCTATAAGTTTTGACACTGAGCTATCACGTTTCGACGCCACAGATCTTAACGCCAAGTATCTAGCCGTGGCCGGGAGCTCGGCGCCACATATCGTGCGCCGAGGTACCGGCTTCAAAACGTGCAGCCAAGTGGAGAGAGAGAGGTGGGGCCCCGAACAGAGACGACGTTGAAGACTAGGTGCGTGCGGCGCGCGCCACATGCGCGCACAGCCTAGACCAGGCGCGTGCGGCGCGCCCCATCAGCTACACCTCGACGCCCGAGCCAACCAGCAGCCTGCAGCGCTGGTTCCCCTTACTCCGTTTCCCACGCCGGTTTGCAAAAACCACCGGCGGCATCCCACCGTCTTGCATGCAATGGACAGCAAGGTGGCGTGGCGGTCGTCGTCGTCAGAGCCTACGCTTGATGGAGCCTCACTGATTGACAGGGAGGGAGAGAGACAGGCAGATCATGCAGGCCATGCCCGAGCCTCACTGACCAACGCTACTGCTAGTAGGAGTCAAGAGCAGCTATGGATGGTGAACACAACAGCAGGGTAAGTTTAATTTGTACCGAGTTGTAGCATGGTAAAAACACACCATAAAATCTAAAATGCATCATGGTTTGCCCGTATGTGGTGTATACACATGCATTACAAAATTACAAAATCTCTAGAAGTGCAATAATAATACGTACTATTAGTCTTTTTTAACGAAGAGACAGAATTTAAAAATAACTCATAAAAACACAGTAGGCAAAAAGTTGCAAAATAAGGACACAAAATTCATATATATTTCGTTGCTGCAGATGCTAAAGTTGCAAGCAAGAATGTAGGAGTAGTAGTATGAAAAAAAAAACAAAAAGAAAATATATCACGGCCAGTAGGCCACACATGTCCCGTAGACCGAAGAAAGAATGCACCTCTACTGGCCTGTCTATGATGGTCTACTACTACAGTCTACTCTCTCAAGTCATGTCACCATCCAAATACTACAGCTGGTTTTCGAAAAAAGAAACATTTATTTATATCACCAAAATTGCACACATGGATGCAATGCAATGCCCAAACATAAGAGATAGATGATGAATGCATGCATGTATTATTACTGTCACATAGCTATGGTTTTCTTCCCAGCTGCTTGATTCGAGCTTAGTTTACATGTTGGTCGATCTCTTCCCCAACCACCCACAAAATTACACAACTCCCTTCTGCGTACTCTGTATCATCATCATCATCATCCTTCGACCGAGCTAGAGTTTATCCAAACCTCCACAAGGTTTGATCGCTTGCATTGCTTGGTTAAGTTGAAAGATCATGAGATGATATCATGAACAGAAGCAAAAGATGAGCAGCAACTGAGGCGAGATATTATTGTTGGAGTTAACTGAGAAATAATCAGCCAGGACAACTCTTCCAGACGACTGCATTGCAATATATATAGGATAAGTACTGCATTGATTACATACAGCTCACTAGAGCTTTAACTAGACAGAATATCTGCCTGGGTACCTGCACAACTCTTGGGCTACCCAAGGACTTAATGACATAGATTAATTAAAAACTTAAATACACTAAATGTGCCTGGGAAGCAGAGCTTACAGCTATAGTTCTCCCCCTAAGACCTGCTTCAACCCTTCTTGATCTGCTTGATGCCAATTCTGCTTCTCATATCTTCAAGCTTGGCCTTGCCCAAAGCCTTAGTGAGAATGTCTGCCAATTGATCAGCTGTAGGGATGTACTCAGTCCTGATGCTGCCTTCTTCAATACAATCCCTGATAAAATGTTGCTTAACTCTGATATGTTTGCTCCTGTCATGGAACACAGGGTTCTTAGCAAGTGCAATTGCAGACTTGTTGTCAACCCTCAGTTCCACAGTCTCCACCTTTCTTTCCAACAAATCAGCCAACAATCTTGACAGCCACATGGCTTGTGTTCTTCTTTGAAGTCATAGCCATATATTGACCTCACAACTAGACAAAGCCACCACCCTCCGCTTGATAGATTGCTAGTGACCAAGTTGTTGCCAAAGAAGAACAGACAACTTTGTTGTGCTTTTCTTTGGAGTCAATATCACCGGCTAGAGTCTGAATCACATGAGCCCACAAACCTAGTAGAATTTGGGGCTCTTTTGAGCTGCAGACCATAGTCCAATGTTCCGACCAAGTACCTCGGCACCCTCTTGATCGCTTCTTTGGTGCTCAAGTGGTCGGTTTCTCCAAGAATCTGCTCACATAGCCCATCGAGAAAGCTAAATCAGCTGGTATGAACCGGGTATCTCAAGCTCCAACTTGCCTCCTATCTTTGAGTTGGATTCACCTCCTTAGCGAGTGTTATGCTTTCTTTGAGCTTGAGCGCTCTTCCATTGGTGTAGGCTCTTTGGATTGCAATCGGACATGCTTCCCAGTTCTAGGATTTTCTTGGCATAGTGAGTCCGCCTCATGGTGGTCCCATTCTTGCCTTGTCTTTGCACTTCAATGCCAAGGTAGGCCCTGAGCAAACCCAAGTCACTCATCTCAAAGGTGGATTTCATCCTTTCCTTGAAAGCCTTTACTTCATCTTTGATCGCTCCAATTGATGATCGGATCATCAACATAGACCCCAACCAACAACATTGAGCCCTCTGAACCTTTCCTATAAATTCTTGCTTCATGTTTGCTCTGTTTGAACCCCATTTCCTTGAGTAGAGTCCAACTTAGCGTTCTCATACTGGTGCCTGCTTCACCCATACAAAGCTTTGTGCAAAGCGATATACCTTGCTTTCTTCCCCGAAATAGCAAACCCTGTGGTCTCTTTGGACATATACTTCTTCCTTGAGCTCTCCATTTAGAAAAGTGACTTGACATCCATATGATGAACAGTCCATCCTTCCCGGGCAGCTAGAGCAAGCAAAGTAGTCTCACTTGATTCTATCTGCGCATAGCAGAGCGAACACATCCTCATAATCAACACCCTCTTCTTGCACAAACCCACGAGCAACAAGCCGAGCCTTGTGCTTGATCACATCTCCTTTCTCATCTTTCTTGACTTGTAGACCCATTTTAGAGAAATTGGCCGATGGCCACTCGGAGAGACACAAGCTCCCAGTGCCATTATGCGCTCAACAGTACAAGTGACTCCTCTTTCATTCTTTGCCGCCATGTAGGATTATCTTTTGCCTCTGCATAAGAAATGGGTTCCCAGTGGGTGAGGTGGAGCTCTGCGAACAAGCTGGCTGCTTGGCCGTGGCCAGAACTTCTGTTCCCCGCCCAATATGCCATCTATGGTACGATAAGCTTGTTGCTCGTCGTTGTGATAAGTATCCAGCCGTTCCTCATCATCTTCCAAGGAGTCACGTGCTCCACTTGTGGAAAATTTGGAGCTGGTGATGGTGAAGGCGTTCGGATGTCTCAAACACCTCTTCTCCTGCATCAAGCACCGATTCTGCTTCTTTGGGAAAGCTTCAGTGAGGCGAGAATGGGGTGAGGAGATGAGTGTGACTGTGGCCTTGAACCTCCGGCTCCGTGGACTTCTTCCTCCCAAGGAAATTCCACCACAAAATCACTACCAAATTTGCCCCCAGACGTACTGCTGCTGGTGATGTCCAATCCCAACCTCTTCCTTCATCAAAACCACATCTCGGCCGACACGCGTACCGTTGAGATGCTAGATCAAAACTTCGATAGGCTTTTGCTCCTTCAAAGATAGCCAATAAATACTCCGGCTTCACCACGATCATCAAGTTTCGAAATTTGAGACAAACGGCAGTATATGCCACACAACCAAACACCTTGGATGGCCATGATGGGTGCTCGGCCATGCCATGCTTCATAGGGAGTGACATCACCTAGAGCCTTGGTTGGTGACCGATTGAGAATATGCACAAAGTGATCATCTTCGCCTCCCCCAAAACTTGGTGGCATCTGGCGCCGCTTGAGTAAGGCACGTGCCATGGCCACCACGGTTTGATTTTCACGCTCCACCACGGGCATTCTCATTGTGGTGAATGAGGAGCACTTGTAATGCCTTTTGACTCCTTCATTGGCACAATAAGCAGCCAAATTCTACAACGAAGAAACTCTCCTCCATTATCTCGTCATGAGAACTTTGGGTTTCGCCCACTCTCCACCTCTACGTGACCTTCACCTTCTTGATAGCATCTGCTGCAGGCAGCATCCTTAGATGAGCAAAGATCGCCCACATGAATCGTGGTGGCATCATCTACAAGCAAGCAGAATATAGCGATTACCGCCGAAGTTCTTTGGTGTAATCGGCCCACTGAGAGATCACCATGCACCAATTCAAGGTGATCCCGAGCACGATATGTTGCTGCAGCAGGAAATGATCGCCTCCTCTGTTTGGTGGTGACACAAGTGTCACACACTTGCTCAACATGATCGATCTTTGGCATCCCTCTTGCCATTTCCTCCTTGCCAAGCCTCCGCAGGGCCTCAAAATTCAGATGCCCAAAACGCTCATACCATTGCCACGCCTCCTCATCCTCTGCAGCTAAAGAGACACTTGGTCAGGTCTTTGTCTTCTTTATATGCATAGACATATGCCGGTTCGCGCCACGCCTCACCTTGGCGATGGCGACCCATCTGCTGCGTTCCCAAATCGCATGAGACTCCATCATCAATCACCACCTTTGAGCCATTCTCATCAAGTTGACTGAGGCTCATGATCGAGTTCTTCAACGCCGGAATGAAATAAACTCCATGAAGAACACGATGCTCACCGGTCTTTGCTTCAAAAACAATTGAGCCAACGCCTTGATTTCCACCTTGGACGCGCCCCGAACCGAACTGTGCCTCGAACGTCCGTGTTCAGTGCGAAAACAGTCATGCCGCCCAGTCATGTGGTGTGTTGCGCTGAATCAAGGTACCGACCACCACCATCTCTTCATCATCTGCTCCCCAGATAAGCACGCGACGTGGCTCAAAGAACTCAACGCGTTATTGTTGTATAGTTGAGCTCCGCGTGCTCTGTTCCATCTCAATGAAGCCGTGAGACAGAACAGAGCTGCATCTTCCTCACATTCAAAAAACCGGGCACGCCCTTCATGTCCTCCTTGTCGCCCAAGCTTGGTTACCGTCGCCATGACCTCCTCCACGGTTTTCGCCGCCGCGTCCACCATGATTTCCTCCCCGCCGCGCTCTGTTCCATCCGCGGCGGGTGGGGACATTCACACGCCAATACCCTTCCCGATGGCGGTTGAGACACGTGTTTAGCCAACACACGGCGCCATTGCCTTCTTCCACGCCCACGCCACGCCGCCACGGCCCGGCACCTCTCTGCCCGTCGCGTCCACCTCCGCATGCATTGGGTCCTCCGCCACCGCCCATTTGGTTCTTGAAACCGAACCGCCGACTTCTTCTCGCACCTTTCTTCTCCTTCCTCAACGCGCGACGCCATCGCTTGCTCCTCGGTGTACAACAGCTTTGCCGTTGATGGACACCGGCTCTGTCACGACTTGCACTTCACGGTCATCCACCGCCTTGAGCCTTCTGTCACCTCTTCAAGCGTGAGCGCCTCAAGTCGAGGAACCGCTCAATGGCGACGACGATCTGTCTCGCGTGTATTTTGGTCGGCACCGTCTTGTGAAACTTTTCCACAACACGCGCCTCATCGATGTCCTGTCTCCATGAAGCACCGGTTGCTTTGGTGCAGAGTTGATGACCACCAGCAGGCAAAATCGTCCACCGACTCGCCAGCTTGAGCGTCAATGTTCTCCCACTCCCGCCGCGATCAGCCGCCGCGTCGCTCGGGCGGACCACATCCACACCGTCACGAGTCGCGGCGATGGCATCCCATGCCTCTTTGTCGTCGCCTTGTCGAGGAGCGGAGCCCCAACTCCTTGGGCACAGCGGCGACGATCACCTCGAGCTTCGCTTTGTCGTCATGGCCTGCTGGGCCTCCTTCGACAACTTCCCAGAGGTCGGCGCGCCGCATCCCCGAGCTTCATCGTCGGCTCCACTCATAATAATTGGTCTTGTCCGGCATTGGCCATGATGTGTCATGCGGAATCGCGGTAGACCACCCGCCTTGCGGCGACTCATAGCGACCGCCGCCACAGCGCCTTCGGGTCACGCGATGGTGATCATGAACGGCGCCGCCCCCTGGGCGGAGTCCATGGCGCCCGGTTCCTTGGTCCTCCTCTTCTTCTTCCTCCTCCTCCTCCTCATCTCCCTTCTCTGCGCTGCTATCTCCGCCCGCAGCTCTGCTGCGGCTATCTGGCCGCCGCCGCCTCATGTTCTTTGCAGCTTCTTTGTGCCAGCTTGAGAGCAGCCGCCGCCGCCCTCTCTGCGCCTTTCAGCAGCCTGCCAGAAGGGTCGCCGTGAGGGGTCGCGCCTCGGTGACTCCCTTGGTCTTCCTAGCTTGGCGCTCGAGAGGAGGTTGGCGTCATGGAGAAGATGAGAAGATGAGAAGGTGTCTAAACTACTCTCTGATACCAATTGTTGGAGTTAACAGAGAAATAATCAGCCAGGGCAACTCTCCCAGGCGACTGCATTATAATATATATAGTATAAGTACTGCATTGATTATATACAGCTCACTAGAGCTTTAACTAGACAGAATATCTGTCTGGCTACCCGCACAACTCTTAGGCTACCCAAAGACTTAATAACATAGATTAATTAAAAACTTAAATACACTAAATATGCCTTACAGCAACAATTATTACCCGACTCTCAGAAGGCACGGTGCATGCACTGGGCGGCCGGCCTTAGCCCCTAGCTAGTTTTGCCTCTGCACCGCAGTGGCGGCAGCGATCAGATCAGATGCAACGGCTGATGAGACTTGAGAGGAAGAAGAAAGTAGCTTTGCTGCCAGGGGTAGCGACCTCTAGCAATGGCCGCCCGTGCCGTGTGTGTGATGGTGCGTCACTGTAGCAAGAGGCAATGCTTCGTAGCCGCGAACCGTGTGGCCATGTGTGTGGCTGCCTGGGGCTTGGCCACTGGATGTTCGCCACGTGTCGGTGGTTTCGCAAGATGGTGGGATGCGGTTTTTGCAAACCGGCGCGGGAAACGGAGCAAGGGGAACCAGCGCTGCAGGCTGCTGGTTGGCTCGGGCACCGGGGTGTAGCTGATGGGGCGCTTCGCACGCGCTTGCTCTAGGCTGTGCGCGCATGTGGCGCGCGCCGCACGCGCCTGGTCTCTAACGTCGCCTCTGTCCGGAGCCCACCTCTCTGTCTTCGCTTGGCTGCACGTTTTGAAGGCGGTACCTCGGCGCCAAGATATGTGGCGTCGAGCTCGGCGTCAAGATATGTGGCGCCGAGGTACTGGCCACGTAGGATTTTTTCTGTACACGGCCAGGCACCTCGGCGTCAATATCTGTGGCGCCGAGACGTGTTACCTCGACGTCAGGACTCATGGCGCCGATCCCTAGGGTCCAAATATGAGTTTAAGTCTCTTAGGGGACCAAATGTAAATTTTATTCAAAGAAAAGGTCAAATAGTAAAAAATTAGGGCACTCGGAACCTCGGGCGGTGATTCCATCCTGCCGGAGCGCTTCAGCGAGCCGCGTGAGCGCCGCACGGAACCAGGCCGCGGAGAAATGGAGGGGGAAGTCGTTTCGCCAGAGGCAGGAGAGAGAGGGATTTTTGCACCGGATGGCCCAGGCTCGCGAGCAGGCCAGATGCATCAAACACACGCTTTGCAGCTGGGGGCGTAGTCGGGCCGTCGGGCCAGCGTTCCAAACACGCCCTAAGAGAAGGGGTGGGCAGATTGAATCTCGTCCTTTCATTTGAAAGGTTACCTTTTTGGTGGGTGTATTTTTTTTTACTTAGGAGAGTTTATGACTGTGATGGGCTTTTTTTTTGTGTGGCTGAAGAGAAGTTTACATCGGTGCATTATATGTGGTAGTGATGAGTAGCATGTACGAAACAAAGAGAGGTTGTACCATGACAGTTTGTCGCTCTCGTTGTGTCAGCATTGTATACAACATGCTAGAATTCAACATAGGCCAAGTCATTCATGGAATTAAGAGCTTGCTTGATAGGGCTTCAAATTATCCTGAATACATTTAATATTTGAATTCTCCTTGGAAACATTACTCTGGCGAATCTCGATCACATTATTTAAAAACGTTTGGAAAGAGTTATAAATTCGGATTCTCAAAGAAAAAGGAGAAGCAAATAAAAAAAACAGGAGAAACACTCTTTTGAGTGATTCTTCCCTTTGGCGTTAAAAATGACAATAGTTTCAGATGATTTTTGGTGAAACGTTTTACGTTTTAACATGTTTGCCAGAGATTCACGTTGAGGGCTTGTTTGGAACGGAGGAATACAAAACAGAGGAATAGAGAAAAACGTAGAAATAGGAAAGGAATAGAGGTTGAAAACACAAGATTGGAAAAACACAGAAACTCTATAGGAAGCGGTGTTTGGAACACAAGGAACATGGCTAGCATAGGAATTTATGCGTCTAGAAACTCAATGGCTTAAGCTAAGCATAACAGTAAACGCAACTCCTTTCGTTTTATAAAAAAGCTACAAATAAGTTGAAGCATCATGGATGGCCCACGTGCCAAGATTTTATCATTGCTCCTACTACGGTTGTTGTGGTTCACTTGAGCACTTTGGTCTTTTTCTATCTGTTGCACTGCTTAGCGTTATCCTTTCTTTTCCTCTTCCTCAATTGCTCTGCTAATGCAGTATGTCGTCAGGTTGCTAGGATATTACGTTCTGATGACACCTGCCACAAAAGACAGCGAGCGCTCATTGCCTCGGCAATGGCAAAGGAAAAGAAAACAAGGGGTCACGGTGGATGTTTTTATTCCTATGAAATCGGCATCCAGCTACATGAATCTAAAGGAAAGGGAAGCAAATTTCCTCCCTTCCAAACACTCAGTTCAACTTCCTTTCCTCCGTTTTTCTGTTCCAATAATTTTCCTTCACAATTCCTACAATCCAAACCAGGCCTGAGAGTGCGAAGTATTTCGGACATTCCAACGTACCTTAAATCCTCCATGTGTGCGTGCGTGTAGCGGTGTCACTGTGCCTAGTAGCACATGCGACGGATCGACGGCCTGAGATGCTCTGATCGGCTGCTCGAGATCACCGCAATCGTCATTCGGCTTCGGCATGCGGTACACGGAAACCGTAGGACTGTAGCCTGTAGGAGCGGTCAGCCGCGGCGGCACACCGAACTACCGAGCCCCGCCTGACTTCCAGGCCGGCCCACGTCTCCCAAACAAAACTAGCAACCGTGTATGTGCCGCGCGCGCGACCAAGCGGGTGGGCTCGTTGTGGCCTTGTTGTCTCCTGGGCTGGGCCTCGCCCGCAACCGCGCCACGCCCAATCGTCAATCGACCTCCTTCCTTTCGCTTCCCGTCCCGTTCCCTACCGGCGGCGCTGGCGAGGCGAGGCCGGCGAGCCAAATCGACGCCTCTCTGCTGAGCGCCCGGGCGGCGGCTCCCTCCTTCGGCCGGAGCGCCACTCGGTGCTGCCTCCCATCTTCGCCTCCGTCGGTAAGGAACCCTTCCGAGCAGCCCAGCTCGACCGGATAGATTACTCGTTTAATTTGTTCCTCGTTTTCATTTCAGTAACAAGGGGAATGCACACTGCAGGAGGGCAGAGATTCCAAAATTCAGTACAAACTGACGGACGTACACATTTGAAGCTTGGCATGACGCTGTCAGTGTCCATGTAGCTGCCTCAATGGCGCTGAAGGTTGTATCTCGCATACGGTTTGCGAGACGGCACCTGTTATCAGGCAGAATCACGTACTGTTCGTGCGCAGATTCGCCCTCCGTGCGCGCTTCTGCCGATAGAGCAAGTTCTTCTGAGTTTGATTCTGCGATCCAGTCACTCAAGGACAATCTCCGGCCAGAGAGTCTAGCCCGGGTTCTCGATTCCACATCCGACTCGAGCTTGGCTCTTAGGATCTTCAGATGGGTTTCACATCAGAGATATAACATTCACACAGTTGACACCTACAGCTGTATGATCTCCAGGCTTACTGCTGTGGAAAATCGTGATGAGATGGACAGTCTCCTCAGTGAGATGGTCAGGCTGAAGGTGCCTGCATTGGAGCAGGCCCTTAATAAATTAGTTGAGTGCCTGAGCAGTAAGAACCGATTTGATGAAGCTTTGCTGGTAATCCAGCATGCTAGCTCTGTGAAGCTTAAGTTGTCAGTCTCAGCTTGCAACGGAGTGCTGCATGGTATGGTCAAGCAAGGAAGGGGATTGCGGTTGTGCATGCTTGCGTACACGGAGATTGTCAAGGTGGGAGTCCTCCCTGATGTGGAGACATTGAATTTGCTGATCGAGGCCTTGTGTGAATCTGGTCGTTTAGACTTGGCACTGATTCAGTTTGACAGGATGAGCAAGAAGAGGTGTACTCCTAATAGTCATACGTTTGAGGTACTGATCACAGCACTTTGCTCCCACAGCAGAGCAGATGAAGCGGTGAGGCTCTTGGACAAGATGCTGCAACTTAGGTGCTCCCCTGATAGCAGCTTCCATGCTCAAGTGATGCCCCTGTTTTGCAAGTTCAGTAAAGTCAAGGAGGCAATCATGTTGTATCGAATGATGAAAGAAGATAACATTCAGTTGAGTCTGCAGTTGTACAGTGCCTTGGTTAGATGTTTATGTGGGAATCAACTATTGGATGATGCTACCATAGTGCTCAAAGAGATGATTACATCGGGTCATTCTCCAATGGCAAGTACATATGTGGATATGATAAATTATTACTGTACAAATGCCAAGTTCCGCAATGCTGTGATCTTTCTAGAGGAAAATGATGTCACTGAAACAGAACCATATAATGTGCTGCTGACATGGTTGTGTAGAAATGACAGGCTGCAGGATTCAGTAAGCTATCTTGAGAAATTGCACAGCAGAGGTTTTGTTGATTGTGAGTCATGGAACATTGTTATAACTCAGTTCTGCAATGAAGGAAACATCAGAAGAGCATCTGAGCTCATTGGTAGAATGGTTGTTTCTTCATTTGCACCAGATGAGACTACCTATTCTGCTGTTATATCTTGTTACTGTCGATTAGGATTGTACATAGATGCCTTGAGTATGTTCAGAAGGGTAAGTATTAATAACTTGTCTTTGAATTCGGAATCTTTCTCACAGCTTGTAGAGATTTTGTGTCACACAAAGAGGATCCAAGAAGCTATTGAAGTTTTTAAATATCACTATAAAAGAGGCTGCAGTCTGACAAACAAGTCACTTGATATGCTAATTGAAGGGAGTTGCTTGTCTGGAAAGATCCACGAAGCAGTCAAATTGTGTACGTTGGCTGTTTGCACAGGCACTTCTTGTACATTCTCCACTTATGGCATAATTATCCAAGCACTGCTCCATTTGAAGAAGGGGAAAGATGTATTGACTCTCTTTGCACAAATGCTGATGGAAGGTTGTCCATTGGATGGGTATGCATACAATATTCTGTTGCGCTCTTTCCTCACCAAGGAGACAATTATTGAGGCTGCTATCTTGTTCAACAGAATGGTTAATCATTCCTTTTTTCCTGACCAAGAGACATTTGAATTGTTAGTCAATGATATGGCTTTGTTTTCTTTTCTCAATATGGTTGCACAAAGTTTACTGGAAGTGATAGATACAAGTGGAACAGTGAGCCCCAGAATATATAATATTATTATTTATGGACTTATTAAAGAAGGCTTCAAGAGTGAGGCATGCAAGTTTCTAGACCAAATGCTGGAAAAGGGGTGGGTGCCTGATTCAAGGACTCATCGTGTCTTGGTCGGCAGCTCTGGTCTGGTGGAGGCTAGAGAGCTTGTTGAAGCCTACCAGACAGTGGATGGTGACAATGTGACCAACATATTGTTGGAAGGACTAGACTGAGGTCTGAGACATGTTTTTGTGTACTATGATAGGGAAATGATATACCACTGCTGACATTTCAGCGCTGACAGTGTTTCCAGGTAAAGTTCTCATGAAACACTGTCAATAATGAATACTGGTAGAAGAATCTAGAAAAGTAGAAAAACCTGTAGCAGAAAAGATAAGAGGGTTGTACATACTTGAAAGACCTTCAGCAAAGAAGATGAACACGGCAAATTACTTTCTGTATAACATCCTGTGCTTTTCAGACATTATTGTGCCATTTCTGAGAAAAACACATTCTTCGCTTTTCTCGAATAAAAAACACATTCTTTGCTATTAATAATAGTCTATGTGATTACTTGATGAGTTAAATTGAACTTTAGTTCCTTGCCTGAATTCCGTGCTATTATATTTGTGACTATTCTGAAGCCAATGTGGAACTAAACCAACACCACAAAACAAAATCCACCAGCTAGGCCTCTACTATTTGGGGTGTTTAAAATCTAAAACAGTAATACATGATGGTAAGTTACTCCTGAAATAAAAAGGTACTGTGTTTGACAGGCTTGATATCAGTTGATACTGAACTGATAAAAAGGAGATGGCATAGAAAAACATAAGATTCAGCAAGGCTGAATGTGAAAATGAAGACTGCCACCATAAGTTGAAACCTCTAAGCTCAACTTAGCCTCCAGATTTGCACCTTTGCACTTATAATTATCCCATCTCATTGATTTATTCCACAATTGCGCATTTTGTTTTTGTTTGGTTCTGTCTGCATTTGTGCCCTCATATTTTTATAGCTTAAGCAAACATGTTATCTTTCAGTACCTTTTCAGCTCAACACGAGATGCCCGATTTCCTGATATATTGCAGAACCACCCATAATCCTCCCTGTTTGCTGTGGCAACTCTGGATGTTTAAAAAACACTGGATGTAAGGCTGCCAATCCTCCTTTGTGAAGCCCACAGCAAAGTCATTACTAGAATCTGAGCATCAGACTTCAGTGCTACGTTAGCTGTGCTTGTGGGTTTCCCTTGATTGATGGTGGTGGTTTCAAGTGATGCCGTCCCGTACTCCCGTCTCCATGTAACTGTTTTGAAATCGACCTGCCTTCGCCTATCAGTCCTGTACGTGGTGTCTGTCTCAGTGTCTTTTGGTAAGTTGTACTCCCTCCGTTTCAAATTATAAGTCGCTTTGATTTTTTTTTTTACATCCATTTTACTATGCATCTAGATATAACATATCTCTAGATACATAGCAATTTCTATGTACCAAAAAAAAGTCATAACGATTTATAATTTGGAAAGGAGGGAGGACATGTTAAGTTGCCATGAGACCTCGAAACTGTTGCCCATTTCTGAACTATAACATCAGGATCGTTGTCAAACTGTTGGATTCTGAACTATAACATTAGTGTCGTTGTAAGCATTTGATTGAATCCATCGACTCTTTTGTCTTGGTATCAGCCTTTAATTGAATATGGGGAGTTGGGGACATAAAGAACATGTTTGGTTATGCTTCAAACGTCTGGGACCAGGCAGTGTCCCTAGGTCGTCAATTCGAACAGTTGGGATCGCTGTCTGGCAGGTCATGAACCAAACATGCCAAAAAATCATGGGAATTGCTATAAACCAGACGCCTGAATTTTGGATTTTAAAATCGACGAGCTACAGTGCCTCAGCCTGAATTTTGGATCAAGATCTCAGCCGTTGGATCAAGATCCATCCTGATTGATCCCTTGTTCATCTTGTTCCTCGGCATATTCTTCCAACCCGCGTCTAGCCTGCCCGCTCCCCCGCTGCCGTGGCCATGGAGCTCCGGCGAGACCCTACGGCGCCTGCAGCAGCCTTCCTCTTCCCCCTCATGCTGCTGCTTTCTTCTCCAACTCCGACAAAAGCGGTCACGCCCCACCCCACCCCAATCTAGCCAGGCCGCCTCCACCGTCGCCAAGGCCTCGAAGCCGCCCGGCCGTTGTCCCCACCGCCTGGCCTGCCTACCTCCTCAAAACTACCTCTGTCTATAGGAAAGAATATAACTATGGTATCCATGTCCACTATAGTAGTTTAAGTTTGATCAAGTTTAAAGTGAATCGTATTCACATTTATATCTCCAAATTGATTTATTACAAAAAATATATTTCATAATTAATAATTAATTTAATGGTATTTGTTTTGTAATATAAATGTTAGTATTTTTCTAACATATTTAAATAAACTTGAAAGCATTTAATTTTTTAAAACAAAGAATATTTAAGTAAGTAATTTGAAAGCATTTAACTTCACTTTTTTAAAACAACGAGAATTGTATTCTAAACCGTTTGGAAATAAAACTGTGAGAGAGCATATTTAGGAGGAGGGAGGAGGCCGGGAGAAACCACTTTTTTTTGGCTCATCATCCTACCCCAAATCAATGAGAGAGAGAAGAGTATTTTTGAGAATGAGGGGAGTATTTTGAGAATGGGGGAAACAAATTTTAGCATACAGTTTTCTCGGAGTTGGAGTGTGACACTGACAAGTTGACAACTTTCGCCTGGACCCCTAGCCCTGATGTGTTCGGCTCGACCGCACCGCGTCATGGAAGATATCAGTATCCCCGCTGCCGCAACTCGAGTAGCAAGTCACCTCACGAGTCGGACTCGCTCGTTCACCTTCCGGCACGCGCGCACCGGCGCACGCAACGCAAAGCCCCTCTCGAACGCCAGCTCCCCTCCCTCTCCGTCTTATCAGCCTCGCCCTTCTAGAAGGTTCCGGAAGCCAACCCAAGCCATGGACGCCGCCAGCACCGCCGCCGCCGCCGCCGCCGCCTTGGCCACCCCGGCCCCCGCCCCGGCCGCGACCGTGCAGGTGCCGCGCGGGCAGGTGGATCTGATCGACTTCATCGACTGGACCGGCGTCGAGTGCCTCAACCAGGACTCGTCCCACAGCATCGTGAACGCGCTCAAGCAGGTAGGCGCCGCGTCCTCCCGACACAAACCCTAGCTCGACTAGCCCCGTCCTCCGACGGGTTTTAGATTCTGTTCTTCGCGCGATTTTGGTGGGGCGGTTCGTTTGGTTTTCCTTTTTTTTTCGGGAACTTCTCCTAGGGTTTCGTCGGTGGTGACTTCCTGATCGCTCGTGGCTCTACTCTACTGCGAACTCTAACGGCGATTGCGTTGTGGTGCTTGTTCGGTGGTTGCAGAGTTTGAGGGACGACGAGGGGCTGTTCCTCGCCAGCGATTCGGACGAGCAGCTGCTGATCTACATCCCCTTCATGCAGGTGGTAAAGCTGCATTCCGCGCTATTCAAAGGCCCCGAGGAAGAGGGTAAGATTTGCAAATCCCTGTTTGGGTTCTGTTCGATGCGGCTGGATTTCTGCCCAATTGACAGTTTATATGTTCAAAGTAGGTAGGAGTACGACCTACTTTGAACATAATGCACTGTTAGTTGTGGCGCTGGTGCTGCTGAAAAATATCTTGTTTTCATACTTGCAACGAGGGTGCTTTGCTTGTTTAGATTTCTGATACTTGCATTAGTATTGCCAGTGTTAAGTTGCCATTTATTGGAGACAATTCCCTATTTGACACCGCATGAAAATTCAGCCTCCCTTATTTGACATGGGTTCTTACTTTCATTCCCAATAATGTGGCACTGTTGTTAGCTTTTCCATCAAAAGGCTCGTAAGTGCCATGTGAAAAATATGGATTGCCCTTGTAGTCTGCATTTAGCAAAGAACTTATTAATGTTCCGTATATACAAAATAAATACATGGACACACAAGGTTTAGATGAATTTCAACAGGTTCACAAGAATGAAAGTTTTGTAGGATGAAAAAAGTGAAATTTAAATAACTTCTAGTTGAGTTTGTATGAGAGGATTTGACTTCAGATTAATAGTATTTGAACAGTCCACCAAGCCTGAGACCCACTCTGTTTTGAGTTATCCAACGCAACCAGGTGTGTGGTGTGGGGGGGGCAGATTTTTTAGGAATAGTTCTGCTTTGAGACATCCATGTCGATGCAGCTGAGCACCTCAGAGTAGCCCCTGCACTGCAGGGAGAGGATTATGCTGTCTGGACTCTGGCATGGCCGAGGCCGCCCTCAGCTCCACCAGCTGCTGCTTCACGGTGTCGGTTGCAGAGTTGCAAACCAAAAGTGCAATCCCATCTTTTCACATGGCGCTTATCAGACTCTGGAAAAGTTAACGTTAGTGTTTTTGAGAATAAAAGTTAGACCCAGCATCAAATAAGGGAGGTGCTTGAAAGTTTGAATTTTCCACGAATTATAAGGTTTTTTCTTTTGAAAATGATGTTTTCCACTGCAACACTATGCGGCATGATATTCTGGCAATTTTTTGTTGTTGGGGACTGCATGATGCTCTGTCACTGCAATTTCATGGTTGCCTTTCTTTTTCAAACAATAATGCCCTTTTCTCATCACAGGCCCCAAAACAGTAAAACTCTTCTCCAACAAAGAGCATATGGGTTTCAGGTATTCTACCACCTGCCTGAGTTGTTTGGAGTTTGGTCTATTCAGAACACATTATCTTTTCTATTCAGCCTGAGTGCATGACCATATATTTATGTAATAAATGGCAGCAATGTCAATGACTATCCACCAAGTGACACCCTCGAGCTATCCTCCAATCATTTGATAGAGGTATGACTTATCACCCGACTCATATATGGTTGATGGCCATCCAGTTTTTTTTGGCATCCCATCCATTATTGTTTTGCTCACCCAGATGGATCTTGGCCTTTCTTTCCTGCAGAATAAACCTTTGCCGCTAAAGTATGTCAAGTTCCAAAATGTTCGCAGGTATGTACATTTCCATGATATATATGCTTTTGTTCCCTCATTTTTGTTTCTTATCACTGTTTTTAATGGCCTTCTGTTATTATTTCAGCCTGACTATATTTATTGAGGACAATCAAAGTGGAAGTGATGTCTCGAAAATTCACAAGATTGCTCTTTATGGAACAACGTAAGTTTTTCTCTTCCACATGTTTACTATCATAGCCACTGTTTCCGTTTTGGTTGGTTCTACTTTGTTTTGGGCAAGGGCTAGAATTATAAAGTTTTGTTAGTGTGAATATAAGAAATGATGACGATGTCTAAAGTAAAAGTCACTGAAGGAGATCCTCTGGAATAGTACTAATTATTTGGAGGAGGAGAAATTGCAATTCTGGAATATGAACAAGAATTGGAAACATGTATTCTTTGAGCTAATAAATTTAATTAAGTTTGCGAGGACATCCATAGATTTTTTTTTTTGAGGTAGACATCCATAGAAATTCAAGCTGATTGGTGATACCTGCTTAGTGATCAATAGGATACCTGTGTGATATGCAAGTGCAACCTTTGGTTATTGATCAGAGCTATGTATTTTGCTTTTTCTCTGTTCATTTGTACAAGCAGGTTACTATTATTACCTGTATAGAAAAAGTAGCTGGAGTTCTGCTATATTTAGTAACTGGCTATTTTATTTAGCCAAAATTGAAAGGTGAAGGAAATCAATATACCAAATCAGATAGGAATGTGCTTAAGGGGAGGGGGATCCATTGTCAGGCTTTGAGAACGTAGTAGAACTCTCCTTAATTTCTTCACATATGCATATGTATAATTGACGTGGTCCATTTTCCTAAAGTTAAATTGCTTGGTTTATTTTGCAGTGTGGACACGACGAATATGAAGGATTTGAAGAAGATAGAAGAGCACTGAGACCATTTAAAGGTTGAGCTTATTCCAGTGGGTGTATGGCATACTAGAAACAGTTATATGTTGAATTGAGCAATTTGTAGTTGACCCTGGCAACTTCCCCCCCTATTTTTATACAACGAGGAGTTCAAAAGTGCAAGTCTGGTGATGCCGAAGGTACTGCCTCTTGGCATCTTGTGATCCTGCAATTTATGGCTTGGGTGTGACAGTCAGACCATCCGAATCCATTTCATGAATGAACCAAAATTACTCCATGCATCGATGGTCTTGCAAACTTGGCCAGCAAAGCTTAGTTCGTTCCTGGGAAGTTTGGTTTGTGTTGAACAATTCTGAGGCCGATGAATGCATTGTTGCGGCAATTGCCATACGCACAGCTGTGTTGCCGTCACTATCCTTTCGCTGCCGTTTGTGATATAATGGATTGGATTGGCAATATTTCGTTGGTAGTAATGTTCAATCACGGCGGTGCCGTTCGACCCTATCTATGGATTACAGATTGGCCTGTTGCAACTTGCAACCCATCCCGGTAGCGGTAGCTTAGATTTACATATGATCCTATGTATATATGCTCTCAGTCATCAGTCGACGCCTTCGATCACGGCGAGGATGGCCTGGAAGAGGTTGATGATGTCGAGGTAGAGCTCGATGGCGGCGGCGACGTACTCGTCGTAGGAGTAGCGCTTGATGAGGTTGTCGGTGTCGTAGATGATGAAGCCTGAGAAGACGAGCGCGGCGATGCAGCCGTACACCATGGTCCCCGTCTTCCCCAGCGGGAAGAGGATCCGCACGAGGCCGAAGAGCATGAGGATGAGGAGGGAGGCCACCAGGAAGGGCCCCAGGAACTCGAAGTCGTAGCCTTGCTTGGCCGCCCAGAAGGTGTAGGCAGTGAGCCCCAGCACCACCACCATGGTGATCACCACCGCCTCCAGTATGACGGGGCCCTTCGCCGACAGGCAGCTGAGCCCCACGGCGAAGCTGATGCCGACGGTGAAGAGCGCCAGGAGCACGAGGTTCACCGGGTGCCGCTTCCGGTAAATGATCATCGGAATCATCACTGCAATATTTTTTTAAAAAAAATGCACACCGAGCAACGACGTCGACCGATGATCCATGTGAATGAACATGTATATGCATACACGAGAAGTGTCGAGAAAGAAGCACGTACGGACGTACCGAGGATGGGGAAGATGATGACGGCGATGGTGGCGGCGATGGCGCCCATGGTGCGGGAGCGGAAGAAGTCGCCGATGGCGCCCACGAGGTTGACCGTGGCGGCGACGGCCACCGTCAGCAGCAGCTGCAGGCAGACGATCGCGTACACCTTGCGGATGAAGGCCCACCGCAGCTGCGGGCTCTCCATCATGTACGGGTACATGCCGCCGTCCGCCCCCGGCGGGTAGCACGCCTCCACGTCGTGGCTGCACTTGCCCATGGCTGGCTGCTGGCCTGGCCGGGCCTGTCTCCCGCGCGCGTGCCCCGAGGGAGAGAGACGGCGAGCAGCCGGTGGTCGTCGGTTCTCGCGCCTCGTCGGTTATTGATAGGTGGGCTGCGCTGCGCTGGGGGAGGGATGTTTAGGCGTGTCGGAACCTTTTTTTTTTTGACAAAACCTTTTTGGGTGGTGGAGAAAGATGGCGGCAACTGCACGAGGGCTTCTATTCTTGGTGCGCTCAAACTGTAATAGCTTTTCCCGGCTGGTCATTTAATTTATCATGTGATGTAATGTAATACAGTAGTCTCAATCTGCAGTCTTACTGTTGGGTTCCTAACTTCCTAATAAGAAACCAAACGTTTATTTTTCTACTATATATAATATATATATAAGTCCTTCCTAGCTTTCTGACTCGACAGAGTGCAGCTTAGGCTAGAGGTGCTGGAACTTTGCTCTGTCTTTCTTCCCCTTCTACGTGTTCGAATGCTTGTATTTCGGTTTATCTGAAATGGAAATAGAGGATGACCTTCGCGTGGAAAAAAATATAATATATATAAGTCCGCACCAAAAAGAAATTCAAATGTGCAAAGCTCCTGCATATATCCCTCAGAAAAGAAAAGAATTTGCCGGGTTTTCTCTACTCTGTTTTTACTCTCGAGAACTGAAGGTACAAGCGCATGATTCGCTAGGAATCTAGGATCTCAGGCCTGTAACATTACCTGACTGATGAATAAACAAACCGCACTAGGAGTGACACTTTTGGGATCATGTGCAGCAACAGGAAGTGATGAATGTCTCTTAGGGCCTGTTTAGTTGGCAAATATTTTTGGTTTTTTGAAATAACGAGATGAATCTTTTGAGCTTAGTTGGTCACGATTGGACAATATTTACCAAATAATTAGTGTCTATCGGGTTGAAATTTTTGGACTAATTAAACAGGTTAGGAGTGAAGTTTTGGGATCATGTGCAGCAATTTCTTATCCATGTCTCTTAGTGTAATTAGTTGGCAATTTTTTTTTTTGAGTATTGTAGCACTTACATTTAGTAATTTAGTGTATAATTATCGACTAATTATGTTCGAAAGTTTGTGATCGATGATTCTCTTAAAAAAAATAATTAGTTTTTTGGTGGAACAAACAGGCCCTTAGTATGTTGGTTCAGCGATCATCGTACACACACAAGATCACTCCGCACAAATAGGAAATAGCACAGAGACTTGAGATGTAGGCTCTGTCCCTAAATATCTGTTGCCACCGTATGCGTGTCTATAGATTTAACTAGATTTGTACAAAATATTAACAATATTTATATCTTCAAATAAATTTATTATAAAAATTGATTCAACGGTCTATCTAATGATATTAATTATGTATCATATATATTAATATTTTTTATATATATTTAGTCAAGGTTATTTCCTGAGAGGTGAAAACGAAAGTTAAAAAATGGATGGATGGAGTAACAGGAGTGTCTTCTCCATGCCGTACCCGACAAATGGGGTTTTTATGTTTGACATGCAGTTCTGTCCTATTACTTACCTGTTCCTAGAATAAAGCAAGGGAGCCACGTATCATTTTATTGAGATAGGAGAAAAAACAAGAAAAAGGACATAGAATCTACTCCCAGGAACACGCACTGGTTACAGATTTGCAACAAAAACAAACTCAATACTCATACCTATCGTTTTTTTTTTTGAGAAATACTCATACGTATTCTAGGAGAGCAACCAAAGGCGTACCTCTATCTCCTGGAGAGCAGAAGCTCCAACGAAGACAGTCTTTGGCAGGGCTCCTTGCCCAGTGGCTCCGGCTCCCGCTGCATTGTGCAGGACTATCAGCAGCTTGTCAAAACGATCGTAAATTTTAAAAAGTGTTTTTCTCTCATACTAAACCGGTCGAAGAAAGAGACGAGCAGGCGGAGCTGCGTTGCCAGTCAGCTAGCCGATAAAAAAGGCTCTACCTCCTTCGTACAAGAGACGAGCAGGCGGGCCGGAGCTGGGGAGAGCCCGGCCAAACGGGCTCGAAAGCGCCAAACGCTGCTCTCAATATTTACCGAATCACTTGCACATTTAGACTTACACCCTCAAACAACATTTAAATGCTTCCATAATCCATATCTCCTAAGCAATCAGGATGACTAAAGTGTATCCTTTTCTCATATCTTTAGGTATCCACTTGACAACACCACATCAACAGTTGGAGAAACGTATTGCATCAGTACGAGGTCATCAACATATATACAAGGATACTGGTTGTCATCTTTCAGCCTAAGTTTTTTCAAAATAGTAACATTCCTAGGGCCTTGTTTAGTTGGCGAATTTTTTTGGGAAATGATACTGTAGCACTTTCGTTGTTATTTGGCAATTAGTGTCCAATCATAGTCTAATTAGGCTTAAAAGATTTGTCTCGTGAATTTTGTCTAAACTGTGTAATTAGTTTTATTTTTTATTTATATTTAATGCTTCATACATGCGTCCAAAGATTCGATATGACGGTTGTAAAATTTTGGAAACTAATCATGCACTTGACCCTATTTGGAAGGGGTCTCAGGGACTCCGGCTAACCCATGCAATGTTCATTGAAGTTCCTTTTCTTTTATTGTCAAATGAACTGGAAGCCGAAAGAAACTAATATTTGTTACTTCTTCCAAAGAAACCAATGATTTCCCTAGTACTGTAACACGGAGCCAGCCGTAACCCCTCAAGTACTGTAACACTCTCCAGCTCCTCAAGTACTGTAACATGGAGCCAGCCAAAACCATGAGAAGCTCTGCCAAACAGGATCTTTGACAAAATTTTGGAAAACTACCGGCTGTGTCCAGTAATCTATCAGCCTCAGTTTTTCCAAAATAGTAGCATTTTAGGCAAAATTCTGGAGAACTTTTATAGCAAACGATCAAATTACGTGCATACAGGGCTGCGGATTCACTCCAACTTGCAAACCAGAGAATCTACGTCCATGAATCCGTTCAAAAGCCTCCAATTAAAATAAAATTGAATAAAAATCGGATCAAACGCAGTGCAATTTACTGGGATTCTTATT
This sequence comes from Miscanthus lutarioriparius, assembly GCA_904845875.1. Classification (NCBI taxonomy): domain Eukaryota; kingdom Viridiplantae; phylum Streptophyta; class Magnoliopsida; order Poales; family Poaceae; genus Miscanthus; species Miscanthus lutarioriparius. The sequence continues at coordinate 133,835,040 of CAJGYO010000002.1, forward strand.
TTGATCGTGCGTAGAAATACAGCTGCACTTCGTCTTGCCGAAAGCTGCTAAACAGTCTTGACTCTTGGGCAGTTCCATACACAAAATTATCCTTATTCGCTAGGCCAGACATAACATTTGAACTAAGGTAGCACCAACACAATCTAATTATAAATTGGAGTATCCATGAGATTAGTGTGTGTGATATACACAAATGTACGTGAAAACAAGATCAAAGTTAAAGCTTGACGAGCTCAGCTATCGGCTGCTCTCAGCAGCTGCAGCAGAGACAGGAACAGGTTGATGACGTCGAGGTAGAGTGAAACAGCAGCCCATATGTACTCATCGTAAGTGTAGCGTTTGATGATATTGTCCGTGTCATAGATGATGTATCCACAGAAGATAAGTGACGCCAATCCACCATATATCATCACAGATATCTTGCCCAGTGGGAAAAAGATCTGTGCAGCAAAATCTCTATTAGTATGATGCATAATTCAGCATAAGCAAGTAAGTAATTAGATGATGCACTCAAAATCCACCACAGTAAAAAAGTATCTTAATAAAGATATATAAATACTTAATGGGAATCAAGGTAGAGCCATCCAACCTGAATTAGTGAAAACACCATGAGCACCATGATAGCAGCAAATAAGAAGGGGCCAAGGAAGTTGAAGTCATGGCCCCTCTTTGCAGCCCAGAAAGTGTAAGCAGTTAAGCTGACCACCACCACTGCTGTAAGAATGGCAGCCTCCAAAATGATTTTTCCTGCACACATAACAAACTGCCAATCAGCTCCTTCATATAGAGAACAAAATCCTAGTTGATACAAACCATACATGCTCGAAATAGGGACATCAGCAAAGCACATTGCAATCACACATGGCAGAATTCCAGTGAGTAGATGAAGTGAATTGCCAAAAAGGAACTGATCCCATTGCATACTTCTGCAATATGTCATAGGACCATTCAAAGTTTAGGACCTTATATGCCCATGTACTTAAAGTGTCCCATGAAATTCATCTAAGCTAGTTTCTAAACATATTTTGTTTCGACTGTCATATAGTTCGTAACAATGGCCATGTGGAGTTTCGATGTCATGCCCACAAAAGAACTATAGAGGCAGAAACAAAAGGAGGATATGTAACTCTAATAAAAAGGCCAAAGAAGCCTCAACTTCTACCATATGACATGAGTTCAAAAAATACAAACTTGTAAAAGGGAGAAACCCAATGATGGTTTTGCTCATTGGTTTTCTTGTCACAAAAGGTGAAAAGAATAAAGGTTTCCACTGCTGGACAATCTTTCAACAAGGCTTACACCTTTCAACAAGGCCTCAACAAGAAGAATTAACAGTCATCAAACCCACAGATGGAGCAACATACCAAATGCCTTTGTGTTGGATGGGCAGATTACATAGATGCTTACGCCTAAAGTTTGGAGATTAAGCCACAAACAAATGTAGTTACCATAACAATAATGGACAGGGCCAACTAGTACCATGTTTGTTCAAAATTTGTGTAGGTTGATCAAAAGCATATGCGGCTAAAGACATTGGAACCTGTAATCTAAGCACATAACAATACTTCAGATGAATTACACTTATGCAGGTTTTGTGGCACATCACATTCTGTTGGCTGAAATCGATGTCAACAAGGTGTGAAAGGACTCCAACAGCTCAACTATATGTTTGTGGCGCTGGAAATAATAGAACAGACCTTAATGTTAACAGAATTTGTTTACTGTCGATTGCCTTGCCAAAATTTTCTGAATGATCAAGTATACCAAATTTTAGTCCAACAAATGTGGTTAGAGGAGCATTAAAAAAAAGGAATCCTAATGCAAACAGAAACTCCCATTCACTAGAATCACCAATCAACTCAGAAACCATTTTGAGATGCTCAATTAGACAAACCATTCACGCTATCACACCTAATCACGACTTAGAGCAAGCAATAACTGAACAAATTACCGCTGGTGAATGCGCATGTCATGCCGACGGCGAAGCTGATGGCGACGGTGAAGAGGCCGAGCAGCAGCAGATTGACCGGATGCTTCTGGTGGTAGTAGTACAGAGGGCACAGCACTGTGGCACAAAAGGTTGCCACCAATTTCAGCTCACGGAAAAAAAAAGACGGGAGAGCTGGGCTTACCAATGAAGGGCAGGATGATGAGGAAGATGTAGAGCGCGATCCCTGCGTTGGAGGAGACGAAGAAGTTGGAGACGGCGGGCACCTTGACGACGAAGCCGGAGACGGCGGCCGTCATGGCGAGCTGGACGGCGAGGATGACGTAGATCTTGCGGACGAACGCCCACCGCAGCTCGGGGCTCTCCGTCATCCCCGGGTACAGCAGCGAGGACCCGCCGGCCTCGAGGTCCGGGTCCGCCTTCCTGAACCCGAACATGGCCGCTAGTCTCTCGCTCGCTTCGCTAGGGTTTCGCAGGCCGGCCGGCGGAGACGACGACGCGGGCGACCGACAACTGGGCAGAGGGAGGACGAAGACGGAAAGCAAACGAACAGTCGGTTCGCTGGCTCGGAATACTTGGATTGGATGGGATGGGAAGACGACCAAAACGACCTTCTCGATGCGGTGCCTTCGAAGAGAAGGCAATTGCGACATGGGCCGAATGAAGCGTGTGCATTAGGCCCATCGTGCAGACATGCGGGCCGTGCCCCAGGTGAGTGGACCCAAACCGCCATCGCTGTCTGCCCATTTGAGCCTGACGCGTGTCGCCGCGTCGGCGTCTTCGTTGTGAGCTCTCTCTCCCTATCCCACCAAATCTTGCAGCAGGTCCAGGTGCGGAGGAATCCATCCCCAATTTGCGTCTCCACTCCCACCACCGCTTCTTCCCGGATCCCTTGTCCTCCTTGATTTTCTCTCACAAAAAGCGGGTGCCGCTTACCGCCACTTGAGCGCGCGGCGAGCTCACCTCGGTCTCAGGCGCCGCCGTGCGGCGGGCGCCCGTGCTGCTGGTTTCGCTCCAGGGGAGAAGGGGCAGAGTGAGCAGAGCAGGTTGGGGCGTTTGCGTTTTCTTTTGCGGGGCTGTGGGTCAAAAGCACGGCGCTTTCCGCTCCACCTCCTCACGCCGGAATCAAATCGATGCCCCCCCTGATTTGGTTCGTAGCATCGGCGCATGCGCTTGCTCCAAGAGATCTCCCTTTTGGTTCGGCGTCAGGGGTTCTGTGAGGTCACGCGGCGTCTTCCTCTTGGTGCACTTCACATGTCCGGGCGCTTTGATTTCTGCCCACTGCGCGAGTGATTCTGCTGCTGCAGCAGCTGTTAGGTGCGCGCGGGTCGTGATGGGGTGAACTGAAGCGTTCCTCACAGGGCTGTGGGTTTATTACGCCGCCTGTCTGCTTCCCCGCACCTTGTTCTTGTGCCCATACTTCTTTGCTTTTGTCACGCCTGAACCGTGTCTTCTTGTAGTATCTGAGGCTTGGCAGTTGGCAAGTACGAAATAGCAACCTGCTTAGAAATAAACCAGTGTCTGGTGCAAAGCCCAAAGGGGTTACAACTCGTTGATGCCTAGATCTGCTTCCTGCTGAGGCGAGGCTCTAAGTTTGCTCTGTTGATGGGGTTACCATGAACCACGGGAACGGGATGTTGAATTCTGTCAAGGTGGAGAGCCGGCTGTCAATGGGCGCTGCCAATGGCCAGCCTAGGCCGATGGATGTGCTCCATGACGGCGGTCCGCCGCCGTTCCTTACCAAGACGTACGACATGGTTGATGACCCAACCACGGATGCCGTTGTGTCGTGGAGCGCCACCAACAATAGCTTCATAGTTTGGGATCCTCATATATTTGGGACGGTGCTGCTGCCAAGGTACTTCAAGCACAACAACTTCTCCAGCTTCGTTCGGCAGCTCAACACTTATGTAAGTTGTTAACTCCATCGGTGCTTTGGTCCCATGTTCTATGATGTGGTTGCTGAAATCCTACTTTCTTTTTTGTGGAGTGAATTACAGTTAGTGTTTGAGAATTGCCAGCATTCCACAATGGTGATTTTTGAATAACAGGGAAAATTGGCTGCTCCCTCTGTTGCACAGAAAAGCATGTAACTAGCCATGAAAAATCCTAATTGTTATCATGATAGCATGTGTGTCGTCTTTTTCTTTATATATGCACATAAGAATCTGAAAAAGCAAAGTTGCAAGTTTGTGTGGAAGTAATCAAAGCAAGGTAATCAGGATCCAGTTGAATATTGATTAAGAACTTATTATGCTTAGGAGTAGGATGGCACCAGTTAAGAGTTGGTCAAAACCTTTGAAACAAAAATGAACTCAAATAACCAAATAATTGTTCTCATAATTATTAGGCGAAAAAAAACTGTACAGAAGAGAGTATGTTTGACTAATTTGGTTGTCACCATTGAACTAAACCACTGATACTGTTAGTGCTTAAGAATACTATACTAACAATCTAGAAACTACTGATGTTTTAAGATCTTTCATAGACTGCATAATAGAAAATAATGCAGAATTGTTTTGTGCTTGTTGTTCCCCACTTCCTCAGTTCAAGGTTGTTGGAACGCATGTGGTCTGTAAAAATCTAAGGGGTGACTTTATTTTCCTGCAGCAATGGTCTGGTTTGAATATTGAAACTTTATTGCGTGGAATTGTTTTTCTGATCTTCTAAAACTTTTAAAGCTGGCACCTGGTATTCCTATACCCCAGCCAATTTCATTCTTTCAGTAGTTCTTGAGATCATATATGTATGCACAGACACCATATTGAAGGTCTGCTGACATTGATCGACTTTGTTAGATGCATTGTACAAATTTTGCATGCAGGCAGGTCATCACCTACAATTTCCAAATGAATTCTTATTCTCCAAATTATCTTTGATCTTCATGAGGGGCTTGTTTTCTATTCGTCACGTCAAAATAATATAATAGGTTGAAGAAGAATTTTGGCTAATAGATTTAAGATAAATAGTTTATATTCTTCATAGGATTCCTCTTCATTTTGGCATTTTATCCGACCTGAAATGATTTCAGCAGTTAATTCTTCCTCAATGAAAAATGGCGACTGATATTTCTGATGACTGGATTATTGGTTTGGCAGGGCTTCAGAAAGGTGGATCCTGACAGATGGGAATTTGCTAATGAGGAGTTTCTGAGAGGTCAGAGGCACCTTCTCAAAAACATTAGGCGTCGGAAACCTCCACATTCATCTCCAAGTCAACAATCTCTTGGCTCTTACCTTGAGGTAGGGCACTTCGGGTATGAAGAAGAGATTGATCAGCTGAAGAGGGACAAACAGCTCTTGATGGCTGAAGTAGTGAAGCTGAGGCAGGAGCAGCAAAATACAAAGTCAGATCTACAGGCCATGGAAGAGAAATTACAAGATACTGAGCAGAAGCAACAGCAGATGATGGCATTCATGGCTCGAGTCATGCAGAACCCTGAGTTCATGCGACAGCTGATCTCCCAACGTGAGATGAGGAAGGGGCTTGATGCCATCTCAAAGAAAAGAAGGCGCCGCATTGATCAGGGACCTGAAGCTGATAGCATGGGCACTGGTTCTAGCCTGGAGCAAGGGTCTCAGGCAGTGTTTGAACCTGCTGGAGCTGGTCGAATCACTTGCCAATGGTGTGCCATCTGATCTGGAGAGTTCATCTGTTGAGGCAAAGGGTTTCGAGGTCCAACAAGGTGTTTCTTCCGGTGGCTCTGAGCATCTTAATGGCAGGCCAAGTGCAGAGTTAAATGATGATTTCTGGGAGGACCTTCTGCATGAGGGGGGACTCGGTGCAGATGCAGGTAATGCAGTTGGTCACGATGATATGAAGATGTAGTCTCAGAAGGTAGCCTGCCTCGACTGAAAGAACATGGACCCAGACATCAGCGGCTCTAGTTTTATCACAATGGCTCCGAGTATCTTTTATGCTCGTATATCACTGTTTTGTACTATATCGGCTGCGGTTGTTAAAACAGTCTGTTCAGCATGCGGATGGAAGTATTTGGATTAAGATGTTCCTATGGTATCCAGAGATACCATAGTTTATTTTATTCTGGCCGACTGCCCGACCCTGTTCCCGTAGACACTGTTTGTGCAAACAAGGTTATGCTGGTACAGCGCAGTGGCCTGCCAAGCTGACACTATGAGATTGTAGGGAAAGACCAGATAGCTTGTATATATGTAAAAGTGGTCCTTTTATGTCTGCTGATCTATAGTAACCTATCATGTGCACCTTTAGTCTGTATATAACATATTTATTGCCGTATTTCCACATCATTGTCTTTGTTTACACACTTATGTTACGTTGCCTTTCCTTCTGGTTTTCTCGTTGCTGTGGGAAGCTGTGATCATGAGATGCTCTGCTTTGCTAGTGATCCGAAGTGGTCGTGCTGCTGGAATTCTTACCTCCTCCAAAGTTGATTGGAAGACGATCTTACACTGTTACACATGTATGTACTACTGTACAAGGTTGGTCGGTGCCAGTGCCCGGAGATTTGTTTGCATGCAAAACTTGTTTTCAACTTGTGAAATGTAGAGCGTTTGTCTGCCAAAGACGCTTAATATGGCACCGTAGTTTTTACTCTTACTCCAATCGGTAGCCAAAAGGACTAGCAAAAAGAAATCGAAATTTATTGGACTTCAGGTCGATGCTTTTCTTTTTCTGACGAGAGATGCTACTTTTTCTTGAGGGAGTTGTTTCATGCTAGTAGTCCCCTCTGCCCTCTGGGCCCTCTCCTTTCATATTTGATGCTGGCCATTCAAAACTCAGAGTTATATATATATATATAGATCAAACTTCAAAGTAGTACGTACTACTATGCAAGAAGACATGACTACAATGGGCCCATTCCTGAGATGGGCCTCCACAACTGAAAATGTTTCCATCTTCCCCGGCCATTAAATCCTTTTTCGAGTTCGAGATAGAGAATAGGCAATGCGAAGGTTTCAAAAAAAGAGAATAGCCAATGCGAATCCCACTTTCCCGTTGGTTCTCTCTTTTTCTAAAGAAAAAGGGAATTGCTATTTACCCGTTTGTCTTTATCCTCTCCGCGCCCGACGAGTGCGCGGCGGCCGGTGACTTGGCCGCGGGCCCCGCGGCACCGTGTGGATCAGTCCCGATCCTTCTCCCGCCTTCCCCGCGCCGCGCACGCACGCACCGCAATATAAGCCCGCCACCAATCCGCTCGTCGTCATCATCTCGATCGAAACGCTTGTGGCGATTGGCAAGCTCGCGGCGCGTGGCAGCGGGAGCGTACGAGGTAAAGCAGAGCGAGGGAGACGCGCGGATCGCTTCGCAGCTTTGGGCGGGGGGCCTTGCGCGGAGATGCTGGCGGTGTTCGATCCGGCGGTGGCGCCGAGCCCGGAGGGGCTGCGGCAGCCGGGCGCCGCCGGGGGCGACAGCGCGGCGGGCCTCGCGGATCGGTTCAGAGAGGCGCGCCCCGACGCCGTCACCGTCAACCTTGGCGGGTCCGGCGCCATGGCGTACTCCTCCAGCAACCAGAGCCCCCTTCTCCCCAGGTGAGTCGAGCTTGCTTTTGTATTGTCTCGGTTGAGGATCATCCTCGCCTCGCTATTGTCTTCATTCATACACTGTACATGGTAGTGGTGTCTCCGCTGTGCAGAATGTGTACTCTCTGATCCTCGTTTTACTGATTTTCTCTCGCGTGACAAACTGACAATCCTGCGAGATTAACAATCGCTTGTTTATCTCCCAGCATGTTATCCTCTGCTTCAACTGAATTAGTGCCCTCGATAGCATTTTCACTATTTGGTCAGACATTTATTTACGTCCATATATGATCGCATTCTTACGGATTCAGAAACTAGCCAACAAGTAAAAAACCTGCCGATGCTTTATCAGTACATCCTCACTAGCTATCATCCGATCAGACCCGTTTCGTTGTTAGTTTATTGCTGAACTACAGATAGGACACTGCTATGCTACTCATTACGAGCAGTTTTCTTATGAACTCTGTCGGGCCCTGACTGAATTGTAGTTGCATTAGCCTAACGTGGTCAGCGGTATATGTCGTACCTCGTTCTCAAACAAATCGTTTGTGGTTGCAGATTGTTTGGAGCGGTGGATGACATATTCTGCATGTTCCAGGGCACAACTGTGAACGTTGCTGTCCTCAAGCAGCAGTATGGATTGAGTAAAGGCGCTAATGAGGTCAACATCATCATTGAGGCTTACAGGACCTTGAGGGACAGGGGTCCTTATCCTGCAGATCAAGTTGTGAGGGACATTAATGGGAAATTTGCATTTGTTCTGTATGATTGCTCGACTAAGTCGGTTTTCATGGCTGCTGTAAGTGAACTACTCCTATATTGTAGCTTTTTTTTATTGTTTGATCTTGGCATTATTCACATCTTAGGAGCAGACAGTTTATCAATAAATTAGTCAACGGTGTATTCTTTTAAAAAAGATTTGTGCCTAGTGGTATTCTGGTTGCTCTATGTGGATGAAAACTCAATTCGTCTCGGGATCCACATAGAACCGGCATCATACATATAGAGTTAAAGGTTTTGCTTAAGGTTGAAGTGGCAATGCCATTTTTTCAGCAGACTATTGGATCATAGTGTTAGTGCAGAATTAGCAGCATCAAATCAAGCTCCTGCTAATTGGGACTATGATACCTGTCTGGTGCTGTTACAATTGTTTAAGTAAAGAAAAAGGTTTGTACTTCTTGAAAACCCAACCTAGTAACCTAGTCTGTTCGTGATCATGATCATCTACGAGACATTTATCAATGTTTGAGTTTTCAGCTTTAACAAGAACAACAACATCACTATCTATATTTCACTAAAATAGATGTTCTTGATGCTTCTGTCTAACATCTTCATGTCAGCATCCTACATTTAAAGAACAGATACAGCTGTGCATTGTTCATTTATTTATGATCAATTTGATCGTTGGCTACGACGTATAAATGTTATCACTGGTATTGATAGGCAACTGATAGCTCGTGTTCATGAATCACCTCATTACAGGATTCCGATGGCAACGTTCCATTCTACTGGGGCGCTGATACCGATGGCCGTCTTGTGGTCTCTGACGACGCTGAGCTCGTGAAGAAGGCCTGTGGAAAATCCTCTGCCCCGTTCCCCAAAGGTAAGCATAACCAATAACAACCGAAGAAAAGCAAACGGGCAGAAGTGGTTCTTGTCCCTCTATACTCTGTTCTCGTCCGCTGACGCCTGGCGCCGACGGCTGCACTGCATCAGGCTTCTTCTTCACGACGTCCGGAGGGCTGAGGAGCTACGAGCACCCCATGAACGAGGTGAAGCCGGTGCCGAGGGTGGACAGCAAGGGCGAGGTGTGCGGCATGACGTACACGGTTGATGCAAGCGCCAAGAAGGAGACCGGCATTCCAAGGGTCGGCAGCGCTGCCGATTGGTCTTCACAATACTGACTTTCTTTTTAATCTTTTGTGCTGGATCGGAGCGCAGGTAGCAGGCGTGGCTATGTTCATATGGAAGCCAGTGCTAGTGTTTGTCTGAATAGACTGTTCTCTATAAATCAACACGGATTCTGTAACTTAACATGATTTTCGTTGCTGCTGTGTTGTAACAAGTAGTACTGTCTTTGCCTTTGTTCTCGAATAAATCAATATTTCTAGAGTTGTGTATATTTAACCGAATTTATTAAAAAGACCATAGATGTTTTATGACATCAAATATATGTATTATGAGAATATATTTTATAGTACATCTAATGATACTAATTTAATGTCATAAATTTTAATGCTCTTTTCTATAAATATAGTTAAATTTAAGAATGTTTGATCTAAGATAATTTTGAGAATTGATTTATATTCAAATAAAAACGGAGGGAGGAAGTAAAAGGTTGAATGGGCCGTTAGTTCCCTGAGCTGAATCCGTCGGCAGTGACGCTCTCTTGTTTGCAGATGCCCAAGAACACCCCCAAACAAGATGCGCTGCCAGAGTGCCAGTTGAGCATGCTTGAGATTTGAGAAAGGGCTTAGGGTAGGAGTAGGGACCGGGAGAAGCAAAGCTGTAGCAGACACGGGCGCAACTGTGCGGAAATAGTGTCGGAACTCGGATCACGCAAGCGTCTGTCAGGCACTTGCTGTGCGTGCAGTGTGCACACTCCCCTTGATTGGCTTTGGCGCTGGCACCAATAATTTGCGTGTACTAGAAACACCGGCAGCTCATTCCAAAAGCTAAATACGCAATTGAATTAAAAAAAAACAGTTGCAGAACAAATGCCTATTAAAGCAATGCTAATGGAGAAGAAGCTCAAGTTCGTAACACAAAACGGATCATCAGGATAGTAGGAGTACTTTGGCATACAAGGCAGAATTTTGGCCTGAGGTCTATATTGCAAATTTTGAAAATGGAAGTTCACAACAACTTTACTTCTAAGATCTAACTTTGAGTGTACAGAAGCTAGTAGTAGGGAAGGACGTTGGGACATGGCATTATCTCAATCTATGTATAAGGTTGAATATGATTGCCATACATAATCAAACCTAACAGCACAATATGTATTGTCTCATGGACTGAATTTTCCTTATATTTGCCACCAACTTTTAGCTATATAATATAAAGATGCAACGTATCAACTATCTACAGCGTAGAAACAGCATGTTCGCTTGTTGGTTTCAGGCATGGCTTATCAGCCATGGTACAACGTTTTTCTCTTACAACAAACCAGCACTAACCGGGCTTATCAGCCCAGAAACCAACCAGCGAATAGGCTAATTAACTAGTAACTGTAGGCAAATGATTTGAAACAAATGAGTTGTTCCTTGAGGGTTCATACATACATGGTTGCTCCAGATGAATTAGTAAGAAACTAACATGAGAATTGAAAGATATGTCTTCATCTCTAGAAATCTCTCAAATGAACAGAGAATGACTTGTGCCTATGGACAGATGCAAAGCACACCTGAGACTGAAACATGATGAGGCAACATGTAGTCACTATTGAGGATTTTAGCTAAACTCGATGAAGGAATGTTGGTGTTGTTTTTAGTCGTCTTTTCGATTCAATTTGGTTCTAGTTTATAGTCGAGTCACTGATAGTTAAACAGTTTGTAGTAGTAAGCTAGGGACCTCCTTTATCCTTTGTGCATTGTACTACATTTAGTCCTACAGAATTTAACTGGGGTAAAATGTTTGGACACATACATGGAGTGTCCACATTTAGTCAATTTACAGAATCTTTTTAAGTCCATAATTTGACATTCCTAGAAAACATGCTAATGAGCATTATTAGGTGAGCCTCCATCTATGTAATTGGTTTTGTAATTAATTTATATTTAATGCTCTTTATTAGTATCTAAACATTCGATGTGACATGAATTTTAGGAGCGACTAAAGAACCAAACACCCCCTTAACTCTTTCATTCCTAGAATTAAGCAATTAGGTGAACTACCGAGCAGATATGTCTTTTCTATTGTCATAACTTTCAGGTGAGAACATGCTATGATCAACCACAAAACTGTTGGCAGCATGAGTTTGATCTAACTGTCTTCGACATTTCATAATGAGGTGCTAAACTTGCGAGGCGGTTTATTGATTGCTTGTCTTTTTAGTTAAGCAGCTTGCAGAATGTCTGAAATTTTGATTCTTCACTTGCGCCAAATTGCTGAAGCATTAGTAAAATGGCTTTAGTAATATTGCACAATGTTGCAATGGGAAAAGTCCATCATTTTCCTTTGAAACCAATATAGCTATTAGTAATAGTGTGAAAAAAATGGGATGATAGAAACAGAGCCAGAAGGAGAAATGAAACCTGAAAGAGATGTGGCTGTACTGATAACATGCTGCGACAAGGAGCTGCCACAAGGAGCAAAGTGACAGGAGTGTGACTATGGGATATGGAAAAAATTGTCAGTATAAATTGAACTTATGGGTAAATTATGATTATTGGGTTCAATATTGTATAGACTGGGGCATAGAATATAGAAAATATGAGGTTGTGACCGTGGTGCTCCTGTGGCACCGACTACAGCATCGACGGGGCATGCTTGCCAATGAAGATGGTGTTGAGGAACCCTACCATAGCAGTTAAGCGACAGGGGACGCCGGCTTACGGATGTCCCTAATTTTGGTGCGGATATTGGCGCGTAGCTCTTTGCAGCCTTCTTCTCCAGCGTTGTGGGCAGCATTACATCAAACAGGTAGTGTGCACCCACATTGTGACAATGCTGTAGTATGAGAGCGTTGGCTCCCAGCGCGTTGCCAGTCAAGCCACTGCCTCGCGGTTGTTGGCGGAGAGGAGCGCCAGCTTGCCCATGCCTACTGACCAAGGACGCAGCAGCCATGGACGGTTCGGGAACATCTAATTCTGGCCTCCCAGCCGCCTCGGCAGAGAGAGGAGCAGCACGGCCTGGAGTTGGCCGTTGCAGGAGAATGGACCAAGCCATGGAGCTCACTGCACTGGCTCAGAACGTGCCGTGACGTGCCCAGCACCAGGTGCCGTCGCCGGTGTCCCACGTCCCCAGCTCCAGCGCCGTGGTCCAAGCAGAGCGCGTTAGCGGCCGCTTAACGTGCCTTCAGTTGGCCGTGCCAGCGCCTGCTCACCGGTGGACCGCGTCCCTGCTGTGTCGCCTCGCTGGTGGGCTGTGGCATGTGGCCGTGCCCCTTGAGTGCTGACTCTGCCTCATCTTCTCACTGGCCGATTGCCCTGGTGCTGGCGGCCCTACCAGCATTCTGCGATGGAGGGCGGGTCGTAGCCACTCACTGTTGCCTGAAGACGAGGATATGCTCGACTCTGCGACTGCAGTAGGAAGCTGGAAGACATCCTCGCCAGTGCCTCCAAGCTCCAATGCGCTTGCCTACGCACTGTCCCCGCCCTTCGTCTCCGGGACAGCGCTGGACACCACAAAGCAGACGCCAATCACGGTGGGAGCGGCGCTCGCCTCCGCGGCTGCCGCTACAGGCAGGGAGGCAGCAATTGCTGCAGCTGCGACACAGAGGACGGCGCACCTCGCGGATGCGAGCAGGGAGGCGGTGGGCTGACATGCTGTTGGGTTGCCGCGGCGCCCTTGCCTGGCCTGCTGGCTGTGCTCGCGAGTCGCGTCGCGCCAGTTCACAGCGGTGTCCTTCCTGAGCCACGTCGTTGACTCGGGGGTGGCGGCGGCGGGAGGCGCGAGGAAGACGATTCGCGAAGAGCCCAGCCAGATCAAACTCTGTACTGGGATCCAACGGCTGAGAATACGAGGCAACGTGGCTGGATATGGGGCTGCAACGTGGCCGGATATGGGGCCAGAGCCGAATAGCCGATGGTGCAAGATTCGTCTTTTAAAAGATGGGCTGGGCTGGGCCGCCACTGCCCACTGCCATGGACGGACCGTCCAGCTGAAAGGAAAAGCCACCGGACACCTTGCCGGCGCGGCAGCTTTAGCATGCACGCCGGAAGCACGCATGCGGGAGGGGTGCCGGGCGTCGGTGCGTGCACATGCAATGCAAGGTGCAGAGGCAGCAGGCGCGCGTACCCATGGCCATGCACGATACTCCTACCACAGGTGATAAGAATATACTGTACAGTACTATACTACTAGTACAACTACTGTTAGCCTGTTACTGCACGTTAGATACTGCAATTTCTAATTATTAAAAGCACTCGTACCCGTACGTGTAGCACTACTGTGCAAACTAGCTAGGCGTACTCCGTACATTGCATGATGACCGGATCCCTACAAGTAGAAGAGTTTGCTACGCACACTGTACCTAGTTTTTGCTTCGGATCCCTACAAGTAGAAGAGTTTGCTACGCACACTGTACCTAGTTTTTGCTCTATCCTCTTCTTTGTATTATGGCCTCATTCAGCTTACCTTATAATCCGTATTATTCAGCTTGTTTTTTTAGTCGAAACAGTGTTTTTCTCTCACAACAATTTAGTCAGAACAGTGTTTTCAGCCAATTCAGTCAAGTTTCAGCAAGCCGAACGGACCTATATTAAGATCAGAGGGTTAAAAAAACAGTTTGGTTGAGGACCGTACCGTTGCGATCAGTGCAATACGTACGCTAGCCAAATTCATTTACATTTTAGGACCGTAAATATCTATATTTAATATAAAAAGAATAATTTTTTTCCTCTATTCCTCCATTCATCGTCATCCCTTATTTCCACTACTATTTCTGCTTCCATAAGTGGATTTGATCCTGCTTGCTCACTCCTCTTTTTCGTTTCTTGGTTTGTCATCTCTCATTTAGTTTGGAGTTGCAAGACCTCACTAGCATCGCACCACTCATGCCAGGCCTAGCCAACCGAGTCAAGTGTATGTAGCAACTTAGCACGCACAAGTGTGGCTGGACTTCTATCTTTTTTAACCTCATAGTACAGTAACCACCTATTTAAGCCGAGTCCATCTTTAGATAATTTTCATATAAGATTAATTTTTTATTGCAACTAGCATTTATTGTGTGCCATATGATTTAATCAAAATAAGGTTGGACCAATTCCAATTAAATCTAATGAGATACTCCTAGGTAGCTAATTATATGAGTCTTATGACCATACAACATGATGCACGCTTGTTACAATATCTAGATATCATGTTTGCTAGCATTCTTATATATATATATATATAGAACTACTACCTCGTAGCTGGCTACAAAATAACTTATTCTGTAGTCACTTTAAGTTACGATAATTACAATGTTAATTTACGAGATTATAGTAACTCCTTGCTAAATGGTTTACTATAACATTATGGTAAATATCCTCATGTGTTATAATAACCCAACTATTATAAATATGTATTGACATTATCGTAAATTAGTATATAAAATTATCGTAAATAGAGATATCTATAGATTAACTTATTTTATAGCTGGCTACTTAAATATACTCTCCCTATATATACTGCCAGTAACACACAAGGGCACAACGACTACACGGCTACTCAAGGAGTAGTATGTTGCAAGAAAGAGTGATACGCGGGCCAGGTTAGGCAGATGTCAAGGCGCAATACGTATGCATTTGCGAGTTCCTTCGTCAGCAATACTCGTACTATAACAAAGGGACAAACACAATACTACAAGATAGTACGGCCCCTGAACTACAGTGTGTAAAATCTGAAGGGTCAGAGGCAGAGGAAGAGCAGCAGCCAGCAGCCAGCAGCCAGCAGCCCAGCAGCTCAGCAGCACCAGGACCAGGGCTGCGCTGCGGCCTGCTGATCTATATGCATCGCTGACACAGGCCATAGCTAGCGATCGGGGCAGGCGTTAATGCTGCTGATCATGCACAGCTGTATGCTTAGTGGTTTACCTTTAATTATTGTCTTGCTCGCGACACCTCCACGGATCCGTGGTACACATGCTTACAACGCTGACACCGCATGTCATGCATGTATCACCGTATCAGCGCGGCCGGCCGGAGCGACCTCCCTCCGATCCGTATCATCGTCTTTCTTCGGTCTTGACGGCAGATGAAAGGAGCGCTGCCAATTGGGCCATAATTACATATGCATGGACAGTGAGTAGCATTATTAGTGTATCTCGAGCAGTAATATCTAAAACAGACCCTTTACTTATTTCTGATAGTTTGGTTTCTATTGTAGTATTAATTACATAAAACAGAGCCTCTACTCTTTTTATATTAGAACGCTAAACTATTTTTAAATAACTTTAACCCTTCCAAAACATGCACTTCCTCAGCTAGAACCCTACCTTCTTTTTATTTCTTTCCCCTACATCGTCTTTTAGGTACCTACAACACCGACATTTGCCGACCACGGCAAAGGCAAACTTCGTCTTTTAGGTTACCTACAACACACCGACAGTTTGCGAGAGAAAAATAGCATTTGAAAGTGCCGACCACAGCAAAGGCAAGGCCAGGGCGGCGAGACGCGTCAGGCCCACGCCCACACACACCTTTGGAACTAGCCACGGCTCGATCGAAGGGAGACCGAAGAAGATAGCGCAAGCTTGGAGACAGGATCGAGGGGAGAGTAGTCGTCGGGCGAAAGAAGCCACGATTGGATGGGGTTCGTTCGACTTGGCTCAGCTTGTTCGTTTATAATTTTTAAAAGCTAAGCCATCATTTTAAATCGTGTAGTTAACCAGGTCTTGCTAGCCTAATGAGCCAAAGTTGTCGGACTCAAACTTATATTAGTTTTGTATACGGCTTGCCTTTTTTTTCTCTCGAGAAAATGTATGACTTGCCTTGTACTCTATAATTGATTGATGGCTGGACAACCCTATAAGAGCATGTTTATATCACTTTATAGTGTTTGAAACGAAGGAATGTTGATTTCCTTTAAATTTGGAACCAAGGAAAGTTTGGAACGAAGGAATGCTTGGTCATGTTCCTCTACTTTTTTTCCGTCTATTCCAAACAAGTATCCATTCCAAATTGTTCACTCTTACATTTTTTCAGCGGTTCTCATTTCGCTGTTTTGTATTCCTATATGTTCTGAACATGCTCTAAATTTGGGATTACTACAACTCTACCACACTTTATGGTAAATTTGGGATTACTACAACTCTACTACCACTTTATTGTAAATGGATATGGATAATCAATAAAGGATTAAGGTTGCATTCTACTCCTCAATTGTAAATTATAAGTCGCTTTGACTGTTTTTGTTCATCCATTTTTATATGTATCTAGACATTATTTTTCCAGATGCATATAGCAAAATAGATGTACCCAAAAAGTAAAAGTGACTTATAATTTGGAAGAGGAGTATATTATATGGAGTGTGGACCATAGTTGTATAGTGTAGCACATATTAATTTTTTTGTTTGATTTAAGACTTTATAGATTGATTGCTTATATTATTACTATTCTCAAGATTTAGACAACTACATATTTTTTATGTATTTTTATGTCAGACTTACGAGCTAAACGAGTCGAATAACGAAAGCTAAACAGCTGAGTCAGTTATCTTAACGAGCCCGTTATCCAGCTCTAGCCAGGAGCATGGGGTGGCGCCAGGCACGGATGAAGAAACCGATGGAGAAAAAAAGTAGAGGCCTACTGGAAATTGATAGCCAACAAATCCAGATACCCAAATAGGTAGCTTGTTAGATGTGGCTTTATTATTATACTACTCAGATATAGGCCTTGTTTAGTTCCGTAAAATTTAAGAATTTAACCACTATAGTCCTTTCGAAAATTTAAGAATTTAACTACTATAGTCCTTTTTTTTATTTGACAATTAATATTCAATCATGGACTAATTAGGACAATCCCAATGATGTATTGATGATAGTTTCTATCCTCATTAAATAACTTGCCACGTAGACAAAATGCTGATATGACAACGTAATTAATAAAGAAAAAGAGCAAAAATCCTAAAAATAGTTTCCTCATAAAGAAATCAGGTCTTCTCTTAACCCAATACATCAAAAAATTATGAAATCACGATTGAGAAGAAATCACCAGTTTCTAGAGGCTCGTGCCACACTCCATTAAAGAAAGAAGATAGAATTGGAAGAGAGAAAGATATTACACAAAGATATCTCCACTGTGAAAAGTAGTTTCTATAGATAATTTCTTGTGCTATGAAAACCGCATTAGTTTTTTTTATTGGGACTGCCATTAACTCAAAACGTTCGTCTCACGATTTTCCACCAAACTCTGCAATTAGTTTTTTTTCGTCTATATTTAATACTCCATGCACGTATCGTAAAATTCGATATGATGACTATTGTAACACTTTTTAAAAAGAACTTTTTGAACTAAACAAAGCCATAGAGTAGATAGCTCGTTTAGATAGTCGCTCAAGATGTTCGTAGGCCATCTCTAAGAACCTTTATAGGGCTCGTTCGCTTCTCAAAAAAAAAACCAAAACACTGTTCCAACTGATTTATTATGAGAAAAAAAAATTATTTCAGCTAAAAAAATAAGTTGAAAAAGACCAATTACAAAACAAGCGAACATGGCTAGATTTTACTATCTAAATCATCGTTTAAAACGTCATTAGCATAAAAATCATTTTCTATTTCTTTTCACTCTCCAACAATTTTTCTATGTCATGCACACTTTAAAGAGCTATTCTGGTCTTCTATTTTTTAAGAGCGAAAAATCCATAATTAAAATTGACTCTATTTGGGCGAGCATTTAGAAAATCTGTGGAAGTTTAGTTTTTGACCCAAATCTCTATCGCTGATGTTTAGGGCCTGTTTGGTTCCAAATAAGTCACCTACTTATAAGTTAAAAAGTGAAAAAAGTGACTTATTTTGCCAAACACCACCAACTTATAAGTCACCCCTGCTTATAAGTTTTAAGTTGGTTCACCCCTGCTTAAAACTTATAAGTCACCCTTTTTCGCGTGGGGCCCACACCTTTAATGAGCTTATAAGTCATTTACAACCAAACAAGCATGACTTATAAGTCACTGGTTTTCAGTCACCTGACTTAATAAGTCACCTGACTTATGGAAACCAAACAGGGCCTTAGGAAGGATACGCAACCTTTGCGGATAAACATTTGCACAGGACAGAAATTAGAACCTCGCAGTCAAGCCACACAAAGGCAGGAGCATTTTTGCATCCGTGAAAAGACTGAAATGTAGCGGCGGCATATCCGTGCACTGGTACGCCAGGAGAGGCTGTCTCCTGCCCAGAAATTGAAGGGCCTGACTACGACTAATCAGTGCATGCATTCAGACGTTTGGGTCACATCAGCAGCGACATTTGTATATTCGCCGACCTCGTCAGTACATGTAGTACGGCCTACCATGCTCCCCAAATTTCGCTTTGGTGGTGTTTGATTGCCCCCAGTCACTGTTCTATCGAATATCTACACATATGTACTAAGTTTTAAATATATACTAATTACAAAATTAATTGAAACTAATTGTATAGCTTAGTGACTAATTTACGAGACGAATCTTTTAAACCCAATTAGTCCATGATTTAACAATATGATATAGTCCATGATTTAACAATATGATACTACCGTAAATGTGCTAATGACGTGGAGTACTAACAAATTATGTAATTTATATTTCTATTAGTATCAAACACTCCATGCAATATTCTCCCAACACGGATCCTAAATTTTAGTTAGTTCCGGATCAAACACTACCTTAATCTCAGCACCATTTTTTCGCAGCATATCTAAATTTTTCACAGCACTTATGCAAGTACAATGTATAGGATGCTTTCTGCCACTTAACTAGGTTCACCTCCCATAAGAATTACTACCGCCGTCGTGAAAGAACTGAAAGAATGTAACTATAGGTTACGTCTCACGAAAAGTAAGTGATTCACAAGTTTTTATTGAATAATATTGATAGTTATGTCTTTAAATTAATTTTTTATAAAAATACATTTCATAATTAATATAATAATATTTATTTGATATTATAAACATGGATAGTATTTTATCTATAAGTGGGACGGAGTTAGTAATCAGTAATATGTAGATTGCAGCGATACATTATCCGACCATGAAAGGAAAAACTGAGATATACAAATAAATGAACTTTAGAGCCGAATTGAAAAAAAAACAAGATCTCCAGCATGCGATCATGGCAGCCATGTGCAACATTGAGGTCCCCTTAAGGACGAGATCTCACATGGTAGATGTGAGAAATATTTCTGTTTCTGCCGAGGACTGCTAGGAAGATTAATAAAGTAGTATAAACGTTGGTGGTAATGTGAGTATTTCTGCCCAGGACTGCAAACATTCAAAACTCTCGAATACTCCTCTCAAGACAGTTTTCACAACACAGTTTTATTCTCTCTAGACACTGACACTGTTAGGTAATTAAGAGGATTTTCTTACCACATACCATAGTTCATTAGATTCTGCCTCTAGGGGTTTGTAAATTCTATTTAGAAATATTGGGCTTGTTCGGCAGGACTGAAAAATACTGTTCCGGCTGATTGTTGTGAGAGAAAAATACTGTTCTGACAGGACGTGAACAGTGATTCTGTGAGAGGAAAAAACCAGCATTGGTTGGTGCCAGTTTTGTCTAAGATAATCAAATTTATTTACTATGAATTTACAGCAGGATTTATACAAAACAAAAAAAAAAAAAATGATGTGTGGGCTCTACTAATAAAAAAAACATGTGCGTTTGCAATCATGGAACAAGTAGAGCGGATAATAATATGCAGTACATGCCAAAGCTAGTAGCGCGTCTGCTTGCAAACAGTCGATCAAGAATCAGGCAACAGACTGAATGCAACCGAAACAAGCAAATGATTGACCTTATCAGTGATCTATACTAATGAAGCATGAGAGGACCACAAGCACAAGTCAGAATCGATCAGAAACTTGCACGAAGAACAGGCAAGCAGCAGAAATATGGAATGAAGGTGCATTGAACATTTTAGGATGTTACCACCGTTACAGCAGAGATTATGTTCGTGTCCTAGCTACCACAAATCTAAGTTAGCAAGAAAATAGAATGATTACTAACAGATTTACCGCAGAGAATATGTTCGTGTCCTAGCTACCACAAATCTAAGTTAGCAAGAAAATAGAATGATTACTAACAGATTTGAATGAACTCCAAAATGCACATACAGCAATCGTAATCATTTAAGCTACAACTACGAATCTATCATTCAAAGCAAACACAGCAGCAAGCAACTAATAACTCCGATTGAGCAGTGAATCTATCAATCAGAATCAACACCAAATCAAGTGGACCAAAATCACAAAGGAAAGGAAACTGCTCATATATCAATGAACAGGCAGTGAAACTATCAGAATATCACTATTCGTCCAAACAAATGCAGAGAATTAAACTTTAGAAGGTAGGAATTGTTGGTACTACCTGCTTTGCCAAGCGAACACAGCCACCGTGCTATGCCCAACGACGGGAAGAAGTGAGGCTGCGGCAGCATGACCTAGCAAGGCATGACCACCTCGAACTGTTGTTCTTCTCGGGTGATCACTCAGAGCTAGATCATGCTGGCAGCTTCACTCGTTCCCTTGGGCAGTTCCAGGCTAGATATGTTGCATAAAATACCATGGCTAGGTAGATGGAAGCTTCAATTTCAGATCCAAAGAACAGAAGATGGGACAATCTCTAAGAAAGAGAAGAAATCAAAGGAAGTGATGGCCAGTGAAAAGAAGCAGCTACCAAACTGATTCTTCCTGGGATCTGCAAACTCGAGGAGCCGCAAGGATGGCATCTCAAGAAACCAATGGTTTATAAAAAGAAACAGATAGATAGAAAGAACATGGCAAGTTTACTAGACCTACAGGAGAGTGAGGTAGATGGGTAAGGAAGAGATACAGAGATTGTATACATCGAGAAGCAAGACAAAGCGCATGATTTATAGAGCGGGTTGTGCCGTTGTGGGGGAGATGTAACAATATTGCAACGCAAAGCAGCTCAGAATAGTAGTTGAGTGGGAGGTGTGCAGAAGATGCCACGGGGGCTAGGAGCTAGGTGTAGGTCCTAGGGTTCTAGAGGCCTAGGGGACCTAGACAGCCACCGCTGCAGAGCTGGAGGTGTGAGTAGGGGTGTCAGGGCTGGGGGCAGCGCAGTGCAGGCAGCAGGAGGCTCGAAAAAGAGAGAGAAATTGGATGCACTGCGTCGGTTTTTGATGGATGGATCGCGGGATGGGGAATCAAGACAAACCCGGCCGTACCCCATGCGGCCTCGGCCGTTTTAATGGGTCTGTTCGCTAGTCGTAAATAATAGTAAATTTTTGACTGAAAATAGTATTTTTTTCTTACATCAAATTAGTAAATTAGTTAGCAGTAAATAATTCATGATATAATACGGTCTCACGAATAAGCTGTTAGATTGGAAGTTTTTTCACTCTCTCTTTATCACATCAGATTTTTTGGCACATACATAGAGTATTAAATATAGATAAAAAAATAACTAATTACATAGTTTGATTGTAAATTACGAGGCGAATCTTTTGAGTCTAGTTAGACCATAATTAGACAATAATTATCAAATACAAACGAAAGTACTACAGTGCCAAATACTGATTCGTGGCAGCAATCTAAACAAGGCCTGTGGTTGCTTTAGTGATGCAGCTTTTCTAACAGCAACAGTGCTTAAGAATGTGTTCCCTGTACTGTTGTCATCACGCTTTCAATCCAACGGCAAATTTCGGTATAATATCAACATCTTCTTATAAAACTATTCTAACATTACATTCCAACTAGAGGACGACTATCTGCCTGTTCGACGATCATATACGGTCGTAAATTTTCAGCAGTAACAGTGTTTTTCTTTCACATAAATCAATAACAATACTTTTTCATGAATCAGCAACGATATGAACCAGCCAACCGAACAGCCTGTATATGGCTGGTGGCCTAGTGTACAATCATTACATCATAGACATTATCGATTGTTCAAAAAATGGTATATTGATATGCAACAAAGACTTCAAATCACATAACTAACCTTAGTCCCAAACCAAATCAAACTTCAACACAAAAGTTGACAGTGAACACTAAAATTCATATATTCAATTTCCAAAATTTGAATGCAAAAAAAAAGAAAGAGAAAAAAAATGAGTTTTAAAGATGAATCTGTGAAACTTTCCGTTACTTAATCAAAAGTTTCTAGGTCAAAATTGAGGAAACAGCCATCTTGGTTTGAAGTTTGACAAAATGGAAAACTTGAAGACCTACGGCGTAATAGCATCTTGGTCCTTAAACTTCCAAAATGAACTATCAAAGTGTGTTGATACTTGATGGATCAAAGTGAGCCTAAATTGTAAAGTTTGAGAATTGAAATGTTCACTTTGATAGTGCTAGGATTAAACTGAACCCAAAAGTAAAGTATAAGGATTGAAATAGTCATATTGATGAGAGAGATAAAATTGAGTATCAGAGAGATAAAATTGAGTATCAGACGATAATTGAGGGATCAAAATGACAATTTTCCTAATTAATACAAGCAACTCAAGGACGAAGATGCATGGTAACGAAGGGCACCTCTCGTGCACGATTATTACGAATCAAAACCGTATATTTTAGTCCAAAATACTAGATTAATGCTCCTTTTCAATATAGCTAACTTCATATCATAATAAACAAATGATCATAAATACTAGTTATAACCGACGATTGATGAAGAAATGGAATTTGGAAGGAATTACCAGTTCTGGCAATGATGTCATCAAACTAGAGCACACAGCAACATGCACCAGCCATACATCACCAGCTGCAGCAGATTCTGAATTCACGCCTTGCGCTTTGCAGTCACATGCACTTCCAGGTTCGTGAACAGTGCCAAGACTGCTGAGTGCTGACTGCTGAGCCAGGGCACTGTGTGCCGAGCCTGCAAGCGTCCAGCTTGAACCTAGACAGTGTAAACTCTACCATGTTGCAAATAAACGTATTATTCATTGTACCAGCAACATAAAGGGATGATAAAACTCAATTTTGTTTGAATTTATCTGCGACTTCAAGCATTACAAACGCACTCCCTTCCCCAACCAAAGCATGTGAGAGAAAAATATTATTCTAACTAAAAATTTACTACCGTTTACCACATGCCACAGCCAAACGGTTCCAAACTGTTTGGTTCGTAAAAAGCAAAATACTGGAGACCTGGGCCTTGTTTAGATCACTCCAAAATTAATTTATCAATTTTGAGAAAAAATATTATTTCTACTAAAAATTTACGACCACTTACGCCAGGCCACACCCAAACGGTTCCAAACTGTTTTCCATGTCAGTACAGTGGTTGTGGTAATAAAGCAAGAAAGATACCGGAGACCTGGAAGAAGAGTCGTGGCAGGATAAGCTAGCAGCCTGATAGGACAAGCCAAAGGCTCTTGTCTAGGCCTAGGCACCTAGAAGGCTAGATCCGTAGAGGAGACAACAACGGCAGCAAAAGCAGCGTAGGCAAATGGGCGCCGTAGGGATGACGACTACAGTGCACGTATCCGTGTACGGTATCACAGTGGGTTTAAATTTTTTTTTTCATCCGAAACAGTATTTTTCTTTCACAGATTCCTCCAACATTACTCCTAACCATCTAAATTCCTCCAAAATTTAGATAAGCGAACAGGCCCTTAAAGGTTTCTATGTGTTTATGAGATGTCGTGGAATGAAGTTATCCCATCTTCTTAATACGATTGACGAACAAAAGAAGGCCAACGAGCGTGCCTACGTCGCCTGCCTTTGTCGGCCGTCGAATTCGGGCTCACGAACGGCCCAGATGACGAGAGCTCTGGCCCGCCGCCACTACCTCTTCCTTCCTCCTTCGCCCGAGCCGACCGCGTCGCCTCCTCGCCGTCACCGGTGGCTGCCCTGGCCGACCCAGCAGCAGTCGCGCCGGTGCCTACACGTGGCCAGGCGACCAGGGAAAAGGAGAGAAGGAGAACAGTGAAGGAGAAGAAGGTCCTCCGGTCACGCCGTTCTTCATCTCCTATATGCAGCTCCCGCTGGTCCTATAGTTGTCAACAAGGACGGCTCCACGTCGTGGCTCTGTTCGTCACTGGTGCCATGCGTCGACGTCATCTACCGATCGTGGCATTCCATTCCGTCTCGGCGGACGGCGTGGTGAACTGACACGCCTGTCAGCGTTCGTACGGGGATAAGGCAACACAGCTCCGTCACGCCCGACGCTGTTCTTGATGTGGACTCCCAGGTATGGCCCGTCATGGCCATGAGTTACATCGAGGCGTGCCCGCTTTTTCCTTGGTGTCAGAATTTTGACCCAGGCCCATACGTTTGGACTTGGAGTGGTTGGCGGTGGTATGTGGTCCTCGTCGTGCGAGATGGAAGCCGCGCCCAAGGAGTTGGGCGAGGCGACGCCCGACTCCTTGGAGTCAGGCGGCACAGGATCTTTACATGAGGGGTCGAGCGAGACGGAGCCCACACTCAAGGGATCTGCCGAGACGGAGCCGCGACCTTGGGGTCGGGCAAGACGGAGCTCGCGTCCATGGGGTCGGGCGAGACCTTTAATATGTCTCGGATCATCCAGAGGAGTGAACATACGCTGTCGTTTACTTCCTTGTTTTGGGTATCCCTAATACCGATACCCGACAGTAGCCCCTGAGCCTGCGGAGGAGTAGAATACTCCTTTGGAGGCTTTGTCGGATGGGATGACTCTGAGGGCCTCGGCCCTCTTTTGTGGCCCGCGGTGCGTCCTGGTAGGGAGGCGACTCCGTTTTGTCATGATCGGACTCCTTGGGCATGTAGCTACAGGATTCAGGGGTTGGAAAAGATCTCTCTTGATTTCGATCCCCTCCTGAAATCCGATCAATCCACCGTCGTCCTGCGACCGCGCGTTCGGTCTCCTGGCGAGTCCAACTTCCCTCGAGCCCCCACGCGTCCAATCGAGGGTCGGCTCGTCTTGTGATAGTCCTCCCTCAAGCATTTTTTTGATGAAACGGAGGGGCTGAGCCATACCATGATTTTCCTCGATGGACGAATCACGGTGCTCGGTGAGCTGTTAACGAGCTAGTCCGAGTGGGGGCTCGGCTTCCCGTTCGTGGGGGTCCGACATGGGTCAGCTGGTGACCGACTACAGATTCTCAGCGGCAATCCATATAGTTTCTAGGTCCGTTCGACCGGTCCCAAGAGCTCTCTGCCTTTCTTCGAGGGGAAACCATGGATCGTAAACCAATCAAGACTCGAACGTGGGCCGGGATGCTCGTGGTGCTCATGCGCCCGGGTACTGCCTGCTAGCGGGCCCATCCCTTTCCCCCACTCACTCTAAAGGTGCCCCAGAGCGGTTTGTGAACCCGTCTGTGGGTCAACCTTCGAACTCCTAGGCCTGGATGGGCTGTAGGAGCGTTTTTAGCTCCGTATCCCTACTTACCTGCGACGGTTTTTGGCCCATCTACTGAGCGAACCGTCATCCGATGTGGCCTTTGAGGGTACGGCCAGAGATAGCGTGCGCACGATCTTCGGAGGGAGGTGACGTGATGCGGCGCAGCGGGCATGTAAATCTGGGCGAACGGCTCACCTTCTCGCCCCGCTCCGCCTTATAAACAGTGGCCTCTCCCTTCATGTTTCTGCACACCAAAACCACAAGCTTACCTTCTCCATATTTCCACTGCCGTTGTTCGGATCTACTGCGCTTGCTAATCCGCTGCCAGCGCCCTAGATCTGCAACCTTGCTTCTCCGCCACCGCCTCCACCTTCCATGGATTCGTGGTTCCGCTCTGATGTCACCCATGCGTGCATGGAGGGCCTCGTCAAGCGCAATCTTCTTCGTAGGAGGACCGATGCGGTGGAGTGGCTCGTGCCAGGTCGTGAGGACACACCGACGCCACCCGATGGCTATGTCATCTCATTCGTGCCTTTCCACGAGCGTGGACTCATAGTTCCTCCCCACCCGTTCTTCTGAATTCTACTACATCATTATCAGATCAAGCTACAGCACCTGAACCCCAATGGGATCTAGCGTATCGCAGCCTTCATCGCGATATGCGAGGGGTACCTAGGGATCGAACCCCACTTCGAGTTGTGGAGATACTTCTTCTCCATCTCCCTTCTCAAGAAGAAGGAGAGAGGCTAAGAGGTCCCGGTGCTGATGGGGTGCGTAGGCATCCACCTCCAAGCGTAGTGGTGAAAGGTCCTAATGGCTAGAGGGGTGTGAATAACCTATTAAAAATTTCTACAACAACACTTAACAAACCGGTTAGACAATTATAAGGCAAAGCAAGTGTTGCACTAGCCTACTTATATTGTAAGCCACCTACCACAATTCTAGTGTATATAGTTTCTATCCACACAATAGCTATGTCACTACACTATGTTAGTGTGCTCTCAAAGGCTAACTAAAGAACCACACTAACCAAACTAACAAGCTCTCACAACTAGCTACACTAAAGAGCTTGACAACTAGTTTGTGGTAATGTAAAGAGAGTGAGCAATATGTTTATACCGATGTGTCGAGGAAGGAACCAATCAAACACAAGAATCAATATCAATGAAGACCAATCACCTCGAGAATCAAATGATGAACACAATGATTTTTTATTGAGGTTCACTTGCTTACCGGCAAGCTACTCCTCGTTGTGGTGATTCACTCACTTGGAGGTTCACGCGCTAATTGGCATCACACGCCAAACCGTCAATAGGGTGCCGCACAACTAGCATAATATGAGGATCACACAAGCCACGAGCAATGCACTAGAGTATCTTTTGGCTCTCCATCGAGGAAAGGTCAAGAACCCCTCACAATCACCACGATCGGAGCCGAAGACAATCACAACCCTCCGCTCGACGATCCTCGCTGCTCCAAGCCGTCTAGGTGGCAGCAACCACCAAGAGTAACAAGCGAATGCCGCAGCAAAACACGAACACCAAGTGCCTGTAGATGCAAACACTCAAGCAATGCACTTGGATTCTCTCCCAATCTCACAAAGATGTTGAATCTATGATGGAGATGAGTGGGAGGGGTTTGGCTAAGCTCACAAGGTTGCTATCTCAATGTAAATGGCCAAAAGAGTGAGCTTGAGCCGGCCATGGGGCTTAAATAGAAGCTCCCACGAAATAGAGCCGTTGTATCTCTTCACTGGGCACAACGCGGGGTGACCGGACGCTTCGGTCATATTGACCGGACGCTGGACCCTCATTGTCCGGTCACGTGATGCAGCCACATGTCCCTCTCTTCAAATGCTGTGTACCCAATCTCAACGGTCAGAATACGACGACGACGCAGCTAATAACGATCGGACGCTGAACCCCCAGCGTCCGGTCGTTTCCAGTAAGCTTTCGGAAATGATTTTTCCCGACCAGACACAGCCAGCGTCCGATCACACGGTGTCTTCCTCTGTGCTGCCACATCAGCATGACCGGACACAACCTACCAGCGTCCGGTCGCTGAGCGACCCAACATCTAGTCGTTTGACCGACGCCAGCGTCTTCATTGTTACAACTGACCGGACGCGCTAATCCCTCTGAGACCAGCGTCCGGTCACTTTGTGACCAGCGAGACCAACTCATTTTCACCTCTATCTTCTTCACCCTTGCTTAAATGTGCCAACCACCAAGTGTATGACCTTGTCCACTTGTGTTAGCATATTTTCACAAATATTTTCAAGGGTGTTAGCACTCCACCATATCCTAAATGCATATGCAATGAGTTAGAGCATCTAGGGGCACTTTGATAACCGCATTCCGATACGAGTTTCACCCCTCTTAATAGAATGGCTATCGATCCTAAATGTGATCACACTCTCTAAGTGTCTCGATCACTAGAATAAAATGGCTCATATCATTTATACCTTTGGCTTGAGCCTTTTGTTTTTTTCTTTCTTCTATTTTCAAGTCTAAGCGCTTGATCATCACCATGGCATCACCATCATCATGTCATGATCTTCATTTGCTTCACCACTTGGAATGTGCTACCTATATCATGATCCCTTGATAAACTAGGTTAGCACTTAGGGTTTCATTAATTCACTAAAACCAAACTAGAGTTTTCAAGCGGGCGTCCGAGTACATGCCGTGCCACTGTCCCAATCCAACAAGGGGTGGGACGCGCATTGGTTCTACCTCACGAACGACCCTACCGCCCCCTTGCCGGTCTTCTCTGGGCGCCTGGTCAAAGAGGCACCACCATCATGGCCGTGGGGGCTGCCCGTCAAGGAGAAGAAGAGGATGCATGACCTCCCCAAGGACATCATGTTCCTGAAGACCCATGGCCTCCACAAGGCTGGTGTCATCGGGGGTTACCACGCGAGGTGGGTGGCACCGCTGATGGCGCTTGCCCTCTCGCTATACGGGATGTCGCCTAGCACACGGCTTCGATGGGATGGCGCTCACCAGGGGCCACTCCGTGATAGTGAGGTCACGCAGCGCATTAAGGAGGCAATGGGGGAGGGCAACGCCATGTTCCTGATCCTAGAACATCCTGTGATACGGCCGGACGCGGGCTTCATCGAGCTATCGGTGGGGTTAGGATTCTGAGACTCCATTGCGCCGCTGCCAGAGCACGCGGCCGTGAGGGTGGTGAACCATGCCATAGATGAATGGAGAAAGGAAGACAAGGATGATAGGGAGAAGAGACGGTGGGCAAAGCAACGGGCGAGGCTACAACAAGGGAGGCGGCATCAAGGCTCGTCGGAGGAAGAAGGAGAAGAAGAGGAGGAGGAGGAGGAGGACGGCTCTTGGTCACCCATCCCGTGGGATGATCTAACCAACCGAGGACAAGGACCTACCTTTGCCATTGGTGGGTCCCTTCCCATGGCATTTTCAGGGCAAGAGGGGGGACGCCCCCCTGGTGACGGCGGGAGCGAGCCACCCCGCCCCATCCAGGCCTTCTGCGGTGGCCCCAGAGCCGGCGGAGTCAGGCCACCTCGCTTTGTCTAGGCCTTCTGTGGTGACCCTAGAGCCGGCGAGATCAAACCACCCCGCTCCGTCCAGGCCTTCCACAGTGGCCCCGGAGTCAGCAAAAATTGGCCGCTCCACTTTGTCCAAGCCCTCCGAGCTAAGGGAGGGCACAAAGCGGTAGCGTGGCGGTGAGGAGCAGCCGAGGTCCGGTGGGCCGACCACAAAATGTCCCTGCATGATGGCGTCGAGGTGAGCTAAAAGCCTTTCATCCTTTTTGCTCTAATAAATTTTTGCCATAAACTGGCCATGGTGTCCTTTGCAGCATCGGAGGTCACAGGACCCTCCTGAGGCTCGCGCTGTAGAAGAGCCTCGCTCTCTGGACGACATGCCAGGAGGCGGCTAGCGTTGTGCTGGAGGTGAGCAGGAGTGACGGTGGGGCGACCACGGCGTCGACCGAGGAGGCGCAGCCGATGTCTGTGTCCATGGGAGAGCAGATGGCGAAGGACGCATTCAGGGTACCTGTGGCGGGCGCGGTGTGACTGGTCGTGTCCATGACATCGTAGGCGGAGGCGGCACGGCTAGAGCCATTATCCGTGCAAGCGGTTGTGGCTACGGCGGGGCAGATGGGAGGGGGCGCATTTGAGGCATCTTTGGCGGGTGTGGCGATAGGACAGGCTTCCATGTCCTCCTCACCCGCCCCCTCGGCCACCGGAGGAGCCGCTCTAGAGGAGCTGCCACCACAAGAGAGGTTGATGTCGCTTGAGGTCGGCGTGGGGACATCCCGGTCTCTGGTCTGGGTAGCTGCCCTTGACGATGCGGTAGAGGAGAGGGAGTTGAGTAGTGTCCCGGTCTCGAGGTCTCTGTGTTGAGCACGATGCGTGAGATTGTCGCCCTGGTCGGCTAGGTATGATGTGACCATGCTTCCGACCTTTAGTTTTCTTTTCCGCGCCTCTAATCCTTGTCCTCTTCGCAGTCTCTTATGGTCCACAGCCGGGAGAAATCCCAATCCCTCATCGAGGAGACATGGTGGAGCGATGAGCTGGCCACACAGCTCGCTGCCGCCCATTAAGAGGTGGCCAAGCTCGACCCCACCGCCTGGGAGCTGCCCGACCTCCGAGTCAGGGAGTGGGATGCACGCAATGATGCCCGCGAGGCCGAGGAGAAGCTCATGGCCCTAGTTGAGAAGGCACGCATAGACGCCGAGGAGGCCGAGCGGCTTCAGAAGGAGCGGGATGAGTTTGCTCTAGGCCGTAGAGGGGCTCCACACAGAGCGTGACTTAGCACGCCAAGAGCGCATCGATGCGCAGCAGTGGATCAGCTTCCTCGAGGGTGAGCTTATGGGGGAGCGGGTCATAAAGACTACAACCGAGGAGGTGTATGCCAAGCTTGCCGTGGAGGTCGGCCAACGCCAGGAAGAGGTCTGGCACCTAGGGGCCAAGGTGACCCGACAACAGGATGAGGTGCGCAGGCTTCGGGCTAACATGGATGGTAAGTCTCCAGTTTGTGTTGTTGTTTTCTCCACGAAATCCATGGTAGGCCTTTTGACACGGTCGATATGTGCCTTGGGCAGGTGTCGACGACAAGCATAGGGCGGAGGTGGTGAAGAGCCGCAACCTGGAGAAGGAGCTTGGCGAGGTGAAGGCCACCCTCCAAAAGGAGAGCGACCTGCGTGTCGCCGTCCAGCTAGTCTATGATGAGCTCACACTGGCCCCGGAGCAGGAGACATGTTTGTTCATGATTCACGCCACCTAGATTATAGATTGAGCATGTGAGATGGCGAGGGACGCTCTTTGCTTCGGCGTCGATCGCTCGTTCGCGATCGCTTGTTCTCATTATGAGAACATCGATCTGGCGAACGATGAGCTTGGGCTTTGCGCTGGTTACTCCGAGGCTGAGCTGGACAACATCGAGGAGGCAGTGGCCCCCTTGACACGTGACTTATCTACCAAGATAGAAGATGAAATCATTCCCCCAAGGGGTTAGCTAGTCGGATAGGTAAGGCAACATATTTGTAATAAGTGGACAAGTTCTTAGTCCTTTTGTTTTGTTTAAACAAACTTGTTCTTTCTCCCTTTTTTGTGTAAAAAAGGTTAAGGCGTCCGGACCCTTTCCGTTGTTAAGACTGTAAAGCTTGAGATGAGGGTGAAAAACTCTGATCACGCTGGTGAGCAAGAGCGTCGTAGCTGCTGGGGCGTAGGTTTCTTACAGTCCGACCAACTTTACTCAGCGTTTACTTCCGTGAACCTTGCCTCTAGATTCTTAACGTGTGAAAGCCCTAGTTTGGTTTTGCCTAATTGATGAAACCTTAGTACTAACATCTAAGCTAAGTGTGTGGATTAGATGAGGTTGTTACAATCCAAGTGATGGAACTAAGAAGATGATCATGGTGCATGGTGATGACCAAGAGATGATCAAGTGCTCAACTTGGAAAAAAAGAAAGAGAAAAATAAAAAATGGGTTCAAGGCAAAGGTATAAGCAATAGGGCCATTTTTGTTTTGCACTCAAGACACCATAGAGGGTGTGAGTGATTTAGGATCGATAGACATACTATAAAGAGGAGAAATCTTTGGCTAAACGATTTATCGAGTGCTACTAGGTGATTGAATTCCATGCATATGTATTAGGACCTAGTGTGCTAACAACTAACTCTTGAAAATGCTTGTGAGAAAATGCTAACACACGTACACAAGTGATGAGACACTTTGGTGTTGGCACATAGAAGCAATGGTGTTGAGAAAGGAGTTGAATGTCTTTAGTCACAGGACTGGACGCGTCGGAATTGGGATTGACATTGTCCAAAGATTCTCGCCAGCGGCAGCAGTATCATAGAGGTGACCAGACTGGACGGATCATTGTTGACGGACAATCGAGCAATCACTGTTCAATATTTGGTCAAAGTGACGTGGCGCTCTTTAGTAGTTTAAGTTCATCTAGTGGTGCTCTTTAGTGTAGCAAGTGTGAGAGCTCTTAATGGGTAGTGACTTAGCAAATTGTGTGCCTAGTGATCATAGTAACTAGAATTGTTGCATAGGTGGCTTGCAACCCTTGTAAAGCTAGAGCAAGTTTGTATTTCGCTATTTGTCATACTAATCAAATTGCTCTAGTTGGTTTGTAGATTTTTTAATAGGCTATTCATCCCCCTCTAGCCATACTAGGACCTTCCAACGTGGGAAGGGGTCGGGCACAACGCCTATTCCTGAATAGGTATAGACCCTTATCAACCCCGAGTGAGACCCGACCCCTTACCGTTGCTGGGGTCGGGTTTTACTAAAGATCGAGACGATAGCGAAACTAATAAGATAAAGTGTTTTTTTATTTCAGAAATGTCATTCTTAATTTTCATGGGCACACGCATAGATTAGGGGTAAAAGCGACATAGTAGTTTGATATTCCATGCATTGATGAAGACCTCACTGTCGATGGTCTTGAGCTTGTCGGTGTCGGGTCAGAGCACTTCTATGATGATGTGCAGTCCCTCCCACGACGGAGAGAGCTTGTGATGGTTCTTATTGCTCTAGACAAGGCAAAGTACTAAATCCCCAATGTTGAAGGTCCGACCCCGCACCTGTCGACTGTGGTACCGACGCAATGCTTGCTGGTGCTTGGCCGAGCGGAGGAGGGCAACATCACGCGCTGCATCGAGCTGATCCATGGCATCCTCGAGGGACGCCTCGGATCCGTGCTCATTGTACGCCCTGACCCTCGACGCTCCATAATAGAGGTCGGTCGAGACGATAGCCTTGGAACCGTAGACCATGAAGAATGGTGTGTAGCTGGTGGCCCGGCTAGGGGTCATCCTCAGGCTCCAGAGCACCGCGAGGAGCTCTGCGTCCCATCGTCCACCAAACTTGTTCAATTGGTTGAAGATCCTAGGCTTGAGGCCTTGTTGGACCATGTCGTTCGTGCGCTCAACCTACCCGTTCGTGTGGGGATGCGCCATGGCGGCCCAATCGACGCAGATGTGGTATTCATCGTAGAATTGGAGGGACTTTTTCCGATGAACTACATGCCATTGTCCGTGGTAATAGTGTTCGAGACTCCCAAAGCGGTGGACAATGTCAAGGAAGAACAGCACGGCTTGCTCGAACTTGATCACGGAGATCGGGCGAGCCTCTATCCACTTTATAAACTTGTCTACGATGACAAGTAGGTGCGTATAGCCCCCGGGCGCTATTTTGAGAGGCCTGACCATATCGAGCCCCTAGACCGTGAACGGCCACATGATGAGGATCATTTGGAGTGCTTGGGCCGGTAGGTGGGTCTGCCGAGCATTGTATTGACACCCTTCGCGGGTGCGCACAACTTGTTCGACATCGGCTACTGTGGTCGGCCAGTAGAAACCCTGTCGGAATGAACACATTTTTCACCTAGGCCCTAGGCGCGGCATGGTGCCCGAGACCCCACCATGGATATCGCTCAGCAGCTGCTTCCCTTGTTCGATGGGGATACAGTGCTGTAGGATCCCGGTGTGCTGCGCTTGTTGAGCTCCCCCTTGATAGCAACGAAGGACTTAGCGTGGCGCATGAGCCGCCGAGCCTCTATTTTGTCCGTTAGCAGCGCCTCTCGAAGGAGGTAATTGAGGTAAGGTGTCCTTAGTCAGCAAGAGGGTCGAGCTATGCCGCTGGGTCCGTGTCAAGCCCCATGACTTCGTGGTCAAGAAGAGCTGAGGGTTGGTCAGCCCCCGAGCCCAGCATCGGCGGCATGTTACCAGTTTGTTCTGGGTCCACGTAGTGTACCGAGGGCTTCTACTGGTCGCTAACAAAGATGCCCATCGACATCGGCTCTCAGCCGGTTGCCATCTTTGCCAGTGCGTTGGCTGCTTCATTGAGCCGCCACGAGATGTGATTGAGCTCGAGACCATCGAACTTGTCCTCCAGCTGGTGGACCTCTCGGCAATACATGGCCAATCTTGGCTTGGTGGTAGCTTGACTCCTTCATGACTTGGTCGATGACCGGCTGGGAGTCATCCCAAACATCAAGCCACTGGATGCCCAGCTCGAAGCTCGATGACGTGCGTAGGCCATTGATGAACGCCTCATACTCGGCCACATTATTGGAGGCATGGAAATGGATACAAACCATGTACTTCATGCGTACCCTGAGGGGGGAAACAAAGACCAGCCCCATGCCGACGCCTTTCCTCATTAGTGATCCGTTGAAGTACATCGTCCTAGTACTCTTGGTCAACGGCTGTTGGCGGCATTTGGATCTCGGTCCATTCCACAATGAAATTAGCCAGCACTTGGGACTTGATGGCCGTTCTTGGGGCATACGAAATGCCCTGACCCATCGGCTCGAGTGCCCATTTCACGATTCTTCCTATGGCATCCCTGTTTTGGACGACCTCACAGAGAGGGAAGGACGTCATGACAGTCATCGGGTGCGACTCGAAGTAGTGACGCAACTTCATCTTAGCGATCAGGATGGTGTATAAGAGCTTTTGGATTTGGGGGTAGTGAGTCTTGGAATCGGATAAGACTTCGCTAACGAAGTACATGGGGTGCTGTACTTTGAGGGCGTGTCCCTCTTCTTCCCACTCTACCACTAGCGCGGCGCTGACCACTTGCGTGGTGGCCTCAATGTAGAGCAGGAGTGGTTCCTCGTTGGTCAGAGCGACCAGGGTTGGGGCCTTCATCAGGAGTTCCTTAACCTTGTCAAGTGCCTCCTAGGCCTTGGACGTCCACTTGAAGTGGTCGGCTTTCTTCAGAAGTCGATAAAGGGTGAGACCTCGTTCGCTGAGGCGCAAGATAAAATGGCTGAGCATGGCGAGGCACCCTATAACTTGTTGTACCCCCATTATGTTCTAAATCAGGCCCATCCTCATGATGGCTGAGATCTTCTCTGGGTTGGCCTCGATGCTACGCTCAGAGACGATGAAATCCAGCAGCATACCCCTCGAGACCCTAAAAATGCATTTCTCGGGGTTGAGTTGATGCCATTTGCTTGGAGTTTTGTGAAGGTCTACTCTAGGTCGGATACGAGTTGGTCAGCCTATTTGGACTTGACCACGATGTCATCAATGTAGGCCTCAATGGTTTGCCCGATGAGGTTCTTGAAACACTTATGCATGCAATGCTGGTATGTAGCCCCAACGTTTTTTGACCGAACCGCATTGTGACATAGCAGAATGATCCGAATGGGATGATGAAAGACGTCGCGAGCTGGTCGGACTCTTTCATCACGATTTGATGGTACCCAGAGTATGCATCAAGGAAGCAAAGGGTTTCGTACCCTGAGGTCGAGTCGACTACTTGATCTATGCGCGGCAATGGAAACGGATACTTTGGACACACATTCTCCATTTCCCACTCTTTTTTCTTACAAGAACGGGATTGTCTAACCACTCAGGGTGATACACCTCCTTGATGAACCCAACTGCCAAAAGCTTCATAATCTCCTCACCGATGGCCCTACGCTTTTCTTCGTCAAAATGACGCACACCGGCTTGGAGGCTGGCCTAATCTTCAAGGCATGCTCGATGACTTCATTCGGAATGCCTGGCATATCCAACGGTTTCCACGCAAAGATGTCTCTATTGGTACGGAGGAAGTCGGCGAGCGTGCTCTCCTATTTGTAGGAAAGTGTGGTGCCGATGCGCACCACCTTGCCCTCAAAGCTATCGGGGTCTATGAGGACCTCCTTGGTACCCTCCATGGGATCGAAAGATCTAGCCAACCGCTTGGGGTCGAGCGCTTCTTCGATGATCTCTTCCCGGTGGCCTCGAGCTCTTCGAAGGTGACAATCATCGCAGCGTGCTTGCAGCACTCGACCTCGGACTCATAGGCGCGCTGGAAGGAAGTGCCGACGGTGATGACCCCACACGGACCTAGCATCTTCAGCTTCAAATTGGTGTAGTTAGGGACGGCCATGAACTTCACGTAGCATGGGTGTCCCAGGATAGCGTGGTAGGTCCCATGGAACCCGACCACCTTGAAGGTAAGGGTCTCCATCCTGTAGTTGGTCAGATTCCTGAAGGTGACGGGCAGATCGATCTGGTTGAGAGGCACGGTCTGCTTTCTAGGCCAGATGCGCAATTGGTCAATGCCCATGGTGTCGAGCGTCTCGGCATACATGATGTTGAGGCCATTGTATCCATCCATCACTACCTTGGTGAGCCACTTTGTGTCGATGATCGGGTCGACCACGAGCGGGTACCTCCCCGGCTGCGGGATGCTTTTCGGGTGGTCGGTCCGATCGAAGGAAGGAGGGCATGGTTGGCTCAGCCGTATAGACCTTGTGGTGCACAAGCTTCTGACGGCGCTTGGAGCCGTAGGCTGCTGGCCCCCCGAAGATCATGAGACAGCCATCCGGTGTCGGAAAGCCACCGTTCTTCCCATCGGCGCTGTTCGCCGCCGGCTTAGGATCCTTCCTAGGCTCCCCCTTGTTAGAGCCGGACATGAACCGCTTCATGAGGCCGCAGTCCTTGTATAGGTGCTTGATGGGGAAGGTATGGTTTGAGCATGATCCGTCAAGTAGCTTTTTGAAGTGATTGGGGTGCCCTCGGCGGGCTTCTGACCCTCCTCGTGGTCGACAACGGCCACGAGCGAACTCTCACGCCGCTGCTTGTTCTTCTTCTTGTTGGGATAGTTGGAGGCGCCTTCGCTGGCGTCCTCATCTCGCTTCGCCTTGCCTTTAGAGTGGTCAAAAATAGCTCCGACCACCTCCACGCCCAAGGCGTGGCTAGTGGCGATGTCGAGGAGCTCCTTGGTGGTTTTGGTCCTTGCGTCACAACTTGTAAACTAGGGACTCATAGGTGGTCCCAAACAAGAAGGCTCCTATGACATCGGCGTCAACGACATCGGGCAGCTCGTTGCACTGCCGGGAGAAACGTTGGATGTACTCACGAAGAGTCTCTCTTGATTTATGTCGGCAGTTCTTGAGATCCCATGTGTTGCCAGGACACACGTAGGTGCCATGGAAGTTTCCCACAAAGGTCTCTTTTAGGTCCACCCAACTTTGAATCCGTTTGGGCGGAAGGTGTTCCAACCATGTTCGCGCCGAGTCGGCCAGAAACAGTGGAAGGTTGCGGATAATAAAACGGTCACTATCCGCTCCATCGGCTTGGCATGCAAGCCGATAATCCTTGAGCCACAGTCGGGATTTGTTTCCCTAGAGTATTTTAACATGTTAGTTGGCGGTTGGTACCGCGGTGGGAAGGCGACGTTGAGGATGTGTTGGCCAAAGGCCTGATGTCCCTGCAGGTCAAGGCTCGGGCTTCGGTCCTCGCCACTGTCATAGCATCCGCTGTGATGAGGGTGGTAGTTGTGGTCAGCCTCCTCTCTCTCGTCGTTGTGGGCACGCCTACGGGCATCCAGGGAGTTGCGTGCATCACGGTAGAGACTAAGACGCTCGTGCATCGGGCGCTGTGCGTGCCCTTCCACCGCTTTATGTGCGCTGGTGGATCGACACGCCCCTCGCCGAGTCACTCCAGAGGCGCTGGTTGGCGTGCATCGAGCTCTCGCATCAATAGGATGACAAGCTCTCCGCCCTCTTGTCTTGCCGCCACACGCTTGAGTAGCATACGAATCTCGCGACGGGCCCATCGATCTTCAGGTGTCGTAGGCTTTGGGAGCTGTAACACCCCGGTGTTATGACCAGCATTTAGGCACTACAAATCATGCATATTATGCATCGTCAAGCATCCTAATCATACATGCCTAATCATGTAAATAATAACTGAAACCCTGCTTCGAAACATTTGAAACATGCTCGGGAAACATGAATGTTGCATACACTTGTTTAGAGTTGTGTTTGCCCAAATTATGCTTGCTAGGTTAGTAAAACATGTTTGGCTATGATTGTAAATCACCTAGAATTATTTAGCGCAATTTTTGGAGCAAATTTTGTATTCAAGTTATTGCCACATTTTGCTTTAAAAATAACTTTCAAAAATTAGGGTTTTGAATTAAAATAGACTTTTATTTTATAATTCAAAATCTAGCAAGAATTGGACTTTGGTCATAAAAGCAAAGTTGTAGAGCATTAAATTCTAAGCAATTTTTATTTTTGGTACATTTTTAAAAGATGTCATTTTCTTGCTCAAAATGATATTTGAAAACTGGTATTTGAAAATTTCTTAAAAATAGAAATTGAGAAAAATGTTTTCTCCTTTCGTGGGTCGTCGCCTCCCTTCTCGGTCCACGACCAAAGCCGGCCCGGCCTATCGCCGCCCTTCGGCCAGGCGCTGCTGCTCGCCAAATACCCATGCTGTCTGGCGCCTTAGCGCCACGTCTCGCTGCTCTGTTGCGTCGTCGCCGTTTCCATCGCGTCGCGTCCGATCTCCGCGTCGAGCCCATGCCGCCAGCTATGGCGACCATGCGCCGGCGACGCCCACCGCATGGCAGCCATGGCCTGCCTCGCCCTCCAT
Source organism: Miscanthus lutarioriparius (assembly GCA_904845875.1). Lineage (NCBI taxonomy): Eukaryota > Viridiplantae > Streptophyta > Magnoliopsida > Poales > Poaceae > Miscanthus > Miscanthus lutarioriparius. The sequence goes on from CAJGYO010000002.1 coordinate 133,873,501, forward strand.
CCGCGCGCCTTCATCTACCCGACCATGCTGCCTCCTCCTCATTCCTCCTCCCGCTCTCTCGAGACCACGGCATGACCTCTCCAAGGCCATCATCAGCCATCGACGCCGCCTTGTTGTGCCCACGGCGCATACACCTCCCACGCCCATTCCTCGATTCCGTTGCCTAAAGCTTGGCCTAGCATCCCTGCCTCGCTTGCAGCCGCCGTCGTCGAGGTAAGGACCAAGCTCGGCCGCCTCCTTCCTCTTCGGTGAGAGCCCTAAAAGGTGGTCTGTCCCAAGCAAGAGCACCTGCGGGAGGTTGTCCTCCCTATCGTCCATCTGCACCTGGCACTAGGTTCAGGCCACCTCAGCAGAGAAGTTAGAATTTTCGTGGACCACAGGAGCCTTACAAGATGGCAGTACAGTCTAACAAGGCAGCCGCAACTGCGGTACAGGGCCGCTCCAAGGGAGCTGTGGGATCTGCTGGTACAGTGAGGGGACCCTGCTATAATTGTGACCAACCCGGCCAATTCTAAAGGTTCTGTCCTTATCCACCCAAGAAGAAGCAGCAGACTTATAATGCTAGGGTGCATAGTACGACTGTGGATGAAATTCCTAAGGGAGAGCCCGTAACCGCTGGTAAGTTTCCTGTCAACGAAAACCCTGCAGTTGTTCTATTTGATTCTGGATCATCGTATTCTTTTATGAGTCAAGCATTTGCATAGAAACATGAACAACTATGCACAGAATTGGGTTATGGTTACCGTCAAGTTCAGCAGGGGCTGATATTTTGACCAATCGGATGGTTCGAGGGGCAACCCTTGAATTAGGTAGCAGGAAGTTTCGAGTGAACTTGATAGTTATGCCTGGACTAGTTCTGATTGTCATTATAGGGATGAATTGGATGAAGGATTGGGGAGCAGTCATAGATACCGGAAGTCGGGTACTTACCCTTAAGGATCCCCTGGGTGAGAGTACTTTGCAAGTACCATTGCCTCGGAGAACATACCTTATAAGTGTGACATGCGCTACTAAAGTTATTCCTATTTATCAAATTCCGGTAGTGTGTGAGTTTCTGGATGTATTCCCGGATGAGCTACCTGGTCTTCCGCCAGATAGGGATATTGAGTTTGGAATTGAGTTAATCCCCGGGACAGCTCCGATTTCAAGGAGACCCTATCGGATGCCTCCCGATGAATTAGTTGAGCTGAAGAAGCAACTAGAAGAGTTATAAAAAAGGGGTTTATCCGGCTAAGCAAGTCTGAATGGGGATGTCCCGCCTTGTTTGTGAAGAAGAAGAAAGAGGGCACGTTGAGAAGGTGCGTAGATTACAGGCCACTTAAAGCTGTAACCATAAAGAATAAGTATCCCTTGCCTCATATCGATGTTCTGTTTGACCAGTTAGCTAAGGCTAAGGTGTTCTCAAAAATAGATTTGAGATCCAGTTATCATCAGATCAAGATTAGGCCACAAGATATTCCGAAAACTGCATTTTCCACCAGATATGGGTTGTATGAGTATCTTGTCATGTCCTTTGGCTTGACAAATGCTCCTGCATACTTTATGTTTTTGATGAATACAGTTTTCATGCCAGAATTAGATAAGTTCATGGTTGTGTTCATCGATGACATTCTGGTGTACTCCGAGAACGAGAAGGATCATGAAGAACATCTGAGAATTGTCTTGACCAGACTTAGAGATCATAAGTTGTACGCTAAGTTTAGCAAATGCGAATTCTGGTTGAAGAAAGTTCCTTTTCTTGGTCACATTCTGTCAGAAAATGGAGTTTCAGTCGATCCATGTAAGGTGCAAGAGGTTATCGATTGGAAGACACCGACCACAGTTCCTGCGATTAGAAGTTTCTTAGGACTAGCCGGTTACTACCGTCGTTTTATACCAGACTTCTCGAAGATTGCCAAACCTATGACAAGTCTGCTACAGAAGGATCACAAGTTCGTGTGGGATGAGGAGCTGCGGCGACTTTCCACACCTTGCGTAAAGTCTGCTGACCATCGCTTGCCTGTTCTCACACAACCAGACATTGAGAAACCATTTGATGTGTTTTGCGACGTATTGAAAACTGGATTGGGCTGTGTCCTTATCCAAAAAGGGAGAGTCATTGCTTATGCCTCATGTCAATTGAGAAAGCACGATGTCAACTATCCAACACATGATCTCGAACTTGCTGCAGTTGTGCACGCCCTAAAATTTTGGAGACATTATCTACTTGGTAATGTGTGCAATATTTTCACCGATCACAAGAGTCTCAAGTACATCTTTTCCCAACCAGAGCTGAACATAAGGCAGCGCAGACTGTTGGAATTGATCAAGGATTACAACTTGAATGTGCAATATCATCCTGGAAAGGCCAATGTAGTGGCAGATGCTTTGAGTAGAAAGTCACATTGCTTGAATGTGCAGCCATTACTTGAAGATGGGTTCGATCTGATGCATCTTGCTGTGTTACGTAGTATTCATATTAGTTGCTCATTGGAGAGTAAGATAATAGAAGGCCAGAAAACAGACAAGGGGATATTCCACATCAAAGAGAAACTAAAAGAAAAGCCGTCTAAGCACTTTAAAGTGGATGAACCGGGCGTGTTGTGGTTTGACAACCGTCTTGTGGTTCCCAAGGATCGAGAGCTTATAAATAAACTCATGTATGAAGCTCACCTTTCTAAGCTATCTATCCATCCGGGAAGTAGTAAGATGTATCAAGAAATAAGACCTCATTATTGATGGACCAAAATGAAGAAATAAATTACAGCATATGTTGCCAGATGTGACACGTGTTGTAGAGTGAAAGCTATTCATATGAAACCTACCGGTTTATTGCAACCTTTGTCCATCCCTAGTTGGAAGTGGGATGATATAAGTATGAATTTTATCTCGGGTTTGCCCACTACTCAAAAGTGACATGATTCGATTTGGGTGATTGTGGATCGTCTTACCAAGACTGCTCATTTCTTGCTTGTCAAGACAGAATATTGACCACCTCAATATGTAGAAAAGTATATTGCAGAAATTGTGAGGTTGCATGGTATACCAAAGACTATAGTACCTTATAGAGGGCCCTAGTTCACGGCTCACTTTTGGGAACATTTACACAAAGGCTTAGGAACTAGTTTGATTCGTAGTACCGCTTATCATCCTTAGACAGATGGTCAGACTGAACGAGTGAATGCTGTTTTGGAGGATATGTTAAGAGCCTGTGTATTATCTTCTAAGGGATCATGGGAGTCATGGTTACCATTAGCTGAGTTTGCTTACAATAATAGTTATTAAGAAAGCATCAAGATGGCTCCATTCGAAGCTTTGTATGGCAGAAAATGTAGAACACCAATTAATTGGGTCGAGCCAGGAGATAGAAGGTATTATGGCATTGACTTTGTAGAAGAGGCCGAGAAAAAAGTTCATATTATTCAACAAAATACGAAGGCGGCCCAATCACGTCAAAAAAATTATGTAGATAAAAGAAGGAGACCTCTTGTGTTTGAAGTTGGTGACTATGTTTATCTGAAGGTCACGCCAATGAAGAAGAAACGATTTGGAGTCCGGAGAAAACTTGCCGCTAGACTCGTAGGACCATACAAGATCTTAGAAAGAAGAGGTCCAGTAGCTTACAAGTTAGAGTTACCTGAGACAATGAGTACCGTCTTCCCAGTTTTCCATGTATCACATCTCAAGAAGTGTTTGCGTGTTCCGGAGGAAAGAATAGAACCTCGGGGCATCAAACTCAAATCAGATTTGGTGTACCGTGAGCAACCAGTCCATGTGTTAGACACTAAAGAACGTGCTACTCGGAATAGTGTGGTGAAAACATACAAGATACAGTGGAATCATCATGATGAGGGAGATGCAACTTGGGAAACGGAAGAATATCTACAAAAAGCTTATGAAGATTTTTATAACAAATGGTTCGTAACCCAAATCTCGGGACGAGATTTTTTATAAGGGAGGAGGGATGTAACACCCCGGTGTTATGACTAGCATTTAGGCACTACAAATCATACATATTATGCATCATCAAGCATCCTAATCGTACATGCCTAATCATGTAAATAATAACTGAAACCCTGCTTCGAAACATTTGAAACATGCTCGTAAAACATGAATGTTGCATACACTTGTTTAGAGTTGTGTTTGCCCAAATTATGCTTGCTAGGTTAGTAAAACATGTTTGGCTATGATTGTAAATCACCTAGAATTATTTAGCGCAATTTTTGGAGCAAATTTTGTATTCAAGTTATTGCCAAATTTTGCTTTAAAAATAACTCACCAAAATTAGGGTTTTGAGTTAAAATTAAATTTTATTTTATAATTCAAAATTTAGCAAGAATTGGACTTTGGTCATAAAAGCAAAGTTGTAGAGGATTAAATTCTAAGCAATTTTTATTTTTGGGACATTTTCAAAAGATGTCATTTTCTTGCTCAAAATGATATTTGAAAACTGGTATTTGAAAATTTATTAAAAATAGAAATTGAGAAAAATGTTTTCTCCTTTCAAGGGTCGTCAGCTTCCCTTCTCGCCCACGGCCGGCTTTGACTGTCGTCGCCGCCCTCCCCCTTCATGGCGACTGCGTTCAGCCTAGCCAGTAGCTGTCCGGCTACCACGGCCACAGACATATTCCATGCGTCAGGCGGTCCCCGACCGCTGAGGAGCGGTGACCGTCGGCGTGGGGACCATCTTGCCGGCGATGTCTGGCCAAGCCCGCCACGCCCTGCCTCGCCTCCCTCCATGCGCGCCTTCTTCTTCGAACCACCACGCCGCTCTCCTCATTCTTCCTCCCGCTTCTCTCGGAGATAGGCGCCAAGAGGCTTTCTCACGCGCGCCACGAGCTCGCCACCGACGCCGCGCCTTCGCCAGCCGCATGCATACCCTCCCACGCCCATTCCTTGATTCCTGCTGTCAAGCTCCTTCTAGCATCCCCGCCGCGCTCGCGCCGCCACGGCCACCGTCTGCCGAGGTAAGGACCAATCCTTCCCTCTCTCGGCGGCGGCCGCTGGCTGCCAGTGGTTAAATCACACGCCGGGCCACCTCCACCATCCCAGCCGGTGCGGCTCGGCGTGGCGTGCACGCTGGCACCACCCGCGCCACCGGAAGGGCTCACCGCCGGTGAGCACCGGCCGGCGAAGCCCCTCCCCTGCCCTCGGGTCGCTGACCCATTGTGGCCTAGCCAGAGTGGCTAGCGAAGGGTGTGTGTGGCCATGGGCTTGTTGACCCATTGGTCCCGCCTGGGAGCCCTCCTGGTGCACCCAACAATTTGTCATTGAGTTTAAAAAGGATTTCAAAAATGAATTTTCAGATTTCTACTTAAATGCTTTGGAAAATGTTTGTGTAATCATTTTGGCTCCAAATTTGTTGAAATAAATTTTGCTAGGTTCCTTGTCACCAGATCTACATGATAAAATTATTGCATGTCATTTTTGAGATACTTTTCTGTAGAGCTTTATTTAATCTTTGATATTGCTGATAACTTGAAAAATTTGTAGAAAAACCTATAGGCTTCAGAAAAATATGATTCCAAGTTTGTTAATCTTCTTATGTAATGTACTTCCTAGGAAAAATATGTGTCATGCATGTACTGTAGAAAAATTATGAGGTGTAGTTCAAGTGTCTTTAATGGCTGGTTTTTGTTATTTTTGCTAGAGAGCAAAATTTGTATAAAACATGCATGTGATAATTTTTGTACAGTGATTATTTGCTGTGTAGAACATAGAAAAAATATTTCCTCTATTGTTTGACACTCTTCATAGTACAAAGTATTTTCAGGTTCATAATCATGTCATAGCTTGTTATTTTTGTGTAGGCTAATCCACTCATTCAAATACCATGAAAATCTGATGGTAGACTACTTAGGGTAGTACTGTGATATGGTAATTTTCTAAGATTTTTCTAAGCAATAAAAATAGATGTTGCTATTCAAACCTATTATTAATTAGGGTTTAATCAAGTGTTGCTTTATGTGTGATTAAGAAATTAGTGAAGCTTTGGTGTATCTTTGAAGCATTTAATGAGAGGTGTTGACTTACCATATTAGTAGTAGAAGAGAATGCAGTAGATGACATGTGCTTGTAGTATATGTTTTTGGATGATGTTGACTACCTTGCATTCAAGCATATCCATTGTATTCATCTCATCCGATGCACTGATTGCATAAGCACTTACGCATATTGCATCATACAGGATCGCAAACCGAGAACCCAGTCGTCATACCCGAGGAGCCCGAGGAGCAGCTCGAGGTGCAGCCGCAGGAAGTGCCCAAAGCCGACGAGGAGGACGTTGAGGAACTTCCGGAGTGCCCCGATCACCGCCCGAGCTCCTTCGAGAGAGGCAAGCCCCGGAGCATTTTCTCCCCGGTTTGCAATTATTAATTAACTGCTTTACTTTAATTGAAGCATTACGTTCAGGAGTTGTTTTTTTGCTGCATTATACCTTGTCTACCTTTGTTATACCATATCCTTGTTACCCTGGTATCCGCAGTCGAGTCAATGCTTAGCTGGCTTAGACCGGTAGAAGTCGGGTGATTTCCTGTCACCTGCGAGCTATAGGTGGTTACCTAGATCTGCTTGGATGACTATGTAGTCATGGTATAACTAAGTGTTAAATGAAGTTGAGACCGGACGGAGACTTACGAGTTTTGGACTGTAGTGCTTTCCGTCTGCGGTCGATTAAGGACCGACCGTTGTTGGGCCTCGAGTCATGTTGAACGCATGCCTTACATTTAGTCGGGCCGAATAAAGTACCTTTCGGCCATGAAGTTGGGGAGATTATTCGGCCGAGTAGATTGTCCATGACAAGACCGTGCTTGGGAGCGGTGTGGTAGGACACGGGTGTGATGATAAGACCAAAGTGCGGTCGGTCGGCCCCGGTACATGTGGTTCCTAGCAAACTCGAGCTTCTCGGATAGTTGACTTCGGTGACCGATACCTTACTTTAGCGGTGTGAGTGAGGTTTGTGTAAGGAATAAATCACCGTTGGTTAGAATCGATTGAATCGCCATCGCTCCTGGATAGTGAGCACTTGACTTGAGTTACTTCATCGTAGTAATGATTATGGAACACCTAGACAGTTATAATGAATATGACATTATGGAAGTTGATTAATGATCATGGGTTATCATTATTTGCTTAATCTCATGTTTACTCTAGTATAGGTGCAAATGTAGTCGACAGGTTAATAATAATTAACTTGACAATAATGCTTTTGGAAAGGTTCTTGAAATGCTAAAAATGCTTCTTTTTGCAAATGAGTCAGCTACCCTACTATAAAGCCCTTCATATTCCTTGGTGTCACTTATTTTCGGTTATGTCGGGTAAGTCTAGCTGAGTATCTTCTCGTACTTAGGGTTTTATTCCCACTTGTTGCAGATGGGCAGATGTATTACGGCTACTGTATCAACTGTCTTTATCCTGCGATGGGTGATGCTTAGGACCATGGGCATGGTCATTCCTTACGTCTCGTCTGATGCTTTTGTTGGAGATGATTATTAGCTGGCACTGTATTTGAACTCCGTGTGAGTGTGTGTGGTTTTGAACAAATAGCTTCCGCTACTTTTATTCGAACTCGTTTTGTAATAACTATGTTTAAATTCTGATGTATCTGAGATGCAAACTTTTATGTAATATGTGATGGTGACCGCTAAACTTATTACGATATTGGCTGGGATATGAGTTGGTTTGAAATCCTTCCTGATTTCATGGACTACCGGGTTATACGGGCTTAAGTTTGTTAAATCGTCTGCTCTGGCGGATGATTTTCTTACTTAATTTCGTATAATTGGTCGGTTCTGTTACAGGAGCCCTCGAAGCAAGGTCGCCGCGACAGCAATGTTCTGGCTTACCTAGGCAAAGTGTGGGAGGGCACCATCATCTTCGATGATCCTCCAGTTTACGTCATGGGCCATGGCGCGCACACGCCCACCGTCTCCACGGTGCTCGAGCTTCGCGTGTTCCTGATCGAGCTGGAGTCGTGCCTCCTCAAACTCTTGGTGCCGGGCTTTTAGCTATTCTAGCCTCACACGAGGATACGACCCTGCATCTTCCTTGACCTCATCGTTGAGGTCATTTGGTGGGGTAGCCCCTCCCTCATGGACGCTTTCGACATGTCCCTCGGGGGTACCTGCCATAAAGCATTCTCGTGAGGGGTGATGGTTCTCCCTACTAGAGTCAGAGTCGGAGAACGACTCTGAGTCTCCCACGAGAAGGTCATGGAAAGATTTCACGACGTATTATGTCATCCCTACGAACTCATCGTTCATAGGGGATGAGTGGACGCGCTGTGCCATGAGGTGGCCAGTGGTCCTTGCTGCATTGCCCAAGCTGAACAGGAACGCTGCCGAGGCGCCTCGGGTGCGGTGTTCTGGGGAGAGCGGCTCCCCTCCTGTGAGTTGCGCCATGACGTTGGCGAATGAGAAGGTGAGGCAGCGCAGGTCCTCCCAGGACGGTTGGGTCCTAGGAAGGCGTCAAGCTGGTGCTCAAGCCTCCCATAATCGAAGCCGAGGGGCTGGTCGCTCCCGGGGGCATGGGTCTCCGGCGCGTGCAACTATAGCTCCTCAAACGCCTCGTTGATCGTGTTGAGGCCAACGGAGTGAAGAGGTTGGACGACGATGGGAGCCTGCGCCAGCTCTCCCTTCGTTGTGACGATGAAAACCAGGCTCCCCAAGCGCACACGCGTGCCCGAGACCTAGCTGATGATGTGACTAGCCATCCGAGGCCTGGTGTGAACGTCGAGACTGCAAAAGGTCTCGACCTGGCATGCCAACTGTCGATGTTTTAGACCACCAACGAGTAAATTTGTATTTGCATGTTAGGCTCGGATGGTGTGCTTGGAGGACACAAGGGTTTATACTAGTTCAGGCAGAATGTCCCTACGTCCTGTTCACTGTTACTCGTGTTACCGGCACTTAGTCTGTAGTAGGGGTTACAAACAGATGAAAGAGAGAAAAGATCACAAGTCTCCGGTGGAAGGAGTGAAAGAAAGCTGAGAGCTCGCTTTGCTGCTCGGCCGTGTGCTCGTGCGTCTATGTGCTTGTGCGATCGTGCAGCTGTGCTTGAACATGCCCTTCATGGGGCCCTGCTTCCCCTTTTATAGGCGAAGGGAATACGCATGTTACAGAGGAGGAAAAGAGTAAGAAAAGGAGAACGGTGAAGGAGAAGAAGGTCCTTCGGGTCGCGCCGTCCTTCATCTCCTATATGCAAGTCCTGCCGGTCTTAGATGTCAACAGGGACAACTCCACGTTGTGGCCCTGTTCGCCACTGGTGCCATGCGTCGACGTCATCTGCCGGTCATGGTGTTCCATTCCGTCCCGGCAGACGGCGTGGTGAACTGACGCGCCTGTTAGCTGTCCGTATGAGGATTAGACAGCACAGCTCCGTCACGCCCGACACTGTTCTTGATGTGGACTCCCAGGTATGGTCCGTCATGGCCATGGGTTACATCGAGGCGTGCCCGCTTTCCCCTTGGTGTCAGAAATTTGACCCAGGCCCACACGCTTGGACCTGGAGTGGTTGGCGGCGGTATGGGGTCTCCGTCGGGCGAGACGGAAGCCGTGCCTAAGGGGTCGGGCGAGGCGGCGCCCAACTCCTTAGGGTCGGGCGGCACGGGATCTTTGCCTGAGGGGTCGGGCGAGACGGAGCCCGCACCCAAGGGATCTGGCGAGACGGAGCCCGCAACCTCGGCTCGGGCGAGACGGAGTTCGCGTCCTTGGGGTCGGGCGAGACCTTTAATACGTCTCGGATCATCCAGAGGAACGAATGTACACGATCGTTTACTTCCTTGCTTTGGGTATCTTTGATACCGATACCCGACAAATACCTTCATGATAATGGAGTCTCCAAAATATATAAGAAGTGCAACAACAGGCTGCAAACCATGACACATATGTGCAAATAAAAAAGATGCACTTGTCTTATCTAAATAGCTTAAAAAAAGCATCTACATACATACAATCATTTTTACTCTCAACATGAAACAAAGTCTGCATCAAATATAATACGACGACATAATACAGGCCCGCCTTTCTAGTTTCAGTTATTTGTGTGTTTGGTTGGCGGACAAAAGAAAAGACATAATAACGGTTTAAAATGAGAATGTCTTCATATATAATGAACCAATTCATTCTAGGAAATTCCTATAACACAGTTTACATTCACTGGATGTGAGAATGACAGCTGGGCCGACATGCTAAAGTAGGATGGAGCCATCGTATCAAGCTCACTCCAACCAAATACTAAAGAAATAGTTTCATTATATTTGCTAAAGAAATATTGTTTATAAAATTATAAGATGTTTTGCCTTTTCTTGATATATATTTTTAACTGTATATATATTTAAATATATAGAAAAAAAACCAAGTATCTAGAAGAGCCAAAAGTGTTATAAAATGAAGGGAGAGTATGATGTTGCGCGAGACTTACATTACTCTGAATGTCAACAAACTCTAGCACTAGTTCCGAATAGACTGATCTAGATTTTCCACCTAGCTAATAGTTAGCAGCTAAAAGTTAGTTGTTTGGATAAAAAAAGCTATATAATAAGCTAGCTAATTATTAGACGAACATCTAACTTATCTCTAGCTGTACCAACATATCTAATACCAGCAACTTCGTAATAGATATGAAAGAACAGTTTTGTCTTCTTACATATCTCTAAAGGTTAAGGGTCTTATAGGCAAAACCGCCAATTTAGCCACCTTTAGCTCTTGAATCAAAACAGTACCCAACTAATATTAGCTATAAATTATTGAATCCTGAATAGAGTAGCACCAACAAAATCCGAAAGTGCATTTGTCACCAAATGGCTATTTATTAAGAGCCAATCATCAAAATATATCATCTAGGTGGAGAGTGTTATGACATCTTTATTTTTAGGAAAAACCTTGAATGCTACTGTATAAGATTTTTTTATGGCCTCGTTCGCGTGTCCTTAAACCCGGCTTATCCGCTTATTTTTTCATCCGGAACAGTGTTTTTCTCTCACAAATTCCTCCAGTATTCCTCCAAACCATCCAAATTTCTCCAGAATTCCTCCAAGCGAACAGACCCATAGGATGGAGAGAGTAGCTGCCAAGTGGATGGCACGCTTTAAACTGTAAATAGGTGTTTGGATCCAGTGACTAAAGTTCAGGAGGTGTTATATGAGGATGTTGTATGGGTTGTTCGGATACTAATAAAAAAATAAATTACAGAATCCGTTAGTAATCCACGTGACGAATTTATTAAACCTAATTAATCCATCATTAACACATGTTTACTCTAGCACCACTTTATCAAAACATGGACTAATTAGGTTTAAAAGATTCGTCTCGTAAATTAGTCATAAACTATGCATTTAGTTTTATAAATAATCTATATTTAATACTCTATACATATGTCAAATATTCAATAGGATAATGACTAAAATTTACTAACACTTAAATTGCCTTCTCAAGTTGCAAACTGCAAAATAGCCGACCTTGCACGCACTCTTGCAATTTTACTCTCTGTACCACAAGTTTACTGTACTTTCAAACAATTATATTTTTTTTGTTCGTCCTCCCTCTGTGGGCTGTGGCTGAGGATGTGACGATACTTGGCTACTAGTAGCTAGCTAACGTATATAGCTAGTATAGGAGGAGCTAGCCTGGTAGGACCGCCACCAGATCCTCCTAGTAAAATCAAATACTGTCGACGACGGTTCCTTCTAAAGTTGGCTGCAGAGCTGCTGCAAGCCAGGGAGGATAGCACGGCCGCTAGGTCGCTACGGCCTTTTGCATTTGTGTAGACCGAGGGAGACTAATTGCTCATTAGTTGACCAATTTGACTTAAAACCTCGGCTTGCAAAGAGAGCCAGGCCTCGTTTGCAATTAATTTTTGATTTCATTCAACATTTATTACATCAAATTTTTAATATATCATAGAGTTTAAATGTAGATAAAAAAATAACTTTTTACATAGTTTAATTATAAATTGGTGGGAACTAATCTTTTAGTAAAATCAAATACCATCGACGAATAATAATTCTCAAATGGGCTGCAGAAATGCTGCAGGGAGCCAAAAAAGGAGCACGGCCGCTAGGTCTACGGCCAGACACAAGCCAAATAGAAGAGCCACGACGGGTGACTGCTCATTGCTCATTAGAAAAGCCAAGTCCTTGTTGACTTCACTCGGCTTAGCAACGAGAGAGAGCGAGGCCTGATTTAGATAGTAAGTTTTTTGGTAATCTTTATCCTATTAAATTTTTCAAGATCTTATAGAGTATTAATGTAGATAAAAAATAATTAATTGTTTAGCATAAATTATGAAAGATAATCTTTTGAGCCAGTCTGATCGGATGGGACAATAATTATCAAAGCGGGCTGGCTGATCAGTTCTCTCACATAAATCTGATTACCTAACCCAGTCTAAACAACGGTGTGCCTTCACTGTGCCCTAGTTTATTTATGCCTTCCGACGTGGGTGCTTGTTAGTTTGGTAATCGAACTAGAGTACTAACCTTGCTCCTCGCAGCTCTTTAATTGCGAGCATCAGGAAAAAGATATTCTTGCTGAGCCAGTCTGATCGGCTGGGAGCCGCTGGCTAACCATTTCTCTCACATAAACACTATTTACATAAACCAGCCAGCAATACTTCTCTCTCACATAAACAAACCAGCAACGAAACAAACCAGCCAACCGAACAGGCTGGAATGTGTTTCTCCAATTTGTACAACAGACATCACAGAATAAATGATTTTGCATGTACGCTATGGGAGCTAGCTGATGGCTGTCAGTAGCATACCTTTGCTCGTGGGCTGGTTATAGATGGCCATGCAGCCCCTCCCCGGCCTCTTGGGCCCTGTTTTGGCCCGACCCGAGAACGACGGGCCGCCCCTAACCTAACCCTAGCTTCACATTCCAAATCGCCCGCCCGAGTCGACCAGACGGGCTTGGGCGCTCGCCACCGCGCCCGTGGTGCCTCGCACGCCTCGTCTCGATCCGCCGCCTGTCCAAAGAGGCGGCCGGTGGCGTGCCGGCCGCTGCCCGGTGATCACGCCACGGGTGGCCCACAAGCCGCCTCCCTCCCCGGCCCTCTTGATATAGAATGCTCCTCGGTGTACCATACGCCCAAACCCTAACCCTAGCTTCACATTCCAAATCGCCTCGCCGCTGAGTCGCTGACCGCTCTCCGCTCTCGCCTCACGTCTGGTGCCTCGACGCCTCGTCCTCGATAGTCGATCTGTCGTCGCCGTTCGCCTGGTGCTCGCCGGCCCTGCTCCGGTGACCTCACCGCCGGTCCTGCACCTCGCCTTCCTCCCTCCTTTCCCTCTTCTACTTCTCCCTCCTTTCCCTCCTCTCCACCTCCGGTGTACCATACTACCATGTGAGTGGCTTGTGCTTGTTAGCCGTTCCGCTGCCGCTCGTCGTCGTTCTAACCGGTGTCTCTCTCCTCTGGTTCCCTGCCCCTGGCCTCTTCTCCGGCACTGGGCTCCGGTGGCGCAGGTGAGTCGAAACCCTAACCTTAGATCTGTCTCTTTCTTTCACTCACTGTCACTCTCTTGTCTCTGTTCTTGTAAGTTCTAAATTTGTAATCTTCTTCTTCATCTTCTTCGTAGGTTGGTGCCTGACGCCGTGTCGTCCTCCTCTGGAGGAGCTATGGCAAGCCCACCAGTGTCAAAGCGCCCCTGTCCACCGTCGAGGGGCGGTGCTGGAGCTGGAGCCAGGGGCCGGGGCCGGGCCGGTCGGCCGTCCCCCTCCCCCCCTCCCTCGGCCTTAGATTGGAAGGTTCTGGAAGTGGAGAACGACGATGACATCTTTGAGGATGCAGCCGGGCTGTTCGGCATCGATCTCGGTGATGGTGATGGCACCCATCCGATTGATCTCGATGCCGGCGACGACAACGGTGGGGTGGCAGCCTCCACTGACACTCATGGTACCTCATTGACTGGTGGTGGTGGTAAGCTCATATCTGCTGTTTGGGAGGATTTCACTGAGATTAAGGAAAATAACATACGAGTAGCTGCTATCTATAAAATGTGTGGCAAGAGGTATACTGCTAGATCTGCTGCTGGCACTGGTCATTTAAAAAGGCATCAGAAATCTTGCAAGGCTAAACATGATAACAATAAGAGGGTCCAATCTAGGCTTGCTCTGAATGCCGATGGTTTGCATAACTGGGTGTATGACCCTGCTATTGCTCGTATTGAGTTGTGCCGATTGATTGTTAGGCTGGACCTTCCATTAGGCATAGGTGAGACACAGGCCTGGGAGGATTACATTAAGCATGCTCATAACCCTAGATTTGAGAAGGTTTTCAGACATGCCACTACTAGAGATATGGGTAAATTGTTTGCTGAGCAACGTTCTATGCTTATAAATTCTTTGTTTCCTGCTTGCTCATCTGTGTCTTTGACATCTGACATTTGGTCTGGTAATGCTAAGAAGGACTATATTTCTGTTGTTGCTCATTATGTTAGTGCTGATTGGGAGTTGCAGAAAAAGGTTATAGGTTTTAGGCTAATTGAGGTGTCACATTCTGGTGAAAACATTGCTGAGAAGATATCTGTTGTGGTTGAGGAGTTTGGGTTGATTGATAAGATCTTTGCTGTCACTTTAGACAATGCTTTAGCTAATTCTAAGGCTTATGATATCTTGCAACCTGTCTTGTTTGGTTACTTGGGTTCTTATCCTGCACCTACACATGATGATCCTCACAAGGTTAAGTATTTGCTTGTGCATCAGCGTTGTGCCTGTCATACCATTAATCTCATTGTCAAATCTGGCTTGAAGAGGTTGAAACCTTTTACTGAAGATTTCAGAACTGCAATAAACTTTTTAAATTCCTCTAATCAAAGAATTGCATTATTAAAAAATTATTGTATTGCTCAGGGTATAAGGCCTAGAAAGTTTGGATTGGATATGGATGTTAGATGGAATTCCACCTATTTAATGCTTAAGCATTTGCTACCATACAAAGAAGTATTTTCTGTGTGGCTTAACTCTAATTATGGTTCAGAATTGTTGACTGCACAGCATTGGTATGTTGCTGAACAGATAATGGTGTTTCTGAAACTCTTTTATGATTCTACTGTTGTTTTGTCTGGTGTTTACTATCCCACAACTCCACTTGTTTTGCATCATATCCTTGACATTGCTGAGCATTTGCATAAAGCTGAAATAGATCAGAATTTTAGAATGATTGCTTATCCTATGAAGCTTAAATTTCTTAAATATTGGGAGAAAATTCCACTGCTCTATTCATATACATTCATTCTAGATCCTAGAGCTAAGATCAAAGGATTCTTTAATGTGCTTGAATTGCTTGATCAACATAATGGATCCAGTTATAGTTTATACTATGGTGATGTCAAAGCTGAATTATACAAATTGTTTAACAAGTATGAGCAGAAATTTGGTGGGGCAGCTAGGACTTAAAGGGTTTCACAGCCTTCAGCTCATTGTGGTAAGAGAAAGCAGGCATGGGAAAGGATCTTTGGAGGTCCTGGTGCTTCCCCTGGCTCTGGCTGTTCCCCCTCATCTTCATCTACTCCATCTGGTTCTGGTGTCAGTGAGCTCTCAGCTTACTTGGACAGTGATCGTGTCACATGTTATGCATAATCCTTTGACATACTGCTCTGGTGGCGTGACCACAAGCTAACCTATCTAATCCTATCTATTATGGCTCGAGATATCATGTCTGTTCCTATATCTAGTGTCTCTTCCGAGTCTTGTTTCAGCTGTATAGCTAGGATACTCAAAGACCGACGGCGGCGCTTGTTGCCGGAGCATGTGGAGATGCTCACCTGCATGAAGGACTGGGGGCAAGCAGTAAGAAGAGAATAGCATGCACCTGAGGATGTGGACCTGGAGGAGGCATTCAAGAACCTCTTCCTTGATGGTGAAGGCGAAGCCAGCGGCAGCGACGGTGCTACTGGTGCTGGATAGAAGTGAAGAACCTCTCCTCTCGCTCTTAGGTACTCAACTCAAATCTATAACTATAAGTACCAGCCTGTTTACATTAATGGCAAAACAATAACATGAATTATGTACAATTTTGCAGGTACTTTTGGACTTCTTTTGCTGTGTTGGATACAACAAGTGAAGAAGAAGTGGAGAGAGGAGAGCCTGAGAGGTACTGACTGTCTATCTCAACTAAATACTATGACTCAATCAACTCAATACTTTTGGATTGATTGGATTCTTCTATTTTTGCAGGTACTTTTGGAGTTTTGGTCTTTTGTTAGTGGCTGGTGCTGTGCTGGACTGCTGGTCTGCTGTGTTGTGCTGTGAAGCTATGTGTGTGACTGTGAGTCTGTGTGTCTGTGACGGTAAGAAGAGTGAATGACTGAGTGTGGACTCTGATTCTGTTATTCTGTTTCTGTGAACTTTGCCACAGTCATTCTGTGAACTTTGCCACAGCTGTTGGCTTTTGTAATAACACATTAAGACTAAGACTTTGAGCTGGCTGCACTCTTTTTTCTTTTTTAGGGTTTCTCACAAGGGTGAGTTTTACATAAAAATGGTTTTTAATGAGGCGGCATTGCACAAAACAGCTCCTTTTGATCATCATTTTCATATAATCTAGTCTCATTTTGTCTTTGTGCTGTGATCTGTGATGTGAACTGTGAGTTTGTCACTGTGAATGAAAATGGTAACTTATCAGTTGATCAGTTAACAGTTGTGTGAATGTGAATGTGAATGTTGAATGTTGATCAGATCAGTTCATAATTGTGTATGAATGTGAATGTTGATAACTGTGTGTGAATGTGAATGAAAATGTGATATTTTGTTTGTTGAAATTTGAAAATGAAGTGTTTCAGCACTTGGTGATTTTTTGGAGGTTTTTTTTTTGTCTGTCGGGCTGTAGGCCGGCCCGGCACGGTGAAAATGGCCGTGCCCAACGGGCGGCACGGCACGAGAACGGTGCGCGGGACGCGCCTTTGGGCAAGGCGAGCACCGCTGCGTGCATCGCCCGGCAGCACGACGGCCCGTTGAGGCGCGCGGGCGGGCGGGCCGCACGCTTGATGGCCATGTATAGGGCTGGTAGCAGCCACAGCCGACAGCTGCCTATGATCTCTAGCTTAGTTCATCTTTGTTTAAAGCATTCCTTATCATAGTTGGATAGAAAACCAGCTGCCAGTAGAAATAGCGGCATGTAAGAAAACCAGCTGCCAGTAAGAAATATCACGCAGTAGTAACAAGAACTTCAAAATGCAGCAAGTGCATGCAGTAATAAACCAACTAGAACCCGACTTAGTAAACTGAAACTATCATAACAAACCTGCAAAGACGAATTCAGCACAATCGCACTCTTTCATGCTACGGAGAGTTTGTTCGACTCAATGTGTTCATCTTTTCTTTTTCTGAGGAGTTAGATTCAATAATGTTCACCAGACGAGGAGAAAATGGCAGGATTTTGGGCCTGTTCGCTGGTTGGTGCTGGTGCTGGTTTAAATTGATTGGTGCTGGTTTTTTTGAGAGAAAAATCACTATTAGCTAGTTAATTTGGGTTGGCTGAAACCAACAAACGAACATATTGTTTGACAGTTGAAGAATGTAGCATAGGCAATAGCATGCATTTACGCTAGGACAGAGGCCATATGGGGCTACATAAAACCAGCACAACCGTTGTCCATATGGATCTTTGCAACTACAGCCAAAGCTGAGCCCCATGCGCCGTGTCCTGCATGCATGGGGAATCAGGCAGCATGCATGCATGTCTTTCATCTATCTATATATACAAATACAAATACAGACAATTGTTAATTTCTCGAAACCGTTCCCCCAGAAACATTGATAAGAGATGCCCTCCTCGATTCTAAATTATAGCCCACTTCAACAGTAGCAAAAGTCATTTTTCTAACTTTAACTATGTTAATGAATAATCTTTTTTTAAGCTCAAGTTAATGAATAATCAACATCTACAAGGTAAAATCGTTTAAAAAAAACATCTACAAGGTAAAATTAGTTTCATTGAAATGTCCATAAAATTTGTTAAATGGTGCGCTTATTTAAACTTGTAGATATTAGTGTATTTCTCTAAAAACTTTATTGAAGTTAGAGAAATTTAACATAGGATAAATATAAAGTGACCTAAAACAGAGAGTATTATGTATGGTGGACCACTACTGTAACGGTAGAACATATGTAAGTAAAAAATCGCAAGTAAACAGATGCTTCCTAGTTATAGACTTATAGTGTGCATAGTACTGAAGTAATCGGTCATCCACATAAAAGAAACAAATTGAATTGCCTGACCAATGATTTGATCAAAAGATTCACATAGGAAGTGGAAGAGCCTGTAGAAAAGGATGAATATAATGGCATCATGTATCATAAAAGTTTTGTATATGGATCTCTATTGGATTTTTTTTTTCTTTTGAGATCATCATCTATATGGTTATTGCTAACACATACAACATGTCTACGGCTTTAGATTAACAAAGGCAAATGGTAGGCATATATGCAGCAAAGTTTACTGTAACTAAAGAAAGTGGGAGATGCAAACAGAATAGGCAGTTCCTGATCCTGCAACAAATGCTCACCTCGCCTTAGCTCAGCGAGGAACTGGTCGGATCACAATTTTGTTGGTGGGCGATCGAGCTGTTCTTAAATTCAACTCCCTCGGTCCTAAAAAAAGAATGATTCTCGCTTCACAAAAAGTCAGCAACTTTTAACTTTGACCAAATATATTTATCAAAATATTAATATTTATAATATATAATTAATATCATTAGGTAGTGTCGGGTACCAATATTACGGTACCCATAAGACAGGAGTTAAAAGACATCGGCCTCAGTCCGCCTAAGATAATTGTGAGCGCAGCTACGGCCCGGTCCGGCCCAACTAAGAGGATTTCTGGTTCGCTCGACCCCTCAGGCACACGCTCCGCCACACCCGACACCGGAAGGGGGTCTCCGCCTCGCCCGGCCCTAAGCAGACGAGTCCCGCGCCTTCCGATCCCGTCTGAGGGTTCCCCGCCTTGCCCGGGGGGGATTATGTAGATAGACCCTCAGGCGAGGCAGGCCCCCTTCCAGGGGAAGCACGCGCCACGCCCCGCCGCCCTGAGTAAGACATGCACACCCGGATGTGACAGGCGGTGATGATGGGCCGTGTCTAGCGGCCTACGACACCCAACACAAGGCAGAGGGGGCGTGACACTGTCAACTATAGTACAGCCCTAGACGGGATTGACCGTAGGATGTAATCATTCCAACTGCGGGACGACATGGCACGTCCCACCGCGACCAGGCACGTGCACTGCGTGCCTACGTGCGGCGCGGTGCATGTCGGGGTGACTCGGTCCGTGCGCCGCATGGCTAGGGGACTGACGGAGCGGTGCACCTCTGTGCCTTAGGCCTGTACGCCGCGTGGCTACTGACGGGACGGGATGGCCGCCGTTGCCAGCGCTTTGGCAACATCGAAGGGGACCCAGGCAAGAAGGAGGGAGGAGGGCAGATTGAGATATTTTCTTTTCCACCTTATCCTCCATGCAAGCTTGAGGGCTGACCTTAAATGTAACCCGCCTCCTCCTTGAGCTATAAAAGGAGGAGACGGAGCCATCTAGAAACACACTCACGCACCTCCACGCTTATACGCATTCACACACACCGGAGACTTGGGAGCCCCTCCCTCTCTCGTTTGTAACCCCTACTGCAAACATCTTTGAGCAAGGAACACGAGCAGCAGCTCGTAAACTGGACGTAGGGATGTTCTGCCTGAACAAGTATAACACTCGTGTCACTCTTGCAAACCATCCGAGCCAGACGCGCAAACTAGAAATTTACTAGTTGATGACTCAAAACACCGACAGTTAGCGCGCCAGGCAGGGACCTTTTGCACATCTCGACATCATTTCCAAGCTTCGGATGGCCAACCTTAGCATCAATTGGGTCCCGGGCGCACACGTGCGCTTCGGGAGCCAAGCTTTCATCATCACCATGGAGGGGGAGCTGGCGCAGGCTCCAGCCACCACCCGACTTCTCCACTCCACCAGCCTCGACGTGATCGATGAGGCATTTGAGGAGCTGCGGCTGCACGCGCTAGATGCTCGCACCCCTGGTAGCAACCAGCTCCTCAACTTCGATTACGGGAGGCTTGAGCGCAAGCTCACCGCCTTCCTGGGACCCCGACTGTCACAGGAGGATCTATGCTGCCTCACCTTCTCCTACGCCAACATCATGACGCAGCTTACTAGAAGGGAGCCGCTCACCCCGGAACAGCTCACCGGTAGAGCCACGGTGGCGTTTCCCTTCGGCCTGCGCAACGCCGCGTGGGCCGTGGACCACTCCACGGCGCAGCACTTCCGCTCGCCCCCTACGAACGACACGGTCGTGGGAGCAACAGAGTACGTCGCGGAGTCACTCCACAACCTTCTCGCAGGGGACTCATAAACGTTTTCTGATTCCAACTCCAGCAGGGGCAGCCATCACCCCTCACAGGAATGCTTCCTGGCGGAGACCCCCGAAGGGCACGCCGAAAGCGTCCACAAGGTGGCCGATCCGGCGCGCGACGACGACGACACGGAGGCTCTGTCGCACATGCAGGAGGAGCAGCTGCGAGCATGGCATCAAGAGCTCGAGGAGGCGCGACTCCAACTCGAGCAAGAACATGCGGAGCTCGAGAGGGAGATCGCAGAATGAGGAGATGATGGATGCGTGCATGTTAGGGCTCGCGAGGTAAACCAGAAGATCATCGAGGACGATAGGGGCCTCCCGCGCTTCGCTCGGGAGAGCCAGAACATAGCGGCCGCCGCAGCCTTGCTCCGAGGGCTCCCTGAGCCTGCAACACCAGAAGATCGCTAGACTCACCTAGAGATCCGCATGCTACTCGAGCGTGCCGCGGTACAGCACGCGGAGAGCTCGCTGTCCCGACGATGTGAGCTCGACGCCAGCCAGCACACACCCTTGGGACTGCATGGCAAGGACATTTTCGTCCGCCAAGTGCCACGCGATGACGGGAGGTGGGTTAGGGTCCTAGTGCGTGAGCGCCTCGGCCACAACCGCGACGCCTCACAGGCGTGCCCATGGTGGCGAGAGGGATGGAACCAGCCGTGGTTACCACCCTTGCCATGGAGGGCGCACTACGACAGCGCTGAGGATAGGAGTCCAAGCCTTGACCTACCGGGGCCTTAGGCTTTTGGACGGCACATCCTCAACGCGCCTTTCTCGCCACGCTACCGGCCACCGACCAACGTCCTAAAGTACTCCTGGGAAATGAACCCCGTCTGTGGCTCGAGGACTATCGGCTCGCTTGCCAGGCCGGTGGCACGGATAGTGATAGCTTCATTATCCGCAACCTCCTCTTGTTCCTCACCGACTCGGCATAAACATGGCTGGAGCATCTCTCGCCCAACCGCATCCATAGTTGGGTGGATCTAAAGGAGATCTTCATGGGCAACTTCCAGGGCACCTACGCATGCCCTGGAAACCGATGGGACCTTCAGAATTGTCGATAGAAGTCCGGAGAGACTCTTCACGAGTACATCAGGCGCTTCTCCCGATACAGTGCAACGAGCTGCCCGACATCGCCAACGCCGACATCATCGGGGCCTTCCTATCAGGGACCACCTACGAGTCCCTTGTCCACAAGTTGGGTCGCAAGGGCCCGAGGACCACCAAGGAGCTCCTCGACATCGCCACCAGCCATGTCTCGGGCGAAGAGGAGGTCGGAGCAATCTTTGACCGCTCTTAGGGCAAGGCAAAGCGAGACGACGATGCCGGCGAAGGCGCTTCCAACCATCCCCATAAGAAGAAAAACAAGCAACGACGCGAGGGCTCGCTCGTGGCCGCTGCCGACCGTAAGGGGGGTCGGAAGCCCACCGAGGGCACCCCAATCACTTTGAGAAGATGCTCGAAGGACCTTGCCCGAACCACGCCTACCCTATCAAGCACGCCTACAAGGACCGTGGGCTCATGAAGAAGTTCCTGTCCGGAGGCTCCAAGAAAGGGGATGGGAAGAAGAATCTCGACCCCCCGGAGGACGACGCCGAGGAGAAGGAGGATGCCTTCTCGGAGGAAACCGACTGCCTCATGATCTTTGGCGGGCCAATGGCGTATGACTCCAAGCGCTGACAGAAGCTCGCATGTCGAGAGGTGTACGTGGCCGAGCCGCCACTCCCGCCTTCCTCCGGTGGTCAAGATCCCCCATCACCTTCGACCGCTCCAACCACCCGGACAACGTTCGCATCCGGGCCGATACCCACTCGTCGTTGACCCGATCGTTGACAAAAAGCGTCTCAGCAAGGTGTTGATGGATGGGGGAAGTAGCCTCAACATCATGTACGTCGAGACGCTCGACGCCATGGGTGTCGACCGGTCACGCATCCGACCGATGGAGCGCCTTTCCACGGCATCGTGCCAGGGAAATAGGCCAGACCGCTCGAGCAGATCCACCTGCCCATCACCTTTGGGGATAAGTCCAACTTTAGGACTAAAACCCTCACCTTCGAGGTGGTCGGTTTCCATGGAACCTACCACGCCATCTTGGGACGTCCATGCTATGCGAAGTTCATGGCCATCCCCAATTACACGTACCTTAAGCTGAAGATGCTAGGCCCGCACGGGGTCATCACCGTCGGCACTTCAAGAGCGCTTACGAGTGTGACCTAGAGTGCTACGAGCTCACTGTTGTGACTATCGCCTCAGAGGAGCTCGCAGTCATCCGGGAGGCGGTGGTCGTGGACGCACCGACTCCAAGCGATAGGCCGGGGCCTTTGAGCCCATGGAGGGCACCAAGGAGGTCCCTGTGGACCCCAATAGAAAGGTGCTACGCATCGGTGCCGACCTCTCCCCAAAATAGGAAAACGTGCTCGTCGACTTCCTCCGTGTGAACAATGATGTTTTCACGTGGAAACCCTCGGATATGCTAGGCATTTCAAGGGAAGTCGCCGAGCACGCCTTGAGGATCAAGCCGGGCTCCAAACCGGTGCAATGTGCCACTTCAACGAGAAGCGCAGGGCCATCCGCGAAGAGATTGCATAGCTTTTGGTGGCTGGATTCATCAAGGATGTGTATCATCCCAAGTGGTTAGCCAATCCCGTTCTTATAAAAAAGAAGAGTGGGAAATGGAGAATGCGTGTTGACTATACTAGTCTCAACATGGCATGCCCAAAGGATATGTTTCCTTTGCCACGCATATATCAAGTAGTCGACTCGACCTCGGGGTGTGAAACCCTCTCCTTTCTTGATGCATACTCCGGCTATCATCAAATCACAATGAAAGAATCCGACCAGCTCGCAACTTCTTTCATCACGCCGTTCGGATCATACTATTATATTAGCATTCGTTCGGTCTAAAGAACGCAGGAGCACCATACCAGCGATGTATGCTCAAGTGTTTCGGTGATCTCATCGGAGAGACCGTCGAAGCATACGTGGACGACATCGTAGTCAGGTCCTAAAGGGCCGACCAGCTCACGGCCGACCTCGAAAAAACCTTCAAAAACTCCAAGAGAACGGCATAAAACTCAACCCCAAAAAATGTGTTTTCGGGGTCCTAAGAGGTATGATGCTCGGGTTCATCGTCTCTGAGCGCGGCATCGAAGCCAACCCAAAAAAAATTACGGCCATCACTCTGATGGGTCCAATTCAGAACGTAAAGGGGGTACAACGGATCATGGGATGCCTCACGGCTCTTAGCTGTTTCATATCACACCTCGGTGAACAAGGTCACCCCCTTTATTGGCTCCTGAAGAAAACCGACCGGTTCATGTGGACAGCCGAGGCTCAGGAGGCGCTTGACAAGCTCAAGCAAGTCTTGATGAAGGCCCCGATTCTAGTCCCGCCGGTCAAAAGGGAACCGCTCCTGCTATATATCGCGGCAACCACACAAGTGGTCAGCGCTGCACTAGTGGTAGAGCGGGAGGAGACAGGCATGCTCAAGATGCCCTATTTATTTTATTAGCGAGGTCTTGGCCGACTCCAAGATTTGTTATCCTGAAATCCAAATCCAAAAGCTCTTGTACGCCATCCTGATCGTTAGGAGAAAATTGTGGCACTACTTAGAGTCACACCTAGTGACGGTAGTTTTGTCCTTCCCTCTCGGAGAGGTCATCCAAAACCGCGATGCCACGAGGAGGATTGCCAAACAGGCACTCGAGCTGATGGGTGAAGGAATCACCTACACACCCTGGATAGCCATCAAGTCCCAGGCGCTAGCCAAATTCGTTACGGAATGGACTGAGATCCAGATGCCATCAGCGGCCATTGATTAGGAATACAGGATGATGCACTTCGATGGCTCATTGACGAAGAAGGGCGCCGACGTGGGGCTCGTGTTTGTTTCCCCCCTTGAGGTACGCATGAGGTACATGGTCCGCCTCTAGTTCCCCACCTCCAACAACGTGGCCGAGTATAAGGCACTCATCAATAGCCTATGCATCGCCATTGAACTAGAGATCCGACTGCTGGACATCTAGGGCAACTCGTAGCTCGTCATCGACCAGGTCATGAAGGAGTCGAGCTGCCACAACCCCAAGATGGCCGCATACCGCCAAGAAGTGCGCAAGTTGGAGGACAAGTTCGACAGCCTCGAACTCAATCACATCCAACGACGACTTAACGAAGCAGCCGACGAACTGGCAAAGATGGCGTCCGGCCAAGAGCCGATCCTGACCGACGTCTTTTCCAGCGATCAGCACCAGCCCTCAATCCGTTATGAGGAGCCAGAGCAGGTCGACAATAAGTCACCTGTCTCGGGCTCGGAGGCTGGGGCCGACAATCGGTCCCTTGAAAGGTCCTAATAGCTAGACGGGGATGAATAGCCTATGAAAAATATCAACAACAACACTTAATAAATCGGTTAGACAATTACAAGGTGAAGCAAGTGTTGCGCTAGCCTACTAAAATAGCAAGTCACCTACCACAATTCTAGTTTATATAGTTTTTATCCACACAATAGCTATGACATTACACTAAGTTAGTGTGCTCTCAAAAGCTAACTAAAGAGCCACACTAACCAAACTAACAAGCTCTCACAACTAGCTACACTAAAGAGCTTGACAACTAGTTTGCGGTAATATAAAGAGAGTGAGCAAGAAGGTTATACCACTGTGTCGAGGAAGGAGCCTATCAATCACAAGAATGAATAACAATGAAGACCAATCACCTCGGATTCAAATGATGACACAATGATTTTTTTACCAAGGTTCACTTGCTTGCCGGTAAGCTAGTCCTTGTTGTGGCGATTCACCCACTTGGAGGTTCACGCGCTAATTGGCATCACACGCCAAACCCTCAATAGGGTGCCGCACAACCAACACAAGATGAGGATCACATAAGCCACGAGCAATTCACTAGAATACATTTTGGCTCTCCACCAGGGGAAGGTCAAGAACCCCTCACAATCACCATGATCGGAGCCGAAGACAATCACCAACCTCCGCTCGACGATCCTCGCTGCTCCAAGCCGTCTAGGTGGCGGCAACCACCAAGAGTAACAAGTGAATCCCACAGCGAAGCACGAACACCAAGTGCTTCTAGATGCAAACACTCAAGCAATGCACTTGGATTCTCTCCCAATCTCACAAAGATGTTCAATCAATGATGAAGATGAGTGGGAGGACTTTGGCTAAGCTCATAATGTCGCTATGTCAATGCAAATGGCCAAGAGAGTGAGATTGAGCCGGCCATGAGGCTTAAATAGAAGCCCCACAAAATAGAGCCGCTGGGCTCCTCACTGCACTGAACACGGGCCGACCGGACGCTGGTCCTCAGCGTCCGGTCGCGCGATGCACGCCACGTGTCCCCTCTCTTCAAATACTGAGTGCCCGATCCCAACGGTTAAGTGATGACCGGAAGCGCTGCTGCGAAGTGACCGGACGCTGGACCTCAGCATCCAGTCGTTTCTAGTGAAAATCCAGAAGCGAGAAATCACGACCGGACGTGTCCGGTCATGCTCGACCGGACTCACCCAGCGTCCGGTCACTCGGCGTCGCTTCTGTGCATTGCCACGTCAGCAGGACCGGACACAACCCTCCAGCGTCCGGTCACTAAGTGACCCAGCATCCGGCCAGAGACCGACGCCAGTGTCTTCACTACTTCTACTGATCGAACGCGCTGGTCCTACCGAGACCAGCGTCCGGTCACTTACAGTGACCTCCGTCTTTTCTGTATATGGCGCCGATGGCACCGTCGGACTGTTTGCACTCTACGGGCGGACACTCCGCCAGTGAAGTTTCTTACCCTTGCTCAAATGTGCCAACCACCAAGTGTATCACCTTGTGCACATGTGTGTTAGCATATGTTCACAGACATTTTCAAGGGTGTTAGCACTCCACTAGATCCTAAATATATATGCAATGAGTTAGAGCATCTAGTGGCCCTTTGATAACCGCATTTCAATATGAGTTTCACCCCTCTTAATAGTACGGCTATCAAACCTAAATGTGATCACACTCACTAAGTATCTCGATCACTAAAACAAAATGGCTCCTACCATTTATACCATTGCCTTGAGCCTTTTGTTTTTCTTTCTTCTTTTGAAGTCCAAGCACTTGATCATCACCATGGCATCACCATCATCATGTGATGATCTTCATTTGCTTCACCACTTGGAGTGTGCTACCTATCTCATGATCACTTGATAAACTAGGTTAGCACTTAGGGTTTTCATTAATTCACTAAAACCAAACTAGAGCTTTCACCCCTCTCCTCGGGCCCGGGGGCTACCCCTCTGGTAGACTTGCCCGACCCAAAGGTCATGGAAATCGACGAGGATCCATCTACAAGGCCCGACCCCTTGCCAGACTAGAGGGTCCCGTATCTCGACTGCCTCGTCCGAGAGACGCTCTCGGTCGACAAGATAGAGGCACGACGTCTTGCACGCCGTGCCAAGTCATTCATTGTCATCGAGGAAGAGCTCTACAAAAAGAGCCGCACATGAGTCCTCCAACGGTGCATCCCGGCCAAGCCGGGAAAGAGGCTACTAGATGACATCCACCGTGGCTCCTGTGGACATCACGCGGGGCCAAGGACCCTAGTCAGCAAGGCTTTCTGACAAGGCTTCTACTAGCCCACCGCAGTAGCCGACGCCGAGCAGATCGTTCGCATCTGCGAAGGGTGCCAATTCTACGCCCGGTAGACCCACCTGCTAGCTTAAGCGCTCCAAACGATCCCCATCACATGGCCGTTTGTGGTCTAGGGTTTTGACCTGGTCGGGCCCCTCAAGAAGGTGCACGGGGGCTATACACACTTGCTTGTCGCCATAAACAAGTTCACCAAGTGGATAGAGGCCTGGCCGATCGCGAAGATCAGGTCTGAAGAGGCCGTCAAATTCTTCACGGACATCATCCACCGCTTTGGGGTCCTAAACTCTATAATCACGGACAACGGCACGCAATTCACAGGGAAGAAATTCCTCCGATTCTGCGATGACAACCATATCAGGGTCGACTGGGCCACCGTGGCACAACCCCATACGAACGAACAAGTTGAGCACGCCAACGGCATGGTGCTCCAGGGCCTCAAGCCCACGATCTTCAATAGGCTCAACAAGTTTGGTGGGCGGTGGGTCCCTGAGCTTCGATTAAGATCTTTTCTTTTCCACCTTATCCTCCATGCAAGCTTGAGGGCTGACCTTGAATGTAACCCGCCTCCTCCTTAAGCTATAAAAGGAGGAGACAGGGCCATCTAGAAACACACTCACGCACCTCCACGCTTATCGCATTCACACACACCGGAGACTTGGGAGCCCGTCCCTCTCTCGTCTGTTTCTAACCCCTACTGCAAACATCTTTATGCAAGGAATACGAGCAGCAGCTCGTCGACTGGAGTAGGGACATTTTGCCCAAACCAGTATAACACTCGTGTCACTCTTGCAAATTATCCGAGCCAGACACGCAAACTAGAAATTTTATAGTTGGTGACTCGAAACACCGACAGTTGGCGCGTCAGTTAGGGGTCTTTTGCGCGTCTCGACGTCATTTCCAAGCTTCGGATGGCCAACCTCAGCGTCAGTTTGGTCCCGGGCGCACACGTGCGCTTCGGGAGCCTAGATTTCATCATCACCATGGAGGAGGAGCTGGAGCAGGCTCCCGCCATCACCCGACTTCTCCACTCCACCAGCCTCGACGCGTGATCAATGAGGCATTTGAGGAGCTGCGGCTGCAGGTGCCAGAGGCTCGTGCCCTTGAAAGCAACTAGCTTCTCGACTTCGATTACGGAAGGCTTGAGCGTTAGCTCACCACCTTCTTAGGATCTAACCGTCACGGAAGGATCTGTGCTGCCTCACCTTCTTGTACGCCAACCTTATGACGCAGCTCGCTGGAAGCGAGCCGCTCACCGCCGGAGCAGCTCACCGGTAGAGCCGCGGCGGCGTTCCCCTTCGGCGTGCGCAAGGCCGCGTGGGCCGCGGGCCACTGCATGGCGCAGCACTTCCGCTTTTGACTGGTAAGAGGAGGCTTAAATTTCATCCTGAAAAGATCGAATAACAACACGACAGGCGTGCTGCTTGATTAGACATTCCATATACCCTTTGAATCTATGGTACTCTACGTACACTCCATGATCTAAGGCCCTATTTAAATCCCACCCAAAATCCAAATTTTTTAAGGTCCATCAAATCTACTGGAGCATTAAAGAGGTGCAGTAGTAACGAGACGAATCACCGTCCATAATTAAATAATTTTTATCAAATACAAACGAAAATGCTACAGTAGTCAAAAGCCAAAAAATTTCGCATGTAAACGGCCTAAATTATATAAGCCTGCCTGTGGTCCACCTACACCGCTGTCCATGGTCAGTAGCAAATTATATAAAAATTCGGTTCAAAGCACCATACTGTACGCAGATGCAGTAGTTCAGTACTGCACTGATCTAGTAGATCTCTTAGCAGGTGCAGGCCTAGAGATGCTTAGCAGAGCTTAGGTGGTCCTCTTAGGCATGCATGCATGCGTACTTGTGCTCCTCACCTCTCACATCCAAAGACGCGTCAGCGTACTCTCCACTCCCGGCTCACCCAGGGTGCAGTGCAGGTTCACTTTGGAGGGCTAGCTAGCTGGAGGGGAGGTGGTGGTACTCGTATGTGAGAGCAGTGACAGCAGCTCGAGCGAGACTGTCACTGTTCACTACCTGTACTTTGACAGGACCAAAGAATGCAACGCAAGTCTGGATCCGCACCAAAATGGTGGTACTGTTTACAAGGGAATGCATTGTTTTGCCAAAATGTAACGAGCTCTACGTTTCTCTACTGTACTTTGGAGCTTTTGTACAGGCCCAGGTGAAGGCTTTTGCACTGCACACATCTGGGAACAGTGCTAGATACTTTCACCAGCCAGTAACCAGTTACCACAGTTTTGTTCTTTACTCGATCTCGCTTCTACGTTTGTTCAAACAAAAAACAAAGAACATGAAGCCATATGCAACTCCAACAGAAGAATTCATGAATACAGAATCATACCACACTGGCATGTAAAAATGTCAAAGGTCAAAACAAACACATTTGTCTTTAGTTCCAGGTTCGTTAATTTTCACATTGAGAATATTTTGATATTAATCTAACTTGGTAAATGTATCAAAGAGGTACTTCTTCCGTTTTGAAAACAAATATATAGCGTTTGAGACAAGGCAATCGGTAAAAATAATAAACTATATAGATTTTTGCAACGAGAATGAGTTATCATATCTAATTTGACAAATGTATTGTCCCCATTCGGCTTACCTTAAATTTGGTTTATTCGGCTTCTTTTTTTAGCCAGGACAATGTTTTTTTCTCACAACAATCCAGTCAAAACAGTGTTTTGCAGCTCAGCCAAGTTTCAGCCAGAGGTACTTCCTCCATTTAGAAATAAATACTCCTATATAACATTGAGGCAAGGTAATCAGTTAAAATGATAAACTAATTAGATTGTCCTAATTTCGCCAAACATATTTTAAATCGGTGTATGACCAACTGCATTTATGCATTTATCTTTAACTTAAACTGCAAATCGTCTTAGCAGCCAAGCAAGAATGTACGGAGCGGTTTGATTTCTTTGCTGAAGTTTGGAAATGGTGGGCGAGCTAAGGTAAGGCAAGAAATCGGAGATGAGCTGAAGTTTGGAACCTGGACAAGCTCATCTCGATGCCTCTGAAGGCAAGGATTTGTTGCTGGGCGAGCATACCAACGAGAGGCCAAATTTGTATTGTAGTATATGTTGTTTTTATTTCTACTTCCATTTAAGCAGACTAGTACTATGAATTTAGCCAGCAGGCCATGAAAGTAATTGCTAACCAGTCTGCCGCGCGCACTGGAAGAAAAGCAGGAGTCTCGAAAATATCACCAGCATGGGACGTAGTTAGCCATGAAAGTCACCAGTCTGCCGCGCGCACAAAGATCAGGAGTTGCATATCTTGGGACAGTTTAAACCCCCAACAAGATCAGGTTGCAGCTTGGTAGTTTAAACCCCCCAACAACATCTGGCGGCTAGCATCTGGCGCCAGCAACATGCTGTCATGCGTATGCGGCGTGTGCGCGGTGCCTTCCCGGCGTTCCCGCTGCCAATGGCGTGCGCGTGTCTCCTCGCGCGTGCTGTGCCTGTGCGTGAGCGCGCGCGGAGTGCTGCTGGTGGTGGTCCTGCGCCTACTACGGTCGCCTGCATCGGCCATCAAAGGAGGAGCGCAGCCGGCAGCCCTGTGCGGCGCGTTCGTCCATGAATGCGGCTCTTGTACCACAGTCCAAACGGCCTGCGTACGATCGCTCTGCTAACCTTTTCTGTAGCGCCAAACGTTGTTGAACTACCTAGCCGCGATGATTCAAACCCGCGCAAAGGGGCTACTACAGCGAAGACATGGTCCCGTGATCCGTGACCTCTAGAACTTGAGGGAGCATCCATGGCTAGAAGTAGAGTAGTTGTTCAGACGGAGGATTTATTTCAGCAGGCGCACCTGTACTCACGATCGTCAGGTAGTAGTAGCGTGCAGCAGCGAGATCGCCGCCGCGCCGCTGCCCCGGGCGCCAGATGGAAGGGCGCACCAAAATTTCGAACGGCGCTGCCGCCCGCCGTAGCCCTCGGGCCGGCGCCGCGGCAGCCGCCAACGGGATTGGACAGGAAAGGACGGCCACGCTTTTCAACCTGCTGCGCCGACTCGCGTCGCTTGGGCGTCTGCCCTCTTTGCTCGGCCTCGCGGGCCTCCCCGCGCTTGGCCCACGGAAACTCCCATGCCACCTGGGCTCGGTTCGGACGTGGGCAGAGTAATAGCCCAAAGCGAATTCTAAGCGATGAGGCCCATAATGAGCAGCACAGTGCACAGCTGCTAATTCAAAGCCCAGGCCGGATCCGCTGAAACCGGCACAGGCCCAAGCACGACCACGAATCAAGGGAGGGGTGCGGACGAGACGGCAAATTCGAGCTGCGAGTCCCGGCGCTCGGACCAAACAATCGGGTGGCACTGGCATACTGCTCCGCGGTCAAACGATTTAAACTTTAATTAAAATTATATAAAAAATCCTAACACTCATGAAATAAAATAAATATCATAAGATTAGTTGTAGAATATATTTTTATAATAAATTTATTTATAGGTATAAATGCTAATATTATTTTATATAAATTTCATTAAATTTGAAATAGTTTGACCGGCACGTTTTTTATAATTACGTTTTTTTTCTGGACAGAGGAAGTATATTATGAGCTAGGCTGGGCGCCTGGGCATGTCCTAGTTGAATGAATTCTTGGTCTGGCTCAGGCGCTCAGCGAGCGCCATTGCCACGAGCTCATGAATCATGATCACAGATCACGCCAAGCTAAGCTACGGCACCGGCCTTTCTCGACTTTGGTAGCTCCTTGTTGAAAGCAAACTTGTACAACCGTGAACATCATGCTAACAACTTTGTACACTCCTACGTGGTTCCTCCACACGCCGCTCGCCCTGTCCACCTGCCCCGACCCGCGCCGTGGACGGACGGTGGAGCTACACAAAGGGAGGCGGCACCGTAGCGGCGACCGGCGGCTGCGGCGGGACAACCTCGAGCGGCGGCCTGGGCGGGTCCACCTCTGGGAGCTGCGGCGGCGGGACGTCGGGGTTGGGCAGCATGGTCGGGAGCTCCGGCGCCAGCGGCGACGGCATCGCCGGGCCAGGGAGCTCCGGCCCGGGCACTGGCCGCCCCGGCATCGGCACGTCCACGCCCGGCGGCGTGTCGATGCTCGGCAACTCGTCCGGCGGGCGGTTCGTCCCCGGCACCTCGGACGGCGGGCGGTCCGTGCCAGGCACCTCGGCCGGCGTCGTCCTGCCCGGGAACTCCGGCGGCGGCGGAGACGCGGCGTGGCAGCGCACGCCGCCGACGAGCCCGGCGGAGGAAGCCGACGGCCGGCGCGCGAACGAACGCATGGCGCGTGCCGACGATGACGCGGCGGCGCGGCACGGCGGGAGGAGTGACGTCGTCACCAGGCTGACCGGCATCGTCGCGCTCTGCTCTTCCTGTCCAGTTTAGTTGCAAAAAATTTTGCAAAATTTTTTATATTCTCCGTCACATCGAATCTTTGGACGCATGCATGAAGCATTAAATATAAATAAAAAATAAAACTAATTATACAGTTTAGACGAAATCCACGAGACGAATCTTTTAAGTCTAATTAGACTATAATTGAACACTATTTATCAAATAACAACAAAAACGCTATATTACTCATTTTGCAAAATTTTTCGCATCTAAACAAGCCTTTTGGGAGATCGGCTGGAACACTCGCACGATCGGTGAAGTCCTTATACGGCCGGCGACTTGACACGTTCGGCGACGAGCTGGAGTACGTGTCCTGCTTGCCGAAGGAGGTGGCGTCTTGCGACACGTGCGTACGTGTCTGTCGTCTAGGTGTTTACTGTTTTCCAGTTAGATCAGTGCTTCACAGGCTGCTGCCGTGCTGCGTGTTCAGCGTCACTGGACACGGAGTTCTTTTTCTCCCCTCGGCAACAACTGGACGCTTGTATTAGCTTGAGCGACTTCAATTTCTCCGGTTAGTATAAGACCCTGTTGAATCTATCAGCTGCTAATAGTTAGCTACCTAATAGCTCTTAGTAAAAATTAGCTAGCTAACTATAAGATGCAATTTGTTGGTTTTTTCTCGCTAACGAAATAGTTGTTAGTAAAATAACAGGTTATAGTAAGCTAAACTATTACTATTAGCTAGCATTAGCTCAAATTTGGATGAAACTCCACAAAAAAAAAACAATCAGCACCACCCTGGTTTAGATGGCAGCTGAAAGAAGCCAAAGTCGCACATTAAGATTTAGGACTTGTTTGGTACAGCTCAGCTTCACTAATAAATTAGTTTTTTTTTATTTCAGTTACATAGAGCTGTTTGATCAGTGAAGCTAAAACTGTTTTTAAAAAACGTTCGATAAAACAGATTCTCAGTGAAGATAGCAGAGAGAAAGATAATAGAAACCAGTATTTCAAACTTCACCCGGGGAACTCTGCATGTGAGTGAAGCTGGAAACAAGCTTTTAAGAAACTGTTTCATCCCGACGTGCTTGGTAAGAGAAACTGGAAAAACAGTTTTGTGAAGCCGGAGCAAAAGACCTACCTAACATTTTCCAGTTTTGTGAAGCCGGAGCAAAAGACCTACCTAACACAGGACATTATATATTAGTAGGACTTGTTTAGATGACAGCCGAAAGAAATCAAAGTCACACATTAATCTTTATATCATACTTTGGGTACAGAAAGTTTGGCACGTGCAACACCCTTGCTAAGGAATTCTCATCAAATATCTGCCAAGCGAATCGATTGCCAAACTCCTCACGAGACTCCCAGACGTTGCGCTATGCCGCTACCGGTCAGGAAAAACAGTGCGACCGAATAAAATCTACGTTACTACCGGTCATTGTGAGCAAAAGTGGTGCGCACCGAACGAGGACCGCCACCTTAGCTAAAACATCGTAAATGCTTGCACATGGTCGGTCGTCCATCGCATACGTGCCTTCTTGCCTGCGGACAGGTTCAACAGTATCTCTAGGTCTCCACTTGCACTCACATCGGTGTCACAGCGTCATCGCGCGTACGCCCGCCCCACTCCGCCCTCGCCGTGCCCCCTTCCTGCCTTCCCCGACCGCACGCCCATCCCCCGCTGCGCCGTGCCCTTCCTCCACCGTACCGCACCCCATAGGCGGTCGTGCTGCGCCCCATCTCCTACGAGAGGAAGGCGTTGGACAACTACGGCCAAGCAGCAGCAGCGCTGGAGAAGCCACGCCGACAGGCGCGAGCCTGGGCAGCGCGCAGGAGAATCGTCAGAGGAGTGATGGGCCGACGTCTTGTAGCGAAGGTGTACGTTGGGATGACGCCCCCTAACCCGAGCTTGCTGGCTACCATAGTTCGCCACCAGTTAGGCCGGGGTCGTCGGCGATGCCCAATTTCAAGTGTTTCAGGCGTTCTAGACTTATGTTTCAATTGTTTGATCCGGATGTTGCAAAAATATATCTGAGGTGTTCCATATGTTGCATTGATAATATACACATGTTGCAAGCGTATGTTTTCAAATGTTTCAGGTATTTCAGACGTATGTTTCAAGTGTTTCATCTGGATGTTGCAAAAGATATGCATGTTACAAGCCTATGTTTCAGGTGTTTCAGACATATATTGCTATTTTATCTGGATGTTTCAAAAGTTGATCTTGGTGTTGCACATGTTGCAAAAGGTTATACACGCATGTTTGAATCTCATGTTTTAAGTGCTTCATCTGTCTTCAGACGTATGTTATAAATATTTCATTTGGATGTTTCAAAAGTAGATTGGGTGTTGCACATGCTGCAATGGCGCCGGTGCCTGTGAGACAGCAGCTTGCCGCTAGGCTTCGCCTCCTACCTCGCGTGGCGCGCCTCGCCTTCTCCTCTCCTCTCGCTTGCCTCCATTCTCTTCCCTCCATCTTGTTGTGGCAGTAAGAGCTCGACAGACGAGCGCGCGGAGTCGCAGATGTCGTGTAAGCGCAGCAGCAGGTGCAGGACGGGCAGGCAGGCGCAGCAGCTTGCGCAGGAGGTGGGGCAGGCGCGGGCGTCCGGGCGCTAGCCATGCCGCTAAAACATGGTAGCCTCTAAGTATGCTCAGGGTCTTTTTGATCAGCTTACTACCTAGAACTAAAAAGTAATTTAAATTAGTTAAAGTTGACTAATTATTTAGCTAACAAGTATTTTAGTTACCTAAGGTGTTTGAGCTAGTTAATAGCAGAGGCTTGAGCCGAGTGAGTAGTTATATGTTTGGCTAACAAATTAATCTACCTATTAGCCGATGAATGTAGAATCATACAACATATGTAATTGATGCAAAGAAAAGGAGAAATAGTTGAAAAAAAACTATATTTTTTAATGTTTTAAATGATTTTACATTCACAAATGTCGTGAATTTCTGATAAGTGTCTATAGATATTCCATAAAGACCATGCATAATTGCATACTCAACTCTTTTCTCTCTGGACTACTCTCTCATCTCAAACTCGAACACCTTTTCTCCGGACAACCCTCCCATTTCAAGCCCGAACACCTAGCCCCACCGGAGTTGGGGAATACGACAGTGGTGTTATGAACAGCAATATAGCAAAAATAGAGTGAGCAAAGCCTCCACAAATCACTCGGCTCGTCGTTTAGTTTTTCCCTAAAGAACAAATAAACAGACAGTAAACCACAAGTAAATTAAGAACTTGTAAATATATGGTCCCTCAAAGAAAAACTTGTAAACATGTTTGCATTTACAAGCAAGAATATATCAAGGATACACAAGGCATGACAAAGATGCAGGCGTCTCTCTCCGAGTCCCCTGTATACATCCGTATCTCGAGTCGACACTGGTAAACATAGGATTCTACCTGGACTAGACAAAGATGGTGGAGAACCATGTACTGTAATAGCAAGAACAGTAAAAACAAGAGGCTCGCCGAACAGGACGGCGCTCGCCCGGCGAAGCCGACGTGCATGGCCGACGCCTGACGCTGGAGACGACAGAGAAGACCAGGACCAGAGTGGCTG
The DNA here is from genome assembly GCA_904845875.1 of Miscanthus lutarioriparius. NCBI lineage: Eukaryota > Viridiplantae > Streptophyta > Magnoliopsida > Poales > Poaceae > Miscanthus > Miscanthus lutarioriparius. Next base: position 133,909,367 of record CAJGYO010000002.1, read on the forward strand.
ACAATGCCAAGTGCCAACGATCACGAGGACAGTAGGCGCCTGAGCTGGAGCAGATGCTCCTCGTTGGAGATGTTGAGCGACAGGCGCAGGTTCGTCAGCAGCGCCTCCTGCTCCCACGTCAGCGGCCCCAACGCGTACAGCGCCCGCATCGTCGACCGGTACGCCTCCAGCTCCAGCCCGTGCACGCCCGCCGCGGCCTCCTCGTCGTCGTCGTGGTCGGCGCCCCCCTCCCTGTCGCCGGGCGTGCACGGGCACGTAGACATGGCGTCGTCAGGGAGGCACCCTGCGGCGTCCCGACGCCGCTTAACGTTGCCGCCGTTGCCGAGGCGGTACAGGTCGTTCACGCTGCAGCTGGCCACCGAGCATTCGGCGTCTTCTATGGCCTGTGAAGAGCTCTGCAGGTAGCTGTCGGTCATGCCGCCGTTCAGGTTGGAGGCTGCGGCGACCTTCCGGGGGTGTGCTGCTGCTCTGCTCGGATGGCAAGAGGCATCTGCGGCTGCTTTCCGCTTCTTGCCACTGCTCCCAAGATCGTAGGTTGTTCGATGACCCATCTGCTGCACAGCTCTTGCGCCATCAGCAGGTCGGCGTTTACCGCGTCCGGTGGCCTGAAAGGGAGATGGACAACGGTAAGATCGTCTGTTTGGACAGAAACACGGTAAATGCACAACACAATGGTGGCAAAAGATGGCCCAGTGTTTCAAGCTTCAGTCATTTTTTTTTAAAACATTTTCTTCGGCAGTCACAAACAGCTAATAAAAAAGGAAAGCTACAAGATTGGCGGCACTCTGGTGGCAAACAAATCCTACATCTGTGAGTGAAGTATCATATCTGACAGCACCCATTCAGATTGTGCAGCTCAAGTCAGCAACATGCTGCTATAATCACCATCTGAGTTTCTATGGCTCCCGAATGTAAGAATCTAGGATGCTCAACGATGCAATGCAACAAGGCCTGAGGTGAAATGCCTCAAACGAACTGCACAAAGACTTGCAAAACCATAACTTCACTTCTATTTCCGAAAAACAGATAAGAGAGAGCAAGATAACAACTCTAACTTAAAAGGAGAGCATGCCATGACACAATTCTGACGTGTGACAAGCTGTGATAGATTTCCTAGTTCCACCTGCTACATTATACCAAAGAAGATGCATTTATGTGGTCCGAAAAGAGAATAAAAGATAATAAATCATGTAGATAATAAACAAATTTACTGGAAACAATCGAAGTCTGTGAGGCATTTCCCCTCAATAACATAAGGAATCACTCAATACAATATAACAGGACTATTGATGATGCTCGACAGTTCAGCACTGATGAAACTAAGAGGACACCAAAATCACAAAATGCAAATGTTGCTGTAAGCCAAGCCTGATGAATCAAAGATCTTAAGTGCCAAATTTACAAGAATTATGAGCTATCAATCGTGTATGACACATGAACAGGTAAATTTGAAACAGGGCAACTTTGTACTCCCAGGAAGTGACTGTTACCTTATCTGCTGCATGAAAGGGCTTGCTTTGAGGAGCTTCCAGACCACGTGGAATTCTCAAGCTAGATATGTGGAACTCTTTCAGTTGGATGCAATCAGCAAGCCTGATAACAAAGTAATCGTTCTTTAGCATCTTTAAGATCTTTCCAAGCTTCCATGTGTTGCGATCCAAGACTTCAGTTACATCTCCAATTATCCATTTGCATCTTGTCCAAACAACACCTGGTTGGTTTGGACTAGCAAAATAGTCTTCTCGCATTTTTTTAGAGTGGAAATTTCCTTCAGAAGTGAAAATCATATTGTTGTCCTTAAAAGTCTCCACTGCACTATTTTTCAGCTTCATGATTCTACCCAGGAGGCTGGCCCAAGATAAATGGAAGAGGTCAGAATATACAGTAGCACCGGAGGAATGAAAAGAAAACAAATGTAGATCACAAAGGCATCACGATAACAAAACTATCAGTTTCTCAATGTAAGATCCAAGTACAGAAGAATGCGTGAAACTCATTATGTTCTGGCATATATTCAATCTTATCTGAATGCACCTCCAGTCACACATAATTTTTTTGGCAACAACGGGGTACTCAAAAACAGTATTTTTAACACAGTTTCCATGTAATGTACTATTGAAACCTACCAAAAGTATTTTTTGACACAAATACATGAACTTTTATTCCGTTTATTTATCTTGATTCAGATGTGTGCACAGTATCACTTTCATATTAAGCTCTCAATACTGATGTTACCCAAAGCTTTTTTATTTAAAAAAGAGCAGCATAATGCTATGGTCGGTCAAGTGTATCAGAGGCGCAAGCGTGCACGTGGCTAGGTGCAACGCGCGCATGCACCGGCGCGTGGTGACCGCGCCCAGGTTCAGTCCAGATTCGGAGTCCTAGTTTCTAGGATCTTGATTTGATTCAGTTCAAGTTGTTAGGCAAGGAGTAATTTTAGGAACTTTCAGTTGTAAGATTGGGCCATATAAGCCAATCAATTATTCAATAATGAAACAGTCAGAGATTGAGAAAGCTCTCTCTGGCCCTTGAACCCCAGCCGACTCTCTCTCTCGTCTCTGTTTGCCGCCGGCCGTCAGGACGGCGTCGAACGTGCACCACCGCCGAGAGACTCGTCCCAAACCTCCCACGTCCCATAGCTACAACCTCCGGAGCATCACTAACGATCCTAACAACCTGGTATCAGGGTCAGGCCTGATGTCCGGAGTTAACACCACCACCGTTCCGCCCACCTCCGCCGTTTCCCCAACCACCACCGCCGCCGCAACCAATACCACCACCGTGACCATCACCACCGTTCTGCCCCCGCCACCACCCTCATCTCCGATGGACACCCTCGCTGCGGCCGTTTACGGTCTGCAGCGACAGATGGGCCAGTTCGCCACAAGGTTGTCGGCCATGGAGGGCCGCACTTCACCATCACCGGCCGGTCCATCGTCCCTCGTCTCGCCGTCCACCGCTCTCCCGTATGGGCTGCCGGGGTACGGTGGCGTTCCACCGCTGCCTACCACGGACTCCGTCGTGATCCATACCGCGGCGCAGGGGCAGCAGTCCGGGCCACCACCGATGCTGCCAATCCACCAGATTCCGTTCCCACACTCGCCGTCTCCATTGCCGTCGTTCGACATGTCCCTGCCTCAGCAGCAACCGGCGCCGTACGAGGGACACGCGGACGCGTTGGGCGTTCCGCGCTTCCAGAAGCTGAACTTCCCCACGTTCGACGGCGTCGACGACCCTCTCGGCTGGCTGAACAAGTGTGACCACTTCTTCAGGGCACAGCGCACGCCGGAGGGCGACAAAGTATGGCTGGCGTCCTTTCATATGAATGGTGTTGCGCAGCAGTGGTACTACATGCTCGAGCGCGACTACGGCGACGTCAGCGCCATCTCCTGGCCACTGTTCAAGGCGCTATGTTACCAGCGCTTCGGACCAGCCCTCGCCACCAACCATCTCTCCGATTTGGCGTGGCTACCGTTCGACGGATCCGTTCAGCGGTACCAGGAGGCGTTCCTGGCTCGGCTAGCTCACGCCGAGCCCCTCACCCCGATGCAGCAGGTGCGGCTCTTCACCGGGGGCCTACCCGAACCCATCCGCACCGATGTGGAGCTGCAGGGGCCTACTGATCTCCAGCGGGCCATGGGATTGGCCCGTACATACGAGCGCCGCGCGGCTGCCCTGGTGCCAGTGGCGCCCAGCCGACCGCCACGCCCACCGCCGCGACAGCAGCCGCTGGCCCTGCTAGCGCCGACGTCGACACATCTGCAGCTGCCGGCCGGCCGCGAACCCGACTCCTCCACCTCGACCGTTCAAACGGCTGTCGCCAACGGAGATGGCGGACCGCTGGAGCAAGAGGCTGTGCTACAACTGCGACGAGCCGTACGTCCGTGGCCACCGATGCCAGCGCCTCTTCTACTTGGAGGTCACCGACTTCCACGACTCGGAGCCCCCCCTGCCGGACGAGGAGCAGTCCCCACCGCCGGCGGTAGACGAGCTGCCACCGCTCATCTCACTGAGCGCGATCACCGGCATTCGGACGGAGGACACGATGCAAGTCCACATCGCCATCGACAACTACGAGCTCACTGCCCTCATCGACTCCGGGTCAACTCATAACTTCATCAGCTCCGCAGCAGCTCGCCGCGTCGGCCTCCACTTCCACGACAGCAAGGGCGCTCACGTGGTGGTTGCCAACGGCGACCGCGTGGCGTGCCGCGGCCTGGCTCGCGACGTAGCCATCCGCATCGGCGAAGAACACTTCACTGTCGACTGCTACACCATTCCACTCGACTGCTACGATATGGTCCTAGGTGTCAAGTACTTACGCACCCTGGGCCCTATCTTGTGGGACTTCGACGACCTGTGCATGGCGTTCTGGCACAACGGCAAGCGCGTCCTCTGGAAGGGGATCGGCTCCATGCGCACGGACACTCCACCAACGGGGCGGCTGCATGCGGTTCGCGATGCCGAGACGGCATTGTTGGACCGGCTGCTGGACTCCTTCAGCGACATCTTCGAGTCCCCAGCCGGCCTGCCACCCGCACGCCCCTGTGATCATCGCATTCATCTGCTGCCGAACACCGCGCCGGTTGCAGTCCGCCCCTACCACTATCCGCACCTCCAGAAGGACGAGTTGGAGGCGCAGTGCACGACCATGCTTGAGCAGGGCATAATTCGCCCGAGCACCTCTCCGTTCTCCGCGCCGGTGCTGCTAGTGAAGAAACCGGACACGTCATGGAGATTTTGCGTGGATTACCGCGCACTGAACGACCACACCGTCAAAGATAAGTTTCCGATCCCTGTGGTCGAGGAGCTCATCGATGAACTGCACGGCGCCAAATACTTCACCAAGTTGGATCTTCGCGCCGGGTACCATCAGGTGCGCGTCCACCCGGAGGATGTGGCCAAAACGGCGTTCCGCACGCATCACGGGCACTTTGAGTTCCTCGTGATGCCGTTCGGCCTCACCAATGCGCCGGCAACGTTCCAGGCATTGATGAACGCAGTACTGCAGCGGTTCCTGCGTAAGTGTGTCCTTGTATTTTTTGATGACATACTCATATACAGCGCCTCCTGGACCGAGCACTTGCAACATCTACGTGCGGTCTTCACCGAGCTCCGCGCGCATCAGCTGCGCCTCAAGCGCTCTAAGTGCGCCTTCAGCACCTCGTCGGTGGCGTACCTCGGGCACATCATATCCGCGTCCGGGGTAGCCATGGATGGCGAGAAGGTAGCGGCTGTGGCGTCGTGGCCGCAGCCCACGTCGGCGCGTGGACTCCGCGGGTTCCTCGGCCTCGCCGGGTACTACCGGCGCTTCATCAAAGACTTCGGCAATGTCGCAGCACCCCTCACCAAGCTGCTGCGCAAGGACGGCTTCCAGTGGACCGACGAAGCAGCCGGGGCGTTCAACGCCCTCAAGGAGGCGCTGTCCACGGCGCCGGTCCTGCACCTTCCCGACTTCACCACGGAGTTCGTAGTGGACTGCGATGCGTCGGGCACGGGGTTTGGCGCCGTACTTCACCAAGGCGCCGGACCCCTGGCCTTCTTCAGCAAGCCATTCGCCGCCCGACACTTGAAGGTGGCGGCGTATGAGAGAGAGCTCATTGGCCTTGTACAGGCAGTGCGCCATTGGCGGCCCTATCTGTGGGGGCGCCGGTTTGTGGTGCGCACGGATCACTACGCGCTCAAATACATGCTCGATCAACGACTTTCCACGGTACCGCAGCACCAATGGATCAGTAAGTTGTTCGGTTTTGATTTCACTGTGGCGTATAGGCCGGGCAAGTTAAACACGGTTGCCGATGCGTTGTCTCGCCGCGAGCTGCCGGCAGAGCACCTTGCTGCCCTGTCATCACCCACGTTCAGCCTCTACGACGATCTACGCGCGGAGCTCCAGGCTGACGCCACGCTGCGCCACCTGCGTGACACCATAACGGAGTCGCGTGGTGCGCCGTGGCACGTCGAGGACGGCCTGATCCTGCGTGGGTCCGCCGTCTACGTTCCGCCGACGTCCCGCCTCCTCGCCGACGTGCTGCAGCTGGCACACACGGCGGGACATGAGGGCGTCCAGAAGACCTTACAGCGGCTCCGCCTCAGCTTCGCCGTGGACCATGATCGCAGGGTGGTGCGCGACTACGTCCGCTCCTGTTCTGTGTGCCAGCGGAACAAGACAGACACACTACATCCAGCCGGCCTGCTGCAGCCATTGGAGGTGCCCTCTCAGGTTTGGTCTGATATTTCGCTTGATTTTGTCGAAGGGCTTCCCAAGGTGAACGGCAAGAGCATCATCCTCACGGTGGTCGACCGCTTTTCGAAGTATGCACACTTCATTGCGCTCGGCCACCCGTATACGGCATCCTCGGTCGCGCGCGCGTTCTTCACCGATATCGTCCGGCTACATGGTTTTCCGGCCTCCATTGTGAGTGACCGTGATCCCGTGTTCACCGGCAACGTATGGCGCGACTTGTTCAAGATGGCGGGCGTCCAGCTACGCATGAGCACGGCCTTCCATCCACAGACAGACGGGCAGTCTGAGGCAGTAAACAAGACCATCGCAATGTATCTGAGGTGCATCTGTGGTGACCGCCCTCGCAAGTGGCTGGAGTGGCTTCCGTGGGCTGAGTTCTGCTATAACACGGCGTTCCACTCCGCCTTGCGCTCTACGCCTTTTCAGGTGGTCTATGGCCGGGCACCTCCCCCGTTGCTGCCCTATGAACCGGCCACGGCGCGCACGGCCATCGTCGACACACTCCTGCAGGACAGGGACGTCTTCCTGGCTGATGTTCGCGATCGACTCCTCCAAGCACAGAACTACGCCAAGAAGCACTATGATGCGCACCACCATGCGCTGGAGTTCAACGTAGGCGATTGGGTGCTTCTTCGCCTCCTCCACCGCCCGGCGCAATCGCTGCTGCCTGGCCGTCGGGGCAAGCTGAGCCCTCGCTTCGCCGGGCCGTTCCTGGTGCTGGAACGCATAGGCAACGTCGCCTACCGCCTGCAGCTCCCGGAGCATGCGCGCATCCACGATGTGTTCCACGTTGGCGTCTTGAAGCCCTTCCACGGCACCCCGCCCGCGACTACGCCCGGCGCTTCCACCGCTCCGCAACGGTCGTATCCTTCAAGCTCCAGACCACGCCCTGCGCGCCCAGCTCCGTCGTGGCGATTGGCATGTTCTCATCCAATGGGCAGGACTGTCGGCCGATGAAGCTACCTGGGAACCCCTCGATGAGTTTCGCCAAGCCTTCCCGGACTTCCAGCTCGAGGACGAGCTGTTTGTCGACGGCGGGAGAGATGTTATGGTCGGTCAAGTGTATCAGAGGCGCAAGCATGCACGTGGCTAGGTGCAACGCGCGCATGCGCCGGCGCGTGGTGACCGCGCCCAGGTTCAGTCCAGATTCGGAGTCCTAGTTTCTAGGATCTTGATTTGATTCAGTTCAAGTTGTTAGGCAGGGAGTAATTTTAGGAACTTTCAGTTGTAAGATTGGGCCATATAAGCCAATCAATTATTCAATAATGAAACAGTCAGAGATTGAGAAAGCTCTCTCTGACCCTTGAACCCCAGCCGACTCTCTCTCTCGTCTCTGTTTGCCGCCGGCCGTCAGGACGGCGTCGAACGTGCACCACCGCCGAGAGACTCGTCCCAAACCTCCCACGTCCCATAGCTACAACCTCCGGAGCATCACTAACGATCCTAACACATAATGACATCAATGTTCAGCTGATTAAAGACTAGTCCAGTACCATCCCAATGGATGCAAGTACCAACTACCAAGTAACAAACAACACGGTACTGTGCAGACATCTGAATGAAGACAAAGATGCAGAATAAAAAGAAGGCAAGGGATACAGAGAATGTTGAAGTTAACCATGAGAATGTCAATAGATCAAACCAAGCACTATTGTTTCTCTGTCAGAATCATTGGAAGAAACAAGATTTTCAACGTAACCGGACATCTGGTGCTCTGTGCTCATGGCTAGAGAAGATTCAAGATCTAATTGGAGAAAATAAGTCATCCTGATGCAGCGATTCATGGAGCAACTAAATGAGCCAACCAAATCGAAAAAGGATTGCCTCCACATTCTTCTGAAATAAAAAAATAGTTTCCTCCGTTCTTCTGTCACCTAACACATTCCTAAATTTAGTCCTTGGTGTAAATATCACCTTCTGATTGCGACCAACAACTGAAAACATTGATATAGCAGATAAATCCCACATGATACAAAAACTAGAGAGAAATTCAAGCTGGAAGGATCACACGAGATCTAATAAACAACAAAAAGCTCCATCAGCTGCATCCATATACAGTAAAAAAGAAGGACTCAACAGAGAAGTCAACTCCAATTCAGAGAAAAAGATCCATGTTCAGTTTCAAGGCTAATAACACGGATTCAGAATAGTGTTAATTTCAACGTAGGAACTACCAAATTAGACACCTTTAAAACAAGTCAAAAAGAAAATTTTACATGGCTGGCAGGATGAACCAATCAATTCATCCATGATCCAAGGAAAGTAGGAAACATCACAGTAATGTAACCATAAAAGAGATCCAACTTGGACCATGATATCACGCAGGATTTTCAACAAGAGAAAGGAACACGGATGAACTACGTTTGTAAGAAAGGGGATTAGTTTTGACAAACGAAGAACATGTAACAGCTACCTACTAGACTTACCTTCAGTCCTAATAACCGGATTCCTCGATCGGGATTTCCAGCTTGAAAACCAAACTTAAATGCTACGATAAGAATCCATCAAACTATGAACACTCGCAGCCTGTAACAACTCAAACATTGGGCGTCAAGGATCGAACAGCAAGAAAGGAACACGTATGAAGACATCACGCTGCAGAAAATCTGATTGAGATTTCGAACTGGAAACTAAGAGCAGAAGCTCGAATCGGTTTCAGGAACATGAAGTCCAAAAGATCCATTGTTTTTACCGCGCAATCTAGAAAAGACGGCGGAATCGAACGCGCAAGGAACCAATCCAATCCATCCCATTCCAATCGAATAGCTGTGAGCAGTCCTCAGTCCTCACCTGCAGGAAACCAGTCGATTCGCCTCGCCAATCCAAGAACACGAGGGACGGGCAGCCGCGGAGTAGCAATCCCAATTAACCCCCAACCCAGTTGGGATTAAGCCGCTAGGTGAAAGCCTGGCTGGGACAGCAGTTCAGGTCAGAGGAAGAAAAAAAAGAAGGGAAAAAAGGAGCTGAAAATTTTTACCACCACCGGACTCCAAGAATAGTAAAGGCAAATTGAATGTGGAGAAAAAAAATTGGAGAGAAATTTGAAGACCAGTCGGAGACTAACCTCGGAGGAGGGACGGATTAATCAGGCGGTTACGAAGCGATGGGGACGCCACTCACGCTAGAGTTGGAGCCTTGGAGGGGGCGTGGCCTTGCAAATGTTTTGTGGGTGTTCTTTACTTCAGTTCTTAGCTCCTGCTTCCTTTTCTTTTTCTTTTTTTTAATTTTATTTTTAAAACTGCTACCTTAAAATTAGTTTGGTTTAATTTATGACTGGATGGAACCCAATTGGTTGCCTCATGGATTCATCCGATGTCACCATCCTACAGATAGTATTCAGTTGGATGGACGAACCCAGACAGATTCCCAATTCGCCAATGCTAACTCTGACGACCCCTCTGCGTCCATCTACGCCGTCCAGATCGCTCTCTCCGTGTACCAAAAGGAACAGTTGCTTGCAGAAAGTTACTATCATTCTGATGATAACACCTCACGAAATGGAGCTTATCTACAGCACTTGTCCGTATACTGAAAAACGTTTCAAATCTACGAGTATCCTTTAGGCTAGGTTCGGCAGGACTTATTACTGCTGCGGTTAATTTGTAAGACTAATTTGTTGTGAGAAAAAAACAATATTCCATAGCTAAAAAAGTAAAGCTAATTCTAACTGATAAGTTTAAACGAACAGGGCCTTAGTTTTTAGCACCACAAAATTGTGGTCTCTATACTGAGAAACGTTCCACAAAATGGTGTCAGGAACAAGGCATACAAAATGGTGGTCTCTGTGCTGAGAAACGTTCCATAAAATGGTGTCAGGAACAAGGCATGCTATCCTTTATGTTGCATGTTCACTGGATTCTGCTCCTGTGTTTAATTTATTTTAGCGGAGACAACAGATGGATATGTAGCCTGTTCACTTTGTCGTATTTGGCTTATAAGCCATACCTTATCAGCCAACGAACAATATTTTTCTCTCACACCAAACCAGCAAACGGTACTTTCAGCCATGACTTATAAGACAAACAAGCACAAATGAACAGGACGCTGATTTACAGGGTAGCCCATCTCAAAGACCAATAATATTTTTCACCCTTCACAAGTGAGCTTTTAGACAGCTGTGAAAATGTTGACCTTAAGAATTACCAAACTCTTAGTTTACGTTTCTGAAAGAGAGTTGAACAGCAAAGGTATCAGACAAGAGGCAAGTTTGATGGGTAGATGGTGGAATGTGGATTGGCAAGTTGCAGGGGTGAAAGTGGGGATGAGATGAGAGCGAGACATCCACATCCGAGAAGCGCAAAAGCTCTCCACTTTCTCAGAAAGAGAATATGCAGAAAAGTGTAGCTGGATAACGTTGCCAAGCCAGCGAAATGAATTCTGAGTAGAGAGTTCACTAGTTTATGCCAAGTCCCAAATCAACATCTACAGAAGCAGAGGCCAATCAATTTCTATTATACTAGATTGCGCGCACAAGGAGGCATGAAATTCTGATGTGTGATTTTACAGGTTGATTCATCGACCATTCAGAATAATCGACAACCACACAACTTTCAATCTTACTACAATCAAATTTAAAATCTTCAATTTTGACAAACTAAGGATTTGAACAGTGGTTATTCCTGCAAAATGGCCGAAAAGGCAAGAACTTTAGAAAGAGATGCTTCAAATAATGTCACATACAGTACGATGCTTCGAAGAAACGGAACAAGCAACACAGAACCACATCCTTCATCAGAAACCATTGCTGTCAAGCCAAAATTGATGAGGAACCGAAGCATATATATACCATACACCTAAGAAACAAAAGGGCACAGAACAATGCATACAGAAACATAACCAAATACTTCATCCCAAATTATAAGATATTTCGGCTTACCCCATATTCGGCTCGTTCGGCTTGTTTTTTCAGCCAGAACAGTATTTTTCTCTCACAACAATTCAGCCAGAACAGTGTTTTTCAGCCAATATTCAGCAAGCCAAACAGAGCCAGTAGTCTACACAGTTAAAACAATGTACCTAGAAAAGTCGAAACATCTTATAATTGAGAATGGGGTACATTGCAATCGGGTATGCCTTATGACAAAGATACGACATGACTGACCATGTAAATTCGAGTAACCAATACAGCCACAAACAAAGGCACAGAGAGTATTGAAAATTGCATATACTTTGTTCTCATAATAGGTGTCATAGGTATCTGGAAGTAAAAATCCAGCGGTAAAAAACTACGAAAGCCAAAACGAGATATCATGTCTGAAGATACCAATAACAAGCGACATTTGACAATAGAAAACAAAATCATAATTTCTGACTCGACAAACTACGAAGGCTTGACCCAGACAATCACTGTGTAACACCAAGCCACTTGGTGAAGTTCTCAAATTCCGTGTAGTCGCTGTCTGAGATCATGGTCTTATACCACGCCTTTCCAGCAGCTTTAACCTTTGAAGCCTCCTCCTGTAAGGAAATTACAAAGACATGATCAGCAATCACTTGAGTATTATGAGATACTCCCTCTATTACAAATTATAAGTCTTTCTGGCTTTTCTAGGTACAAAATTTTTCTATGCAGTATGCACCTAGATATACATTACATCTAGCCAGATTGACTAGGAAGAGGATATTGGATAATGGAATATATAACAAGTAAACAATTTAGTGGTGAAATGCAATGCACAGTTCATCTAACCTATGTGAACAGCAATAGGCATGCAAAATAACTGACAACAGAGTGAATGTGTCTAGGACACAGAACATCAGCAAGAGGTGAAACAACCATGTGCCATTCAGTTCACATCTTGAAGATAAATCTATGGTGGAAATAATTAAGCTAGTGTGAGATGTATAGCTGCTAATGAGCTGAACTGTAGGTTGTTTAGTTGTCCTAAGTTAAACATCTCAAACTCTGACAAAATTTATACAAAACCTAGATTAAAATCTATAGTTCCAAATAAATACACTGTCAAGGCATATTTCATGGATTTAATTTATTAGTTAGAGAAACAGTAACTTGGTGTGTTCCATGTAGCAGAAGGTTACATGATTCACCACAAACTCTAACAACTAATTCATTATCTGAACTAGCAAACTCCCAGGGCATTGTGAAATAGGGCTAATCCAGCAATAAGAATTGACAGCTTGAGTGGCACACCAAAAATGCAGCATCAATGTTAACAGTTCCTCATAAAGGTTCAGTCACATGCATGTTAGCTAACCATATCAACACAATCTAGAAACTAGGAACAAATAGTACCAATCTCAACAATCGACCTAAGCTATGACACAATAGAACCTAATTCAAGAAATATACCATACCCTATACTATTAGGCTGCATAGAAAATGTCAATACACAATCAATGACAAAGAAATGGTACAGTACTTTAGCAATAAATATACAATGCTAAATAAACAAACAATTAATGTAGAATACTATGAACAGCTATATACAGATGTATAAAATGTAAAAGGAAGAGAAGATTATCATACTGGGCTGAGCTTGGTCCTCTTGGAGTCAAGCTTCTGCTTCCTGGCCTTGACACGCGCTGCCTCTGCTAGGGCTGCCATCTTGCGTGCAGTACCGAGGTACGGGTTCAGCTTGAGCACTGCAGCCATATTCTTCAGAGGGTTCTTCCTAGGCTCCCTACGCTTCACCTCCTTGTTGATGGGCTTCACCACTGACTGCACCTCGTCAGAGTTGATGAGCCTGGACAAATCAGCGTTTGCCATCTTGGGCCTCGGGAGCACGAAACCCTTCTTCTTCGCTGATGGCGTGTCGAAGGTACCGTACACCTCATCCAGCTTCTTGAACGCGGACTCGGTCCAGATGACGAACCGGCCAAGGTGGCCACCAGGGGCGAGGTCGAGCAGGTTCAGGCGCTCCACATTGGCAACATCAACGCCAGGGAGGTTGCGGAAGGCCTTGACGATCTTAGAGCCCTCAGTGCCGTAGACAACGAGGGGTCCCTTGCGGTTGATGTAGCGGCGGTTGCGCATCTTCCCCTTGCCGGGGCGGATGCCAACGGAGTCCTTGGCCTTCTCAGCATCGGCGTAGGCACCGAGCTGCTTGAGCATCTTGATGGACTGGGCGGTCTTCTCAATGGACTCTGCGGAGTCGGAAACGACGAGCGGAAGCTCGGGGACGGACTCCACGCGGTGGCCGCGGGCGAGGACGAGGGACGGGACGGCGGTGGCGGAGAGGGCGGAGGCAATGGCGACACGGCGGAGGTGGATGTTGACGCGGCGGTGCCAGCGGCGCCAGATCTTGGTGGGCGCGAACATGCGTCCGCCACGGCACATGTTGCCGAAGGCTCCCTGGCCGGCGCGGTGGGTACCACCGCCAGGAACGCGGGGGATACGGGAGACCGCACGCCCCGTGCCCCAGGACTCCGCGGAGGTCTGGTGGCCGGCGCGCCGGGACACCGCATAAGGCTGGCGGCTGTTGCAGGACAGGAGCTTGTGGACGAAGCGGACGATGTCCGGGCGGATCGGCGCGCGGAGGACGTCCGCCAGTGGGACCCCGGCGGAATCCGTGGCCATGTCGCCCTCCAGGGCCCTCACGGAGACCAGGGGGCGCGCGGCGGCGGCCATTTTTGGCGGCGGCGAGGGGTAGCGGCGCGGTGGCTTCGGCGGCGGGGTGGAAAGGGTGGAGGCAGGGAGGGAGTGATCGACCTTATATGAGAACTGGGGTGTGAGGTCTAGGGTTTGGGAGGTGAGATCTGGACCGTTGATTTTGACTTGCGAAGGAATTGGTGGTGAGCAGGTTAGATTGGGCCGTGTTGATGGGCTGGGCTTGGTAGTTTTTTCCCACGTATTGTTCATTCTCGCGTCTAATAGGTGGTTCCCGTGGCATTAAACTGTTGTACAAGGTTGACATCAATCTGATCCAAATGCAGTTTTCAACTGTTTGGAAAATGGCGTAGAAGATATTTTATCTAAATGAATACTTCTTCTTTTTGCAAACACACACACACATTTTTTGCGAAAAAAATGAAAACATCTTCTCTTTTAGAGCATCTCCAATTGTTCATGAAAAATTATTCCTCAAATCAATAATTATCCCAACTTCTAAAAAAATTCATGTCTAATTCGCAAAAAGATATCACGTCAGCACATATACTTATGTGGCTCTGGCAGCTCGATTAATAAGAATGAAACTAGTGTAGGAATAGCCTTAGGCCTGGTTTAGTTCGGCCGAAATCAGCATTTGCACAGGGCCGGAATCGGTATTTGCACAATGTTTGATGTGACGGCAAACACTGTAGCAAATTCGTTTGTATTTGTGAATTATTGTCCAAACATTGACTAATTAGGCTCAAAAGATTTGTCTCGCAAAGTTTAACCAAACTGTGTAATTAGTTTTTGATTTCATCTATATTTAGCACTCCATACATGTACCGTAAATTTAATGTGATGGAGAATCTTCTTTTTGCATAGTGCCAAAGTTAGGAGTTTGGGGGAACTAAACAACACCTTAGTTGCAATCACCTATAAATAATAGTTAGATTTAAGCCCCCCTTTAACATGGCTCATCCAAAACGGCTTCACCGGTGAAGCCAGAGCCGGTGAAGCCAGAAAACTGGTTTTTCCCGGCTTCTAGTTTATTTTAACCCCGGTTTATAAAACGGCTTCACGCTACAGTGCCTCGATTTACGCAAAATAGATGAAGCCGAAGCCGAAGCCGACATAAGCCGTGCCAAAGAGGCCCTTAGTTTGATAACGAATGCTATGTAGAGATGTTATCCCGTTTACACTTCGAAGTGGTTTTCCAATGAAATATAGAACACTACAGGAAACAGGGCATTTGCCGAGTGCAACTTTCTTTGTCGAGGGCTAAAAGTCGGGCACTTAGCAAAGAGCTATTTTACCGAGTGCCGCACTCGGTAACGATATACACTCGACAAAGAAGGCTTTGCCGAGTGTCAGGCACTTGGCAAACCTGGGCGCTCGGCAAAAAGCGGCTTCAGGTAACGGCTGCCGCCTGCCATCTAGGTTTACCGAGTGCCAGCGGGTAGGCACTCGGCAAACCACTTCTTTGCCAAGTGACAGACCCTTACACTTGGTAAACCAATTTTTTTTGTATTTTGACCTCTAAACTTTTTCTGTAGTCCTCTTACAGTACTTGGTACTCCATGTCGAAATTTGGTACATTTCCCGAATTGTTTGCTATATTTAGTTAATTTATTTTATTTAATTGAATTTTTTCGAAAAATGCAAATTTGAACTGCACGTGCATCGAATAATGGAATTTAATGATTCAAAAATGATATTCATGGTATTAAGTGTAGTGTGAGGCCGTATCCAGGAACGAACCCGAAATTTCGAACATCTTGTTCACGAAATATGACCAAGAACTTGCGGGCGAAACATGACAACGAACTTGCGGGCGAATTGTTTTTAAATTCTATAAAATGCAAACAAAGTCCGAAAATCATGAAACTTGTCGAGATGTCATGATATCATATGTGGAGGATGTGATAAAAATTTAAGAAGGTTTGGTGCACGTTATTACGTACGATGCTTACAAACCATGATCTCTCCACATGTAAGCATGTACGTTATCACATGTGGATATATTCTTCTGCATGGATTGATATCCAAACTACGTGGCTTCTCTTGAGACATATGTGCTTGTCCCAGATCCGAGCGCAGAGCACGAGCGAGAGCCCGTCCATTCACACACGGTCGACCGCTGCACAGCACCGGATTGACGCACTCGAGGTTATTCCTGTTTTACTTGTCATACATTGATCTTTACACACCTTAATTAGTTTTGCATTACTGAAATATCGGAGTGAAATATTGCAGGCCCGGCTGAAACAAGAAATGAGGCAACGTCAGGAGCTGGAGGCCGAGCGGGCCGAGCGGCAGGCCCAGGCGCAGAGGCTGACGAACATTACGGAGTTCCTACAAGGGCTTGGGCAACGTGTGGGCTTCTCTCTCTCAGCTGAGCTGTTGGTTCCACCTTCGCCTCCGCGTCCTGCAGCTGCAGCTTCTCCTGTGAGTATGAAAGCTTTTTACTTTCGCTTGTGCTTTGCTTGTATGGCCTCTACCTTTTTAAATTAGCTATCCAAATAATCTTGTCTCACATGCAATCTTTTCTCCTTTGTGCAGTCTCTATCTGATGGTGGTTCGAATAATCCACCTCATGCACCTCCGAA
Organism: Miscanthus lutarioriparius; assembly: GCA_904845875.1. NCBI lineage: Eukaryota > Viridiplantae > Streptophyta > Magnoliopsida > Poales > Poaceae > Miscanthus > Miscanthus lutarioriparius. The sequence goes on from CAJGYO010000002.1 coordinate 133,925,769, forward strand.
TGATGGAGCTGGGCCTTCACCACAGTCGCAGTGCCTGAGATAAGTGCACATTGTATTTTTTTTATTTGTTGTTCACTTGGTGATGGACTTATGATATACTTGTGATGCACTTGTGGACTTTGATAGACTTGTGATGGATTTGTGAATTTATTTGGATGAACTTGAGCACTTATTATTATATATGTGATTTATATTGTGATGGATGTGATATGTGCGGATGGATGTGTGGATGGATGAGATATATATGAGATGAATGAGATATATATGTGATGGATGAGGTATATATGTGATATATGTTTGTATGAATTTATTTCTCATGATGAAATGTAAAAAAAATTAAAAATTGCTGTTTTGGGTCACTTAGGATCCTGTTGCCGAGTGCCATGGTCACAGTACTCGGCAAAGCTGAAAAAATGAGCGCTCGAAAAACCATTTTTCTAGCTTTGCCGAGTGCCATGACCATGGTACTCGGCAAAGATTTTTTTTTAAAAAAAAATTCAAACTTTGCCGAGCGCCGGCCACGGGGCACTCGGCAAAGAATTTTTAGAAAAAAAAATTAAAACATCTTTGCCGAGGGCCAGATAGATGACACTCAGCAAAGAAATTTTTTAAAAAAAAATAAAAAATTTTTGCCGAGTGCCTGCAGGGTTGGCACTCGGCAAAGCGACCGTCAACGGGGCCGGCGCCGTGACGGTCGCTTTTCTTTGACGAGTGTCGATAAAGACATTCGGCAAAGAGGGATTTGCCGATCAATTTTTTGTCGTGTGTTCTTTATCGAGTGCCGCACTCGATAAAGACTTTGCCGAGTGTAATTTGGCCTTTGTCGAGTGCCTCACCTGAATCCAGTAGTGGAAATTGATTATTCCCACTTTTCATCTTTCATTTGCATCTACCTCTAGTAAGTTCATTGATTCCTTTTCTCTTTTTCTTCTTCCACTAACAACCCATTTAGCATTCATTTTCTCTTTTATAAAAAATGTCTACAGACCATATTTACACTCATCCAATATAACCATACGGATTTCAAGCACGTCTAGGTGAAGTGGTGAACTGAAGTGCTAATATTTATGGACGTGCTTATGGGCTATCCCGAATATCATGTATCCAAGGTTACGATAGGTCTAGAAGATAAGGTTTTCCAAGAGCACAAATCTAATAACTAAGTACAATGGTCTCTATGTATGTGCAGATAACTTCTATTCTTGACAAACTAGCTCTGTCACGAATTGTGCTTTCTGATCAATGTTGATGCGTGTATGACTTGTGCGATTAAGGCACAAACTAAAATTAGTACTAGAATAAACCTACTAATTATTAGTTGAATGACTGCTAACTATTAGTTCCATTAGTAGGTTTATGGTTACTAATAAGTGCTAATAGTTTATATACACTTTGACTCATTATTCAACCATCCATTAGCAGATGGATCTAACACAATATCGTGCTAGCTAATTTTTAGTGCTAATGAATCTAAACATGCTCTAAGTTTGTCATTTTTTTTAGTGTGAAACATGTCCACTCAAATTAAGGATTCTACGCTACTCTCAAGAGCAAGGCTCCTCGTCAGACCAAAGGCATGTCTGCCAAGTCTATCGAGCTTAAATACACTAGTAGTGTGCCCGTGCTAACGCTATGGCAAAATACAAAACAAGATAAAATTCTAGAACAATATTGGTTTGTTGTTCCATTTAAATAAAGCAAAATTCTATTCATGTGAAGGTTCATAGCATGGATGATGTCAATGTCAATACATATTATCGTGTGATATGTTTTCTCCTGTTGCAACGCACGAGAATATTTACAAGGATAAATGGCAGATAAATAATTTTAGTATTGATATAGGAGAAGATGGCATATTGCAGGTTGGCCCAGCATATGCGCAGATTTTGCAGATATATGTCCATACATGGGGTACCTGCACATTAGACTTTTTTTAAAGAAAATTGGAATAATGTAATGCTAAATAATAATTTTAAACTTGGAGACGTGAAAAGTAAAATATACCAAGACGTGAATTTATGATGTTACAAAACTACAGTATCCTTTTTTCTATTAGGATGTTGGAACACATGTCAGATATATAGGGACATCATGGCAAGATTAAGAATCAACTTCGAAAATGGTAATATTAATGAGAGATTCAGTGGACAGAGGGCATATAAGTGGTTTGGGCTTATAAACTGTCATGTTAGATTGCTCCTCTTGGCGAGCCAAAATAAGTTAGCCTTGAAATACAGTTCAAAACAGAAGATAGCCAAACACACCTCTCTGGAGCTTTAAGTTTAGATAAACTCTCCACAAATGGCTATTACAAGGAGAAAAAGAGAAAAGACATCATGCATGTTGCCTAATGAACAGTCATATGGTTCCATGTCCATGGTAATCGTTTCTTGACTCAGGAAGAGAACATAAGCATTGATTTTGAAGACGAAAAAACCACAAGCAGAGTCCTTACCATAAGCCTGCACTTCCGCGGGCTGGAAACTGAAACCTCTTGTGGAGACACCGTCGCAAATGACGGCGTGTGCAGCCACCTGCAAATCAGCCACAGGCCCAAGTAGTAGCCACTAATATGCCATATTTTATCAATATCAAGAATAAGGAAGCAGAGCAATAGTATTTATTCAGCACCTTTTGTAGCACAGGAAAATGCACCTAGAAGTGACATCAGGTAGTGGACTTTTCTGAAACTCAAGCAGCAGAGCAATAGTATTTATTATTTGATATATCTAGCTCTTCTAGGAAGTTTTTTTTCAATAATTCCAGCATCCAGACATTTAGAACCCCTGTTTCATCGTGTGTAACAGAAATCATCACCATAAGCAAGTGACTGAAATTGTTGTAAATCAAATAATATAAGTTGAGGATGCACCATTCTATGAAGGCAAAAGAATAATCATGACTGAATATCAGATCAATTTGATAAACACATTTTCAGAAATGATCATGACTGAATGATCATCTCAATTTGACAAAAACAGATCAATACACAAGAGCTGCAGCTACCTAATGGCCACACTTGCGACTTGTTAGTCTCAAGCTACATGCTGATGTAGTAGAAATGAAAAGGCATGCTTATGGACCCCTTTAGTAAGCAAAATCATGTATAGTTAATTATCTGAATTCAGTTAACATTTTTTAATAAGAACTCACATTAATAAAATAATGGCAACATTGTTGAACTTATCTACATGAGGCTGAAAACAGAAGACAACTGGAAATGCTTATGGCTACATGAGGCTGAAAACAGAAGACAGTTGCATTGAAACCTTGGCAATTGGAAATGCTTATGAAGAGTCAAAAAACAACATGAATCATGTTGAATGGAAATAATTAAATCGCAAAATAACAGAAAATTGTGGCCATGGTAGCAGTTAGCTGCATGGAGAAAGAGAACAACATCAGATTCCTTTTTTATATATATAGAAAAGGATATTTCATTCTATCTCTTGTTAGTTTATTTAAATTCTAAACCGCCAGAGAAAAACTGGACTGTTAGTTCATATGACATAGCTAAGCATTGCCAACAGCTCCATTGTTTTGTTTTGAATTGGTAATTACTAAGAAAATGCTTAAAAAGTGTTCACTTCCCATTCAATAAACAATGTGAATCACATTCCCTGAAATCATCATGTTGTGAAGTGATCGGGGTCAATTAGTGCTCGACCATCCTATTGGAGTACACGAGTTTACAAGGTAACAAGCATATAATACGGATATGAAGAAATACTTATTTTCTTAGTTTTCTATATGCTACATAAAGAATCTTTGATAAGCAAAAAACTGCAAAATGCACCCAAACTTTTTTTAGTGTGAAACATGTCCACTCAAATTAAGGATTCTACGCTACTCTCAAGAGCAAGGCTCCTCGTCTGCCGAGTCTATCGAGCTTAAATACATGTGTTTAGACCTTGGACGTTTGATGTAGTGCTATATAGGCAGTGAAGGACATTTTCCATTTCTTTCAAGGATCTGTCATTTTCTTTACATTACAAAACGGCAAATGGTTTAAAAAGCCTCTTTTTTCATAAATCTTTGTATTTTTCTCTGTAATTTTGGTCAAACCTAAGATGATTTGACTCTCAAGATTCTTGAAATGATTTATAATTTGGAACGGAGGGAGTACATCTTTTTTAATAGGGATTGATTGATGCATTTCGTATTGAAAATTTGAAGGCAGCTAGAACACTTGACGTGAAAATAGGGTAACTCTATCAGAAGCTCTTGTTATTATAAGAAAAATCTGCTAACCTGGCTACTTGTCCTCTATAGTATAATGCTCGTGCTAACGCCACGGCGGCATTTCAAATATGCACGTCAAAACAACCAGATGTTTCTTAAAACTTTGTGGTAGATCACCAGTAAGAGATTTAAAGGAGAGATCTCTGTGGTACTCGCCGCACAGCTTTTGAAAACTACAACATACCGAAGTACTATTTGTTGCTAATTAAGTCATTCATGCAATTATACTAATTGCCTCTCTCAACTATACTAATTAAGCTCAATTTTTATACAAAGGCAGTCATTCGGCTAGCACGGAAAAAAATAAGTATTAAACTAAGCAGCACCTGTATAAACAAAAATAAAGTTATTATTTTCAAAACAGGATCATCAGATATTAACAATTAAGATGTGACAAAAAGTCTCTCTCAACTATAAGAATGGTGAATACGCATGAGGAGATAACAGGAGGCAAGTAGAGAATCTGTAGGCGCTAGGCGGCAGTCAAATACTGACATACAACAGCACCCAGACAATGTTCATTAGCAGCTGCAGTATCCTTTACTGAGCGCAACTCCTTCAATCACCAAAATATAAAGAGAAAAGATTAGATGGAAACAGTAATATTGCAATCATCTGCATGAGAAATTACCTTTTCCATGTAGGATACCCTTTGCTCCAGTTCAGAGATGCGTTCTTTGCTTCGCATCAAGGAGCTAGAAGATTCAGAAATCTCTCTTTCAAACTGAAACATGAAGGTTCAGCCAGCTTATGTGTTCTAAATCATATCTATCCATCATAAGTTAGATCACAAAAACTAACCACCATGAGTTAGATCACAAAGACTCACCTCAGCAATCCTTGCTGACATCCAAGCCTCCTCATCCATATTTGTTTCCTTATCAAGCCAAGTTCTTCACTTTTGCTTTCAGTTCTTCATCAAGCCAGAGATTGTGCTTTTCAAGCAGCTCCTTCTCCTGATAAAGAAAAGTAAACCCCATAAGAACCAACAGGTGCATCATGCAATGCAAACATATGGGTAAGGCTCAGTATTAGGCAGTATTAAAGCATCAAAGAGTAGAGATATGGCATGCCTATTTCGTTGGCAGTGATATGCATGGCCCCGTTCGTTTGGAGGAATCTGAATGAATCTGGAGGAATTTATGAGAGGGAAACATTGTTCCAGATGAAAAAAGAAGCGGATCAAGCCGGGTTTAAGGGCACGCGAACGGGGCCATGGTATTCGAACAGGGCCCCCAAAATCCTCGGGACAGCCCTGCCTTCGGCAATCAAGATACGATCCTTTCAATACTATATAATTGTTTCCATTTTGGTTTTGCAATATTTTGTATAGACTGCTCAAATGGATTAACTTGATACCTGCACTCACCAATGCAGTTGCTGGACCTAGTCACTTTTTAATTTGTACTGAACACTTTTGTTCCAAGGATGCAATAATCACCCTGCAATATTCATGTACACCACTATAAAGAAATAGATCAGAAAGCATGGCTACAAAACACCACTATACAGATTTTCACCATCGGATAAAACAAATTGTTTACCTTGTCGAAGATGATATATAATCATGCATTCATTGTTCAACAGAAAATTTAAAAGAAGCCAAATGAAGGTTCATGAAAAATAAATGTAGAATAGAAACACCAGGACATAGATAGATGATCAGTTTCTAGAAGGTCACACTGCAAATCATGGACAGAATAAATTCGTACCAAGTTTTGCATGATTTGATCTCATCAGTGAAGTTAATAACAACACGAAGGTTTCTTAGCCCCATCTAAGAATTTTATTAGCTTTTCAAAATGTTGCACTACTGCACTAAAAGTACCTGTGCTTTAATAGAGGAAAAAATAGAACATAATTACATATCAGGAAAAGAACACAAATTTATCTTCTTGCAACAGCACCTTCCTCCTTCAGTCTCCAAATGCACCATTGGTCTACAAACGCACATGTAGCTGAAATCTTTTAACATACAAGGCAAGAGCACACATATTTGAAATAATTAATAGATCTTGGCATCATTTGGCACAGCTAACCTGAAATGGTAAACTCCTTAAGTTGAAGCAGGTCCATCAAAAACATAATTTAAAGGTCCATCAAGAACATAATTTGTATAACCTGAACAGGGTAGAAGACTAATTAAGTTCTGTAAAGCACCGTTCTGTTGATCTGTATACAGGATAAGTATCTAAGATATTTCGGTAAAATAACGTGCTTTTTTGCAAATCTCAGTTGTATTCTAGCTCTCCCTGCGAGGCATGAAAGAATAATATCATGGGTCTTTCATCCGGTGTCTACCAAGTCAACAGAGGAGAAGAATGTGGATTTGAGAAAAATTACTTGATTTCTTGAAAAACATACGCATCTCTAGTACGCCTGCAAGACATGACCAAATCACATGGGATTTGCATCCCGTGACTACCAATCGTCAAATCGAGCGAGAGCAGTATGACAATTAGGCGAAATCACTTCATGGAGGCCTGGGTGAGGCGGCGCACCTCCCGGGCGGCGTCCACATCCACGGTGCGCACCTGGTCGACGAGCGCCCGAAGCGCCGCCGCCTCGGACGGTCGCTTCGCCACCGCCACCGTTGTCAGAGAGACGGGGGACGCCTTCCCAGAAGAGCACGTCTCCGGCGACACCATATCCATCGGTCGCATGACGCCGAATAGGTGCGCCGATAGGCGGAGCGCGCCAGCGTCGAGGCCCAGGACGTCGAGGTCGCGATGGGGCAGGGAGGGGAGGGGCGAGTCGGAGTCACGCGTGGGGGAGGGAAGGAGTCACGCGCGTCGCGTGTTGGGGAGCGGCTGGCCATGGGCCACCGGGTGAGCGTGGGCGAGCCGCGGCCGCCGCTGCTACCCCCGCAAGGGCGGGGCGGCACGACGATGGGCGAGGGAGACTGGGAGGCGTACCGGGCGGACAAAAAACAGATGTCACTCGAGCAGTGAAGAAAAAATGGAGCGGGGGAGATAAATCGAACCGTGGCCGTGGAGGGAGGTTCTGAGTCACATACGGGTGAAAGGTCTTAATATGGCTAGAGGGGGGGTGTGAATAGCCTATTTGAAATTCTACAAATCAACTAGAGCAATTTGATTAGTAAGACAAATAGCGAAATGCAAACTTGCTCTAGCTCTACGAGGGTTGCAACCCACCTATCTAATAATTCTAGTTGCAATGATTACTAGACACACAACTTGCTATGATACTACTCACTAAGAGCTCTCAATCTTACTACACTAAAGAGCTCCACTAGATGAACTTAAATAACAAATCAAGCTCTCAATTCTAATTACACTAAAGAGTTTGTCACCACTAGTTTGCAAGAATATAAAAGAGTGAGTAGGGTGATTATACCGCCGTGTAGAGGGATGAACCAATCACAAGATGAATATGAAATCAATCACCGAGAGAATGTCAAATGGAAAGAGACAACCGATTTTCTCCCGAGGTTCACGTGCTTGCCAACACGCTACGTCCCCATTGTGTCGACCAACACTTGGTGGTTCGGCGGCTAAGAGGTGTTGCACAAACCTCGTCCACATGATTGGACACCACAAGAACCTACCAACAAGTGAGGTAACTAAATGACATGAGCAATCCACTAGAGTTACCTTTCGGCGCTCCGCCGGGGAAGGTACAAATCCCCTCACAATTACCGTAGATGGCCACAAACAATCACCAACTCGTGCCAATCCTCCACCACTGCACCAAGCCGTCTAGGTGGTGGCAACCACCAAGAGCAACAAGCAAAATCCGCAGCAAAACACGAATACCAAGTGCCTCTAGATGCAATCACTCAAGCAATGCACTTGGATTCTCTCACAATCTCACAATGATGATGAATCAATGACGGAGATGAGTGGGAGGGCTTTGGCTAAGCTCACAAGGTTGTTATGTCAATGAAAATGGCCAAGAAGGTGAGCTTGAGCCGGCCATAGGGCTTAAATAGAAGCCCCCACGAAATAGAGCCGTTGAGCTCCTCACTGCACTGAACACGGGCCGACTGGACGCTCCGGTCATATTGACCGGACGCTGGACCTTAGCGTCCGGTCGTGCGATGTGCGCCACGTGTCATCGGCTTCAAACGCCAATCACCCGATTTCAACGGTCAAGTGACGATCGAACGCGTTAGTTAGAAAGTGACCGGACGCTAGATCTCAGCGTTCGGTCGTTTACAGTAAGGTTCCAAACGTGACATTTCATGATCGGTCATGTTCGACCGGACACACCCTGCGTCCGGTCACTGAACGTTTCCTCTGTGCGCCTCATGTCAGCATACGTCAGCACTAACCGGACTTAGTGAAAGGTCCTAATGGCTAGAGGGGGGGTGAATAGCCTAATAAAATTCTACAACAACACTTAACAAAATATGTTAGACAATATTGCGGCGAAGCGAGTGTTGCGCTAGCCTACTAAAATGCAAGCCACCTACCACAATTCTATTTTGAATAGTGTATGTCCACACAATAGCTATGACACTTAGCTAAATTAGTGTGCTCTCAAAGACTAACTAAAGAGCAACACTAATCAAACAAACAAGCTCTCACAACTAGCTACACTAAAGAGCTTGATAACTAGTTTTATGATAATGTAAGAGTGAGCAAGAGAGTTATACCACCGCCCGTGTAGTGGTAGGAACCAATCAATCACAATAATGAATACCAATGTAGACCAATCACCTCGAGAATCAAATGATGAACACAATGATTTTTACCGAGGTTCACTTGCTTTTGTAAGCAAGCTAGTCCTCGTTGTGGACGATTCACTCACTTGGAGGTTCACGCGCTGATTGGCATCACTCGCCAAACCCTCAATAGGGTGCCGCACAACCAACACAAGATGAGGATCACACAAGCCACAAGCAATTTACTAGAGTACTTTTGGCGCTCCAGCGAGGAAAGGTCAAGAACCCCTCACAATCACCACGATCGGAGTCGGAGACAATCACCTCGTCCACTCAATGATCCTTGCTGCTCCAAGCCATCTAGGTGGCGGAAACCACCAAGAGTAACAAGCGAAATCCATGACAAAACACAATCACCAAGTGCCTCTAGATGCAATCACTCAAGCAATGCACTTGGATTCACTCCCAATCTCACTATGATGATGAATCAATGATGTAGATGAGTGGGAGGGCTTTGGCTAAGCTCACAAGGTTGCTATGTCAATGAAAATATGCAAGAGAGCTCCCTTGAGCCGGCCATGGGGCTATAAATAGAGCCCCAGTGAAATAGAGCCGTTGTACCTCTTCACTTTGGCTGCAACGCAGGGGTGACCGGACGCTCGGTCCGATTGACCGGACGCTGGCCCTCGGCGTCCGGTCCACGTGATTCACGCCACGTGTCCCCCGCTTCAAATGCTGTTCGTCGATTTAAGCGGTCATGAAAGTTGACCGGACGCTCAGTAAAAGCCCGGCCGGACGCTGGAGCCACTGTCCGTCCGGCCGAATCTGATGAAGGGTCCAAATCCATTTTTCTTCGACCGGACGCGTTCGGTCCACCTTGACCGGACTCAGCCAGTGTCCGATGGTATACCCTAGCCACTGTACCGCCGAGTCAGCGCGACCGGACACTGGCAGTTAGCGTCCGGTGCTTCTGGATTCAGCGTCCGGTCACTGGACCGACGCCAGCATCATTTCGATCAACTCCATTTCAACTCTTACTTCTTCACCCTTGCTCAAGTGTGCCATCCACCAAGAATTTTGCATCCGGCGCAATAGAAAATAGACATTTCATTTTCCCGAAAGCGCCGAATGTGGTAGCATATTTACACAAATATTATCAAGGGTGTTAGCACTCCACTAGATCCTAAATGCATATGCAATGAGTTAGAGCATCTAGTGGCACTTTGATAACCGCATTCCGATACGAGTTTTACCCCTCTTAATAGTACGGCTATCAAACCTAAATGTGATCATACTCTCTAAGTGTCTTGATCACCAAAATAAAATAGCTCCTACAAGTTATACCTTTGCCTTGAGCTTTTTGTTTTTCTCTTTCTTCTCTTCAAGTTTAAGCCCTTGATCATCTCCATGCTATCACCATTGTCATGTTATGATCTTCATTTGCTTCTCTACTTGAAGTGTGCTACCTATCTCATGATCACTTGATGAACTAGGTTAGCACTTAGGGTTTCATCAATTTATCAAAACCAAACTAGAGCTTTCACTTAGACCATGAGCGTCCGGTTAGTTTACACTCCAGCGTCCGATCACAAGACTGAGACAGTGTGCTTTTTGCTATCACTGACCGGACGCTAGACCTCAGCGTCCGGTCACTGCACCACCAGCGTCCGGTCACTCTGTGAACCCCTGTCTTTTCTGTATAGGGCGCCGGTGGCACCGTCGGACTGTCCGCACTCTTTGGGCGGACACTCCACCGGTGAAGTTTCTAACCCTTGCTCAAATGTGCCAACCACCAAGTGTATCACCTTGTACACATGTGTTAGCATATTTTCGCAAACATTTTTAAGGGTGTTAGCACTCCACTAGATCCTAAATACATATGCAATGAGTTAGAGCATCTAGTGGCACTTTGATAACCGCATTTCAATACGAGTTTCACCCCTCTTAATAGTATGGCTATATAACCTAAATGTGATCACACTCGCTAAGTGTCTTGATCACCGAAACAAAATGGCTCCTATTATTTATACCTTTGCCTTGAGCTTTTTGTTTTTCTCTTTCTTCTTTTCAAAGTTCAAGCATTTGATCATCACCATGCCATCACCATCGTCATGATCTTTGCCATTGCTTCATCACTTGGAGTAGTGCTACCTATCTCACAATCACTTTGATAAACTAGGTTAGCACTTAGGGTTTCATCAATTAACCAAAACCAAACTAGAGCTTTCAATCTCCCCCTTTTTGGTAATTGATGACAACCCTTTCACAAAGATATGAATTGTAATTTAATTGAATCCATGTTGCTTGCCCAAGCATATTTACCATGTGTAAAAGAATATGGACAAGTTTCATGAACTCCAAATGGTAGCAATTGCTCCCCCTATATATGTGCTAAGAGTTTGGATTGTAGCTTGCACATATGCTTAGATAGGAAATATAGGAGACAATTTCTACCATATGATGCTAAGGTATAAGAGATGGACCTTTGAAGCATGATACCAATCGGAGTGCACCAATATACCATCCTTAGCACCATTTATAACTAGACATTTACAAAAACTAGAATACCTCATGAGATCAATATTACAAGCAAGGGTCTAGTTTCCATATGATGAACATAAGTCTAGTTACTTTAGTTTGATACCACTTGGAAATAAAGTCACTAGATTACCTATGCATGCTAGTTTTTCATTTCATCATTTAAGCATATAACTAGCATACACCACACAAGCATGGATATTGAAATTTTAAAACTTGTGCCATGCAAGCAAATATTTGAAATGCATATTCAAATGCAACATACAAGTTTATGAGCTTGCTCCCCCTACTTGTGTGCATTTTTTATTGATCCACTTACAATGTCATTTTATTTGTTTGCTCCTCCTATCTTACTATCTTTGTGAATTTCTCTCCTCCTTTGTGAACAATTAGCACAAAAGGTGAGCTCAAATTATAGATAGGTTAGGGTGAAACCATGTAAAATATGTCTAGATGCACTAATCATATCCTTAGCAAGAATGTATGCCATGCCAATCAACTTTTACCTTGGATTGCTCGAAGGAGAGGCATGTCATATAATTTGGGGTGTATCAGCACATATTGGAGAAGTCAAGTATGTTCAATTCATTCCTTAGCTTGCAAAACATCTTCTCATTAAGTGGCTTGGTGAAGATATCGGCAAGTTAATCTTCGGTGCCCACACTCTCAATGCAAATGTCCCCTTTTTGTTGGTGATCTCTTATGGAATGATGGCAGACATCAATATGCTTTGTCCTTGAATGTTGAACCGGGTTGTTAGTGAGCTTTACGACACTCTCATTGTCATATAGCAATGGCACTTGCTTGAATTTGATTCCAAAGTCACTCAAAGTAGCCTTCATCTAAAGTAATTGAGCACAACAATTACCGGCCGAAATGTACTCCGCTTCGGCGGTTGAAAGTGCTACACTATTTTGCTTCTTTGATGACCAAGATACAAGTGATCTTCCCAATAGTTGACATATGCCTGATGTGCTCTTTCTCTCAACTTTGCATCCCGCATAATCGGAGTCCGAATATCCAATCAACTCAAATCTTGCTCCTTTGGGATACCACAATCCAATATTTTGTGTATGCTTGAAGTACCTCAATATTCTTTTTGTTGCCTTCAAATGACTTTCTCTTGGTGAGGCTTGAAATCTAGCATACATACATACACTAAACATCACATCCGGCCTTGATGCGGTCACATAGAGTAGGCTTTCAATCATAGACCGATACATCTTTTGATCCACCATGTTATCACTAGCATCACTATCCAAGCTTCCACTTGTCCCCATTGGTGTACTAATAGCTTTAGCATCATCCATTCCAAACTTCTTGAGCATGTCCTTGATATACTTGCCTTGACTCATAAATGTACCATTCTTCATTTGCTTGATTTGAAGACCAAGGAAGTAGCTAAGCTCTCCAATCATGGACATCTCAAACTCACTTGCCATCATCTTGCCAAACTCCTCACAAAAATCTTAATTTATTGACCTAAAAATGATATCATCAACATAGATTTGCATTACAAACAAGTCATTTCTAAGCTTCTTGGTGAAGAGAGTGGTGTCAACCTTTCTCATCTTGAATCCCTTAGAGAGTAGGAAATCCCTCAATCTCTCATACCATGCTCTAGGTACTTGTTTTAATCCATACAAAGCCTTTCTCAACTTGTAAACATGGTTGGGTTTCTTTTCATCTTCAAAACCAGGAGGTTGCTCAACATACACAAGCTCATTGATGTACCCATTGAGAAATGCACTCTTTACATCCATTTGGTACAACTTTATGTTGTGGGCACAAGCATAGGCTAACAAGATCCTAATTGCTTCCAATTTTGCAACCGGGGCATATGTTTCTCCAAAGTCAAGACCTTCAACTTGAGTGTAACCTTGAGCCACTAATCTTGCTTTGTTCCTTATTACTATCCCATCTTGATCTTGCTTGTTTCAAAAGACCCATTTGGTCCCAATCACATTATGATCTTTAGGCCTCTCAACTAACTCCCATACTTAGTTTCTTATAAAGTTGTTTAGCTCTTCATGCATAGTATTGACCCAATCAATATCCTTCAAAGTTTCATCTATCTTCTTAGGTTCAATGGATGACACAAATGAGAAAATGCTCACAAAATGAAGCCAATCTTGATCTAGTTTGCACACCTCTTAAAATATCACCAATGATAGTGTCCGAGGGATGATCTCTTACAACATTGGTTGGTTGAAGTACTTGCACTTGATTGCTTGCATTTGATTGATCACTTGGTTGAGATGATGAACTAGCCACTTGTTGTTAATCTTGCACTTTGTCATGACTAGTATTTGCATAAACTTGATCATGAGAACCACTAGCTTGCACATTTGAGTTAGAGAGCACTTGATTCTTGTCATCTTCAACATCAATCACCTCTCTAGGCCTTATATCACCAATGTCCATGTTCTTCATTGCATTGACCAATTGAGTGCCTTTTACATCATCTAGATTCTCATCTTTCTCTTGAGAACCATTGGTTTCATCAAATTTCACATCATGAACCTCCTCAAGAGTACCACTAGCCAAATTCTAAACTCTATAAGCCTTGCTAGTAGTGGAGTAACCAAGCAAGAAACCTTCATCACATTTCTTCTCAAACTTGCTTAATCTAGTGCCTTTCTTCAATATGTAGTATTTGTAACCAAAAACCCGAAAGTATGCTATGTTGGGCTTTCTTTCATTCAATAGCTCATAGGTGTCTTTTCCATCATGGGGTGACAATAGAGTCGGTTGCTATAATAGCAAGCCGTGTTGATTGCTTCGGCCCAAAATGAATGACTCACATTATACTCACTCAACATTGATCTTGCCATGTCAATGAGTGTTCTATTCTTCCTCTCAACAAGACCATTTGATTATGGAGTGTACTTGGCTGAGAATTGATTACACAACTCAACAATCTTTGTGTTCTTGAACTCACTACCATTGTCACTTCTAACTTTCTTGATGGTTGTTTCAAACTCATTATGAACGCCCTTGACAAATGATTTGAATGTTGCAAACACATCACTCTTGTCCACTAGAAAGAATACCCATATGTATCTAGTGAAATCATCCACAATCATAAATCCATATTTGTTTCCACCAATGCTAGTGTATGTGGTTGGTCCAAACAAGTCCATGTGCATCAACTCAAATGCCTTAGATGTGCTCATCATGCTCTTCTTATGATGTGGGTTACTAACTTGCTTTCCGGCTTGACATGCACTACATAGCTTATCCTTCTCAAATATGACATCTTTCAAGCCTCTAACTAAGTCATGCTTAATCAACTTGTTCAATTATTTCATTCCAACATGACCAAGCCTTCTATGTCATAACCAACCCATGCTAGACTTAGTGATCAAACATGTTGTCAATTGAGCTTCTCTAGCATTGAAATCAACTAAGTATAGATTCTCATATCTAAATCCTTTGAATATCAAGTTAGAGCCATCTACACTTATGATCTCTACATCATCCACACCAAATATGCACTTGAAACCAAGATCACATAATTGAGCTACCGACAATAGGTTGAAGTTCAAGCTCTCTACTAGTAGCACAATGGAAATGCTCAAGTCATTAGATATTGCAATCTTACCAAGCCCTTTGACCTTGCCTTTGCCATTGTCACCAAATGTGATACTATCAATCACATTGCTCTTGTTTTCATTGTTTGAATTGAACATTCTTGGATCACCGGTCATGTGTTGTGTGCACCCACTATCAAGCACCCAATACCTTCCTCCAGCTTTATAATTGACTTACAAAAGAAGATCAATTATTTTTAGGTACCCAAACTTGCTTGGGTCCTTTAAGGTTAGTTACCAAGGTCTTTGGTACCCAAATGACCTTCTTCTTTGGGCCCACAATTGGTGTACCAATGAACTTAGCCTTCACACCATTGGCACCCTTAAAAAGTATGTAACAAGAATCAAATTTAATTGAGGATACATTAGGTAGCTTGTTCTTATTAATCTTGTAATATTGCTCTATATGCCTAACTTGCTTGCATCTATTGCAAAATCGGCCATTGCCCTTCATAAAGCTAACTTTGGGAGTGACAAAGGCCGCCTTGCCTTTCTTGAGGGTATAGCCTTGTCGGTGTTTCGAACAAGCACCGGCTAGTAAATTTATAATTATGCGTGTTAGGCCCGGATGGTGCGCTAAAGGACACAAGGTTTATACTGGTTCGAGCTGAATGTCCCTACGTCCAGTCTGTTGCTGCTCGTGTTATTAGCGCTAAAAGCGGTTCGTAGTAGGGGGTACAAATGGTTGAGAGAGGGACTGGTCATAGGTCTCTGATGGAAGAGTCGAAAGGAGGCCAAGAGCCTGGCGGCGGCTTGGTTGTGTATGCGAGTTGAACTGAACTCTCTATGAGTTCGTCTATATGTGAGTTATCCGTTGAAAGTCGGTCCCTCTAGTGGGGAGCCCTGCCCTCCCTTTTATAGACCAAGGGGGGAGCAGGGGTTATAGATGGGAGAAAGAGCAAAATACCAAGGGTATAGAAGGTCCTTCGAAGGATTCGAGTCTTCCTTTTTCCCTGCGCCTGCCCCGTATAACATGGCAGACAGTGTCAGAAGTGGCGTGTCGGCTGATCTTCGTAGGCCATGCCCTGGCCCTCTTTAGCAAGTGGGTGCGTCCCATCCCACCTTTGCGGGCGGTGTGTTGATCTGTGTCCCTGTGGGGAGCGGGAGGCGCGGTGACTGCTCGTTTGCCACTGTAGAGGACGGGAGTCCCCCCTTGGAACGTAGTGGTTGTCGTATGTCTATGTCGGACTCCTCGCCTGGGGACTGAAGGCGGCACCTACAACACTGTAGGGCGAAGAGCATGCGCCCGCAACACTATTTAGGCTCTGCTACGCCTAGAAGGGTCTAAGCGCCTGTCCCGTCATGCCCTGGCGATACTCTCCTGTAGGGGCATAGGGCATGGTCCTTGATGCTGCGGTTGACCCGAACGTCTTGTCCTACCCTGTGCCTAGCATCATGAGGGAGCGGGGTACAGTTGTCAGGTGAGGCAGAGCCAATCCTTGGACATCGGGCGAGGCGAGGTCCATCAGGCGAGGCAGAACCTAGCCTTCGGAGGTCAGGCGAGGTGGAGCCCAGCCCTCGGGGGTCGGGCGAGACAGAGCCTAGCCCTCAACCCTCGGGCGAGGCGGAGCCGTCCCCTAGCCGTCGGGGGAGGCGGAGCTAGCCGACGGTCATCGGGCAAGGCGGAGTCTAGCCCTCAGCCCTCAGGCGGGGTAGAGCCATCTCCCAGCCGTCGGGGCTCAGCCCTCGGGCGAGGCGGAGCCATCCCCCAGCCATCGGGGGAGGTGGAGCTGGCCGACAGGCCTCAGGCGAGGCGGAGTCTAGCCCTCAACCCTCAGGCAGGGCGGAGCCGTCCCCCAGCCGTCGGGGCTCAGCCCTCGGGTGAGGCGGAGCCGTCCCCCAGCCATCGGGGGAGGCAGAGCAGGCCAACAGGCCTCGGGCAAGGCGAAGTCTAGCCCTCAGCCCTCGGGCAAGGCGGAGCCGTCCCCCAGCCATCGGGGGAGGCGGAGCTGGCCGATGGGCCTCGAGCAAGGCGGAGTCTAGCCCTCTGCCCTCGGGCGAGGTGGAGCCATCCCCCAGCCGTCGGGGGAGGCGGAGCTGGCTGACGGGCATCGAGCGAGGCAGAACCAAAACTCCCATCGTTCGGGCAAGAAGTGTAGTGGTGCTCTTGTCCGTTCGAGAGTTTTTAACGTTCGATGGTTATTAGTTCCATCTCCTTGGATACCCCGGTATTAGGTTCCCGACATTAGCCCCCGAGCCCCCGGGTGGTTTGGGCAGAATCGCCCCGGGGGTGTTTTGATTTCGTTAGAGTTAGTTTGCCAGATGGTGTGCGCGAGCGCACCCAATGGGTGTAGCCCTCGAGCCCCGGGTGATTTGAGTAGAATCGCCCGGGGGTAGTATTGGAGTCAATTCGCCGGAGGGTGCGCGCAAGCGCACCCGATGGGTGTAGCCCCCGAGCTCCCGAGTGATTCGAGTAGAATCACCCGGGGGTAGTATCGGGCCCTCCGCGGGTAAGGCCGTAAGACTCGGCGTTTCGTTGATTTGATTTTCTTTTTTCGTGGTATCCCGTTCGTGGGGATTTCATTCAGGGCTGGCCTGATTGGGGCTTGACAGCGGATCGAGGCCCTGGTCGTTTTGTGGGCCCATCCCTTGTTGGGACGACCCTTGGGCTTCGGGGTCCTATGTGGTTTTGCGGGCCCATCCCTTACTAGAGCGGCCATCGAGACGGTTCGGACCGAGCCCTGGTCGCTATGGGCCCAGACGGATCAGAGAAGAGATTTTTCTGGCCCACGTCCGGTCGCTTCGAGAAGGCAAACCGTCCAGCGCGATTTCGGTGGGATAGGATAGGGATCGTGGGTGCGTGTCCCATGACGTGACGCGACGGTGCGCGTGGCAGGCCCAGAGATCGAGGCGGGCGGTTGCCCTTCTCGCATCCGTCACCCCTATAAAACCACGGGGTTCGCCCCTAGGGTTCCGTATTTCACCCCCTTGCTTTCACGTCTGAAACCTCCGCCGCCAATCGCCCTAGCCTCCTGCGCCCGCGCCGCCGCCACCGTCAAACTCGCTGCCGCCTTCTTCTCCATGCTGCTCCCGTCGTCGCAATGGACCCGGGGTACAAATCCAATATCTCCATTCAGTGCCTAGAGGGCCTCGTCCTCCGAGGCCTCCTTTGCCCGTTGACCGTCGCCGAGGAGTGGCGGCTGCCCGGTGAGGAGGAGGAGCCACAGCCGCCTGAAGGGTACATCATGTCTTTTGCTCACTTCCATGAGCGGGGATTCGCCATGCCCGCCCATCCGTTTTTCCAGAGACTGCTGGACTACTATCAGGTGGAACTATAGCACCTTGCCCCCAATGGGATCCAGCATATTGCGGTGTTCGTCGCCCTGTGCGAGGGGTTTTTGGGGATCAGTCCCCACTTTAACCTGTGGCGGTATCTCTTTGCCATTAATCTAGTGAAGAGGCGGGTCGAGCAGCAAGAGCTGCATGCGTCGGTGGGGTGCGCAGTAGACGAACTGGCCCGTGTACGTGCCAGGATGTTTGCTGATGGAGAGCTTGGTGCGGCGACCGTAGTAGTACTTGTAATAAAACTAGGCAGATACTGTAATTGAGTAAGTTTCATGGGGGAGCCTCTGAGTAAACAATCTTCTCAATTTACGAGTACATTAGTCCTTTTCGTGATGAAATCACTTTGTAAGTGGCGAATTTGTACGAAGAATGAACAAATTTTCATCATTCGTTGTGGCAAACAGCTTTTCAGCTTCCTCTTTTTGTAGAAGAGGTTTTTGGTGCCCTCCGACCCTTCCCATGGTTCAAGTCTTAAGAAACTAGGAGTGTGGGTGAATTAATTCTAATCGCGCTGGTGTGCAAAGAGGTCATAGCCGCTGGGGCTTGGGTCTCCCGCAGTCCTACCAGTTGTACTCAGAATTCGTTTACGAGAAGAATGGAAAACTTAGAGAATGTTTGCAGATATAACACAGGAAGTTTTTAGCAAGCATAAACGTATAAGGAAGAGTGAGGTCTGACCCCTGGCAATTTGCAAGGGTCGGGTGTCACTAAGGATCAGGGTTTTGTAAAGGCAAAAACTGATAAGGAAGAGTATGCGTTTATTTAAGGGTAAAAACGACGTAGTTGTTCGATGTTCCAGGCGTTGGTGAAGACCTTGCCTTCGATGATTTTCAACTTGTAGGCACCTGGACGGAGTACTTCTGCGATGACATACGGCCCTTCCTAGGGTGGGGAGAGCTTGTGGTAGTCCTTGTTGCTCTGTACGAGGCGGAAGAACAAGGTCCTCGATATTGAAGGCTCAGTCCCGCACCCATCGGCTGTGGTACCGCCGTAGCGCCTGCTGGTACTTGGTCGAACGGAGGATGGCGACATCGCGGGCTTCGTCTAGTTGGTCCATGGCATCTTGGTGGGATGCTTTGGCTCCCTATTTGTCGTATGCCTTGATCCTTGGTGCTCCATAGTCGAGGTCCATCGAGAGGACGGCCTCGGCACCATAGACCATGAAGAAAGGTGTGTAGCCGGTGGCCTGGTCGGGAGTTGTTCTCAGGCTCTAGAGTACTGCGGGGAGCTCGGTGACCCAGCGTGCGCCGAACTTGTTCAACCGGTTGAAGATTCTAGGCTTGAGGCATTGTAGGAGCATGCCGTTTGTGCGCTCGATCTGTCCGTTCGTCCGGGGGTGCGCGACGGCCGCCCAGTCGATCCGGATGTGTTGTTCATCGCAGAATCGAATGAATTTCCTGCCGGTGAACTGCGTGCCGTTGTCTGTGACGATGGAGTTTGGTACCCCAAAATGATGGATGATGTCGAGGAAGAACAACACGGCCTGCTCGGATTTGATCATGGAGATCGGCTGAGCTTCGATCCATTTCGTAAACTTGTCTATGGTCATAAGTAGGTGGGTGAAGCCCCCGGGCGCCTTTTTGAAAGGCCCAACCAGATCGAGCCCCCAGACCATGAAGGGCCACGTGATGGGAATCATCTGGAGTGCCTGGGCCAGGAGGTGAGTTTGCCGAGCGTAGTACTAGCACCCTTCGCAGGTGCGTACGATTTGCTCGACGTCGGCTACTGCAGTGGGCTAGTAGAAGCCCTGTCAGAATGCATTTCCAACCAAGGTCCTTGGCATGGCATGGTGACCGCAGACCCCACCGTGGATGTCGCTCAGCAGAAGTATTCCCAGTTCGCTAGGGATACAAAGCTGGAGGATCCCGGTGTGGCTCCGTTTGTAGAGTTCACCCTCTATAAGGATGAAGGACTTGGCGCGACGTGCGAGCCATCGAGCTTCCATCCTATCCGCTGGTAGTGTTTCGTGGAGTAGTCGATGTAGAGCGTTCTCCAGTCATCCGAAGGGTCAGGCTCCATTGTTGGATTCACTTCAAGCTCCACGACCTCGGGGTCGGGTGGAGCCATCGGTAGATCGGCCCTCGGGGCTAGATTAGACGGGCCATCGTCGGCCAGTTCTGTCCTTTCGTAGCGCACCGAGGGTTTATGTTGATCGCTGGCAAACACACCTGTTGGCACCGGCTCTCGGCCAGACGCGACTTTTACAAGTGCATCGGCCGCCTCATTGAGGCGCCTTGGTGATAAGGGTCAGAGATCACCAACAACAAGATACCGATGGAAACCTCCTCGGAGTGGCCCAATCTTCACGATAGTAGGTTGGAAAACACAAGATAACTTGCTACGAACAGCGAAGGATAACTAGCTTTATACTTGCCAAGGTTGGATGCGACCAAGCGATAGGGAGAGAGGCACCGAAACCGTGAAGACTTCGACTCGATCTTCGAATGACCGCAGAACCACAACCGGAGCTAATCCACACAAGGCAGGGCAGCCATGCTGGAACCCGCAAAGCACAAACTAGTGGATCCCAGAGGAATCTCTTCATAAGTCTAGGAAGAACAAGGAAGAACAAGGGTTTGAGTAAGCATTCGACAGCTCGGCTACAATATTACTGTAATTATCAAATCATCCAAAAAAAGTCCTTTTCTAGTAGCCTAGAGGTAAAATTTATACTATGAGAAGTCTCTAAGATAGATGTGAACTGAAGAAGCCATGTTGGGAGGTGGAAGATCAACGCACGAGGTGGTCTTCAGTTTCCACGTGACTTCTAGGCTTCTGGACAGTCTTTAATGTTTTGGTCATAACTCCTTCCTAGAAAGTCCAAATGACGAACCGTTGGATGCATTGGAAAGCTAACTTCGTCATCTTTCCAACCATGTATGCTATGCACCACGAATTATTGTAGAATGGTACAATTTTTGCATGGGATCTTTAGCTTCATGCAGACTATTGAGCTTCAGAGCAGTCTTCACTAAAACTAGTCGGACGCCATGCTGGACACTCCAAACTGGTCACCATGACAACATTGGAAACTAGGCTTCAAGATCTCTCCAACAAGTACTCATTCACCTTCATAGCCTTTGGGAGACAAAAGATATGACTGTTTCTTCTGGATGGTTCTGTCATGCTGGGTTGACTCGAACGTAGCTCTTCTCTCTGATCCATCCTTGATGTATCCTTGTCTTCTTTCTCAGAGAACCTGAGTAATAACAACATGCACGACTTAGGTAGCTCAAAATTACCATCAATGTTTAATTGAAACTCACAAAGTAGCGCGTGCACCTCTTGCTGTATCTTTTGGGTGCGGCTACGGGTGATTGGTCCAGTAAGGACTTGGAGTGGTGTATCAGCTGGTGAGGTGGTCGGAGAGGTTGCCGAGGTCGGTGAAGTGGTCAGAGAGGTCGCCGAGGTGGTTGGAGAGATCGTTGAGGTCGGTGAAGTGGTCGGAGAGGTCGCCAAGATGGTCGGAGAGATCGTCGAGGTCGGTGAAGTGGTCGGAGAGATCGCCAGGGTGGTCGGAGAGATCGCCGAGGTGGTCGGAGAGGTCGCCGAGGTCCTCGACGTTGACGTGGTCATATCATCCTCCCCCCTTGAAAAAGAGTCATCCTCGACTCTTCCAATCCAAAGAATGGAGATAGGTCGGCCACATTAAAACTGGTACTCACACCATAAGTACTAGGTAGATCAATTTCATAAGCGTTGTCGTTGATCTTGCGTAGCACTTTGAATGGGCCATCAGCTCGGGCTTGCAACTTATTTTTGCATTGTTCAGCAAACCTGCCTTTGCGTAGATGCACCCAAACCAAGTCTCCTGGTTCAAATAACACCTTCCTTCGACCTTTATTGGCGTGCTTCTCATACATCCTTGTCATCTTTTCAATGTTTGTCCGAGCTCTATCATGAAGGTTCTTGACAAACTCAGCTCGCTTACTTGCATCGAAGTTTACACGTTCCTGCATAGGTAAAGGCAAAAGATCTATGGGAGCAGTGGGTTTAAACCCATATACAATTTCAAATGGACAAAATTTAGTGGTCGAGTGTACTGCCCTATTGTATGCAAATTCAACATGTGGCAAACTTTCTTCCCAAAGTTTCAAGTTCTTCTTGAGGATAGCTCGCAGTAGCATTGATAGAGTATGGTTCACAACTTTAGTTTGTCCATCCATTTGTGGATGACACGTCATAGAGAACATCAATCGTGTTCCAAGTTTGCCCCACAAAGTTTTCCAAAAATAACTCAAAAATTTAGTGTCATGATCAGAAACAATGGTTCGTGGCACTCCATGTAGTCGTACAATTTCTTTGAAAAACAATTCAGCGATATGTGAAGCATCATCGCTCTTGTGGCATGGAATAAAATGTGCCATTTTGCTAAAACGATCAACCACAACAAAGATGGAATCCCTTCCCCGCTTGGTTTGAGGTAAACCAAGAACAAAATCCAAAGAGATATCTTCCCAAGGCACACTAGGGATAGGCAGAGGAGTGTATAATCTATGAGGATTCACACGGGACTTAGCTTTGTGGCATGATTCGCAGCGAAGAACATGTCTCTCCACATCTCTTCTCATCTTGGGCCAAAAGAAGTGATCGGTAAGGACTTGTTCTGTCTTCTTCGCACCGAAATGTCCCATGAGTCCTCCTGTGTGGGCTTCCTACACAGGTAAAATTCGAACAGAGCAATCTAGAATATAGAGTTTGTTAGCTCAAAACAAAAACCCATTATTCATATGAAATTTTTCCCATCCTTTGCCTTCTCGACACTTGGAATATGGTTCAGCAAAATATGAATCAGTTGCATATAAATCTTTTATGCTTTCTAAGCCAAGAATCTTAGCGTCAAGTTGGGTTAGCAAAGTGTGACGTTGAGACAAAGCATCTGCCACAACATTCTCTTTTCCTTTCTTGTACTTGACAATATAGGGAAATGACTCAATGAATTCACACCATTTTGCATGCCTTCTATTCAGTTTTAGTTGTCCTTTAAGGTGTTTCAATGATTCATGATCTGAATGTATCACAAATTCTTTAGGAAAAAGGTAATGTTGCCAAGTTTCCAAACTTCGAACGAGAGCATATAATTCTTTATCATAAACTGAATAATTTAGAGTTGGACCACTTAGCTTTTCACTGAAGTATGCAACTGGCCTTCGTTCTTGCATGAGCACACCTCCAATCCCAACTCCACTTGCATCACATTCTATTTCAAATGTCTTACCAAAATCTGGGAGGGCAAGGACTGGGGCTATTGTTAACTTCATCTTCAATTCTTCAAATGCCTTCTGTTGTGCTTCTTCCCACTTGAAAAGCACTTCTTTCTTGGTCAGCTCATTGATTGGTGCAGCAATAGTGCTGAAATCCTTCACGAACCACCGATAGAAACTAGCAAGTCTAAGGAAGCTTCTGACTTGGCTCACATTCTATGAAGGCGTCCAGTCTCGTACAGCCTTGATCTTTTCTTTGTCTACCTCCACTCCTTGTCCTATAACAACAAATTCAAGAAAGACTACCTTGTCGGTGCAAAAGGTGCACTTCTCAAGGTTAGCATACAATTCCTATTTATGTAGGACAACAAACACACATTGGATATGTTCAATATGTTCATCAAGAGACTTGCTGTAAATCAAGATATCATCAAAGTAAACAACAACAAACTTGCTAATAAAAGTTCTAAGTACATGATTCATCAATCTCATGAAGGTGCTCGGTGCATTGGTCAAACCAAATGGCATTACCAACCATTCATACAGCCCAAACTTGATTTTGAAGGCCGTTTTCCATTCATCTCCTTCTCTCATTCGGATTTGGTGGTAGCCACTTCTCAAATCAATTTTGGTGAAAATGATAGCACCGCTAAGCTCATCAAGCATATCATCAAGTCGAGGTATGGGATGTCTATACCTTATGGTGATGTTATTAATGGCTCAGCAATCAACACACATTCTCCAAGAGCCATCTTTTTTTGGAACTAAAAGGACAGGAATAGCGCAAGGTGATAGACTTTCCTTTACATAACCTTTGTTGATGAGCTCCTACACTTGGCGCTGAATTTCTTTTGTTTCCTCCGGATTGGTGCGATATGGTGCACGGTTAGGAAGTGGAGCACCAGGAACAAGATCGATTTGATGTTCAATCCCTCTCTTTGGTGGCAGCCTTGGTGGTACTTCCTCAGGAAACACATCTTCGTATTCCTGTAACACATCAAAAACAACACTAGGCAAAGTAGAGGGTAAGTCGTTAGTGACAAGAAAATTGTCCTTGTACAGGAGTACATAGAACACAGCACTGGGTTCACTCAATTCTTTTAAATCCCCCTTCCTAGCCATCATCACTAAACCCTCTTTTCCCTTTGGCTCGGTTCTTTGCAGCTATGGAGTTTTATTTGGCTTTGGAAACACTCCTTCACTATGTTTGTGTGTCACTCATAAGTGGTTCTCGCTTGCTCGCTGTTTTCTTTTCAGATCATCTTTCACAATCTCCTCCGGTGACAAGGGAAGCAAAGTGATGCGCTCTCCTTTGTACATGAGAACAATCTTGTTAGCGCGACCGCAAATCTGAGCATCTCGGTCATACAACCAAGGTCTTCCTAACAGCAATTGGCATGCTTCCATTGGAACCACATCACACTCCACATGATCATTGTACCGCCTAATGGAGAAGGGAACGGTCACAATATTTGTTACACGCAGCGCACCACAATCATTTAACCATTGCATCTTGTAAGGAGAAGGGAGGTGCCGCTGTTTTAGTCCCAATCTTTCAACTAATTATTGACTTGCAATATTATTGCAGCTACCATTGTCAACAATGATTTGACACAACTTGTCCTTGATCATGCCCCAGGTCTAAAAAAGATTGTGCCGCTGATTATTCTCTTCTTGGACAGCAGTAACACTAAGCACTCGGCGAGAAATGAAGCAATTGTTGTCTCCATCATCAGGTTGAATTTCATCACCTTTATCTTGCATAATTTCTTCATCATATATTGGAGCTTCTTCCTCAGGTTCGCTTTCAGATTCCCATTCATCTTGCTCATTTATAATCATGGTCCTTCGACTAGGACATTGAGCAGCAATATGTTCTCAACCTTGGCACTTGTGACAAACAATGCCTCGGGTATGGGAAGAAGAAGCAGCAGCTGATGCAACATAAGGGGTTGCTGTGCTTGCAGCAGGATGTCGCTGTTCTTGCTGAATTGCAGGTGAAGAAGCAGTAGAAACTGTTGTCTTTGCAGCACCAATGGATGGAGAAGGCCTAGTAGCAACTCCTTGTGATCTTCCCCCACCAACAGAGGTACCGGGCTGCTGCCGATGCCATAGGGCTAAAATTGATTGGCTCCCATAAGACCTTCTTCGTCCCTCTTGCTGAATTTTCCTCTCGGTGCGCATAGATTGATCAACAAGGTCTTGCAAATTATGATATGGAAACATCTCAACAAAACCTGAAATTTCTTCATTAAGACCATTCAAAAATCTTGCCATTTTTTACTCTTCATCTTCTCTAATTCTAGATCTCACCAAGAGTAACTCCATCTCCATAAAGTAGTCATCAACAGATTTTGATCCTTGTCTCAATGTTTGTAACCTATTGCGGAGGTCACGCTGATAGCTTGATGGCACAAAGCGTCTTCTCATCACTCTCTTCATCTCAGCCTATGTGTTGATATGGTCACATCCCAACATACGTTGATTTTCTTGAACTTGGTTCCACCATGTGAGAGCGTAACCTGAAAACTCAACAGAAGCTAGATTGACACTCCTCTGATCAGAAATATTATGCACTCTAAAAATATGATCACATTGCTCCTCCCATTCAAGATAAGCATCAACATTTTCTTTCCCTGAAAATTTTGGAATACTTAACTTTACACGAGCAATGCCCATGGTGACCAAAAGGATTTTCCCCATCAAGACCAGCACCACGACGATGTTCATGTGGCTGTCCAAAATGCCCATGGTGACCAAAAGGATTTTCATTATCATCAAATCCCTCCTCATACTCATCATGAACCTCATCTTCATCATCAAAATGTACACGACGATCACGTCCACGTCCTCCTCCACGCTGAAGATCAAATTCAGCACGCCGTCCACCACCGCGCTGATCAAAATTAGCACGACGCCTTTCACCCTGACCACCACGACCATTGCCGTTGCGGCCATGAAATCCAGCACCCAAACCAGAATTTTCATTACCAAATTCTTCATGGTGATTGTCTTCATGTTGATGTTGTGGACCTCGACCACCGGCTGTAGGGAGACGTTCGTTGAACATCCTCTCCATCACCTCCAAGAGCGAGTTGGCCATTTGGCGTAGCTCCGCACGTGCAACAGGGGGTTCTTCATCTCCGTGGTCCCCACCATGAACACTCGAATTAGATCCTGCCATGTTAGACTAGTTGCAAGAAAAAGTGAAATAGGTAAATTTGTGGAAACACATAATCTCACCTCTTACTTACCCAAGTTCTTACTCGTTCTCAAGGGCCGTGACGGTGATGGTGTGGCAGCTTCAACGGAGGTGGTAGAGAGGTCGTAAGGATTACGAATCGAATGTCCCGGTTCAGGTTTTGGTGGAGCTATAGGTGGCTAACAAGGAGGGATACGGTACTACCAACCGAGTGGTTTGATGTGCTCAAGGACACGACGTTACTGCTAACAAGATTACCACCAACTCAAATATGTAAACTAAAATTTTCAGCAATACATCGCAACACAGATCCTTCAACTTCTTTTCACTTCTCCTCTTTTTTTTGAAACTAATCTCTTTCTTTTTTTTTAACACTGACAACGGTAATGAACGAAACAACTCAATTTATATAAATAGTGGTGACTAGCAACTCGATGAACACAAAACACAACGTAACAGTACCACGAAATGGTTATAGGTATTTTTTGTGTGGCTTTGGACTATAGGATATGGCGAAACAAATATATGTGATGGATAAAAGCAGTAGTAGATGGTACACGAATAGATAGATAAGTAGGTAATAACAAAACCTACCGTGATAACAATAGCTCTGATACCACATGATAAGGGTCGGAGATCACCAACAGCAAGATACCGATGGAAACCTCCTCGGAGTGGCCCCATCTTCACGACAGTAGGTTGGAAAACACAAGATAACTTGCTGCGAACAGCGAAGGATAACTAGCTTTATACCTGCCAAGGTTGGATGTGACCAAGCGACGGGGAGAGAGGCACCGAAACCGCGAAGACTTCGACTCGATCTCCGAACAACCGCAGAACCACAACCGGAGCTAATCCACACAAGGCGGGGCAGCCGTGCTGGAACCCGCAAAGCACGAACTAGTGGATCCCAGAGGAATCTCTTCACAAGTCCAGGAAGAACAAGGAAGAACAGGGGTTTGAGTAAGCACTTGGCAGCTCGGCTGCAATATTACTGGAATTATCAAATCATCCAAAAAAGTCCTTTTCTAGTAGCCTAGAGGTAAAATTTATACTATGAGAAGTCTCTAAGATAGATGTGAACTAAAGAAGCCATGTTGGGAGGTGGAAGATCAACGCACGAGGTGGTCTTCAGTTTCCACGTGTCTTCTGGGCTTCTGGGCAGTCTTTAATGTTTTGGTCATAACTCCTTCCTGGAAAGTCCAAATGACAAACCGTTGGATGCATTGGAAAGCTAACTTCATCATCTTTCCAACCATGTATGCTATGCACCACGAATTATTGTAGAATGGTACAGTTTTTGCATGGGATCTTTAGCTTCATGCAGACTATTGAGCTTCGGAGCAGTCTTCACTAAAACTGGTCGGACGCCACGCTGGACACTCCAAACTGGTCGGCATGACAGTATTGGAAACTAGGCTTCAAGATCTATCCAACAAGTACTCATTCACCTTCATAGCCTTTGGGAGACAAAAGATATGACTGTTTCTTCTGGATGGTTCTGTCATGCTGGGTTGACTCGAACATAGCTCTTCTCTCTGATCCATCCTTGATGTATCCTTGTCTTCCTTCTCAGAGAACCTGAGTAATAACAACATGCACGACTTAGGTAGCTCGAAATTACCATCAATGTTTAATTAAAACTCACAAAGTAGCGCGTGCACCTCTTGCTGTATCTTTTGGGCGCGGCTACGGGTGATTGGTCCAGTAAGGACTTGGAGTGGTGTATCAGCTGGTGAGGTGGTCGGAGAGATCGCCGAGGTCGGTGAAGTGGTCGGAGAGGTCGCCGAGGTGGTCGGAGAGATCGCCGAGGTCGGTGAAGTGGTCAGAGAGGTCGCTGAGGTGGTCGGAGAGATCGCCGAGGTCGGTGAAGTGGTCGGAGAGATCGCCGAGGTGGTCGGAGAGATCACCGAGGTGGTCAGAGAGGTCGCCGCGGTCCTCGACGCTGACATGGTCACATCACTTGGGATGTGGTTGAGCTCGAGACCGTCGAACTTGTCTTCCAGTCGTCGGACCTCTTGGCAGTACGCAGCCATCCAGGCATCATGGCATGTTGACACCTTCATGACTTGGTTGACGACCAGCTAGGAGTCGCCCCTGATGTCGAGGCGTCAGATGCCCAACTCGATGGAGATTCGTAGGCCGTTGATGAGTGCTTCATATTCGGCCACATTATTTGACGAGGGAAAATGGAGACAAACCATGTACCTCATGCGAACCCCGAGGGGTGATACGAAGACCAGCCTTGTGTCGGCGCCCTTTTTCATCAGCGACCCGTCAAAGTATATCGTCCAGTACTCTTGATCGACGACCGCTGGTGGTGTCTGGACCTCGGTCCACTCCGCGATGAAGTCAGCCAACACTTGGGACTTGATTGTCGTTCGGGGTGCATACGCAATCCCTTGATCCATTAGCTCGACTGCCCATTCCATGGCGTCCTGGCTATGGACGACCTCGCCGAGGGGGAATGACGTTACGACTGTCATGACGTGTGACTCGAAGTAGTGGCGCAATTTTCTCCTGGTGATGAGTACGGTGTATAGGAGTTTCTGGATTTGGGGCTAGCGGGTTTTGGAGTCGGACAGTACCTCGCTGATGAAGTACACTGGGCGCTGTACTTTGAAGGCGTGCCCCTCTTCTTCCCGCTCTACTACTAGGGCAGCGCGGACCACTTGTGTGGTGGCCGCTATGTATAGTAGGAGGGGTTCTCTGTCGCTCGGAGGGACCAGGACTGGGGGCTTTGTTAGAAGCAGCTTGACCATGTCGAGCGCCTCCTGGGCCTCGGTTGTCCACTCGAAGCGGTTGGCTTTCTTCAGGAGTTGATAAAGGGGGAGGCCTCGTTCGCCGAGGTGCGAGATGAATCGGCTGAGGGCGGCGAGGCACCCTGTGATCTACTGAACCCCCTTTATGTTCTGGATCGGGCCCATCTTCGTGATGGCTGAAATTTTCTCCGGGTTGGCTTTGATGCCGCGCTCGAAGACAATGAAGCCGAGCAGCATGCCCCTCGGGACCCCGAAAACACATTTCTCGGGATTGAGTTTGATGCCATTTGCCTGAACTTTAGCAAAGGTTTTTTCAAGGTCAGCGACAAGGTGGTCTGCCCATTTGGACTTAACTATGATGTCGTCGACGTAGGCCTCAACGGTCCGCCCGATGAGGTCCCCGAAGCAGTTGAGCATATAGCGCTGGTAAGTTGCCCCAGCATTCTTCAGACCGAATGGCATAGAGATGTAGCAGAATGATCCAAAGGGGGTGATAAAAGATGTTGTGAGCTGGTCGAACTCTCTCATCATGATTTGGTGGTAGCCGGAGTATGCATCAAGGAAGCAGAGGGTTTCGCATCCTGAGGTAGAATCAACTATTTGGTCTATGCGTGGCAAAGGAAATGGGTCCTTTGGGCATGCTTTGTTGAGACCTGTGTAGTCGACACACATCCTCCATTTCCCGCTCTTCTTTCGTACAAGAATGGGATTTGCTAACCACTCTGGGTGGTGTACTTCCCTGATGAATCCGGTGGCCAACAGTTTTCTTATTTCTTCACCGATGGCCCTGCGCTTTTCCTCGTCGAAGCGGTGCAGGCGTTGTTTCACTGGTTTGGAGCCTGGTTGGATTTTTAAACTATGCTCGGCGACCTTCCTCGGGATGCCCAGCATATCCAAGGGTTTCCACGCAAAGATGTCTTTGTTGTTGCAGAGGAAGTCGATGAGCGCGCTTTCCTATTCGGAGGAGAGCGTGGTACCAATGTGTACCGTCTTTCCCTCAGAGCTATTGGGGTCTACGAGGACCTCCTTGGAGCCCTCTGCTGATTCGAATGACCCGGTTGATTTCATCGCGTCGGGTGTTTTTTCGGCAGCCTCCTCCCTGAGGGTGGTGAGTTCCCTGGAGGCGACGACCACGGCGACGTGGCCGCAGCATTCGACTTCGCACTCGTAAGCGCGTTGGAAGGAGGTACCGACGGTGATGACTCCACGAGAGCCCGGCATCTTCAGCTTGAGGTATGTATAGTTGGGGACAGCCATGAACTTCGCGTACCATGGTCAGCCCAGGATGGCGTGGAAGGTTCCTAGGAATCCTACCACATCAAAGGTGAGGGTCTCAGTCCTGTAGTTAGAGTGATCCCCGAAAGTGACGGGTAGATCGATCTGCCCCAGTGGCACGGCCTGTTTGCCACGCACGACGCCATGGAAAGGCGCTCAGATTGGGCGGAGGTTTGTCCGGTCGACGCCCATCTCGTCGAGTGTCTTGGCGTACATGATGTTGAGGCCGCTGTCTCCATCCATCAGTACTTTTGTGAGCCGCTTTGGGCCAATGATCGGGTCGACAACAAGCGGGTACCTTCCTAAATGTGGGACGGCGTCCGGATGGTCGGCTCGGTCCAAGGTTATGGCGGGTTCAGACCATCGGAGGAAGGTAGGCGTGGCCGGTCTAGCCATGTAGACCTCGCGACGCACGACCTTCTGGCGGCGTTTGGAGTTGTAGGCCATTGATCCTCTGAAGATCATGAAGGCGCCGTTCGGCGTTGGGAAGGCATCGTCCTTCTCCTCGGTGTCGTCAGTGGTGGGGGTAGGTTCCTTCCCCTGCTCCCCTTTGTAGAGGCCTCCGAACAAGTATTTGCGCATGAGGCCACAATCCTTGTATAGATGCTTGGCTGGGAAAGCATGGTTTGGGCATGGCCCCTCGAGCATTTTTTTGAAGTGATTCAGAGTGCCCTCCGTGGGCTTTCGGCCACCCTTACGGTCGGTAGCGGCCACGAGCGAGTCATCGCGCCGTTGCTTCTTTTTTTTCTTTTGGCGGAACGGTTGGAGGTGCCTTTGCCGCCGCCCTCGTCCCGCATTGCCTTGCCATCGGAACGGTCAAAGATTGCTCTGACCGCCTCCTCTCCTGAGGCGTGGCTAGTGGCGATGTCCAGGAGTTCCTTGATGGTCCATGGGCCCCTTCGTCCCAGTTTATGGACCAAAGACTCGCAAGTGGTCCCAGATAGGAAGGCTCCTATCACGTTAGCATCGGCGACGTTAGGGAGATCATTGCACTGTCGAGAGAAGCACCGGATGTACCCGTGGAGGGTTTCATCGTCCTTTTGGCAGTAGTTCTTGAGGTCCTATGGGTTCCCAGGGCGCTTGTACGTGCCCTGGAAGTTTTCCACAAAGATCTCCCTCAAGTCTGCCCAACTCCGAATGGCGTTGGACGGTAGGTGCTCCAACCATGCTCGCACCGAATCGGCCAAGAATAGTGGGAGATTGCAAATAATGAAATCATCATCATTCGTGCCACCGGCTTGATAGGCAAGCCAATTGTCTTCAAGCCAAAGCCAAGGGTTTGTTTCTCTATAATATTTAGGGATGTTGGTAGGCGATCGGTACCTTGGTGGGAAAGCAGCGTTGAGGATGTGCCGGCCGAAGGCCTGAGGGCCTGGCAGGCCGGGGCTTGGGCTCCGGTCCTCGCCGCTGTCGTAGCATCCGCCGCGCCGAGGGTGGTAGCCGTGTTTTAATCCTTCTCTTGAGTCGTTGTAGGCGCGTCTGCGGGCGTCGATGGTGCTGCGTGCGTCGTGGTTATGGCCGAGATGTTGATGCACCGGAACGGGGGGGTTGCCTACCGCCTGGCGGTGTCTGGTGAACCGATGTGTCCTTGGCGGGATGCACCGAGGGCATGTGATGGCTGGTGTCAAGCTCACATCGCCGAGACAATGAGCTTTCCGCCTGCTGCACCACCGCACGCTCGAGCAACGTGCGAATTTCTCGGTAGGCCCAGCGATCCTCGGATGTCGCGGCCTCTAGAAGGCCATGAAATAAAGCCATCGCAGCGACGATGTTCTGGCTTGCCCAAGTGAAGTGAGGGAGGGTCCCGTCATCGGTGAGGATCTTCTGGTGTACACCATGGGCCGTGGCGCGTGCGTGCCCACCGTCTCCACGACGCTTGATTTCCTCATCGACCTTGCGGTACTCCTAAACTAGCTATTGTCTGGCGTCATCGATCTCCAGCTTTCGTGCTCTCAGCAGCTCCATCCTTACGTGAGGTGGGGCCGCCGCCTTCCCCTCGGTCCTGGCATCGAGGTTGTGTGTCGGGGTAGCCTCCCCCTCGGAGACGCTTTCAACGTGCCCCTCGGAGGTTTTTGCCATGAAGCATTCCTGTGAAGGGTGATGGCTCCCCCTGCTAGAGTCCGAGCTAGAGGATGACTCTGGTTCCTCGGTGAGGAGTTTGTGGATGGACTCCATGTTGTGTTCAATTACCCCCACGAACTCGCTGTCCATGGGAGGTTGAACCATGCGTAGCGCCACGAGGTGGCAAGCGGTCGCCGTGGCGTGGCGAACACCGAACGAAAACGCCGTCGGGGCGCTCCGCACGTGGCGCTCCAGAGAGAGGTGCTCCTCTCCAGAAGGTCATGCCACGTCATCATCGTTGGAAAGGGCGAGGCGACGCTGGTTCTCCCTGGACTGCTGGGGTCCAAGGGAGATGCCGGGCTGGCACCCAAACTTCTTGTTGTCGAGGACGATGGAGGAGAGCGATTGGATGGCGGTCTACGCCCATACCAACTCTCCTCCCACCGTGATGATAAAATCTAGGCTCCCAAAGCGCACGTGTGTGCCTGAGACCCAGCTGACATTGTGGTTAGCCATCCGAGGCCTGGTTTGGAATGCGCAAAGCCCCCTACCTGGTGCGCCAACTGTCGGTGTTTCGAACAAGCACCGGCTAGTAAATTTATAATTATGCGCATTAGGCCCGGATGGTGCGCTAAAGAACACAAGGTTTATACTGGTTCGGGCTGAATGTCCCTACGTCCAGTCTATTGCTGCTCATGTTATTAGCGCTGAAAGTGGTTCGTAGTAGGGGGTACAAACGGTCGAGAGAGGGACTGGTCCCAGGTCTCTGATGGAAGGGTCAAAAGGAGGCCAAGAGCCAGGCGGCGGCTTGGCTGTGTATGCGAGTTGAACTGAACTCTCTATGAGTTCGTCTATATGTGAGTTGTTCATTGAAAGTCGATCCCTCTAGTGGGGAGCCCTGCCCTCCCTTTTATAGACCAAGGGGGGAGCAGGGGTTACAGATGGGAGAAAGAGGAAAATACCAAGGGTATAGAAGGTCCTTCGAAGGATTCGGGTCTTCCTTTTTCCCTGTGCCTGCCATGTATAACATGGCAGACAGTGTTAGAAGTGGCGTGTCGGCTGATCTTTGTAGGCCATGCCCTGGCCCTCTTTAGCAAGTGGGTGTGTCCCATCCCGCCTTTGCGGGCGGTGTGTTGATCTGCGTCCCTGTGGGGAGCGGGACGCGCGGTGACTGCTCGTTTGCCACTATAGGGGATGGGAGTCCCCCCTTGGAAAGTAGTGGTTGTCGTATGTCTGTGTCGGACTCCTCGCCTGGGGACAGAAGGCGGTGCCTACAACACTGTAGGGCGAAGAGCACGGACCCGCAACACTATTCAGGCTCTGCTACGCCTGGAAGGGTCTAAGCGTCTATCCCATCATGCCCTGGCGGTACTCTCCTGTAGGGCCACAGGGCATGGTCCTTGATGCTGTGGTTGACCCGAATGTCTTGTCCTACCCTGTGCCTAGCATCATGAGGGAGCGGGGTACAATTGTCAAGCGAGGCGGAGCCAATCCTTGGACATCGGGCGAGGCGAGGTCCATCAGGCGAGGCAGAACCTAGCCTTCGAAGGTCGGGCAAGGCAGAGCCCAGCCCTCGGGGGTCGGGCGAGGCGGAGCCTAGCCCTCAGCCCTCAGGCGAGGCAGAGCCATCCTCCAGCCATCGGGGGAGGCGAAGCTAGCCGACGGGCATCGGGCGAGGCAGAGTCTAGCCCTCAGCCCTTGGGCGGGGCAGAGCCGTCCCCCAGCCATCGGGGCTCAGCCCTCGGGCGAGGCGGAGCCATCCCCCAGCCATCGGGAGAGGCAGAGCTGGCCCACAGGCCTCGGGTGAGGCAGAGTCTAGCCCTCAGCCCTCGGGCGGGGAGGAGCCGTCCCCCAGCCGTCGGGGTTCAGCCCTCGGGTGAGGCGGAGCCGTCCCCCAGCCGTCAGGGGAGGCGGAGCTGGCCGAAGGGCATCGGGCGAGGCGGAACCAAAACTCCTGTCGTTCAGGCAAGAAGCGCAGCAATGCTCTTGTCCATTCGGGAGTTTTTAACGTTCGATGGTTATTAGTTCTATCTCCTTGGGTACCCCGGTATTAGGTTCCCGACAAGCCTAATCCCTCTTTGTTGAGAGAAAACCTTTGGCTACCCAAGCACTTTAGCAAGCGGGCATCTCCACCATAGGTATTGCCTATGGCACGAGTGAGCTCATTCACATCCTTGAGGGTCTTATTTTCCATCATTAGTGAGGCATCACAAGAGAGACCATCACTCAAAGGTGAAGTGGAAGTGGTAGTGCTACAAGAAGAGTTAGTGGGAGCAACTACAATGGGCTTAGGAAAAGATTCATCAATAAGATCACAAGTTAGTCTCACATCATATGATACGATCACTTGCTCCTTCTTGGCTTCCTCCACTTTGACTTGCTCAATGAGAGAGGAGTGAGCATTTTTAAGCTTAAAGTGAGCTTTGTCAAGCTTCTCATGGGCTTCCATTAGCCTCTCATGAGTGGCATTGAGCTCATCAAAGGATTGCTCAAGAACTTTTAACCTCTTATGTAATTCTTTGCACTCCTTTCTCTTCATCTCATTGCAAGCGTGCACTTGCTCACACATGTCCAAGAGTTCTTCCTTGGTGTACTCCTCATCCTCATCATCATCATTATCATCATTCCTACAAGTATCACTTTCACATTCATCATCATCACTCACATCATATTTTACCTCGGTAGGCTTTGCCATGAGGCATGTCGATGGAGTGTCGAAGATGGAGAGCTTATCGTTGATGGTGATGCTTGCTAGTGCTCTCTTGATAGATTTCTTGTCATCATCACTAGAGCCATCACTATCCAAAGAGTCATCACTATCCCATGTGACCACATAGCCTCCACCTTTCTTCTTCTTTTGGAAGGTCATTCTCTTCTCCTTCTTCTCCTTCTTTTCTTTCTTATCCCTTTTGAGCTTCTTCTTCTCATCCTTATCATTGTCACTATTGTAGGGACAATTTGCTACAACATGATCGGGGCTCTTGCAATTATAGCATCTTCTCACATATTCTTTGCTTTTGGTGTGATCTCTTCTCTTTCTTGCACCATAACCCTTCTTCTTCATGATTTTTTCCATCTTGCGGACAAAGAGGGCCATAACTTCATCATCAATATCACTAAGATCATCATCATCACTTGATTCTTTCTTGGACTTGTCCTTGTTTTTGGATGATGATGAACTAGCCTTGAATGCTATACTCTTCTTCTTCTTGTCTTCTTTCTTCTTGTCATCCCCCTCCCTTTCCACACGGTATGTCTCTTGGGTCATAACATTACCTAGTACTTGGTTGGGGGTAATCTCCTTCAATCCTCCTCTTATGATGAGCAATCTCAACATCTCAAATCTTGGAGGTAGACACATCAAGAACCGATAAGAGACATCATCATCCTTGATATTCTCTCCGAATGCCTTCAAATCATTGACAATCACTTGTAAATGATGGAACATCTCCGGAATACTCTCATCTTCCTTCATCTTGAAGCTTGTCAATTTATCCTTGAGGATATACAACTTGGCACTCTTCACCGCCGATGTGCCCTCATATGTTTCCTCCAATCTCTTCCACACCTCATTTGCTCTTTCACAATCCTTGATTTACTCAAACACCTTGAAATCAATGGCATTATATATGGTATTAAGAGCCATTGTATTGTATTGCTTGTTGATCTTATCTTGGTTGGTGGGATCATCGGGAACAATGATAGCATAGTCATTCTCGGTCACTTCCCATACTTGATCATTGATTGAATCAAGATACATCCTCATCTTTCTCTTCCAATAATCATAGCATGTGCCATCAAAGAACGGTGGTTTGCCCCCCACATGGTTGAACACAACTTGAGCCATAATTTGACACCGAGGTTGTTAAGCCTTTAATCAAACGGTGACCACGGCTCCGATACCACTTGAAAGGTCCTAATATGGCTAGAGGGGGTGAATAGCCTATTTAAAATTCTACAAATCAACTAGAGTAATTTGATTAGTAAGACAAATAGCGAAATACAAACTTGCTCTAGCTCTATGAGGGTTGCAACCCACCTATCCAACAATTCTAGTTGCAATGATTACTAGACACACAACTTGTTATGATACTACTCACTAAGAGCTCTCAATCTTGCTACACTAAAGAGCTCCACTAGATGAACTTAAATAACAAATCAAGCTATCAATTCTAATTACACTAAAGACCGTGTCACCACTAGTTTACAAGAATATAAAAGAGTGAGTAGGGTGATTATACCGCCGTGTAGAGGGATGAACCAATCACAAGATAAATATGAAATCAATCACCGATAGAATGTCAATTGGCAAGAGACAACTGATTTTCTCCCGAGGTTCACATGCTTGCCAACACGCTACGTCCCCGTTGTGTCAACCAACACTTGGTGGTTCGACGGCTAAGAGGTGTTGCACAAACCTCGTCCACATGATTGGACACCGCAAGAACCTACCCACAAGTGAGGTAACTCAATGACACGAGCAATCCACTAGAGTTACCTTTCGGCGCTCCGCCGGGGAAGGTACAAATACCCTCACAATCACCGGAGATGGCCATGAATAATCACCAACTCGTGCCAATCCTCCACCGTTGCACCAAGCCATCTAGGTAGTGGCAACCACCAAGAACAACAAGTGAAATTCGCAGCAAAACACGAATACCAAGTGCCTCTAGATGCAATCACTCAAGCAATGCACTTGGATTCTCTCTCAATCTCACAATGATGATGAATCAATGACGGAGATGGGTGGGAGGGTTTTGGCTAAGCTCACAAGGTTGTTATGTTAATAAAAATGGCCAAGAGGGTGAGCTTGAGCCGGCTATGGGACTTAAATAGAAGCCTCCACGAAATAGAGCCGTCGGGCTCATCACTGCACTGAACACGGGCCGACAGGACGCTCCGGTCATATTGACCGGACGCTGGACCTCAGCGTCCGGTCGTGCGATGTGCGCCATGTGTCATCGACTTCAAACACCGACGCTCGATTTCAACGGTCAAGTGATGACCGAATGCGTCAGTTAGAAAGTGACCGGACGCTGGATCTCAGCGTCCGGTCGTTTACAGTAAGGTTCCAAACGCGACATTTCACGACCGGACGCGTTCGGTCATGCTCGACCGGACACACCCTGCGTCCGGTCACTGAACGTTTCCTCTGTGCGCCTCACGTCAGCATACGTCAGCACTGACCGGACTCAGACCATGAGCGTCCGGTCAGTTTACACTCTAGTGTCCGATCACAAGACCGAGACAGTGTGCTTTTTGCTATCATTGACCGGACGCTAGACCTGAGCGTCCGGTCACTGCACCACCAGCGTCCGGTCACTCTGTGAACCCCTGTCTTTTTTGTATAGGGTGCCGGTGGCACCGTCGGACTGTCCGCACTCTTTAGGCGGACACTCCGCCGATGAAGTTTCTAACCCTTGCTCAAATGTGCCAACCACCAAGTGTATCACCTTGTGCACATGTGTTAGCATATTTTCACAGACATTTTAAGGGTGTTAGCACTCCACTAGATCGTAAATGCATATGCAATGAGTTAGAGCATCTAGTGGCACTTTGATAACCGCATTTCAATACGAGTTTCACCTCTCTTAATAGTATGGCTATGTAATCTAAATGTGATAACACTCGCTAAGTGTCTTGATCACCGAAATAAAATGGCTCCTATTATTTATACCCTTGCCTTGAGATTTTTGTTTTTGTTTTTCTTCTTTTTCAAGTTCAAGCATTTGATCATCACCATGCCATCACCATCGTCATGATCTTCGTCATTGCTTCGTCACTCGGAGTAGTGCTACATATCTCACAATCACTTTGATAAACTAGGTTAGCACTTAGGGTTTTATTAATTAACCAAAACCAAACTAGAGCTTTCAACGGAGAATGCATGCGCGTGGGAGGTCCGCGGGAGGGCAATGGAGGGCAGACACACTAAACATGAGCCGTCGGATTTGGATGAGTAATGAGAGAGAATGGCTAAGAGATAATCTGGTGCATCTATTTTGATGGTGTTATATTTTCTGGGTGTATTTATGGGTATGAATATAGCATAGGTCATGACTGTAGAGCAGGCATTTATTGTGTGGTTGTAGATTTATTTTAACTGATATATTATAGGATTTGGTAGATAGATGAACAGGCAGGACTGTAGGAGCACCAAATGACGATCAACAGCGTGAAGTCGTGAACTGATGATGCTTTCGTTGCTTTTGTCAATGCCTACCGGCTACCACGGCAGTACGAGTAGATCCGAATCTGACAAATCGCCGTTGGCACATCCAAGCGTCCTGCTACGCTCCTGCTTCACCTCAATCCGTCCATAGCACAGAACTGCCGCGGGCGACACTCCCAAAGCCGGAGCCACGCCGGCCGGCACACCGCCGCCTCCCTTGACCAGCCTCGCCGCCGCAGCGGCAGCCATGGCCACCGCTGCCCGCTCCCTCCACCTCCAGGGTCCGACGCCCTCTAAACCCTCTAACCCCTCCCACCACCGCCTCCCTGTCCCCTCCCACCTCCGCCCCCAACGCCGCCGCCTGGCCGCCTCGTCCTCCGACCTCACCTCCTTCCCCGAACCGGCCCCCGCCACGAACGGCGTCCACGTGTCGTGGGCGGCGGCCTCCTCCGTGGCCGCGGCCGCGGCCGCCATCGACGTGGACGCCGCCACCGAGGCGGAGCTGCGGGAGAACGGGTTCC
This sequence comes from Miscanthus lutarioriparius, assembly GCA_904845875.1. Classification (NCBI taxonomy): domain Eukaryota; kingdom Viridiplantae; phylum Streptophyta; class Magnoliopsida; order Poales; family Poaceae; genus Miscanthus; species Miscanthus lutarioriparius. The sequence goes on from CAJGYO010000002.1 coordinate 133,965,251, forward strand.
GGAGCACGCGCCGCACCAAGCTCGTCTGCACCGTGGGCCCCGCCACCTGCGGCGCCGCCGAGATCGAGGCGCTCGCCGTCGGTGGCATGAACGTCGCGCGGGTCAACATGTGCCACGGCGACCGCGAGTGGCACCGCGGGGTCATCCGCGCCGTCCGGAGGCTCAACGACGAGAAGGGCTTCGCGGTCGCCGTGATGATGGACACCGAGGGCAGCGAGATCCACATGGGCGACCTTGGCGGCGCGCCCTCCGCGAAGGCCGAGGTCAGCGCGCGACCCTGCCTCAGCTATTATCTCGTTCCTTCTCCTTCCTAGGTTCATTCCATGCTTAAACACTGAATGATGTGCGACTGATATACTGATTCGTCGTTCGTGCATCTGATGAGATCTCGTGAGGATGACCCCACTAAGGTGATGTTAGTCATGATGAGGTTTAGCATGTAAAATCTGAAGAGAATTTATCCAATGGCACTCATAAGTTTCGTTTACTGAGATGCGTCCTGAAATTTCGTTTCTCTTCTTAAATGTGTTATACAAATGACTGAAATTTTCATGTTAGAAAACTAAGCTACCTGTGATGAGAAAAAAAAACGAACTCAGCTGCATAGGCTGCACTTGTTGAGGCTATATATGTTATTTGAAAAGCACTAGAGTTAACTACAATAGGAGTAATCTTGTTCATCAACCCTGTTTTCCTTTCATTCATGTCTCCCACTATTGGTTGAGATAGTAGTGTGTAATCTGTTGGGGAACATTAGAGGGCTAATTGAGCTATGAACTTTTCTGAATTAGAGAGTAGAGACCATATTGTAAATTGCGGAGAAATTGTCTGATGGCACTCCTGAGTTTCGTTTACTAAGATGTGTCCTGAAATTATGTTTTTCTTCTTAAATGTGTTTTACAAATGACCGAAAGTTTCATGTTGGAAATCTGAGCTACCCATGATGGTAAAAAAACAAATTCAGCTGCATAGGATGCGCTTGTTAAGGCTATATATGTTATTTCAAAAGCATTAGGAGTAATCTTGTTCATTAACCCTGTTTACCTTTAATTCATGTCTCCCACTATAGGTTGAGATAGTAGTGTGTAATCTGTTGGGGAACATGAGAGGGTTGACTTGAGTATTGAACTTTTCTGAATTGGAGAGTACATACCGTATTGTAAATTGTATTAGCATAAAAATAAGTCTGATTTAGAACCATGATAAAAAGTAACCACTAAATTATGACAAGAGAAATAACAAATGTGCTATGAGGCCATGATATGACAAAGACCTCTGAGTTTAGATAATGCATGCATACTGTGAGTACTTCAAAGGTGGTGGTGGGTGGGGGAGATGCCTTAGTGTTTTCCTAAATGGTAAACAGCCGGTCACCTACTGTTTAGCCATTATTCAGGCTAAACGGAAATTTAAACAGGCAAAACATCCGTTTAAACAGGTTAAATGGCTATTTAGGAGAACAGTGCATCTAATTTGCAATGTACTGAAGTTTTAGGACCAAGTTTTGTCAGTCATCACTTATCAGAATTTACTCTTCCCTTGGATTTTGCAGGATGGAGAAGTTTGGACATTTAGCGTTAGATCTTCTGACACATTGCTCCCAGATCGAATCATTCATGTGAACTATGATGGCTTTGCTGAAGGTTATCCATCAATGCTGATCTTCTTTCTTGAGTCTACTTTTTTTAAAAAGATATCTGTATCAAAATGACTCCGATGCATTAATGTGACTATAATTTTCCTGCTTTAATAAATAATCAAAACCCTACCCAGATGTCAAAGTTGGCGATGAACTATTTGTGGATGGTGGAATGGCCAGGTTTGAGGTGATTGAAAAGTTAGGGCCAGATGTGAAGTGCCGCTGCACTGATCCTGGTTTGTTGCTGCCACGGGCTAATCTTACTATATGGCGCGATGGCAGTGTAGTGCGAGAGAGGAACGCTATGCTTCCTACAATTTCATCAAAGGTAATTTATATAGTGAAAAAACACTTGCTTTGATTTGGAATTTGCTGCTCATACTTTGTGCTCAACATTCAATGTAGATATTCAGCTCAGACCGAATGTAAATTTATGCCATTCCATATTGACCCCTTGGGTTGTCTGATCTTTTTCCTAATGGCTAAAATTAGTTTCAAGAATGTGAAGGGTTGGATCACTCTGGAACGTTTATCTTATAGACTTCTAGTCTAGAATAAGATAAGAAGTGCCTGTAAAATTGAGTGAAATATTCTTCTCTTATATAGTGCAATCAATCAGTAGCTAATAAAGGCTTGGGCACTACTTGGAGATAATAATTATACTTATGACCTCATCTTTGCAGGATTGGATTGACATAGATTTTGGAATTGCTGAAGGTGTTGATTTCATCGCCGTATCATTTGTCAAGTCTGCTGAAGTAATTAATCATTTGAAGAGTTACATTTCTGCACGGAGCCGTGGAAGGTAAGTAGGATTATGTTTTGAAAGTTGTCACCTCGTCACATGCACAATTCACATGTAGGATGTAGCTGGGTTTAATAGTAACATATTGATTATCCTTTTTTTTCCAAAACAGAAAGGTAGTGCTTTACTAGTCATGAGCTTGGCTTCTGGATGATAACTTGATAAGTATCGGTGCATGTATTTAACGAATTCTTGAGTTTGTGTACATTAGTGTGGTTAGTGTGGAATCTGCCTTTTTTTTTGTTTTAAATGGTTTGGTTGATAATTTGCATACTAGCAGTTTGGTTGTGGACACTGAAAGCTGTAGCAGGTCTATATGCCCTGGTTTACATGTGCCGAGTGACCATCACACTTAATGGCTTAGAAGTTAGATACCATACACGTGATGTTTTAATTTCATTTACAAGTTATTACTTGGTTGTCTAAATTGTAATTGTTTCATTGTTTGTCCCAGTGATATAGGGGTCATTGCAAAAATTGAGAGCATTGATGCTCTGAAGAACCTGGAGGAGATTATCCGTGCATCAGATGGAATAATGGTAGCCAGAGGGGACTTGGGGGCACAAATCCCCCTGGAACAGGTCCCTTCCATACAGAAGAGAATAGTTAGAATGTGCAGACAGCTCAACAAGCCAGTCATTGTTGCTTCTCAGCTTCTGGAATCAATGATCGAGTATCCTACACCTACTAGGGCTGAGGTTGCTGATGTTTCTGAGGCAGTCCGCCAGCATGCAGATGCTCTCATGCTTTCTGGTGAGTCAGCCATGGGGAGGTATCCAGATAAGGCTCTCAGCGTGCTTAGGAGTGTTAGCCTGAGGATTGAAAGGTGGTGGAGAGAGGAGAAGCGCCACGAGGCGCTGGAGCTTCAAGATGTCTCGTCTTCATTCTCTGATAAGATATCAGAGCAAATATGCAATTCAGCAGCCAAAATGGGTATACCCTGCACTACACCACTATCCACTGTAATTTTGTTATAAAAGCATATAAGTAACTACTGCATTTTAGTGCATCCTATTTGTGCCTCTGACTCTGAGATTAACCTTGAAGCTAGTTTGTGTCTCATATATTCAGAACTAGTTCAGATACTTTGCATCCTGCCTTGTGCATAGTGGCTGCATCTACATAAACATTTGAACCTACCTTTTGTGCTAACTTGTGTGCTTTGCTTACTCACAGCCAACAACTTAGGAGTTGATGCTGTTTTCGTCTACACAAAGGATGGCTACATGGCCTCTCTGCTCTCACGATGCCGCCCCGACTGCCCCATCTTCGCGTTCACGTCCTCGATGTCCGTCAGGAGACGGCTGAACCTCCAGTGGGGTCTCATCCCATTCCGGCTCAGTGAGTCCGATGACATGGAGAGCAACCTCAACCGCACCTTCTCCCTGCTGAAGGCCAGGGGCATGGTGCAGTCCGGAGACCTGGTGATCGCGCTCTCCGACATGCTGCAGTCCATCCAAGTGATGAATGTGCCCTAGGAATAGGATCGCATACCCAGCTGGTTCCTTGACCAGAAATGGAACGTACAATAGGAGCTTTTTTTGTTTGTATAATTTGAAGTATATCCCATTGGCAACCGTCTTTAGCATGTTTCTGGCTCATGTCCAGACTCTTTGTATGTCGATATTGATTTTGCATCGGTGTGATTCAGGTTCGGACTCGATCATTTCAAAATTCAAACAGAACAGAGCTTTTTTATTGTGTGTGTTCCAATCTCGATGATTTTTCTCAAGTAAGGCAATAGCTACAGCAAAATTTGATATCTTCTGTCGCAAGATGTAGCAGAATCTTTGTTTTTTCCCCCATTCACTCATTCAGTCGGAGCACAGCTGCAGCGGCTGCAAAAATACGCCATGCACAGGCGCGGTGGGCAAAACCAGATGATGGGTGGGTGAAAATCAACGTTGATGGTGGTAAACTGTTAATCTCGAAAAGACTGGTCAAGTCCAGAAATTATTTTTGTATAAGACAAACTGCCTTTTCATGTTAATGCTGAAGAGGAGAAACTCAAAGTAAAGGTTTGCCTATTTTTATACAAGACAAACTGCCCGAAGAACAATATGTTACTGTGACAAGGTTTGCCTCAACAAAAAGCAGCGACATGACACATTTTCTTTTTGCAGCCCATGTTATCAACAACATTTTTTTTTTGAATCCAAAACCACATTTTCTTTTGCAGCCAACAACCATGAATCAAATAAGTGCTCATGGAATTCCAAATAAAGAAATCAACCCCGTATCCTGTACAGCTATACCTTTGCCATATTTTCATCGCCACCATTATTAACTGTCGGTACATGTAATTGATAATATGATGTCATGATTAGCTCAAACCATCCTTCTGCACTGCACATATTTCTGTTTGACTCGACCTCCCAAAGGTAAAAGTAAAACTAAAACCGGGGTAAATGGATGTTGCCGCGACACGCTGATGAGGATTATGAGGCTTGAGGTGTGGACAGAGTCTCCGTCGCCCGTCGTGGATGACTCGATACGAAGAAAGAATAGGGGGGCCGCCGGATCACGGGAACAGTGCCGGTGTCTCGCTTTTGCGTGGAAGCAACAGCCAGACAGCAGGTGTGATGTGAGCTCTTGAGACGACGGACAATGCCCTCGCGAGTCGCGACCCCCATCATTGGACCATCCAATCGAGATCCAACCGGCCCCGCCGCTCAACTCAATTGACCTCGCTACACCGCGCGGACGCGCCGCGCGACGCCAAGACCCTGCGTCCGGCCACCGTGCCGGTGCGTGCGTGTATAGTACTGCCGGCCATGCGCCGTGTCCCTCGATCTTTCCCTACCACCCACCACGCGGATTTTAACGCGGCGTGCCGTGAGCCGTGGCCTACTGGCTATTGTGGCCGGCCAGGCCATGCATGCTCGTAGCGTGGCGACAGACCATCGTGTACATATGCGCATGATGCGATGCCTAGCCGGGTTTTCGTCGGTCGTCACGTACGAATTTGATCATGGTGCCCGACCCGGCCCGGTTATCCAAATGACCGCATGTATGGCCTTGGACGGCTACGGATTTCGTCACGATCACCATACCCATACGGGCATTAGGCCGTACGGGCAGCAACAGGGGATGCGAACAAGTGCTGCTGCTTGCGCGCAGAGACAGACACACGCACTAGAGGGAATAGGGAGCTGAGCTGCGCAGGGCAGGCACAGGCACGGACCGCACGGCCCCACCTCGCGTCACCGGCGGGGGCCCACCGGTGCCGTCCGATCCAAGGCGTACGGTCGGAATCAAGGCGACAGCAGGCGGGTCCCGACCCCCCACGCCCCCCGCTGGACCCTCACGCGTGCGTGTACGTGACTGTCAGAGTCACACGGAGGACGCTCGCTGCTGCTGAGTCGATCGGCAGCAGAGCAGGTTGCTCGCTCGCTGGCTGTTCACTTTCCTGCCCTTGGCCTCCGGCCTCCGCCATGGCGGCAGCGGGAGAGACGACAGCCAGCGCCGCCGCTGTGCACCGGCACCCACCTCCATCGTGCACTCGCGTGCCAGGCAGGCAGGCGCAGGAGGCGGCGTAGTCTCGTGGATCCAGCGGCCCGCCTGCTGTGCTGACCCGGGACGAGGCGAAGGCGAAGGCGACGACGACCAGTCGACGAGGAGAGGGGGGAGCGTTCGTCGTCGACGTCCAGGCCAGGGCTCTGTATCTCCATGTCTCGTCGGCTCGTGTTGGGAGGCCTGCAGCTGTGCATGTGGGTGTGCGGCCCCAAAGGAGGCAGAGCGCGTACGCCTGTGGTGGTACTGGTGCATGTTTGCGCGCGTGGTCCAGTAGTCCCTGGCGGGGAATCTGAGGCGGCCGGCCGCTCGTGCCATGTTTGCTCGCAGTCGCAGCAGCTTTGTTCGGATGCTCGTACGTTTATGCCGTTGCACCACCACGGTCCACGGCGCGACGCCACACAGCCACCAGCAGCGTGGTGGCCTGACGCCTTGACCCCAGAGGTACTATGCATCAGGCCGGCAGGCCCTCCAATGCAATTCCTACTGTATTTACCAATCACACTCGGCTTACGACTGGAGCGCTCGTGCACACGCTCGCACACACGTACGGTTGATTAATCCATACTGTATATCAGATCAGATGACTTCACACGACGATCCCAATTAAAACAACGGGCGCTCAGCCCATCACACTTTCTGATCGTGACTAGTCCATATACTACTCCATACTTCATCCATCCATAGGATATATACAGTAAAATTATGTGCGCTTACCTAGCCCAGCTACGGAGTTGAAGTTTTTTGTTTAAGACAGGGTTGTCCGACAACGTCGTTTGAGAACGATGACATATAGAAGCTTTATTATGCCCTGTTTGATCCCATATGATATCAAGTTTTTAAATTGGTTAAAGTTAAGGGCTAAACTTTAGACACTTTAATTCATTTGTGTGATCTTTTTTAAGACTAACTAAACTTTAGACAGTGTTTTAGACCACATATTTAGAGTCTCGATAATTAATATGATCTAAAATTTAGTGGGTAATAAACTTTAGACCACGGGATCCAAACATGGACTTAATTAGTTACTACCAACAGACTTGGTGAAAATGTTTCCTTCTACACCTGAATTTTATCGTCATGTTATAAAATTTTTGGGGGTATTTTAGATAAGTTCCAAGCCCCAATTAAAGGTATTGTCAGAATTAGCTTGTAGTGTTCCTTGCTACACCCGAAGTTTAAGTCACACCAATTTTACCTATAAATTACATTGAAATAATAACTGTAGCTCTAATACAAGTTGAATGTAAACCCAATATAAGTTGAAACTAACTAAAATTAAATTGTGGAGAGGTTTGTTTCACTCGAGTTTAGTTTTTTTTTTGTCTCCATGCATGCTATTTCCTCCGTTCCAAATTATGAATTACTATGCCTGTAGACATATTGTATATACATGTGTGCACAAAAGCTATGTACCTAGAACCCCAATAGACTTGCAATTTGAAATAGAGGCAGTAATTAGGAAGAAGAAAGGGAATGAAAAAGAACAGATGTGGGGAGGAAGATTTTCACAATCCCACTAGCAAATATGTCCGGCCTGCGCATATAATAGGACATACAATTTGTTGCATGGTTACCTAGGTCGCCTCCGCCAGAGATAATAAGTAAACTATTTATTTGTTGGATTGGACACTTGGACTTAATTGGACTTGGTCCAACCTTGTTTCAATTAAATCAAATAAATTTAGTAAGTTGTTTGTCATCTAGTAGTAGTAGAAGCCTTTTCACTGTTACTAGGTTTTATTTTCGTAAATTCGCATTTTTTACTGTTAAGAAAACGACAACACGCAATGTCCATATAATAACAATCTTTGTACTTCCAAAACATTCCAAATTTTGTTATGTCATCGCGTAAACAAGGAGGAGATGACGGAGAGATCTTTTGCTTGCGTTGGGTTAATTGTCTGACTGGCCTAGCTAGATTGCTAGTGGTAGACAAGAAAAAAGAAGTGCAACTATAACCCGCGTAATCAGCGAAGAAGCAGTAAATCGGCTAAGATAGGTTGTGTGGAGGCATAGTATAAGCGAGAGTGACTGATGTAGGATGGATGGCCACTTGACGAGTTCCTTTCTCAGTTCGCCTTTGCTTGCACTGGGGCCTTCTTTCGCCGCTTCTAGAACGCTGGGCGTTTTTCTTTTGGAAATTAAAGGCAGTACGGGCACATATACGACGTTAGATTCAAATGACAGCATGTTCGCTCGTTTGGATACGATCGTGGATTATAAGTTGAAATAATATTTTTCTCTTACACTAAACTAGCCAACAGTAAATAATCCACAATCATTTACGGGCTGCCGAACAGTCTGTTTGAAGGGTGCTATACGAGAAAAGTCATGACGTTCGGAGGTGATTTGAGAGAGGGAGAGAGATTTGTTTCATGGTTTGGGATCTCCATTACGCTATCCTTTTCCGGTTTTCCGGGTCATCAACTAGGGTCGGGTGGATAGAAATAGAATGATTGATGACGGGTGAATAATTCACCACGACAGTGAAAAGAAAAAAAAAAAAACTCGTCGGCGTCAGACAACCAACCTAACCACCGCAAGGTCGCCGCGCGTCGCTTAAGCTTACGGCATCGGGCTTATCTTAATTATTAATGTGCAAGGCACCCGTCATCACCTCTGCAAGTTGCCCGCCGCACGAATATATTACTGTGGTAATAATAATAATAATAATATAACAGTGGGTTTTATTCGGTTCTCCCGAGGAAAACAACGCTGCATTTTGTCGTATACATATACGACAACGACATGACGATCGGCCTGTTCGCTTTGTAGTAAACGATCGTGGATTATAAGTCAGAATAATATTTTTCTCTCACACCAAATCAACCAGCGGTAATAATTCACGATCGTTTCAGCCGAAACGAATATCTGGATACTAATATTAGGAGGTAATAATGAGCAAAGTTGTCACATGAACATGAGTACAGTTATATATATAAGGTACAATTCTCGTGATGTCGCGCGAACACAAACCGTACCAAGCACGCGTGCACAAAAGAGTGGCGGGAGCAGGGGGATAACGGAAAAAATAAGCCGAAACACTGTTCCGGTTAATTTGTTATGAGAGAAAAACACTGTTTTAGCTAAAAAAAATAAGTTGAAAAGTATGGATTATAAGACAAGCGAACGAGAGACTTACTCATCCGTTACTGAAACCATGTCCAGTGCACTCAGTATTGTCTAGTACTCAAACATGGTTTAGCACCATGCTACAATGCCTGAGTACGTTTATGCGGTTGCTGAATTCGCTTTTTTTTCCCAAAAAACTGAAACAGACAAACGAATTTTCCAAAGTATCGCTTCAAGAATTTGTCAGAAAAAGCAAGGAAGGGTCTGTAGCTGGATAACTGGAATAATGCAGAAGCTTCCAGCCGAAAATAAGCTAATGACCCTCGGGGACGGGGGAGGCCCATCTTAGTTACCAATGCAAGGAGAGGTTTGGACCCCCTGGTACGGAACGGTGCCCCGACCCTAATTAATTAATCAGATATCAAGGGGCAAGACAGGGAAGGGAAGGGCAGGGCAGCAGGCTGTGTTTGGAATTGGAAGGACATGGATGGATGGGGATGGACGGATGAGCGGCCGTGGCAGTGCGGGCAGTGCAGGCGGGCGCGACGCCCAGGCCCCAGCCCCGTGACAGAGTTAGGCCTTCTTCGGTTCCTTGTGTTCCTCCTGGAATCAATCGAGGTGCTCCTTGAAACGAACGAGCCCTTAAGAGGCGGTAATCAAAAACCGCGGCCGGAACGGAACCATCAGTACGGGTACGGCCAGGGAGCAACCACCGTTAGGTGACGGTGATCCTCATCAGGGTCAGGCCAGGCCCCGTGCAGTGCAGATGACGCTCCATCTCGAGCATGGAGGAAGGAAAGTCAAGCGGGGTCAGAAGAACGATCGATCGATGCGTGGCGTGGTTAACTTGACTTGGCTAGGCTGCTGTCTTGCCGGCGGTGGGCCCACACCGGCAGGTTACCTCTTCAGATGGCATGCATTTGCATTGCACTGCATTCGTCCTCACGGATCTCCTCTCAGCTCGCCAGTACCCAGTAGCATGCACGGTGACATTAGGTGCTAAAATTTACATTAGCCCTGTTCCGTTTCGCATTAAATAAATTTTACAAAACCAATTATATAGATGGAGGCTAATGACAAATTTTTGCTGAAGCAGTGCTGCAGATCAGGTCGATGTCTCGCAAATTAGTCATAAGTGGCAATCTTCTTCTCTGTCGGAACCAAACAGGACCTTATACTGATGCTCGCTGAAGCAGTGCTGCGGATCAGGTCGATGGTGTGGTCGTCTACTTCGAGCGGTCTGTGCGTGCAGTGTGTGTGTCTGTGTGAGCGTGGGCGTGCTCATGCACGCTCATGTGAGTGAGCAGCCGACGAGGAGGATGGATCGTCCATCCATTCACATGCCTGGTCGGTGCAAGGTCAAGTACAGTACGAACTCCGGCCCGGCGGGTTCCGGACCCAGAGCAATCATGAATCATGGGCAGGTGACCCGTACTCCTGCTCAAGCAGAACATGAACAGATCGAGGTAACGATCCAGTTGAAAACTGGAAGAACGTACTCCCTCACTCCAGAAGAAATACAACTACGAGTACTCTATCTGTCCCTTTATCAGTGTGTGTCGTTGTAGCTTTTGAGGAGCAACAGTGAATATGGAGAGTCCAGGTGCACAACAACACAAGCTGTGAACGTGGACAGAGCTGAAGTATGCCACAACGACAAACAATACGGGACAGAGGGAGTAGTTCGGATTTAACCAAGTTTTATGACTTCCCATCAATTTATTATGAGAATACATTTCGTAATTAATCTAATGATATTTATTTAGTATCATAAATATTGATATTTTTTATTTATAATTGGTTGAACTTATTAAAACGTGACACTAGAATTACATTATTTCATGGACTGAGGGAGTAGTAGCATGTTTTTCTTTCTTTCTTTCTTTTTATTTGAAAGAATAAGAACGTGGGCATGATGCATGGTTGCATAAACACCAACAGCTTAAGATAAGCAGTAAGCAACTGTGCGTTTAGCCGTACGTGCTTGACTCGCGCTCGCGGTGATTAACGAATCGTGAGTAGGAGTACAGGCGTGAAAAAAGTTACCTCGCCGGTCGCGTGTAGTAGGGGGCAGGGCAGGCCAGGCCAGACTTTCCCGTGACCGTGAGGATGGATACGTAGAAGGGACGTCGAGCATCCTATCCTCCCGTGAGGCCGTGACTAGGCGGGAGGGACGTCGCACGTCGCTGCCGCCTGCCGGTCTTTCCGTGCCCAACCTCTACCTCTATCTTTTTTCGGGCGACTGCGCAACAGGCAACACTGGTCGGGACGGACGACGGACAGTTACGGCCGCACCATTTGTGGCCGCCGCGCCGACGCTCCCACCACCCACGCCGTCGCCGCGTAGGGCGTAGCCGTGGACGCCCACGCCTGGTCGAGGTGATTAACGAATCGTGAGTACGGCACCTCGCGACGTGAAAAAGTTACGTACGTCGTACCGGTCGCAACGATGACAAGTTGACAACTCGATCGACCATGCATCTGGCCAAGTCTCGTTGTTTGACCACGCTACAGTCGTCGTCCATCCTAAAATTCTCTCTCCGTTCTTGGCGTGGATCAGTCGGTGTATGGAACAGGAGTCTTGACGCAGAAGAGAGAGAGAGAGTGTGTGTACGAAACAATCAGCCCAGGCCGCTAAATTAAAATCTCAAAGTCTCCGCTCGCTCTTCCCTAATCCCTGCGCTGGTCAGTCAAACACTACTGGATTGAATGGTAGTGCTAATGTCGCATTCTGGAGTCCAGATTCCAGGATGTCCGTTTTGGATTATTATTACATGGATTATTATCAGCATTGACTACAAACTTTCTTCTAATTGGTACTACGTTGTACTGTACATGTATTTCGCGGTTTGAAGATGATCGTAGGTACGCTGCATTTCCGAGAAAGCTGTTTATCGAATTATATCAGAGACTTGACAACAAATATATGGTCAAATTAAAGTTGTGTCTTCCGTGGCCGCGTGATATCAAAGTACGCACAATTATGGTTGGAGAGAGTAAACATGGAGAAACTTCTCCGCCTGGATTCAGGTCATATACTACCCTTGACAACTCGTATCTTGCTGCTTTATTATAGGAGATACATAAAATTGTAATCCCTCCATTCTAAATCATAAAACATTTTTAGCTTTACTTTGCTCCGTATCTAAATACAGTGTACATTTAAGTACATAACAAAAAACTATATGTCTAAACATATTGTATATCTAAATGCATAACAAAGAGCTACTCCCTCCGTCCCTATTTATTTGTTGCTACTAGTTGAGTGGCCGTGCATTGCTACGAGAGCTAAATGTTAGAACAAGACAATGCAATTAACGAGCTTTTACATGTTAAGTGTTTTTATCTGATGAATGCGAAACTATTCAATGACTCATATCATCTAGGACCGTACACAAAACAGTCGTACAATGTATATATTTCTTTTACATTACAAATGTAGAAATTAGAAACCAATATCAATTCTGTAAAGCTAGTATTATCACTAAACATTGACCATTATTACCAAGCCGCCAAGCCTTCAACTATACATGTGGACCAAGCATGGCAGAACCATTAAACCACTCCAGCTTATCCTAAATTATCAGCCAAACCTTTTGGAACAATTTGAAATATCTATCTATGGATCCAAGTACAACATTGATCATGGGTAGATAGGTATAAATCACTACTAATTACCAAGTGAACAATTTCAAACACCTCATTTTTTCGGGTAATGTTAGAGCCACTTAACAGACACAACCTTAGTATATATAAGACCACCACCTTGTATATAGTTTATAAAAGAGCAAACTTTATGTAAGTGTATTTTTTGACTCATATTATCAAAAGACACACCAACCCTGCACATCCTATCACCCTTAAGCACTTTGCCCCATCCTATCACCCTTAAGTACTTTATGGTACATAATAATGTTAATTATGGACCATAAATATTAATATTTTAAAATATATTCGTCAAAGTTGAGTACATCTGACTTCTCGAGAATCAAGAACGACATGAAAATAAGGGATGGGGAGACTATGTATCAAGAAAAGCTAAAAAATCTTATAATTTAGAATAGAGAGTATTATTGATGTACATTGTTCCTCGTAACATGCACACGTATCCATATCTCTAGTAGCATTATCATCTACAAAAGATCGAACTCGCGTATATCTTAGTTGACGAAATAGCACTATTCATGCATAGATGTGTGGTGGCTTTAGTGGATCATTATAAAAATGCACGCACACTCATTTATTTCTATGAACATTTAGTTAAGACCGAGCAATGCAAACTCACAACAGGCACCTCGCTATCAACAGACACTTAGTCTACCACTAAAATAATAGCATTATTAAGTCTAGGAATAAATCTAGAAGTGAAGTCAAAATTTTGAATTTGTATGGGCATGTTTCTGCACGAAACGAAACCAGCTTAGCTATGCTTAGTTTACTAGCGCAATAATATTCGACAAGAAAAAATACTTCATCATAAATCAAAAGTTCCATGTAAGAATTTCCTCTCCTTAAACAATGCCATAATAGCTCTCAATGAGTGTTATTAATTCTGCTATTAGGTGGCCGAAGAACTTGACGAAAGTCATGGAAAGAAAAATAAAAAAAACGCCTTGAACAAAAAAAACGTCCTCTAGATTTAAGTATTCTGCCGGCCCCACCGCTTCACATTAAAATAATAGCCCTATCCAGAAAATAAAATCCAGAACGGGCCGAGCCGGTAGTCGGTACACCACTGAGTCCACTCTGCTGCTGCTGCCGTTCCCCACGTCCGCACACCATCCACCCCTCTCCCTGAAAAATTACCAATCCTACCCCTCCCAGTCTGAAACAAGGCGACGAAACCACCACCCACAAAACCGCGGGACCGATGTCGTCTTTTCGCGTTCCCCAGCACGAACGGCAGCGCCGTGATCCCACGGCGCGGGACGCGTGCCGGCGTCCCTGCGACCCACGGCGCGACCGGCTCCGCCACGTACTACCACTGATAGCCCGGTCCCACCGCACGGCGACGTCATGGTGGGCCAGCCTGAGACAGCACTCCCTTTAAATTCGCCCAGGGTCCTCCCGTTTGAACCCCCTCTCTCGCCTGGCTCGCCTGGTGGTTTTCTCCCCTCGCGTTGCGCGTAGACTGTGAAAAAGAGGAGAGGGAGGGGGAAAGAAAAAACAGAGAGGGGGAGCGCTCGCCTCCGGCGAACTGCCGGCGTACGGGCAGTAGCACGCTGGGTGTGGTGGTTGGTTTTGGCCGGTGGTTTGTTGGTGCGGTTGGTTCTGGGTTGGTTACTTGTGCGAGCGAGATGTTGTGGTGGTAGTCAGTCGCTGCGCTTCATGCGATCGATGCCGTTCCAGCTCAAGAACGGTCACCACCACCAGCACCAGCACCACGGTGCCGCCATGGAAGGGAAGCCGCCGCTGCTGCCGACGACGCAGCAGCAGCCCGCGCCGACGACGAGGGTGTCGAGGTTCCGGAGGCTGCTGGTGAGGGTGTCTGCGTCGGAGAAGTTCGCCGCGGATGGGAAGGAGAGGGACAAGGACGAGATGCTGCCTCAGCCACCGCCCGCGGCCGGTGAGGGCGACGCCGCGGGGTCCCTTGGGCTGGACCGCATGGTGCTCAGCTTCATGGAGGAGGCCACCGCCGTCGAGCGGCCGCCGCGGGGGCGCTGTAACTGCTTCAACGGCAGCAACCACGAGGAGAGCGACGAGGAGTTCGACTTCCTCCCCTCCGAGTACGCCTCCAAGCCGGCCACCGCCGGGGCAGGCGACGCCTTGGAGGATCTAAAGGTGCGAAATTTCTTGCGAATTAATTAGGGAAATCTGCAATTCTCCCCCTTCCAAACTCAAACCCAAACCCGCATGGATCGAAATGATGAATGAATGGGGGCTTTGTCTTCGTGGCAGGGCTTGGTGCAGAGCGCGAGCGTTGCGGAGCGGAATCTCCTCGCGGACGCGTCTAGGCTCGCCGACAGGTGCGGCAAGGGCTGCAAGGGCAAGGCGGAGTGCCGCCGCGCGGTCGCCGACGGCCTCAGGGCGCTCGGCTACGACGCCTCCGTGTGCGAGTCCCGGTGGGAGAAGGCCCCCTCCTACCCCGCAGGTATGTGGCGCGGTTCGGTCCAACATATCCTTGGCGTGCGGCTGGTGCTGACCACCGCGGAATCTGTGTGCGCAGGGGAACACGAGTACATCGACGCCGTGGTGGGGAAGGAGGAGGTGAGGCTGATCGTGGAGGTGGACTTCCGGTCGCAGTTCGAGCTGGCGCGGTCGACCAAGGCGTACCGCGCGGCGCTCCAGGCGCTGCCGCCGCTGTTCGTGGGGACCCCGGACCGGCTCGGGCAGATCGTGGCCGTCGTGGCGGAGGCGGCGCGGCAGAGCCTCAAGAAGAAGGGGCTCCACTTCCCGCCGTGGCGGAAGCCGGAGTACATGCGCGCCAAGTGGCTGTCCCCGCACGTCCGCTGCGACGGCGGCGACAAGGTCGTCGTGCCGGGCCCCGCCGCACCCTTGTTCGCGGCGACGCCGGTCCAAGCGGCGAGCTTTTCCGGGGAGTTCGAGCTCGTGTTCGACAGGAAGCCTAGCAGGGATGGCGCTGCCGTGGAGGGCGGCGGCGGCGGCGTCAGCGTCGGCGAGAAGATCACGGTGGTGGTGTCGCCGTGGCGCCCGTCGGAGGAGGCGAGCAAGAAGCAGGAGCAGGTGCCCAAGGCGAAGGTCGTCACGGGGCTCGCCGCCGTCCCCTGAGCGTGGCGTGGTGAACAGAGAATAACTACTAGTACTACTACTAGCTAGCTAGTAGCCCCTCTACTACTACTACCACCCTCTTCTCATAATTTTTTTACCATCCTTTTCTTTTCTTTTCTTTTTCGCCGCGCCTCTTGATCCGTTTGGGGATCTAGTTTTTGGTGTTTTGGTGTTTTTCCGGGTTTTATTTTCGGAAAAAGAGGAAAAAACACTTGCGTTTGCCGCCGTCTTTCGCTAGAACCTTCGCCTTTGGTTTCCTTTTTGACCCTTGTAAGTTTTGGTCTTGGCATCTCGAGGGGCTTTGTGATCCTCCTGTCCTGCCGGGGTAATATGCAGCAGCAGTAGTAGTTTCGGTTTCAGTTGCAAGGAAAGTGATCAAGATGAGGTGAGGTTGCTTGCTTGTGGCATGCCTCATGATCACCGGCTTGCCTACTTGTAGGCGTAAGTAATCACCGTCTCTCCTTGTACTGGTGCTGCATGTAATTGGTACATGGAGGAGATGAACAATGAGTACCGCTTTGTTATTGTTGCTATGGAAGAGAACCAGATATATGAGTAATGGCTATTGCAGATATGCTGTCATTTTTTTTTGAGAATTTTGTTTCTTGTCTCAGTTCTGAATTGAGAATTGCGATCTGCGCCTGTTCTCAATTTGGGTTGTCATACTCGGATAAGAAAGATAGACGTGAGTGTTTAAATTTAAGGGCTAAAGTTTAGTTGTCACGTGGAGGCGTCAGGTAAAATTGTTCGGATAGTAAAGTCCTTTGTAATCTGTGAGACTTTGAATTTACTGAGTCTAATTAATCTACCGTTGTCGTATGTATGCCGTATCACTATATTGTCAAATTATGGATTAATTAGAGATTAATTAGACTTAAAAAATTGATCTCATAAAATAGTCGTAATCTATGTAATTAATTATTTTTTATTTCTATATATATACATGTTTAAATATATGATGCGACAGGGACCAAGGAGGAACTAAACAAGATGATAGATACATGCTCTAGATACGATCTTGATGAGCTACCTGATCAAGCAAAGAAGCTACTGGCATGGTCGCATGGACGATGCTCTCCGTCGTCCAGTTGCGCGAGTACGGAAATAAGGTTAGAATATTGAGCGGAATGCGGAGAAGCGCAGTGGATCGGCGGCAATCTCCTGGCACTGGCACTGGCACGGCGTGACTCCGCTCGTGCAGTCTCGGGAGGAGTGCCGCTGCCTGACGGTGCAGGGCCACCGCAGCCGACGCCCTGGCCTCCCTGCTCACCTGCTGTGTTGCTGCATCGATGCCAGCACTCAACTGTGAGTGCCCTGCCCATGGGAACGCCGTGACGCCGCGGATCGCCTTTACCTCCGTCGCACTTCACCCCTATCACCGCAGTAAAAATGAACTCTCCTGGTGTCTCCGTCCCCCGTTTTAATACCTTAAATATGACCAATCATACATAAAAATATTCATGTTTATTATAATATCAAATAAATACAATCAGATTAATTATGAAATATATTTTTATAATAAATTAATTTAAATCTATAAATGTAAATATTATTTACTAAAAGATTTGGTCAAACGTGAATCATTTTTTGTGGCACGTAACCTATAGTTGTATTTTTTTAAGGACGGAGATAGTACTAGTCTTGGTACGACAAATAATGTTTTTCCTATTTACTAATACCCTGTGCTTGAAAAAATAAAATAGGTCGTACAAGGGCAGTTAAACGCGTCAAAGAAACGAGCAGGACTTGCACCGCTAGTTGCAGGGGAGGTCCAAAGTACGGTCGTTGAAACACGAGGAGAAAGAGGTAGCCTTTTTTTTTTTACCCTGCTGGTTAGTGGTTGTACACGAAAGAAAAAAAAAGGGGGGGGGGGCAGGAGTTTGGCAATTGGCACCACCACCACCAACCCGTCCGGGATCCTCGTGATACGCACCCACCGTTTCCGTTTGGGACCTGGCGGTTAAAGCGAAAGGCGCTCGGTGAAACCCAAGCCAGCCACTCCACGGACCGCGATCGCTCATGTGTGCGGGCCGGCCTCGGCACGAGTGAAAACTGCGTCGCGCTCGTGCCCTGCTCGCAATCCACCACGTCCCCGCACCCCCGCGCCCCCTCGGAAGCCAAGCCATGATCTCATCCCACGCACCGCGCACGCCTTGTTTTCTCCCCCGCACCCACCGCTTTTCGTTCCGCCTGCCTGCCCTGCCTGCACGATGGATCGACATCGATCGGCCTCGCGCTGCAGCTGCACTGGCAGTGGCAGCGGGGGGCGTGACGTCGTGGCGTGCTCTCGGGTCGGGTGACGGGACGAGCGGCGGGGTGGCGCCGCGGCGTCTGACCACCTGGCGCCACGCGGTTGCGTTCCGCGCGCCGAGGTGCCGAGTGGAGAGCTGGAGGCTGCTACGCGCGGGCCGCGTGGCCCGAGGGCTCCACCGTGTCAAGGGCTCAAGGCAGCTTTCCGTCGTGTCAAACCACGCTTTGGACTTTTGGAGCTGAGCTGAGCGGCCTTCAGGCGTTAGAAGAGTAAAAAGGTGATAGCCGACACGGGCACACCGCGAGGCAGCAGAGTGACGTACGTTTCCCTCCCCGTCCCCGACGGGACGGGGTCCCCGGTTACCGTTGGACGGGGCCACCTGTCTGTAACCGTGGCCGTAATTTCTTCCCTTCCTCCTCCTGCCCCGGCCCCGGGTGGTGGGTCACCTGCACTGCACAAGCACAGGGGCCCGTGAGGCCGTGACCGGAGCCCACGGCCGCGGTAGATAGCGCAGTAGTGTCCTCTGTGACCGCTCGCGTGAACCAGCAACGATAAGAACAGACTGAGTGTCCTCTGTGACCGCTCGCGTGACTGCGTGAGATACTCCTACTGCTCTGCTCCGGCCGGCAGTGGTGTGTGGTGCAGTAGTACCACTGGTGTGTGTGGCGGTGACTGGTGTGGTGGTTGGCTGGTCGTGGTGAGGATCGTTGCTCGCAGGAGGGCGTCATAGCTGCAGGTGGTAACAGATGCCACGCCATCTGCCAGGAGCAGCAGCCGCCGCTTGCTTTCAGGGAGCGGACGATTTTCCTGCTTCCTGAATCATAGCTGCAGGTGGTAACAGATCACATCAAATCTTTAGTACACATGGGTATTAAATATGCCATCTGCCAGGAGCAGCAGCCTGCACGTCTTGCTTTCAGGAAAGCTACGCGCCACCGGCTGCGCCTCCTGAACTTCAGAGGCAAGGAACGCGCCGCTGAAAGAGGAGGGATGACAAATAAAAGGCCGCCAGGCACCACAGGCCGTAGTAGTACTATTCCTGGCGAAGAAGAGAGAATTTGCTCATTGCCATCAAAATCTATAACGATGTGTTCATTGCCATAAAAAATCATAGCTTTTCTTAACTGCCATCAAATTGTGGTTTTTTATTCTCTAACTGCCATTCTGTTAGTCATCTGTTAGATAGGATGGGGAAGACAGTTTACCCCTCCAAAAATTTGATCCAAGAATTCCTTAATGCCATTGGTGTCCAGAACCATATACCAGATAAAATGGAAGACCTCATAAAATGGAGATCAGTAAATGACAGCAACATAAATATGACAGCATCAATATAAATATTATAGGAACATGACATGCAACCTTAAAGCAACATTTTGAACACAATTAACATGGCATTAGACATACACTGCATCGATATTTATTCATTGGTTCAAATGTTTACTGGCGAACACAGTTAACATGGATGTAGGAAGCCATGTGTCGGGACTATGTGCCTGCGACGCAATGCCTCCTCAAACCATGTGCAGGGAGGAGGCGTCCCGTCGGTGAAGCGTCCCGGTGGTGAAAGCGTCCCGGCGTCGGTCGGTGGCGTCAGCCGCGCCGGCGCGCGGGCTGGTCGCGGGATCGGGATCGCTCGCGAGCTAGGCTTCATCGGGGTCGGGTTCCTCTTTCTCCTTTTTTTTTTGCGTGCGCTGTTGGCTTGAGGCCGATCCGTTTTGGCTGGGTTGGAAGTCAGACACGTCGGCTTTGGCAGGGCAGAATCGGACACTCCTGTCAAGTGTACATGGAGACATACGCCACGCCGTTTGTTAAATGGCAATTAAGGCCAGTCTCAATATAGGTTTTATGGAGGTTTCATGCACATTAAATAGAGCTCCACATCAGCAGAATTGGAGCTTTTGCATGTATCGAGGAGAGAGAGAAGGGAAACATTTCATAGGGATGAAATGAGTGAGCGTGGTTTCCAAAACTTTGGAAACCGCACGAAACCCCCACTCAGGGCGTTCCGTCGTTTCATCCACCGAGCGTTGTTTTCGCCGCTGAGCCGCGTCAAGGAGGCCCGGTATTTGCTCGCCACGAGGCGGCCAATGGCGGGCTTTGGAGGGAAGGCGGCGAGGAGGCGCAATGAGGGGAGAAGGGAAGGCGGGCTCTGCTGTGAGCATCGCATGGCTGCTCGGATCCGTCATCGAAGGCGCGCCACGCTAGAGGGGAAGGCGGCGAGGGAGGCCGTTGCTGGATGGGAAGGCGGCGAGGGAGGCGGACTGACCAGTGGCCTTCTGTCGGCCGTGGCAGCAGCGGCCGTGTTCCGTCGGCGCATAACCGCCGGTGAGAGAGGAGAGAGAGAGAGAGATATGGTAGGACCCATGAAAGGCTAAAATAACTGTATTAAATTGTGCAATGAAACTATGCACTAAGACTCGAGAGAGACCCGTTTCATGTTAAGTTTCATATCTTGGAAACTGGGAGGTGAAACCATAAAGTGAAACTGGCCTAAGGAAACAAACTACATAAGCAGATGGCAGTTAAGGAAATAAACCACCTATAGGTGACGGTGATGGTAGTTAAGGAAACAAAAAACACAAATTGATGGCAGATAAGGAAAGCTATATTTTTTATGGCAACGAGCGAACAAGTATAAATTTTGATGGCAATGAGCAAATTTTTCTCGAAAAAGAAAGGGAGTTTCTTCTCCTGGTGAAAAGAGGGCAATAATTAGCAACGCAAAACAAAGGGCTTTGATCTTTCCCATCGTCTCTCATCAGTCATCAGACGAGAGAACGTACTAGTGATCATTGCCTAACTGTGCATGACCTGAAACGCCCGCGCCGTGTGGTGAGGCTTTGTGAACAACGTGTAGGCTGTAGAGTAGAGTGCAAAAAAAAGCTTTACTATTATAGTCCGTTTGGTTTCTTACTTTATCTAATTAGCTAGCTAGCGTGTTTGTAAGTTGCTATAGGATAACTAATAATTTATACTAAAAACACACGGATCGTACGAGAAGATAATAATACTGTAAAAATTAAATACCAACGTTAAAGGCCTCGTTCGGATGGTACGGTTCTGAAGGAATTTGGATGGTTTAGAGGAATTCTAGAGGATTCTGTGAGAGGAAAACACATTAGGATGAAAAAAAATAAGTGGATTAAATATCAACGTTAAAGTGACACATTTAATCCAAAAAGCAAAGTTTATGAATTTAACATACCACACGCTTGGCTCACAAACTCTACTTTATAGATTTTTTCGTGATGCGGCTAAGATAATGTTTTATATTGGCGAAAGAAATCTCGATATCCATTTCTTTCATTGTAAAACTAGACAATATTTGAGGTGAGGCATGACAGTTTTTGGTAGCTTTCGCATCAAAGCTACGAGATGATTGATGTCTTGGATGATCCTTTTATTAATTTAGTTTTTTATCTATGTTTAATTGTTTATTCAGTCTATTTTTTATAGGCACGCGGTAGATAATAGATGACAAAATTCAAGCATCCATAATTTATCTCTTTGACTTTGAGCATGAGTTTTGTTTTATTTTTAATTGATATATTGTCCTTTTGTTTTTACAAGCGATCTCGGCATGCATGAAAACAAAGATGTCTTTACACTGCAGAAATCTTTCAAGAAAATTATGCATAGATTATTCTTGTATTGAATATTATATATACAATCACCTAAATATTCTAATTAAACTACAAAATTTTGAATTAGGATACGAGGTAAGACATGCAAACAGATATTTCAAAGCTACCTGTAGAGTCCAAAGAACTTAATAAATAAATTCTTCTGTAGGCAATGCAAATTCTTTTTAATATTTCATTTGGTTTAGTTAGTGTTATCATAGTACCCGCATGTATTCATGGGAAATAAATTGAAATGATACTTTTTTTGACACGACACAACATGGGTCCATCGTACTACTAATATCCTTGAGGCAAATCACATAAAGGATGAGAGTACCTCTATGAGATTGCTCACAAGAGACTCAAACTTATATCTGATCATGGTAATGTTGAATTGCTTTGCATCAAAAGCATCAACAATGATAAACGGGGACATATGTTTTAGTATGCATAGTGGAGGAAAATTCAACCTTGTCCTTCTCAGCAGCTTTTATGAGCCTTTGTAGTGCTAACTTGTCCTTACTCAGATAGTTAAGAGGTGCACCATAAAATTATGCACCACTAAGAAAAGTGTCACTATTGGTTGCCTTGATCTAAAAAATGTATCGAAATTAAGAATTACAGCACCTAATTCAACATCTTGGAACAAACACTCAAGTGGATACCTTATTCAACAATATATGTCTATGTGGAATAGTCCTAAAGCCACATATATTTATACGGTGAGTATAACATACTTTGTTTTAAAATTTTATGAGAGATTTTTTTAAGACACGCAGTATTATCCATGTGACAAGCACTAATATTTATATATATAATCGAACCTGTGTGTACAGGATTATATGGAGATGCAACGAAACTTATTCATGCATTTATTGACGCATGAAAGAAATGGATATCGGAGAATTCTTTCTGCCGATATAAAATATTATCTTAGCCATATCACGAAAAAGTCTATATAGTAGAGTTTATGAGCCTGCGACGCCGCGCTCTCCGTGACTATGTTAATTTCACGAACTTTGCTTTTTGAATTAAATGTCACTTTAACGTCGGTATTTAATTTAATAGTATTGTTATCTTATCGTGCGATCCGTATGTTTTTAGTACAAAAGATTTAGTTGTCTCGTAGCAATGTACGGGCACGCTACCTAGTTGAATATAAAAGGAGAGAACTGGCTACATTCGTACATATAATGTACGTCAGTTAAGGTTTTGTTTGAATTAACTCAGTTCGCGAACTAATAGTAATAACTAAATGTGGCATATATCGAATTCTTTTAGTCACTGCTTGTGTGCAGAAGCGAAAAACATCCTAACCGCGCTTGCCCTAATATGAGTATTTGAAGTAATAAACCTTTGAAGAACATCAACGTACCTCCCTTCCAGAGATTGGGTCGAATCCAACCTCGAGCCTTGGAACCCTGCATCTTTTCCTAGACGGGCTTCACTTCGGATGCGCCGGTAGCAATATCAACGATCTCCAATCGATGGAACAAGTCGTATGAATTCCTATACAATGGCTCAGACATGTAGATTTTGTTCTCCTTATACTTGGATACATTTGTTCCACTGCAGCTTTCATTGAAATGTTTAGACACGAACAATGTCTGATCACCGATGTCCCTCACTCTGGACCACTTCGGCGTACGATCGTGGTGGTTGCATTTGTAGATCGTGCTACTGTAGGTGAAGCTCTGTGTCTCATGGAACGTGCTCACCATGGCACCCACAATGTGCAGCTCACCATTTGATTCCAGGTAGCTGTGGTGGCGATGGATGATGAAATGGCGGCGTCGCGGTTAGATATATTGGCCCGGCATGCAGCAGACGGAGATTTCTCTAGTGCAGTCGATCGCCAAGAACTTCTCTTGGCAGTGGACGATGAACCCCATGATGAACTCTAGTTTGGTGTCCAGCAGCGTCCATACGCTGTCGACTCCAACTCGGTAGAACGCGACCTCCGTGTAGCACCCAAACATGGATTCCACGCAGCGGGCGTCGGCGACGTCGACACCGATCTCGATCCGGAAGAACACGTCCCTCATGTCTTATAGCTTGATGGGCTCCACTGCGGCACGCGCCCCGAGGCAGTTGGTGGGATCGAGACCCACCGGTCATGGACCCTAGACACTTGTCTTATAGCGCGCGCGGGGCGGGCCGGCGCGCAACGGATTCAAGACAAGACGCCGCTTCTTCATGAGCGGACCACCCACACGAGGAGCCGACGCCACCTGGTCGCATGTCGAAGCGTCTTGGACAAGAACGAGAGCGTAGTAGAAGCGGGCCCAAAGGTCGCGAACGGGGCGGCGGGCGCGCCATGGGGAGCAAGCGGACAAGGACGCCTTGGGAGCAAGCGGATCGGAAGGACGCCGTTGTGGCTCGACGCGAGACGCCTGCCCGATGGACTCGAGGAGATCCTGGCAGGTCGGATCTCCGGTCGAGGAGAGGTATGGACCTTCTCTTAGGATTGGGAGGTGAGCCATGGAAGCAGATGACATCAACTATGGTTCACGCAAATGGTGAAATTGCGATGGACCATGGATTGGGGCGGGGAAAGGATTCAAAATGAACATACCCAAGGACAATTTCAGAGAAATCAAATGAAAGGCGATGAAAAAGCGTCCCTTTTAGTGAAAGGAGAAAAAAATGCAAAGAGGAGAAGTAAATAAATGTAGGCAGATTTGGTAAGGTTCTCAGAAATGCAAAGATGTTCCTTTTGTCTTAATTCTCTTTCCTTCGGTGTTAATTCTCTTTCCTTTTGCTCGTTGCCATGTATGATGATGCATGCAAACATGCAATGTGTGTATGGATAGCATAATAATTTTTTACTTTCTATTTTACCATGATTCCTCTATCACATGACAGGCAATATTCAATCAAGAAGAATGGCATGATCAATCAGTAATTAAGATATCGTGGAATCGCAAGCGTGGGCAGACGGACGAATCAAAACAAATGTCGCACCAAAAAATGTCCACACTTTGTTCTTTTTAGTTGTATGTAGGAGATTAAAGGTTTGTTCTGTGCTGAAAAAACATTACTAATCGTTTGTAAATTGTTTTGTGCTGACAATATCATCTCATGAGACCCTATTTAGATGTAGTCGTATTCACATCAATCCACATGTGTTGAGATGTATTCGAGTAGAATTTAAATCAAAATCCAACTCAATCCACTCTAACATATGTGGTTTGGGATGAATCTGACAGCATCAAACAAAACCTAAGTTGTTTTCGCAGCTTTCCTGATATCCATAATAGTAGTGACACCGTTTAGAACAGAGACGTCCGGTGAAATGACGTAGTGCAACTTATCGGTTGAAAATAAGGTGTAATATAACTAGTCAATGTTCTACTAGTTGCTGTCTTGATTTCTTTTCCTCCGTAGCGAGCAAGGCGCGGCGGTGGTGAAATCTATTGTCCATCCAGAGAGAGGTTTAGGTGTCCAATCA
Organism: Miscanthus lutarioriparius; assembly: GCA_904845875.1. Classification (NCBI taxonomy): domain Eukaryota; kingdom Viridiplantae; phylum Streptophyta; class Magnoliopsida; order Poales; family Poaceae; genus Miscanthus; species Miscanthus lutarioriparius. Next base: position 133,990,340 of record CAJGYO010000002.1, read on the forward strand.
TCCTTTTTGTAACCCACCACTTATGAGTTCTAACCAAAATGTAGCTGCCAACTAGTAATGCTGGATAAATCAGCAGGAGCACCTTACCCTTTCTTTTTCCGACAATGTTGACACTAGATGGATATTTCGAAAGAGAAGGCCGGAGAAAATGGAGGGGCGGCAATATTCGTTTCATGCACCTCGCCACAGCTGTGTACTCCTACTTTTTCATGAAGCTGACTCATTGTTATATATGCTCCCCAGCTAGCTAGCTGTGCTTCACAAGCCATGAAGCCGATAATATCCGCAAAGCCACCAAATCCGCACAACGAGTTCGTATCAACGTATATCTATTTGCGCAGGTTGACACCTGATTATTACCGCTAATTTTCTCCATGACCAGAGACTTGCTTGACAACGTTAAGTTTACTACTGAGTAATAGTAGAACAAATTAAAGATAAAGGAGAAAATGACTTGGGAGAAGAAAAGGAAAGAAAAGGGAAAACTCGAGCAAATAAAAGCTAAAGCACAGGAGTCGCCTCATGCAGTCATGCATCTTTGATCTTTCTGTTCAGTCATCACGGGAGACGCTTGAACTTGAGAATGCTCTTTTTTTTTTGTGGTGCCATAAAGGGAAAGAAGACAGCAGCAACAACGGGCACGGCGATGAGAACTTTTGGGAGGAACGGACGGAACGGAATCGAACGGGGGAACGGACGGGGGAAAGAATAATCCTCCGATCCAGCACGCGAGCGATGAGAAAAAACCGATGGTCGATGGAGATATCGGACATATATATACACAGTTGGAAAGAAGAAACGGCCGGAGAAACGAAGGAATTTGCGAGCTTTCCATTCGTTTTCACGAGAGGCACCCCCGCATTGGTTTCTTCTTCTTCCCCTGGCCGGGATGGCCCCGCGCCATCTCTTTCGGGACAGAAGGAAGAGAAAGAAAGAATATAAATAAAAGCTGGTGCCGCTCGGCGAGCTAACCGGGAAAACGAGGTGAAATCTCCATCGTATTCCTACGCATCTGGAGCTGTGGTGTCAGCTCGTCTGCTTGCATTGCTCCGTAGTCGTCGTCGCAACTTGCATTGCTCGCGGCCCCCCTCTCGAGTGCTTTTCGTCCAAAAGCAACGTTTGGCACCCGGTGCGCCCGGAGACGAAGGCAGGGAACTGCCGTATAAAAGAAGGGAAAGCGAAATTAATGTATACAGTAGCATGTGTGTGTTTGTGCATGTCGATCTACTACGACGTTTGGTAGCGAAATGGGTGGTATTGCTGGTATTAAAGTCGGCTGATAAGCCGGTTGAAGTTGATTTGATGTGAGAAAAAAATACTGTAGATTCTAGCTGATAAGTCGGCTGATAAATTCGAACGAACAAGCCATTCCTGCTACTGTATTCTACATGTGACATCGATGTCCATCTACAGGGGACGGGGCTGTTTGGTTGTAACCTTACTAAATCAGCATAAGTTAAATTTCAGCGACCATTATAAGCAGCTTCGTTCCAAGACAGGGATCTAAGCTCCGAGCGCTTGAAATAATATAGAGCACCAGACTACTCGGCCTGGGAATTGATCAAAGAAGCCTGCAGAGTAGCAGTGCTCACACGTGCGTGTGATGGGTTCTTGTGTGCGTAGTACAAATCTTCTTTAGGCTGTCTGACTCGATGAAATAGTTCCCTGCTTCATAGGAGTAAGTAGATCACAGGACACGGGAATTTCACTGGGGAGGAAGATGAGTAGCGACTAGCGAGTGGAGGTGGACTGGGCCTCCACAGGAAGGATCAAAGTCAGGAACATCTTTCAATTGGGTGGTCCGCGGCCTAGTTAGTACAGTAGCTGTGTGCGGTGTTCCCTCAGATTCCTCCTACCCATGACCCATCTCATGGCTCGTCTCGTCTCTGATGATGATGGTCACACTCACACCGGCGGAACCAAAGGACTTCTGTTGGTTGGGGGAAAAAAAGTAATGGCAGTTCTAATGGTGTAGCCATGGTACATGCCGTGGATCCATGTTATATAGCCATACACAAACATTTAACACATTGAACTTGAACCATCCTATAAATTTAGGAGGAATTGTTGGGAAGACGAAAGAAACCACTTTTGATCCTATACATTTGCCCACAGTTTTCCATGGAGAATTCCCCACTTTTTTTCCCCCGTTCTGCCTGCTGGCCCTACAGACCAGAGGCAGGTACACGTACTATGGATTCTCATCAACTGTTTTGTCTTTTTGCCAGCTAGTCTCTCTTCGATATGTCCCTTTTGCTGGTTTCTTCAGATTCCAAGAAAAGAATCACGTTATTTTGAGAAACTGTTTTGTCTTTACGTTTGGAGCAGCGCCAAAATTTGAGAGGCGGCCGTAGTGCCCGTGTCGGCCCTCGGCGAGTGTCACCTTGAGCAGTGCCAAATTTTGAGAGTGCACGTTTTGGCGGGCCGAGATCCACTTACGGACAGATCCGGTAGCGGCGCGTCGTGTACCACGGCCCACGTCAAATGGGCCGGCCACCAGGTCCCCAGTGCGTCGTGTTCGGCCATCAGGAGGTAACTGTGATCAGGTGATGTTGCTTGCGTGATGCAAAATACTCCATGACCTTCTTGTACGTACTTGGACGCTTGGCTACCTGCAGTAGGAGGAAAAAACAGCGCGTCCGCAACGGTGACAGATAAATCGCCGGCTTAGAAATAATAAAAAAACAGACGTCAGAATATTTCACTACGTAGGCTGTGAGAGAGGGCTTTTTTGAAAAGCGTGCGAGCCTAGCTAGGAGTAAGTTGCTAGCGCGCTGCCCTCTCTTCCATCTGACCAATGAGATTTCATCTAGCCTAGCTATTTGAACCCCGTTGCGGACGCCCTAATCTTCCTCGGTTTGTAGCAGTCAATAGTATCTTGCTATGGACGAGAACCAAATACGAATTATATATTTATATTTTTTGGGGACCGAGGAAGAATGACATTGCAATTTGCAGATGCCATCACTATGACAGACATTTATGACTTCTTGGTCGACATTATTCCTAGGGATGAGATGAAGGAGGACGGAGTTGGGCTTCCTAGGGCACCCATGGGTGCCCCAGCAGATGCATATCCATACTACCACATGCCACAGCAGCAGGTACCTGGTCCTGGAATGGTTTATGGTGCTCAGCAAGGCCACCCAGTGACGTATTTGTGGCAGGAGCTTCAGGAACAGCAGGAGCTATCACCTGATTTAGAGTTCTCATTTTGGGTCGTCCAAATTGCAGATTTTCAATAGCTAACATCATTGATTATCAACTGAAACAGGTGTCTATGAAGAGTGCAGCATCATGGTAATTTCATTTCTGCTGTGATGTTAGTAAAAGGACGACAATTAGTGGCTAGTGGATTAAAGTTACCATACCATTTCCTCCCATTCCAAAAGTATGCCTCTATAGTCCATATGAGGCCTCTGATATGAAATGCTGGGTGTTAATGCTTCTATGCTATGTTTGTATTGTGCAGTTCATGCTTCTCTTTTTTCCGTTGCTCTTGATTACCTCGTGAGGTGGTGTTGATTCATGGAAAATTCGTTTCAGACTTTCTAATTGAATTCTGAGACCTAGTAGATGTGGTCCAGGTGGTAATCCAGATTGCCATTTCTGTGATCATACCGAATCAGCTGATCATCTGTTCTTTAGGTGTTCTGTTGCCAAGGTTGTTTGGGCTTGTGTTGCCAGATGCATTGGGGCATCTGAAATACCTAGTAACCTCAGTCAATGTTGGACATGGCTGGATAAGTGGTTACCACACGGCCAAAAATTCCATATCTGTGGGATAGCTGCCGTTTGTTGGGCTATTTGGAAGGCGAGGAACAATGCTTGTTTCAATAACAAACTCATCAAGAGTCCGCTTGAGGTTATCTGTCATGCAGGCGCGCTAATCAAATTTTGGGCAGGGCTATATGCAGAAGCTGATAAGAAAGCGCTGGAGGATGGAGCTAATCTCATGCTGAAGCTAGCAGTGGACATTCTCATCAACAAGAAACCCAAGCTGGAGATCCAGGAGAATGGAAATCCAGATGCTCAGGACGGCGATCAGCCCGACGGATGGAAAGCGTCTTAAATCTGGAATGGTCATCTGACTCCGAGGGCTGCTGCCGAGTCAGAATGACAGATGTCTTGCCTTCTGGTTTCTATGTTCAGTTCTCATGTCCAAGCGTTGTGGACGAGCTTAGTTGGTAGTTTTCTGTTATGTTTGGGGTTCAGGAGTCCTTGCCTCTTGCGCTGATGGGTTAAGCGCAGTTTGTCAGTTCTTATGAACAGTCCTCTCGCGCTTGTTTATGCACAGTCTGGCAACTCTCTTGCCGCCTCCCTTTTTTGCTTTCTCTTTACAACTCTAAAATTGCTTGTATTTCCGTTCTAGTAATGGAAATGGGGAACTTCCTCGCTTCTAAAAAAAAAGTAGATGTGGCCCATGATCATTTACTCCCAAGACCAATTCAGTCATTGCCACTGAATCTCCTCAACAAGCTTGGTGGTGCACCTTTGTTACATGATTGAACATGCCCTTGCAGCATTTCTGAATACAACGTGTTAACCACTGAGCAGCCGTTCAGCATAAGTCCATTCATCTAGACTTCAGACGTTGCAACCAACATATCTCACATGCAACACAGGGTCAATCAAGATTATCATGTCAACATATATCGAGCAGCTCATGTGCCAACATACCATGTCAATGACAGACTTTCACAGGTTATGATGCCATACATTATCATTCAGACGTTGCAGCCAACATACTGTATCTCACATGCAACACAAAGTCAATCAAGATTATCATGCCAACATACTGTATATCGAGCAGCTCATATGTACATCAGTTTAAGAGTTTAGGGCAAAGAAAGCGGGGAGAGAGAAAGAGCGCTTGACCAACTGCGCTAGAGGGATGTAACAGGCTTAGCAAAGCCGAACTAACATCCAGCTACAGCGCACCTTGGAACAGAAAAAACCAACATCCGTGCCAGAGTTAACCTTATACAGACAGAGAGCAAAAGTAACAGCAGCACTCTTGATGCCAACAGAGTCACATACAGCATCAGACCATCTGGACCGATCTTTGGTTCCCGTTCTGGTCCCGCCTGTGAGTAGCAAGTGCAACAACAGCTGAAGCAACCGGTTCTGTTACCCTCCCCCGGGCAGCACTCCGGTGGAAGGTACCACCCCGGATATCCACGTCAGACTATATGGGTTGTGCCCCCAGGAGCGGTCCAGCCCACAAGACGAAGCCTTGCGAGGCACGACGCTGCTCGGCGTCTCCCGCAAGACACCGAAAAAATATCCTGAAGATACTATGAGATCTGTTAGGATATGTATGATCACATGATTCATGTAATGTGTTATTATTTTTTGGTTATCTCTCAGATCTAACCGACTTGTAACCCTGCCCCCCAGACTATATAAGGCGGGCAGGGACCCTCTCCAAACTCACGTAATATCATACGATAGCCAATACAATCCAACAGACCACATGAGTAGGGTATTACGTCATACTGACGGCCTGAACCTGTCTAACTCGTGTGTCTCTGTTGCCTTCTTGTTCTTGATTACACGTCTCTCTGCCGATTAATCTACCTTCGTGGGATACCACTCGGAGGACTGCCGATGATATTTGTCGACAGTTGGCGCGGCAGGTAGGGGTGTGCGTGCTGTTTCTATATCGAACAAGATGGTACGTTCCGCGGGCTCTTCGTCCCTCCCGCAACCCGGCCAGATCTTCACGGTCGGATCGATCTCGTGGATCATCAGCGCTGACGGAGTCGGAGAGCTCATCGAGCCGGTGCAGATCGTTTCTGCGCCGATCACCCCAACACCTGCGACTGCAGATCCGATCTCGGAACCACCTCTAAGGTCGCCTTCATCGACAACTCGCCGCCCGCTTCCTCGCTACCAGAGGAGGCAAATCAACAACGACGATCTGATCGCATCCATCGATCAGGTTGGTCAGAAGCTCGTCGATTGCCTCTCCATCGTAGAATCGGCTCTGGACACTCTCGTTCAGCGCCGACCACCCTCCGATCCAGATCTATCGGAGGCTGCTCGGGAAACTCCAAGGGTTACGGCCCTACCCTTTGGGCTCACCAACGTCGCCGCCACCTACCAAGATGCCCTAAGGGGCAAATTCACCGACCAGGTTGGAGACGTCCATCCTCTTGCCGACCAGATCGCCAACCAACCTCCGCCGGCCGTCAACATGCTGCACGTCGGCCGACGCCCCGGAGCATCCCTCCAAACCATCTTGGAGGAGAATCCAGACTCTGAGTCTTAGGGCTCTACGGAGACTATCGCCGAAACCACCGCCGAGCAACCTCTCTTCCCTCCTTTCCGTGGAGGTGCGATCTTCAACGTCTGCGTCGACAGCCCCCCGCGGGAAGGAGAAACTGAGGACTACTGAGCATCTTTTGTCGACAGTTGGCGCCCACCGTGGGGCTTATGCGCGCTGGTCCCTGGTGAACCAGATGGCGTAACTCAAGATCAACATCCTTCACGGCAACTCGGCTGATCGCGTCGACTTCCTTCGACAACCACGGCACACATCTTCGTACACGGATTGACACCGCCAAGCTCCGACAACGCCCGTCCTACTCCAACACGAGATCAACTTCGTTTCATCCGTCAAACGAGCCACTAAGCGAGCTGCCCGCGTCGCCGACCAGATAACGCCATACGCCGCCGACCAGACATTCTGTCTAAAGCTAAGCTACGCTTTAATTTTTTTCTAAATATTTTCCAATCTCTGTATATCGCCATAATGTTTCTCCGAGTTGTTTTCTCCATGTTTACTCTCCAAACGATTTTTTGACCCCCCGAACAGTCATGTTGACGCTCGGATGTTCCCAGAGACGGCCCTGTCTCCGGCTCCTCCCTACACGTGCACGAGCGTCTGTCCTCTGCGTTATGGGTGGTCGGCAGCGGCTCCTTAGCGATGCTTTGTTCTTCCTACACGCACACGGACTCCGCGCTTCGCGTTATGGTTAACGGGCTAGCTAGGGTTAGAGACTCAGCTACACACTAACTGGTCGGACGGTTTATACTAAATATAAATACATTTTCACACCAACTGACCGCCGAGCTGCATACGCTATTTCATCACCATTGCTGATTTTTCTCCGGGGTTCATGTATGTTTACATCATGTACTACCCGTTCTACATATTTGTATTGCCGGATCATCATCAAGTGGTCGGACCACCTGGTGCTTGGACTTCTCCACCAATCAACTGGTCGACCCGCTAGGTTCATAGACTTCGTCGCCGACTAGTTGATCGGACTGTTCATCGATCGCTTCTACTCAATGCTCACTTCGCCGCCGAACAGTTGACCGGACTCCTCGGTGCTCGGACATCGCCAGCTACGCTGGGGACTCCTTGGCCGGCTAAAGACTTCTCCGCCAGTTAATAGCTACGCCGGGAACTACTTGGCGCTCGGACATCGCCAGCTACTCCGGGGACTCCTCGGTGTTCGAACATCGCCAGCTACTCCAGGGACTCCTCGGTGTTCGGACATTGCCAGCTACGCCGAGGACTCCTCGGTGCTCGGACATCGCCAGCTACGCTGGGGACTCCTCGGTGCTCAGACATCGCCAGCTAAGCTGAGGACTCCCTTGGTGGTCGGGTCTTGCTACGTCTCATCGGTGTGCTATCAAGCTGCTCCATGCTGTTTGGATCAGGGTGTTGATCTTGGGCAGCATGTCTGGGGTCTTGATACGTGCATCTCAGATGACGTCGGCAAGCTTTCTTCTGTTGATTGTTTCTAACTCTGGCACCACGTGACTACGTCACCTACTATCAGGCTCGGGAACTAAGTGGGCACACTTCACCTTACGGTGAATGTGCTTTTTCTCATTTCGGGGCTACGTCCGAGGACTGGCTGCCTGCTCGGCTGGTCTTCTACTTTTCTTCTACTTTAGACCCTGACACCACATGACTACATCATCTACTGTCAGGCTCGGGGACTAAGTGGGCACATTCACCTTGCGATGAATGTGTTTGCTTTATTCTAGAAGACTCCGCGCCTCTTGAAACTAAAGAAGGTCATCTCTCTTTCTCGTGGTCGGACTCTAAGTAGGCACACTTGGTCCACTGCGAAGAAATTTTCGATTTTGAACTTGATCTCCTTGCACCCTTATGGCAAGTCGTACTTGGGTTGCACTGTTCGGCGACGGTTCACACTGCTCGGCGACGGCTCACGCTGCTCGGCGACTGCTCACAACTGCTCGATAACTCATCACGGTGGTCGGACCATGAGTTTGACTGCTCAGCTTTGTTCGTACCTGTTCTGACAAGCTCAAGACGGCGTTGCACAACGGGTACAAGGCGCTCGGGGACTAGCTGTGGGGGGGTACGACCCTGGATACCCACGGCAGACCACATGGGCTGCGCCCCCAGGGGCGGCCCAGCCCACAAGACGAAGCCTTGCGGGGCACGACGCTGCTCGGCATCTCCCGCAAGACACCGGGAAGATATCTCGAAGATACTACGAGATCGTTAGGATACGTATGATCCCATGATTTCTGTAATCTGTTATTACTTTCCGGTTATCTCTCAGATCTAACCGACTTGTAACCCTGCCCCCGGACTATATAAGGCGGGTAGGGACCCCCTCTAAACTCACGCAATATCATACGATAGTCAATACAATCCAACAGACCATAGGAGTAGGGTATTACGTCATACTGACGGTCTGAACCTGTCTAACTCGTGTGTCTCTGTTGGCTTTTTGTTCTTGATTACACGTCTCTCTGTCGATCAATCTATTTTCGTGGGATACCTCTCGGAAAACTGTCGACTATATTCTGTCGACAACCCCAGACGTTGGAAGCGTAGGTGCATTTGTTCTTGACAGATTCTTTGGCTTTAGAATACTTGTCCTTGATATATTCCCACAGATTCTTCATCACGGTACCAACAAATCTCATAAAGTCCAGACCCTTGTCATCCAAATGAGGACCATAAAGAACGCCACAAAGCTTGCAAATATGATACCCCCTTTGTACCCAATTGGCTGGGAAAAAGCAACCATCAGTAGAAACACTCAGACAACTGTAGCCAATCTGGACAGGCTTGCAGCAGTTCGGCGTATGAACCCAATGCCAATACTGGTTCCCGCTACAGCCAAGGTAACCAGCGTCCTGTTCGTTTGGGCTGATTTAGTTTATAAGCCATGACTGAAAGTACCGTTGGCTGGTTTGATTTGAGAGGAAAATATTATTCGTTGACAGATAAGCCATGACTTATAAGCCAAATACGACCAAACGAACAGGCTTCAGGACGGTCTATGTAAAAGTGATCTTGTAGTCATGCCCCAACCTTTCATCAAGCTCAAGAAACTTTGGAATATGGAGGTTATGATCTGAAGTGCTGAACTGATATGGTTGCTTTCCCAGTACAAATGCTACATCCAATTAACGAAGCAGCACATGACATCCAATCAATAAGCAGAAAATTTAGCAACACATGACATTCAATCGGCGGCGGATCCAGGAAATTTTTTAGAGGAGCTAAACAACACATACTTCCGACTGCTGTTCGATATTAAGTCTCGGCCTCACCTACACTATAGAACTTTGCCTAAAAATTCATAAAGCTCCATATTGGGGGGGTTGGATCCGCCCCTGCATTCAATCAAATCAGAGCGTGAAATCCAATCAATGACATCCAATTTAGCAGTTAATCAACATTAACATGAGCAGAAGATTTAGCACACCTCGTTGGGACGTTTAACATGAGCAGCCGCGCCGCTGCCCCCGCCACTGGCACTGTCGGGTACCGGAGCGCCGCCGCCGGGTACAAGAACATTGCCGCCGCCACCGCCGCCGCCAGAAACATGGTAAAGCGGCAGCAGCCCGTGCGCAGCTACGAGAACATCACCTGGTGGAGGAGCAGCGAGCGCGGTTGCTCGTGGACCACCAGGCTGCAGCGACATAAAGTGCACAACAATGAAAAAAAGGATGTTCATTTAAAAACATCGTTCAAACAAGGGATGTTCATTTTAGAGGTAAATGCATCGTAGGTCCTTGAACTTGTCTTGGATGCCACTTAGGTTCACAAACTCTCAAATCGTACTTCTGGCACCCTAATGTTGTTTAAGTATGCCACTTAGGTTCATAACTCATCGGAACACCGTTTTGACCAACGTGGCATGAACAGCGTGGCGCTGACTGTGTCTAAGCGCACGTGAGCCGCGCGTGAGCCTAGTTTGGAGGTGGGGCCGGCCCGCCCGCGGGTACAAGAGCAGCAGCGCCGCCGCCGGGTACGGGAGTGCCGTCGCCGCCGCCGGGTACGGGCACGTGAGCACCACCGCCCCCGTCCCCAGGCGGAGGAGCAACGACCACGGCTGGAGCAGGCAGAGGAGGAGGACCATGAAGCGCGGTGCACCCGGGGAAGGAGCCATGCCCACCGCCCCCATCCCCAGGCGGAGGAGCAGCGACCGCGGGTGGAGCAGGAGCAGGCGGAGGAGGAGGAGGACCATGAGGCGCGGTGCACCCGGGGACGGGCAATGCCGATGAGTCCTCCGGGCCACATCATCATCTCGACAAAATAAGAAGGAACGCCATCTGGCCTGGTGAGGTTTAGGCACCTTTGAAGGTCGACGTATTGGAGACGCGAGAAGGAGCTCGAACAGCTTCTTCCGACGGGTGGTTGGCGGCGGCTCGAGGACGACCGTCAGCGCAGGGACGGAGGCCCCCCCTAATGTTCCACAAACTTTATTAGATGTATGTACCACTTAATCACATTTATAATCACTAGTAATTAGCTAAGCAGCCTCTGCCAAAGCCCAATTAGAAGAAAACCTAGCCCAGTACTCAAACGTCGGACTCTACCAGGGCAGCGACGCTTTTCCCTTCAAGTGGTGATCGACCATTGGCGTGAATGCGAATCGACGCTGCTCGGACTCGCGGACTCCTTCGCGGCGGGGTGCATTCTTGTCGAGTTCCCGTCGTCGTCTCCGTGACTCCGCCAGTGTCGTTGGTCCGTTGCCTGCCGGCGGCCGGCCTGCCATATGCAGCAGTCCCAGGCTCCCATCAGAGCTGATTAGCGAGGCAGCGAGCAGGGACAGGAAGTCGGAAGCTGCAAGCTGGAAGGCTGAAATCTGGAAACGGTGCTACGCCACTACAGCAGCAAGCCAGTAAAGGTAATGCAGCATCACACTACAATAGTACAGTAGTGGTAGTTCATATTTTCTATCCATTATCAATACTTCCTTCGTTTTTTATTGTCACATTTGGTTTGTCAAACATTACAATCTTTGACCAACCATTTAAAAAAATATATATAGTTTCACAATATATGAATTATATATTATAATAGTATTTCTCATAATAAATCTAAAAATATAAATATTATGACATGAAACTATATAATTTTTTTTAAAAATCAATGATCAAATATACACAGATTTGACTTAGGACAAACCAAATGTGACAATAAAAAACAGAGTAGTCAAATTAGTGAGCTGTAATCAAAATACAATACCTTAATTTTGTATTACAAGAAAAATGCTATATTATTTTGCTATACGCGTTATGATTGAATTAATATAACAATAGGTATACGTATGTATTAATTATATTCATTTTTTTACTTTATATTTCTTCTCATTGTCCCCCAAATTTTGTCAATGCTCGGTGCCTTGGCGCTCTCCCCGGATGAGGGGGCAGCTCGCGGGATTCCCCCACCTCAATGCTCTCCACCTCCCCGGTGCTGGCGTCGGTGGAGCTGATCCCATCGGCCTCCGCCTCCGTATCCTGGGCGACGAGCACGGGCGTGCACGCCGAGGCTGCGACGCTCGTGTCGGTGGTGGGCCCCTTCACGCTGGCGTCGGAGACGAGGGTGGGCGGGCCGGTGCTAGCGTCGGTGGGGCTGATCCCATGCGCCTCCGCCTCCGCCTCCGCCTCCGTGTCAGGGGAGACGAGCATGGGCGTGCATGCCGAGGCTGCGACGGTGTCGGTGGTGGCCCCCTTGACGTTGTCGGAGACGAAGGTGGCCAGCCCCGTCTCGTCGGCGGAGCCGAGTGCCCCGAAGAGACGCCGTAAACGCTCCTCAGGAAAGAGGGAAATGCGAGCAAGAGGGCGGCGGCGTGGAAGAGGGGGCGCCATACGATGGCGACGCGGCGTGGAGGAGGGCTGATTTGGCGGCGGAGGAACAGACGGCGTGGAGGAGGGCAGGAGGCTGGCGCGGTGGGAATTTGGCTCGGATTCGAAATTGGGAAGGCATGAGTCGCCTGAGGCCGACCACGGTTATCGCCGTGTTTAGTTGGAGGCTAAATTTCAAAAAGTTGTTACAGTACCTGTCACATCGAATGTTTGCGGCCCGTATATGGAGCATTAAATGTAGACGAAAAGAAAAACTAATTGCACAGTTTGGTGGGAAATTACGAGACGAACGTTTTGAGCCTAATTAGTCCATGTTTGAATACTATTTGCCAAATAAAAACGAACATGCTATAGTAGCCCTAAAATCCAAATTCATGGAACTAAACAAGGGCTATATATGGAAAGCAACTTCGGCGTGCCGGCGTGTAAAATCTGTTAATTAATGCGACAGATTTTGTAACCGCCTCGAAATTTTTCGAAAGATAGAACTCTGCAGACTAGTAGTACTAGTCTTGCTCTGGGGTCGAATCGAACCCAGGCCTTATTTAGATGGTCTCAAAATTCCTAAGTTTTTCACTATCTTTTCATCACATCAATTTTTGGACGTATGTATGGAGCATTAAATGTAGATAAAAAAATAACTAATTACACAGTTTGGTTGTAAATCACGAGACGAATCTTTTGAGCCTAGTTAGTCCATAATCGGACAAAGTTTGTCAAATACAAACGAAACGTGCTACAGTGTCCAAATTACAAAAAATTGCAATCTAAACAATGCCCCAACGTCTTGGGTGTGGCAGAGATTGGTGCACACAGAAATGGGGATCATGCTCATGCTGGGGCGTGTGGAGCAGTTGAAGTGCTGTTTCAGATGTGGAACATGAAGATTTTTTTTTTTTTTTTTTTTTGCGATCACGCCTAAGCGCGTTTTTGAGATGTGGAACATGAAGATGACAGTGACGATGACAATGAGGGAATTCTGAAGCCTGCATTTGCTGTGGATGGAGATCCAGATTTGAGAGTACCTTCGGCGTGTCAGGTGGGAAGCTAGCAAAATTCCTAGAGTGAAGGTGGCCAAGATATATTCAAGTGCAGCTAGAAATGAGCAAACTCCTTATATGCCAGATATTTCAGACATGCCAAAGTGCTTACCTGATTTGCGTGCATCAAAACAATGGGAGGACACATTACTTTGCGGGAACCAGGATGGTGCTCTCCGAGCTTGACAATTCTGATGAACCATGTGTATCTAGTGCGACAAAAATCTCAACAAAACCTGGCAGCACATCGGAGCCACAAACTGACCCGACACTGACAAATGATTCGCAACATGGATTCAAAGCTTGGATACTCTGTGTTGCCATTCACACTCCCTTGGACGCGGAGACATGTGCCTCACTAAGGTCTTGCCACCAAGACTGAGATGGACCATCAAGTCGTAATGCTGAATATGCTGATGACAATTTCAGGAAGGTATTTTGGACAGGATGAAACAGCAATCAAATAGGAGATCAGGATCACACCATTGCAAAGCTGCATTCTCACTGATAGTTTGATGTCAGGTGCGTTTAAAAAAAAACACTTTCTATCATAATCGCCACTTATATATATAACTATGTAGAGTATGTTTAAACCCTCTAAATCTTTGCTCGTCTGATAGATAATCATAAAAGCAAACTTACAGATTATTTCACACTCGTTGTATTAGTAATTCAAACTGCCATTTATTACCTCTTCAGTCCTTCAGGTACCTCTTCTCTTCTTTCATATTCCAACACGTGTTTCTCGATGTCTCGCCAATCTGGATGACACCCAAGCAGCCAAGACTACCTCCAGGATGCCAGCAAGACAGTTGCACCTGGGGCTGTACTGCGATTGCCGGAAGCTTGCTGTGATTTGGGAATCTCAGACTTCACGAAACATGCAGCCAAGTTCATCGAGTGTCCCAACCAGGTTTACTAATCAGTAATCACACCTCATCATCTCGCACTAGTCTTGTACAGTACTATTTTATTTGAACACGCACTCAACATTTTGAGCCTAATCCCTCGTCATCTATCCCCCCCCGATTTCCTGCTTAGGCCTCGTTCGTTTGTGTCGGATTGGCCTGTTCCCGTGCCCCTTCCGGGTGGACTGCTGCGACCCGTTTCCAATCCAGATGTGAATTAAAATAGCTGTTCGTTTTGGCCTAGCCTGGAAAGAAAACCGGCCCGGCTTGGCCTTTCCCCCACACTCCACGACCCGGATCAGATCCTCGTGTCTTACCCTCCGGATCGAAGCCTGGAGTCACCGCGAGGCGACGGCGCAGTTGGCGCCGCAAAGAGGCGACGGCGCGAGTTGACAGTGCGGTGGCGCGGCACAGCACCGATGATGACCATCTCCCATCCAACGTCCACCCTCTCCGCCGCCTTCTCACCAGTAAGGCGCCGCCTCCCTCTTCCTTCCCCTCTCCGGTCCTCGTGTTTCTTGTTCTTGACTTGAGGTGCACGTTGGTGGAACAACGATGGCACAGCTAGTCGAGCGAGCTCCTGCTGGCCGGTGAGGATGCTCGGAGGTGGGGCTTTAATTTGTGTGGGCAGCGGAGCTCCTGATGGCACTAAAGATATATTAACCTGGACATTCTTATTGTTTCCTTACTGTCTAGTAGTATCATTGCATAGTATCATATTTTCTATTTCCTTACATAGTATCATTTTCCAGATTTGTCACTGTTCTTGGAACTGATGTTAAACTTTTTGTCTACCAGGCTTGAGTATGCAGGAGGGCTAAGGTCTATGGTCTTCACATAGAGTGCCTGTAACTTCTATAAGAGATTTTTGCTTATGCCAGTTCAAACTCTATTTTGTCTTGATCAAGACTGAAACGCTGAAAGCTAGATCAAGACTTTATTTTTGTTTGCTACTTTGCTACTTCTCCATCGTTTCAGTCCCTTGCTTTTCATGCATGTAGATAAATGTTTACTATTAAGTTGCTCTCAAACAAGCTGCTAATGTATATTGTCAAGTTGCTGTCAACATTGATTTGCTGTCAAACAAGTGTTTACATCAAGTTGTAATTATTGAGCCTGTTGAGTTGCTCTTTACTGACATGTTCGTTTGGCTGATAAGCCATGGCTGAAAGTACTGTGGTCTAATTTGTTGTGAGAGAAAAATTCTGTTCGTTGGCTGAAAAAAGTACGGCTTATAAGCTAAGTGAACATGGTGTACAACCACAATGCTGCTTTTTATCTATAAGGAATGCGTAGAGAAAAACAGCCACAACCTACAGTAGCAATGGCGGTAAAGGACAGCTAAATAGGAACGGAACCCTGTAATCATTCCTGGCTGAAACGAACGGCAGTTGCACCAACTCTGTGACAATTAATTGGTGTATCTGGGCCTGGAACGAGTTACGCACCTGGATCCACAAGAGTGTTCGGCTGGACTTAAATTTTTACTGTTCGTGTTGGAAACACTGTTTATGCTGAAAATTTGTGAGAGAAAAACACTGCTTCGGCTGAAAACTGTAGCCAAATAGCCAGCCGATTCTGGCCAGCCGAACACTCGGCGCTTTATCTGGGCCTGGAAAGTTTCAGGGACAGGAACGGAACTCAAGCAAACGAACGAGGCCTTAATGATTTGAGTTTGCACAAGCCCGTTGGCTTCAACTTATCAGCCAACTTATTAGCTAGAATATATAGTATTTTTCTCTCATAATAAAATAGTTTTAGCCAATTTATCAGCCGGTTTTAATATCAGCCGAACATGTCCACAGGACAATGGCTGCAAAGTATGGATCTGGGAGGACTTGCTGGAGGATTTTGTTAAACTTTTAGTCAACCAAGCCGTTTCTAAGCTCCAAGAAAATACAGCACTGTCTCTGTCTGACTGTCTGTGTGTATGTTCATCCAACTCTGCTGCTCGCGTGCTTCTTCTGTTCACGAATCCCGCCGGGCCGGGCACGGGCAGCAGAGAACGCCTACAGGGCTACTCCGAGCTGGTTTACTTCTAAAAAGTTTTCAAAAAAGTGTTATAGTAGTCATCACATCGAATCTTACGATACATACATAAAACATTAAATATAGACGAAAAAAATTAATTACACAGTTTGGTTGTAAATTACGAGACGAACATTTTGAACCTAATTAGTCCATAATTAAACACTAATTACCAAATAAAAACGAAAATACTACGGTAGCCAAATTCCCAAAATTTACGAACTAAACACGCACTCCCTTTATCGCCATAGTAGGAAAGATATGCACGACCAGTACTGTGCACGACGACGACAGCGCATAGTGTATAGCTAGAAAAAACTACTCACATCATAAAAAAAACTAATTCTAAAATCAGTGCTAGCCAAACTAGCTCAAATTTAAGTAAACAGTAGTAGCATTTATATCACCAAATTAATTTATCTTGAAAATATATTCTATAGTTATTTAATGATATACTTATTTTGTTCAGAGATGTTAGTACTGTTTATATTATATTTGTCAAAATTCAAATTATTTGACTCAACAAAAAAACTAGAATTACAATTTCCGGAACAGAAAGAGTACCCTCCGTCTTAAAAAAAATAACTCGGAATGAATCTGGACAAAGACTTATCCTGATCTGTGCTAGTCAAACTTAAAGTTTGACTTGATTTATAGAGGTAAGACCTCAAAAAAACATAGCCCTTGATTTTCTAAAATAAATGAATAAAACAATTAATAAATTAAATATCATAAAATAGTAAAGAAATCCCAAAAATCTTAGGCATATCCCCACGCAGATCATCTTCCTTGTTTGGTGCCGCATGAGTCATGACAAACAGGCAGCATGCCGGAAAAATGAAATATGTTGGTGTGGTTCTTCATCCTCGGCATACAAACGATGCAATTACTTTTATAAGGATCAGGTAGCGTGCCCGTGCGTTGCTACGGCACAGTTAAATTTTTGTATAGTAAAAACACTCGGATCGCACGATAAGATAACAATACTGTGAAATTAAATACCGATGTTAAAGTGACATTTAATCTAAAAGTAAAGTTCGTGAAATTAACACAGTCACAGAGAGCACGGTGGCAAGAACCACATCCCAGTGACCCAATTCTGGCCCGCAACAGTAAGTCAGTAACTGGCCAGAAAACCACCCCCAAAGAAGAGATCACAAGCAACTCATGACCATATAAAACCACATATCAGAGTAAAGGCGATGCCTTTAGGAAGTAGAGGAATCCGGCGTCAAGATCGCACCTTGCTTGTCCCGACGGCGGTGACGACGGAGGAAGAAGAGGGAGGGAGACGACGCTGGAGAGGAGGATATGCGAATGTTGCGTTTCCGGGCGGGCGCGAGTGCCACGGAGTTTGCGGCCACTGGCCTGGCGAGGCCATTCGGGGCTGGATTGCCGCCGCTAGGTCCGACGCAGCGACGCCCCTCCCTAGACTTTAGCAGGCGCGGTGGCGACAGGGATCACCTCAGGTGCCACCCCGCACCTCACCTGCCACCCATTCGGCGCTGGATCGCCGCCGCCGCCCGATCCGTCACGGCGACGCCCCTCCCCCGGCTTTAGCAGGCGCGGTGGCGATGAGGATCACCTCAGGTGCCACCCGGCACCTCACGCGCCGCCCATTCGGTGCTGGATCGCCTCTGGCGCCTGATCCATCGCGGCGACGCCCCTCCCCCTACTTCAACGGCACCCCACCCGCCGCCCACCCCGGTCTCTTCCTCCCCAAATCTCGTTAAATGCCCGTCTGTTACAACGGGAAAAAATAGTGACACAAAGAAAAGTATGAACGTGTGTTGTATCGTTAAAACACACACAATAATATATAATGCCATCAAGATAATTCAAACTTCAGCCCAAGGACAAAAATTGCACGCATCTTTGTGGTAAAAAAATAATGCCATCAAAATTCAAATTTAAGCACGAGGACAGGGATCACAGGCCACTTCGTCGTGCTTGGTAAACCTGGACATTTGATGTCATGAGCTTCTCAAAAACTAATAGTAAAAACTGAAGTTAAATTTAGAAAAAAGGAAAACTTTGAAGGAAAAAATAAAAGGAACAAGGAAGCACACAATATTAGTGTTTTTTGGTTGAACACTATCTTATGTTGTTTGATGAATCTTGATTAGGTATTCGTGGCCCTTGCATTGCAACGGGTTTCCAGAATTTTCGAATCAATAAGATGAGCACAAAAATACATAAGCATTCTACTCTGCCAAGTACAAACAACATGCAACCAAACTAATATCTATCTCCCCTCATTTCCAAAGGCAAGCAAAGTTAATATGCAATAATTACAAATAAGTTTCACGTAGAACACCTTGTATATCATTGTCTGCTATGTTTTTTAGCAACAACTCTTCCAAAAAAACCACAAAAATAAAAAGCTTCTGGAAATGTGCAATCACTGATAAGAAAAACCAAAAGAGCTGTAAATATCACATGCTACTCCTTCGACTTCAGAATTGAGTGATTTAATAGTAGTGCTAATCCATATACTGATAGCTAGCCAAAAGTAGCAAAAACCTCTTCTAAGGGGGTGTTTGGTTCCCTCTCCTAAATTTTAGTCGTTGTCCCATCAAATGTTTGGACACATGCATGAAGTATTAAATATAGACTAATTACGAAACTAATTTCATAGTTTACGACTAATTTGCGAGACGAATCTTTTAAAACTAATTAGCCCATGATTTGACAATATTTTGCTACAGTAGCCTTGTGCTAATGACAGGTTAATTAGATTTAAAAAATCGTCTCGTGGAGTACTGATGGATTATATAATTTATTTATTTTATTAGTATCCGAATACCTCATGCAACATCCTCTCGACACACCTCCTAAATTTTAGTCGCTCGAGCCAAACACCCCCTAAGACCTTGTTTATCAACGAGTTTAGCCAATGTTTTTTTCACGCACTCTCTTAACAATAGCAGCAGGCAGTGACAAATCCGATACTTCAAGCTTGTACAGCCAGCCCACGATGCCAGGCATGGGTGATGCAGTCTCCTGTAAAAGATCATCATATTACCACATTCAGTAATATAGAGTATACTCAAAGGCAATGAAGTTGGGTAGGCATTGCTCAGCTTTATAAGATGATCAATGAAGTTGGGTAGGCATTGCTCAGCTTTATAAGATGATATTAGTAGTTCTGAAGTCGGGTAGGCATTGCTCAGCTTGAAAAAGAATTATTTCTTTATATGTATGTCTGTTGTCTGGTCATTTCCAATACACAAAACCATACATTTACATAGCTCTGAACCTGAGCAAAATGTAATACAGAAGTTACAAAATTTTCAAATCAAGAAAGGCAACACCATCACCCACTTGGACCATGCGAAATAAATCAAACGCACGCCACCTTACAAGAGAAAGTGATGGTGGGCACAATCTTTTGTCGGCGGCGAGAGAAGCTGCGATTGAAGATGAGCACTAAATTTATAGTTGATAGACAGCAGCGTGACTTATAGCTGGTGTGAGGGGATCATCGAGAAACACAGTTGTTTAAAAAAACACACAGCCCAAAGTATTTCCATGCAAATTGTGCATTTTACATATATTTGTGATCCTCTGATTAATCATAACAGGTGCAACATAGTTTTAGATTTCGAAGGCTGCAAGAGTTTGTCAAATAAACATGGTACTGACAGGTCATATATCACAATTATCTTCTACTGTTAAGTTAACGTGACTGATGAATGAACCTATTTCAGTGTTGAGAATAAAATTCAGAGCTGAAGCAGCTATTATCAAATGTATCAAACTTTATTTTGGCATGCCCAACAAATTGCACGGCTTGACAACCCTTGGCAATGTCCCAAAATCAAAAGGCTGAAAATAATTCTGGCCATCAAATTAATCTAGTTTCCAACACCAAGCTAGCAACTTGTTAGGTAGTGATTAACCTGTATGGGGTGCAGGATCATTATCAAAAACAATATCGTTGGAAATTCAAGCGCCAATAACTGCTATCTAAAATTGAAGGCTATACCTTTTTAGTTCAATGAGCTTGCCGAGTTCCTCTAGTCTTCTCCAATCAAGATGTGGTTGCCTCTATCGCATAGTTGAAATCTCCTCTGAAACAAACATGAGATTGAGATAGTTCCATGAGGTGCCAATGCAAAGTCACCATCATTTAATAGGTAATTAACAATAGGTGATGGTGACTCAGATAATTAACAAATAGGCAATGCACCGCCATTTTTTTGTTTTCTCAGATAATAAAAAGTACTATGTTTTGTTGTTTTGTACAAAAAAAAACGTGTTGGAGAGACATTGTTGGTTTTTAACTTTTTTACATCGTCACTAATCCAATTGCAGAGAGGACCATAATTGAAAAATCAGTATAGTAATCGAGACATTCAGTATCTGCCCCCAATTCAAATTTGAATCATAAACCATATGCAACCTTTGTTGAAATAGAGGAAAGCATGAATCAGAAAGCACAGAGAAGAAAATAATGAAACTTACAGTTGGCTGGGCATAACCACATAGCTGCACAAGGATGCATTTACAGCAGACCATGGTGACCGTCGCCACTGAAGACTGCCAAAATGACCTGGACAAGAGTATAAGCAGCAGAGCTACAAGGATGAGAATTACCAATACAAGCCTGACTCCATTAGTGATCATCTATTGAGTTCACATAGTGGACATACCAAAATCCCATGGTGATGGTGTGGGTGAGAGGAGCCAACCAGCCTCGGTTGACCACACAGGCTAGGACAAAATCAAATGAGGGCCTTTGAGATGGTGAGGCTAAGAACAATGATCTCTCTGTTGTTCCTGCCAGCATACGAGCTACAATCAATTCCAATTTCAGATTACACAAGAAGTTCTAGAGAAGCTAAATAAATCAAACAAATATCCCAAGCCACTTATTCCATGAGATGTTCTAGAGAACCACATATTGACATTCTAATCTAGTACAGCTTATGTCCTTAATCATCAAGCATTTACAGCTAAAAAAAACTTGTATACTATCCCTATTCATGCAAAGACCAACCGGATTGCTCCAAGGCCATAAAAAAAATCTTTTTTTCCAATCAATAACATTAAATCATCATAGCTCACAAAGTTGGTTAGAATGCAAATCTAGCCGACGAAATAAAAAGTAAAAGGAGCTCCAAAAATGACTGTCAAACCCCAATTTGATCAGAAAGCAGCAGTAGCAGTGTCATCATCTGGCAAAACAGAGGTAGTGGTATCACAAAGAAATGAAGAACTAATAAAAGAGTTGCATACAAATAGTCTCAATTTGTATGAAGTTGGCTTCTGCAGATCAGACCTCATCTTACTCAGCAGGATGATCCATCTGTGCCATGGAAGACTAATAAACCAAGCATCACCTGGGAAAGTAAACAATTTTGTCACTTCAGGCAAAAAGAAAAACCAACTATCTTAGGGCCAACTCAACAATAATTTATTCAGATCTGAACCATCCACTGACCCTTGCTCTAAATTAGTATATCCTTGAAAATGGAACATAAAAGGTAGATCTTAACTTTGCCTGCATACATGTCAAGCTGGCACTATATCTACATAATAATGATGCAAACAATCTGTCGCATAATTGATATGTGCATGTTAGAGCTAAACCAAACATTTGATAAATCTATGACATGACAGAGACATGGCAAAGATCTGTTAATATAAAAGTAATTTCAGAACAAAAGCAGGCAAAGACCTTTTAGATAACAGAAGCAGTTTGAAACAGTTTAAAATCACCAACCAAGGCAGATGGTGACTTGATGGCAGGTGGTGATTTGATTATGCGAGGGATGCACCTGTCGGGACGCAAACCAAGGTTTACAGGGGGCACCGTGGGGGAGCGAGCGAAGATTCCAGCGGCGGCGGCGTCTTGGCCGGGTCGGTGATGGACGACAGCGGCGTAGATCGCGGATGGGCCGGGCAGTCGCACCGGTTGTGGATTCCGGCAGCTGCCCGACCCTGTGGTGGCGGCGCGGTTGTCGTGGATCCCAGCAGCACGGCCTTCGTGGGTGTGATGGGCGCGACCGCTGTGGATGCAGCGGCTGCGGCGCGAGCACGGCAGCGTAGTGCCGGGCGAGCGAGAGGGCACGCCGGCAGGCGATCGGGCGAGCGTGGGGAGCGAGGGGATATGGATAGCAGGAAGCGCTATCGCGAAGGAGCGACGGGAGCCGGGCACGGGGTGAAGTGAGGGTGGGATCGCACGCACAGGCAGACCGACGAAGCGCGCGCACCGCCGCGTCGGTGAGGTCAGGGTGAGGACTACGGAGGAGAGTGATTGATCTTTCCTTCTTGGAGCGCAGGGAGCAGGGCTCAGCCGCGGGCCACAGATCCATCGCACGGGGGGTGCAGTGATTGCGGCTTTCCTTCAGAGCGATGCGACGATTCCGGCGCGGGCGGAGGCAGAGATCGCAGGTGCGGACATGTTTTGTTTTTTTAGTTGTAGGAGAAAAATGTGGAAGTCATCTTTATCAAAATATGTTACATGTCATTAATATAAAATTAGATCTACCACCTGTAATTAAAAAGTGTTGCATATGTGTAATCAGTGCTTGTCTCGTTATAAAGGATACAAATTTGTACGTCTACCACGAAATAGTCCTACAACATTCCTAAATAAAAACTATAATAATAAAATAAATACAAATAACTTTGTATTAGTTCTAACTAGAAACCATCGTGTTATATAAAATAAAATACGGCTGCACATGTGTGAAGTTGGTGTCCACCGCTATGCATGTGTATGTCCATGTTATAGAACACTTCAGATCTATTAGATCTAGTTAGGAAAATGAGATCATGCAGCATCTCTAAGAGTTCTCTAAATATTTCTTCTAAAAAATCTATGTTTACTGACTCCTAAAAAGATTTTAGGAGAAAGAAAAAGTTTAACTCCAATAATTCATAATATTTGACTCGTAGAAAATCAAATGCTGGAGAGGGTTTTCTTCCGGCGTCCCGGCGACTGATACCGTGATAGTAGCGTGGGCGCCCACCACCCGCGTCGATCGGACGCGGTCGTCCATCCCATGGCCGCCATCGCCCGGAATCGTCGCATCTCTCTCGCGCCGCTTGCTTTAAAATGCCCATGTGCGAGGAAGGAGGGTCATCATCATCACTCCACTCACTAGAGGAGACGACTTGCTGCCCCCGACCCCGTGAGGCAAAGGCAGAGCTCGCTCGAGCACTCGACACCAGCTAGCAGGGACAGACAGGGATGGCGAGCCTGACGGTGCCGCTGGTGCCAACGTGGCCACGGCAGGACGCGATCGACCTCCACAAGGCGTTCCAAGGGTTCGGGTGCGACAGCACGAAGGGTGATCAGCATCCTGGCGCACCGCGCGGCGATCAGCCAGGAGTACCGCGCCGTGTTCAACCAGGACCTTGTTCGTCGCATCGTGGCGGAGCTGAGCGGCAACCACAAGCGCGCCATGCTGCTATGGGTCCTAGACCCGGCAACGCACGACGCCACCATCCTGAAGCAGGCCCTGATGGGCGACGTCATCGACCTGCGCGCCGCCATGGAGGTGGTCTGCTCTCGGACGCCGTCGCAGCTGCGGGTCTCCGTACGTGGCTTCGTCCGCGTAAAGTTACGCGGGAGGAGGAGGAATTTACCAAGTCTTAAAAGATTAGGAGTAAATATTAGAATTTGTTGTAGAATTTTTTTTCATCTTTCTAAAAAACAAGGATTAAAAAGATATTTAGGGAACTCTTGGAGATGCTCTTAGATCTAATAGGAAGATGTTTTCCTTATATCCTATTAGGCTATTACCTCATACAAGGTAATAGATGATATTACTATTCAGATCGACCGTCCACGTCTATTTGAGTGTACCATAGCAAATATTAACAATATTTGTATTTCTAAATAATTTATTATAGAAATATATTTAGCAACTCTACTAACAATACTAATTATGATATTAATATTTTTAATATATTTGATTAAAGTTACTGTAGCATTTATGGCTAATCATGGACTAGTTAGTCTTAAAACATTCGTCTTGCGATTTCCAACCAAACTGTGCAATTAGTTTTTTTCGTCTATATTTAATATTTTATGCAATAGTCGTAAAATTCGATGTGATAGTTTAGGGTGAAATTTTTTTAACTAAACCAGTCGTGAGTATCCACACCATCGCTCTCTCTCGCATCCGTTGGCACTTCTTTTACAACCCTATATGGCAGAAATGGAACCGTAGCCTTCATGACTTGTCTCATCATTCAACTATGAGCCTTTATTCATAGACACTCTATGCTCGACCAATTTACTAGGCTCAATAAACGACACCAAAACTTTCATGTCATTCCTCGCTTTTTTTCTCAGTCACGTTCGCTGAAGTCTATAGAACGAAATTTAAGCTTTCAAAACATATATTTGCTCATGAAAAATTGTTACTACCTCCATTCCACAAAGAAGGCTGGCTCCGGCTCCCTGGGTGCTGCACTTTTTTGTCCTGTAGCAAGGAGCCGACCGACTCCTCTAGCTAAAAGCAACGAACACAGGGAAGGAGATAGAGGAGCCAGGGATATGGGCTTCGGCGGCTCACCCGCTCCTCTACAGTAGCCTAGCCGAAGCCGTCGGCTCCCTCCAAATAGGCTCTAAATCTCGAATTTCAAGAAGTCAAAGACTCTTAATTTTTGCCAAATGCATATAAAAAGTATTGATGTTTATGATGTGTAAAGTATCATTAGATTAATTATGTGATATATTTTTATAATAAATTTAACTGGAGATCAAAATGTAGATAATATTTTCAATAAATTTAGTCAAACTTAAGATTTTTTTTGACTCTTCGTAAAACGAGATTAGTAGTTCATAATTTCTAATCTTTAATAATCCATTGCATATCACCAAAATTATGTCCCTACACAAATCATCATTGCATATTATTTATCATCATCTTGTTTAACGTTTAGAGTATTTTTATGGAAAAATTCTTTCAGTCCCCCGTCCTCACTCTCTCTGCATATGCCTCTGCGCACCTCCTTCACCAGCAGATCCTCGAACCATTTGGCACTGTACACGTAAGTTGGCCCTAC
Source organism: Miscanthus lutarioriparius (assembly GCA_904845875.1). Lineage (NCBI taxonomy): Eukaryota > Viridiplantae > Streptophyta > Magnoliopsida > Poales > Poaceae > Miscanthus > Miscanthus lutarioriparius. The sequence continues at coordinate 134,015,442 of CAJGYO010000002.1, forward strand.
ACCTGCCTTGTCAGTTGTCACTTCTTTTCCATTCCACCTGATTTTCGAACACACCGAGGGCTGTTTGGAACGCATGAATAAAAAACATGGGAATAGAAAAAAATACAGGAATGAGGTGAGTGCGTAGTGGTAAAACAGAGAAAAGAAAAAATACGGGAAATAACTAGAATGGGTGTTTGGAACGCAGGAATTCATAACACAGGAAAAACGCAGGGAAACAGGCAAGCGAGAGCAGCCACGTGATGAGAGACAGAGAGGGCACGCCAATCGTCAGATTTCCATTGATTTCAGGTGGATGCTTTTTTCCCTCCAAAATGCACACAGCTCACACCCTTTCCTCCGGAAGGGAATTTTGTTTTCCCTTTTTCCAAACGCCCTAATTCACTTCCTTTCCAGAGGAACGATAGACTCCAAAATTCCTCTAATCCAAACAAGCCCTAACCTTGACCGCGCAAAAAAAAAAAAAAAAGAAAAAAGAAAAAAGTACCCGCGGACTCCGCCCCTTCTTCCCCTTGCCATCAAAGGATGGATTCAGATTGGATCCGGATGGATACGAATTCGGATACCTCTATTTATCAAATTTTAATTCGGATTTGAACACGAATACAGATATTGTCGGATACTAATACAAAACGGATATCTTGAATTCGGATATCTACTTGTTTTTAAGATAACATATACCTATTTGCTTATTGATAGTTTTGTAGTATAATAAGATCATTATGGATAAAGGGATTTCAAGTCTAGTTATATAACACGGAGGGTAAAGACAACTACCACAAATTAAATATTTTAATCAATATTTTTAAAAATTAATATAAGAAAATTATAGATTATATTATTAATTACTGTCAAGTAAATAAAAATAAATTTTAGAATTATATAAATAAAATCAAATAGTAATTAATATGATTAGACATATTAACATTAATTAAACTTAATATTATATATCATTAATAATATTAAAATTACAATAGCCTCATATAAGTTTTAAATAATAATACATATAATTTGTTATATTAAATTTATTTCATTTACATAGTTAATTAGTCACAATTGAAATATTTAGATGGTTTCAAAATAATTTTTACTTTGCAGATAACGGATAATATCGTATATTTTTCATTTTTTATCGGATACAGATGTGGAATCGGATAGAGAAAAATCTTCAAAGATGAATACCAGTTAGGGACGAAAACGGTATCGATATTTTCTGACCGTATTCGAGACCGAATCCATTTAGAGAGGTTGAGATCTGTGCATATCTGAGTCTGGATATTCAATATCCGATACCGTATCCGTATCCGAATACTCAAATCGCATATTTATGATGTCGATATCTAATCGTATCCTATCTGTCATAGTTGACACTATCCATATGCGAATCAGAATCTGAACAGAAATATGAAAACAAATGTAATATCAGTAATATCCGTCGGTATCCGTTCGTTTTCATCCCTACACCCAGTTAACATCCATATTTTGGAATCGGATAGAAAAAATTCTTCGAAAGCTAGAAGAGGAGCCAGGCCTGTCAGCATCCTCCTCCACTTGTACCTCGGTGGATGCAACTCTTGTTCGAGTGAAGTATGGGATCTTCTGTTTCATCTATGATCTTTTGCATTAAGAGTTGATTCATATCATTGTTGTTTACTAGTTCACCGCTCTTTATATAGTGCTCTAGTCAATTCGCCGGTATTCCTGACTAAAGTAACAAGTCTTTAGCCTAAAAACGGATATCTTCAATTCGTGGGTGTTTAGCCTATAGCTTGGGTGTGTTTGTGGCTAGCCCTACAAATAGTTTGTGGTAGTGGGCCGGTGATGACAACGCCTTGTCCATCCTATATGTCGGGTTCATAAACCCGAGGTCCCTCGCGGACCGGCTTCCCAACAAAGGCTCATCCCAAGCAGACAAACGCGCGACTCATAGGGCGGCCTAAATACCTGAACGACAAGCCAGAGGGACGAGCCAATCTCCGACCGAAAGGCCTGGCCGAGGAGGAACGGCGCCCGTTTCTGACTCCGGCCCACCTCTCCGACAGGAGCACTCGCTTCGGTCTCCAGCCCGCATCCGGACGGCCTCTCCGACCGGAAGGCCTGGCCGAACACCGCTTCTGACTCCGACCCGCATCTTCGACCGGGGATGCACCAAACCCCTGCTCACTGCTCTTCTCCGACTGGCGCAATCAGGGCCGACTGGAACTAACCGATCGGAGACGCCCGCTCGGAAGGGACCAGGAAACAGACAGAGAAAGTAGGGCAGGGCGCACAAGTCAAACCGCGATACCAGGGACCGTACCCTGTGCACCTACCAGGCAGTGCCCTGCGACCCACCTGACACTACAGAACTCAAGCAGTGTTGTGGGCGTTGACGTTTTGCCCTAGAGTGTTGTGGGCGCCATTAACTCTCATATGGTAAGGCTCCCCCACATGCCTCTGGGCATCAACAGTGTTGTGGGCACCGGCATTTACCGTACCAGGTGAACATGGTAAAACCCCTTACGTGCCTCTAGGAATCAACAGTATGGCAGGTGCCAATGTTTGCCATACCCAAAAAAGACAACACCACCTTCCACATACATCTAACATTCAACAATAACATCAACAATATTGTGGGCGCCTACCATCATTCTGTACCCACCAGCGTCAGGAACAAGGCTTGGAAGCACACGTACTCTCTCCCTCTCATTTGTAAAGCCATCCCCTTCATCTATAAAAGGGGATACACTCCCTCCAACATAACTCAGTTCATTCCAGTTCATTCAAGTTGATCCAGATTCATTAGATGGATCAAGTTCACTAGCACACAACAGCAGAACCACCAGGTGCAAACCATGAGCACACGCTCAAACACTTAGCACATAGCGGAGCTCCTGTCGCTTTTGGTCCCTCTGACCAGAGTCCGACCGGACCTCTTGTACCCTCCATCTTTCTCCTTCTCGTTTGTAACCCCACTGCAAACTTCGAGCACCTGGGCTCAGGAATAAAGTCACCGACCGACTCAAACTAGACGTAGGGCACGTTGTCTGAACCAGTATAAACCCTGTGTCATTGAGTGCTAGGCCACCTCCGATCATAACATACAGCAAAACTACAAATATTTATTTGTTGGTCACTTTCTGCATCGACAGTTGGCGTCGTCCGTGGGGAAGACACTGTACGTTCAACACTTTTTGGTCATCGGATGACCCACTTTTCTACCACCTTCGCCATGGTGGGCTCAAGCGATCTGACTCACTTTGGCTCACTGGAGTTTCCTGCACTCCCACCCCTTGGGATGTGGGTTCCACCCGTCTTCGAGCCGTCCTAGGTCTTCCTCTTCGGAAGCCTGGACTTCGTCGCCGACCGGCTTGGCGTACTACACCTCCGCGAGGAGGCACTTGTTCCGGTACCCGTCGGAGGGGCGCCCTCCATTGGCTCCAGGACGCACGACGACTTCAACGACGTGGCATCTGCGCTTCATTCCAAGCAAACTCTCTGCTCAAACCCCACAGTGAGTAATGTACATATTGTTATTTACTCGCTATTTACTATCCTCCGCTGATTATCCGGAGGGACCCCGTTGTTCCCGCCATGACCGCCATGCGACCGGTTCCCCTACGGCCTCACGTCCCTTGCGAACGCCCCCTCTCACGTCTGAATTCGTGGGGATGGCGAGCTATGCTCCCACCTGTCTCCTCGACCTCATGGATGACGATGTTGAGAGTGACGGCTCTAGCATCGGCGATGTAGTGCCTAGCCACAGTCTGTCTCGGGAGTGCGCTATGGCAGACGCTTTGGGATAGCCACCGGTGGTAACGGAGTCCCTGTAGGCTCACGCCCCTTCGGACCCTCGTGCGGAGACCCCCGTGCTCACACGGGAGCATGGCGAGGAGCTACGACAACAGCGGCTGAACTAGCCGCCGACTGCGCCAAGGCGCTTAGCGCACCACACTGCGCCCCGTGCGCATATACCGGCGAGTGGCGCCTGGGGTCGCGCTCGTCAGTTCCAGTGCAACACCATGAATAGGGGGAACGACCCCCCACAGTTCGCTTGGGCCAATCAGAACATCGCTGCTGCAGCAATGCTTCTACGTGGCCTTCCCGAGCCGAACGACCCCAGGAACAGGCGATCCACCGGAACCTCCGGGCACTGGTGGAGACCGTCGCCGTTCAATAGGCAGAGAGCTGCACATCGCGACACTGACTTGCAGCCTCTCTTCCCACCACGGGAGTGGAGACGCACCAGACAAATCGCTCCACCCGCCCACCGCTACAGCCACCGAGCGCGGTTCAGGAGGCCGCATTTGCACCTCGTCTTGGCTTGGCGACCGCTCCGCACCAACCGCCTATACACGAGCGGCTCGGGCCGAACCGAGACGCTCGCAGCAGCAACCGGAGTCCCAGCTCGGATGGCCCGGGACCACGGGCCTCTGTCCGACGCATCCAGAGAGCGTCGCTCCTGCAGCGCTCCAACGGAGAGGCGGGGCAAAGGCAAGGCCAAGCACCAGGATCAGGACGAGGGCCCCTCCACGTAGAGGGGGAAAAAGAACAGAAAAGATTGCCACCGACCGGCCAACTCCGCGTTGGTCACCACAACTGATCACACGGGCAAGCAGCCCTAGCAGGACCTTCCGGGCCACTTCAACGAGCTCATGGAGAGCCCATGCACCAACCATGCCTACCCCGTCAAATACCTCTACATGGACTGCAAGCTCCTCAAACGCCTTCTACGACAGGCCGGCGGGCCAGAGGAAGAAAAAGGCGAAGAAGCAGCGGCCAAGAAAGGGGTGAAGCGGGCAAGGATCCGGACGACTGAAGGTCGAGGTGATCCAACCGGACGCCTACCGACTGAAGGACGACGACGACGACATTCTCAGCAACGCTTGGAACAGCTATGTTGTTTCTCCCCCTAAAACTCAGTCTTACCATTGTTTACTTAACGTTTGCTCCTGTAAAAGCGCCCTAACCCGAACACTTTCAGTCCGGGTCGCTCAGGGGCTCCACGATAATGCACTACTACCTCTCTTTTTGTTTACTATTGTCTGGTAAAACTCATTCCTACCCGAACAAAAGGGTACTTCGTTCCTTTAAATTACCTTACGTAGCTTTGCTTTAAAGTATTTCGACCGATCGCACCCCGCCTCTACCTACGGTTACGAGCAGCTGAGCCTCGCGGGCCACGCCCCGGGCTCCCAAGGTTGCATCCTACGGGACAAACGGGCAGGTGCGAAAAAGAAAGAATAAAAAAAAATATGCTAAGGTAAAACTAAGGAACGAAAGGGATAAGCTTCCCCGAACGGAGTGACTCCAACACAAAAAACGAAACCGATTGTAGTCATTGAGTACACAAGAACATTTACACGGAGGCTACACCCACGAACTTAACTTTTTACATCTGCTAAACTACTTATACTTTACAAGCTATTGGGGTGGCTCAGCAGCATCTGCTGTCGGTGCGACCAGCGAAGACTCGGGCTGCTCACTCCCCGGCGGGACCACATTCGGCTCGGTTGAGGGCAAGATGACGTCCACTTCTGACCCAGGCTCCGCGCCATCCATAGGTTGGGTGACGTCCCCCCGATGCATGCTTCTGGCCATGTCCTCATGGCGGGCATCCATCACCCACTATGTAGAGACTTGCCCTGCCACCAACCTTGCGTGTGGCAGCAATCTCTCCCTGAGCGATTGGATGTCCTCCTTGCTCAAGCCATTAGCATACCCGCTGTAGATAGTGGCGAAGTCCAGATTTGGGTGGTGCATCCCCACCGAAGTCAACACCCCCGACGCCCCATAGAACAGCCCGAGTGTGATAAGGGCCCGGACCTCATCCGGAACCTCCGCCAGCTAGATGGCGGGCATACTGGTGCTTGGCGCCGACTCGAAGACCTCTGAGACAATGAGCTGGGCAACATTGCGGATCTGGTCAAGTTCCCCCTCAAGAGCACAACACTCCTCGAGGGACTTAGCCAGTGCCTCTGCATTTCGGCCAAAAGTCGCCTTGACCGTCTCCAGGTCCCGCTCCAACGACTTCACCTGTCCGCCTAGCTCTACAAGAAGGGCGACAAGCTCAGAAAAAGACTGAAGGAAGAAACCAACACGACGAAAAATAGAAAAGGTACATACCGAGGTGGAAGTTCTCAAGGGTGGAGAATTCCTCCGCCTGCCAGGCCACCTGCTCATGCAGCCGGGCGCTCGCCTCATCCAGCGCCATCACCCGACCCTGAAGCACGAGCACTTCCTGGTTTGCCTTCGACTGGGCCTTTCGCTCTGCCTCTAGGGACTTTCGCGCCAACTCCAGGGCATTTCGCTCCGACCGCAGGGCGTTTCGCTCTGACTCAAGGGTCTCCAGGGATTTTTGGAGCGCCGCCTCGGTGTTCGCCAGGGATTCTAGCAGCCCCACCTCGGTCTTCGCCTGGCAGGCCTGCATCGCCTCAAGCCCCCGCTCGACGACGGTCGCTCGCTCTGCTGCACGCTGCTCCTCCGCCCACACCACGGCCACCTTGGCCGCTCAATCCTGGGACTTAACCCGCTCGTGGGCGTCCTCGAGCTTCACCGACAAGTTGGCAAGTTCGGACTCCATGGCGAGTCCTTTCCCCCCAAGGATGTCCTAGAACTGACACTCCTAGGAATCCCGAAGGATGAATCATGCCTTTGATGGGTCCTTGGGGCAGGGCCACTCTAGGTCACCCTCCGGTAGCCTGCTAGAGGGCCTAGCCTCCGACTGAACCACCACCAGCTCCCGCGACGGCACCGGCAGTTCCACCACATCATCTGCTTTGTTGTTTGATGGCATCTCCACCACCTCGGTTACGTGGGCCGCCGACGGGCGTTCTGACTCCGTCCCAGTCGCGTCTCCCCCCGACGCCTTCAGCTTCGACCATGAGGGTGAGCTATGCATCCCTCCACCCAGCAAGGCAGGGAGCTCTGTCCCCCTCTCCTCTTCCGCCGCAGTCGATGGAGGAGGGGCCACAATGGACACCTCCGGCGAAGGCTCCGCCATCACCACCGGGATCGCCGCTAGCACCGTCGCCGCTGTTGTCGCCGTGCTAGCAACCGACTTGGGAAGCACCACCCCCGGGAGGGAAGGGTTCACCGCCACCACCCTATTCCCCCTGCTGGTCGCCACGACACGCTGTAGGGTGGGCCTCCAGACCTCCTACATGGGAGTTGGGGCGATGCTCAACCCCATCACCGTCCGGTTGCTGACAAAAAGTATAGGTCAGTCATACTCCAAAAAGGCTCAACAGCAAGATCGAAAAGAAACAAAGAAAAACATACCGGGAGGTAAGTGGCATGACTCTGAAACTAAGACCTGGCTTCGACGGGCTCGCAGGGCCAGGACCGCCCCCAGGCTGCAACCCGTGCCCCCTCACTTTAGCTAGGGGCGGAGTCGTCCCAACCGGATCCTGTCTGGCCTACGGGTCACCATGGCCTTCGGCTTGGGATGCCCCGACCAGAGCAGCAGGCAGGGCATCCTCCCGCTGTGAGTCGCGCACTGGCACCGGTCTCGGCGATGCACGGGTGCAAGCCCTCTCCTCTGACCGCCCAGCTTGCTATCCACTTTCGCGGCAGGCGGGGAGGAGACCGGCGATGCCACCGAAGGGCGCGGTGACCGCGTCCGCTTCGCTTCCCGTTCGCCGATGGCGTCCGCGCTTGCCGCACGCTTCCTCGACATGGGAACCACGGCACGCCTCTCCGCCTCCTACCCATCATCAGCGGACATTGTCGTAGGGTCGCGATGCTCCGTTAAGGTCATAACGACCTCCCTACTTTCCTCCTCCTCGGAGAAAACCATGTCATCCACTTCTGTGGGATCCTCCGACTCGAGCTCCAACTCGACGTCGCTCCTTTGTTCCCCAGCCTTCATGCGTCGGGTGATCTCCTGCTCCTTCTCTTGCTTCCGCCGAACCTCCTTGGTTCTTTTCTTCTTCCTAGCATCCGCCGCCTCCTTCTGGGTGGCCTACCGAGCCATGCCCTCCGGTCCCTTGGGAAGCTGCGGCCGGGACTTATAAACTCCAAGTCCCTACGGAGCGGGCGACTCGAAATCAAAAAATAGGAAAGCAGAGGGAAAAGCACGAACTAGAGAGAGGGGAGCATACCAGTTTGGACACGATCGTGGAGTTGAGAGGTGGGGGCTTCCCATTGACGTCCTCCTTGGGCTTCAGCTGCAGCACCCGGGCAAGACGACTCCAGACCTCGTCGTTCAGCAGCTCCTCCAGCGACGCACGGTCTGGGTCCGTCAGGCCATTGTACTTCCACATTGGTCGCGTCCTCTCCGCCAACGGAGCAACCCGACAGCGGTAGAGGGTGTGGAACACTCGCAACCCGTCAAGGCCGTGCCGCACAAGCTTCTAGAGCTCCTCCTCGATGATCTCCACCTTCTCCTTCACCTTACGGGTAGGGCCCCATGACCAACTATCCCGCTTCTCCGGCCTCCCGCCGATGAACGCCGGGAACAACGCCTCCACCGGGTTCATGATATAAAACCACTCCCCGTGCCACCCCTGGTTGGAGTCACTAGGGATGTACGCGGGATACGAGCCCCCCACGCTCGGTTTTCTTTGTAGGGCGAAGCCCCCCACCGATGCGACCTTAGGCGGATTCCCCACCGTCAAGGCTCGCTCGGAGAACAGCCGCCGGAAGAGGTCCGCGTGTGGCTCCATCCCGAGGAAGGCCTCGCAGATGGTGACAAAGCTGGCGATATGCAGCACCCTCGTCGGATTGAGGTGCTGCAGCTCTAGACCCCACTCATTAAGGAGCCCGCACAGGAACCAGTGTGCAGGGTATCCTAACCCGCGCTCATGGAAGGCGAGAAGGGAAACCACCTCGCCAGGCCGAGGTGCGGGAACTCCTCCCTCCCAGGAGCCCTCCAGTGCACCACCTCCTTCGACGGCAGAAACCCCTTCACGGCAAAGGCCTTCAGCACCGACTCCCTCACGATGGATGACCTCCAGTCCAACATCTTGCTCCGAGTTCGCGAAAGGATTTGTGAGTTTTTTCCTCTCCCTCGCTCTCTCCCTTTTATTTCCTAGGAACCGCCGCGGCTCTCAAGGACGCTCTCGGCAAGAAGGAAAATGAAAGGAGGCGGCAGATGGGGAACTAGCGAAGGAACAGAGCGAAAAACCTTCTCCCTTCTCCTACTTAAGGAAAAGGGCGCAGCAGTTGGGGAAGGCGTGCCGATTGGGAAAGTCGAAACGACGGAGCGAAAAATCCTCTCCCTTTCCCATTTAATGTAGATGGGATACGATGGGATGCGCCCTGACCGATGAGACGCGCCCTGCCAGACAGAACAGCGCCTGATTAGATGGGACATGGCCTGAGTATGGCCCACCACTACCGCATGCCGGGCACAAGAACCAAAGCACCACCGCACACAGGCAGCTCTCCACATCCCCAGGCGAGACTTGGAAAAACCTAAAACGAGATCTCCGCCAGGAGAGACCATCGGGCTTCCTAAGTCAATCGAACGGCTCAGGAAAACACCGAGCGACAGGTAAGGAGCAAAGGGACGCCCCATGTAGGCCATGCCGACTCCATCACGGACGACGAGCACGGGTCCCGGTCGGACATTTCTGATTGGAGCTCTTCAAACCCTGTCACTCGAGTCATCAAGGTAGCACTACCGACCCCTGCTATTTTTTATACTCATACGTCCATACATGCATTCATTCCACACGCCCGTGCCCCCTAGACGATTCGGGCCCTAAACCGCCTGGGGGCTCGGGAACTAAGCATCGCACATGCAGCGAAATGCATCACAACGCTCCGTGTTGCGTCATGAAGCGGCAGTTGCCTCATTCAACATGAGCAACGACCAACCAGGGTTCGAAGGCCAGCCCACGAAGGGCTCGAGGCCGCCCCACGTCAAACAGAGCCAGGGGAGAAAACACAAATGGGCCACGTATGGCCCTAGCCCAGTCTGCCCTGAGGCGTATAGGGTCATCTCAACCTTCTCGTTCGATCCTAAACCTCTTGCCAAGCCCACAGAATCTCTATCGAGGGGAGGCCGTTAGGCCACCCGGGTCGGTCTCCAGAATGACCCAGGCATCTGCCGGGTTGCAGATAAAGGAGCAGTGGAATGTCACAAGAGGGCTATGCCGACCCCGTCATGAACGACGGACCCAGATTCCACTCGATCATACCCGTTAGCGAGCTCACCGAGCGTGTCACTCGAGCCCAAGAGATCGGGACAAGTGACAAAACTCAGCCCCTCCGGTTGTGAGAAACTGAGGACGGGGTAATGCAGACAACTCAAACCGACCCATACCAAAGCCCAACGGGGCTCGGGGGCTCAAAGACACGGCTACGCTTCGACTGCACACCAAAACGCCTAGGTCTGCGACCCCAAACTCGCCCCATCCATCGGCTACACCTGCACGCCAAAACACCTGGGTCTGCGACCCTAAACTCGCCCCATCCATCGGCTATGCCTGCACACCAAAACACCTAGGTCTGTGACACCGAACTCGCCCCATCAGGATCCATGACTCCGACTCGCCCGATCCCACGGCGCGCACCGACACTAGGATCAGCGAGCTCCATCTCGTCCGATCCCTAAAAAAGTAAATCCCTCAGGGTCCACGACTCCGACTCACCCGATCTCACGGCGCGCATCGACGCCAGGATCCGCGAGCTTCGTCTTGTCCGATCCCTAAAAACTGTCTCATCCGATCCCAGAAAACTAACTCCCTCGGGGTCCACAACTCCGACTCGCCCGATCCCACGGCGCCCACCGATGCCAGGATCCATGAGCTCCGTCTCGTTCGATCCCTAAAAACTAACTGCCTCAGGGTCCACGACTCCGACTCGCCCGATCCCACGACGCGCACCGACGCTAGGATCCACGAGCTCTGTCGGTGTCGTCCGATCCCCAAACTAACCGCCTCGGCTACGCAACGACGCCTTGGTTGACGACTCCGTCTCGACTAAAATACACGCACACACGCCCGCTGACAAAACCCCCAGACGATTCTGCCCGAATCGCCCAGGGGCTCAGGGCTACACCTGTGGGTGTGCTCACGCGCACCCGCTGACGAAACAAAAACTTCCCCCGCTGGTAATACGAAAAAACCCCCAAACGATTCTACCCGAATCACCCGGGGGCTCGGGGGCTACACCCGTGGGTGTGCTCGCACGCACCCAGTGTCAGGACAAAAATCCCCCAGACGATTCCACCCGAATCGCCTGGGGGCTTGGGGCTCCTGTCGGGTTAATAAACCCGGGGTCCCTCACCGACCGGCTTCCCAACAAAGGCTCAGCCCAAACAGACAAACGTGCGACTCATAGGCCGGCCCAAATACCTGAACGACAAGCCGAAGGGACTAGCCAATCTCCGACCAGAAGGCCTAGCCGAGGAGGAATGACGCCCGTTTCCGACTCCGGCCCACCTCTCCGACCGGAGCGCTCGCTTCGGTCTCTTGCCTGCCTCCGAACGGCCTCTCCGACCGAAAGGCCTGGCCAAACACCGCTTCCGACTCTGACCCGTGTCCCCGACCGGAGATGCGCCAAACCCCTGCTCATTGCTCTTCTCCGACTGGCATGATCAGAGCCGTCTGGGACTAACCGACCGGGGACGCCCGCTCGGAAGGGACCAAGAAACAGACGGAGAAAGTAGGATAGGGCGCACAAGTCAAACCGCGATACCAGGGACCGTACCCTGTGCACCTGCCAGGCAGTGCCCTGCGACCCACCTGACACTACAGAACTCAAGCAGTGTTGTGGGCGTCGTCGTTTTCCCCTACAGTGTTGTGGGGGTCATTAACTCCCATATGGTAAGGCTCCCCCCACATGCCTCTGGGCATCAACAGTATTATGGGTGTCGGCATTTACCATACTGGGTGAACATGATAAAACCCCTTGCGTGCCTCCAGGAATCAACAGTATGGCAGGTGTCGATGTCTGCCATACCCGAAGAAGACAACACCACCTCCCACATACATCTGACATTCAACAGTAACATCAACAGTTGTCGGGTTCATAAACCCGGGGTCCCTCGGGGACCGGCTTCCATGCCAAGGCTCGACCCGAGAGTCTAAAAACAACAGGGCAAAGGGACGGTCCAGCAACCGACCAGAAGGTCTGGCCCAAGAAGAGCAACGCCCGCTCATCAACTATTTTGGCCCATCAATCCGACCGGAGCGCTCGCTTCGGGCTCCAACCGCCTCTGAACGGCCTCTCCGATCGGAAGGCCTGCCCCGAGCCCTACTTCCGACTCTGACCCCGCGTCTCTCCAACCGGGGTACATAAGAACCCTGCTCGCCGCTCTTCTCCGACTGGCACAACCGAAGCCGACTGGGGCCATCCGATCGGGGACGTCCGCTCGGAAGGGACCAGGGACAAACGGAGAAGGCAGCACGTGAGTTAGACCATGGTACAGGGACCATACCCTGTACACCTACGGGAACAGTGCTCCACAACCACCCTGACACAAACAGTATGGTAGGCATTGACATTTATCCCTACAGTATTGTAGGCGCCATTGGACTCCCGTACGGCAAAAAGCCCCACACATGCCTCTAGGCATCAATAGTGTTGTAGGCGCCGGGATTCACCATGCCCGGTAAACGTGGTGAGGCTCCTCACGTGCCTCTGGGCAAGTAGTATTTTGCAGGTACCAACATCAACCCTTCCTAAAGAAGACAACGTAACCTCCCATGTGCACCTGACATTCTAAAGTGACATCAACAGTATTGTGGGCGTCTACCATTATCCAATCCTCGTCGGCATGGGCAACAAAGCTTAAAAGCATCCGTACCCTCTCCCTGTCACCTGGAAAGCCATCCCCTTCATCTATAAAAGGGGATGCACTCCCTCCAACAGGAGGGACGAACCGATTCATTCAAGCTCAGTTCCTTTAAATTCATTAGTCTAATAGCTCGCAACCACAGAACCGCCAGGTTCGGATCTCAAGCACACGCTTGAACACTTAGCCCATAGCAGAGTTCCCGTCGCTCTCGGCCCTTCTGACCGGAGCCGACCGGACCTCTGGTACCCTCTATCTTTCTCCTTCTCATTTGTAACCCCACTGCAGACTTCGAGCACCTAGGCTCAGGAATAAAGTCACCGACCGACCCAAACTGGACGTAGGGCACGTTGCCTGACCCGGTATAAATCCTGTGTCATTGAGTGCTAGGCCACCTCCGATCACAACATACAACAAAACTACAAATATTCACTAGTTGGTCACTTTATGTACCGACAACAGTATTATGGGTGCCTACCATCATCCTGTACCCACCAGCGTCGAGAACAAGGCTCGGTAGCATACGTACTATTTTCCTCTCACTTGTAAAGCCATCTCCTTCATCTATAAAAGGGGATGCGCTCCCTCCAACATAACTCAGTTCATTCCAGTTCATTTAAGTTGATCCAGATTCATTAGATCGATCAAGTTCACTAGAACACAACAGCAGACCACCATGTTCAAACTGCGAGCATACGCTCAAACACTTAGCACATAGCGGAGCTCCTGTCGCTTTTGGTCCCTTTGACCAGAGTCCGATCGGACCTCTTGTACCCCCCATCTTTCTCCTTCTCGTTTGTAACCCCACTGCAAACTTTGAGCACCTAGGCTCAGGAATAAAGTCACCGACCGACTCAAACTGGACGTATGGCACGTTGACTGAACCAGTATAAACCCTATGTCATTGAGTGTTATGCCATATCCGATCACAACGTACAACAAAACTATAAATATTTATGTATTGGTCACTTTCTACACCGACACTATGTATTCCACCATTTTTAAGGCTAGTTCTAAAGTGTAGGGTTCAATTGTGGATTATCTCTATCAATTCTTGTCGTCCTTTTTTTTTTTGGTTTCTGGCCGTACCCCCAAAGTAAACAACTGTGGTATAATATTGCTTAATCTTGCCTCAGTATTGTAGAAACCACGTATATTCTCTCTACCCGTTATCATTTACCCTTGGATGATCTTCATTCTTAACTAGTTCACTTCACGTTCCAAGTAGAAATACAATAATCGATATTTTGGAATACTCCAGGGTGCAGGCAACATTGATAATCATGTGCAGTTTAATCCGTTTGTCACCATGGTGTCGACACCCTTAAACTGTTTTTTTTTAACAGATACCCTTAAAATTTGGTTTTGAAGCAGGGTCCATGTTAGAGTTTCTCTAAGCTCTTAATATTAATCCCAAACTATAAATGATTTTAGGTGAACTAATCCCACTAACTCAGCTTTGAAAAATCAACATTCACATATCTACCATTAATTTATAGTAACCCAAATAAGGGTTACATGTTTCATTCACTTTATCACGTAATATATCGTAATAAAGTTGTTAGGATACCTTATATATTTTAAGACCAAAAGAGTAATATAAAAACAGATTATGATTTCTCCTTCCCTCTTTCCTTTCTAGTTTGCTGGTTTCGCAAACATGTCAAATTAAGTCTGTCGCCAAAGAAACGGATTAGTATTGGATTTCTCCTCCTCTATTTCCTAGTTTGGACGCTCCGATCGAGCTGATATATACTGCAGGGCACGGACGAGCGTTTTTGCGACCCATCGAACTCATTATCCCCGTCTAGCCGGCAGCCTCTCCGTGTACGCCGCCAAAGCAAAACAGAAGCTCGCGCCGCCGCTGCCGCCATCCTCGGTGTCCGATCCATAGGAGGAAATTAAGACTCAGGCTGCTGCAGCCTCTCGAGAAGAAGGTTTAGTAACCCTAATGTTTTTCTAATCGAGGGCTCTGTTCGCTTCTCTTATAATCTGTACTTTTTAGTTTATTTTTTCAGCCGGAACAGTATTTTTCTCTCACACCAAATCGGCCGAAACAGTATTTCGACTTATTTTTCCAGCGAATCAAACGGGGCCAAGATCTAGACGATTTACAAATTGTACTAGTAGTAAATAAAATATTGTTATATCGTCAGGCAGCCATGGCCGGTTTCCCGAGCAGCGAGGCGAGGCATCCGCAGAGCAGCCACAGCGGTGGCGTTGACGTCGAGTCGGCAGATCCTCCTCCGGCAACCTCTTGTCACGTGGCTTTGGACATTCACGAACCCGTTCACAAATCGGATGACCGCTCCGTCGTCGTGGAAGAAGACGTAGATCCCTGCTGCGCTTCGTGTCTTATAACCATGTTGAAGGTAATTAAACCGCCCGCTACTACACGTACGTCTTAATAATAATCGACCTTAATTATCTCGAGCGCCAAGCATATGTATGTGAGCTCTTTTACAGTGGTTGGGGTCCTTCTTGGTTCCTCTTAGTTCCTAAGCAATCAATTAAAAAAATTATTAATTTTATGAGTGGAAGGTTAATACGGTAATTGCGTCTCCCCTCCCCCCGCTACCCCTTCCCCACGCGTGACCGAACCCGCACACCTCGCCCACGCGCAACCGAAGGACGCAAGTAGTTCCGTGGACGCGAGGCTTCCTGCCCTCGGCCTTAGCCGCGGCCGCCTCGCCCTCGACCTCGCCATCGCGCGGCACCGCCGCCACCGGCCTTCCCTCACCACCACCGGTCGCTCCTCCCTCCTCCCCCCGGCACCCGTCGCCCACGCGCACCGCCGCCACCAAGGACGCTCCTCTCCTGCTCCACGACTACAAGGCGGCGACACACGAGCACGACTTCCTCTCGCTGTACGCCGCCGCCGCCAAGGACGCGAGCCTGCGCACAAGACCTAGCCGCCGCCACCTCGCCCTCGCCCTCGCCCTCGCCATTGCTTCGGGGACGCCATCGCTTAGCGCGGCGTCGTCCGGGATCGATCCGAGCACGCCCCTGCCGTGCTCCGCCT
The DNA here is from genome assembly GCA_904845875.1 of Miscanthus lutarioriparius. NCBI lineage: Eukaryota > Viridiplantae > Streptophyta > Magnoliopsida > Poales > Poaceae > Miscanthus > Miscanthus lutarioriparius. Next base: position 134,031,188 of record CAJGYO010000002.1, read on the forward strand.
CGGTTCAGTTCGGCCGAACCTCGTCGTCGCCGGCCCACTCGGCTCGATCGTGCTCTCACCGGATGCGATCGATTTGAAGGTGCGCGCATCCGTTGCTCCTCATTCGCCCTAGCACGTGTCGTGGTCGCCTCGTGATCGAATGCTTCTGTATTATGCTTGCATCTTTTGGGCTCCTGTCTACTGTCTAGTGCTGAATCCATGTCTTATATTTATAATCTTGCCATTACCGTGAATCCATGTAGCAAAGCAAATATTGACGCACAAGCAATACTCAGATCCAGGCAGTGCAATTTTGATTTGGGTAGCCACTTGGTGTTCCTCATAGGTTGCTGTGTTGCCGGATCGAAATTGGCTAGATCGGATTGCCTTGTGTTAGATAGTTTACTCAATGTGTTAGTGGGGTTCCAAAAGTGCCAAATCGAAATTGACCGGATCGATTTGTCTTGTGTTAGATAGTTTACTCAATATGTTAGTGAAGTCCCAAACGATCTGGTCTACACTTTAGTAACCTACTCCGATCATATTAGTTAGATGTTTTCTACAAGTGCCACCTTGGCAACCTGCATTCTTGGATTCCAATTTTATTTTTAGGTCTCGCTATTCACGACTGAATACCCACCTTATAAAGTAAGAAGTAATGCTTCTCAAAATCTCATTCCATCCTTTGTTTTAGTACATGGTTGTCTCACACTCGCTTATATTGCTTTATACTACTATTTGTTATGGGGAAATAGTTTTAGATTGTGGCCTCACTATTATCTATTTTGCTGTAGGTTCATGGGAGGTGCTCTTTGTAATCCCAGTAACTGAGGTATGCACCAGTTTGAACTTTAGCTCTGATAACCTACCTGTCCCAATTAATATATGGACCGTCCTGCTATTTCTCTTCTACTAAACAGCAGCCAGATTGTCACACACCATCATCCTTTCAATCGGTTGGTGCTCATGTTGGATACTTGATACTCAAACAATTTTAAAATCAACTTTTTAGTTGTAAATCTTCAGTTCCTACTATTTATTTGGCATATGAAGTCACACAGCACAGCTCGTACCTGCCAGTATTTCCTGTGAACTATATATAGTGTCTTCATAGGGCATTGAAATTTCTTGTTCCACAAAAACGTTTATGTTGGATCAACATAATAGTCCTTCCAATATTATATCACAAAAATTCTTTTCAGGACTATTACAGCATGATCACACTCAAAAGTTTCATAAATATTTAAACTGATACCATTTTCTTTGATTTTTCTATTTGGATTAGCTACGAGATTGGATGGACTGACTGCTTGTGTTTTTAGAGTTCTATCGCCATCAGTCTACATATAATCTGCATACTTATTGTGAGTATCTACGTATATTAACCTCCCAGTCCACAAACTGATTGTAGCTGCCCACTGAAGCTCTTTGTTTTTCCACATTTAAATTATTGATTTTTTGCCTTTCAAAGTTGTGTTCAATACTTAGTGCTACATTGATAGTGTGGCTATATTTACAAGTTCAATGGTTTTATATTATGCACTTATGTTATTGTTTTCCCCTTTAAATTTTGAGGCCCTAGACTAAGCTGATCAGCCTACTTCTACTGTCACAATATAATACTACAAAACCATATCAACTTCTACCTACTTGCTTCTAAAAAAATCTACTTGCTCAAAGAAGCAAACAAGAAGATAGACTCAGATTACCATCATCATCAAATATAATATTGCTAGCTTAGACGTTGTTATGCCAAACTTCTTTGGAAGAAAACTGTTTTTGCACATCTCTTTTCTTGTTGGAATTTACTGTGAGGCAGCCCTAGGCTCGCGTGCAGCGCAGCGCCATTGATATCTGGGACGCCCGCGCTATGATAGTTAGAAGGATTAGCATTCCTTTTTCCAGGCACAAACATTGCAGCGAACTCTAAATGGTGGAATAAATTTAAGACAAACAAACAAGAACCAAGATATGCAAAGGAATATGGTAAAAGGGCACCAAAATGCTGAAATATAGGTAAATACCATGTTGCATCTCCTTGACGGCGAGCCCCTCCATGTGTTTCCAGTAGCAGGTTAACAATCCCTACTTGCACTGTCATTCCATCTGCAAAAGAATTGATCTTTACAAACTGAAATCTATAAAGTCAAAAGATTAACAAAGTCTAGATATTTACCTATGCCCTGCTGCTATCACTGTGGTAGAACTGCTATTCCTCGCCTGCTGTTGCATTGCTGCTATCCCTGAAAATAAAAACAGACTCAGTGAAACTCTATATTTAGTGAAAACCTATTTTTTGCACATAACCAGATTACAATTGCAGCATTCATTATTAACATTTCTTATTCACATCATTTGATGCAGTTGACAGTGGTACCATGGTTCATACTCAAAAAGTGCAGGGAGGGACCAAGAAGCAGGTAATTTCCATATCCAATATCTAGTTCCTATTTTTGTGCAAGTTGCCTTTGCATTGTTAGCAACTTATCATCGACCAACTGGTTGCTGCAGAAATATATGCATTTAATAAACTCAACTGTGAGTTTTGTAAACGTTGTAAAAGCCTTATCGAGCGACCACAAGGATGCTATTAAGTCTATGGGATTTGGGGGGCTACTTCGTATGCCAGGGACGTGTCTCAGAAGACAAATGATTGACAAAATTGCAAACAGATACGAAATCAGCAACCAATGCTTCTTTATATGTGGTCAGAATGTTCCTATTTATCTAGAGGATGTCAGGGACATAATGGGACTCCGGATTGAAGGCATAGATGTTTTTAAACATGTAAACCAAGAGGAGGTCAAAGATGAAGACAAAAAAGTGGACATTGAATTGATGAAGAGGTATGAAGATGCATACCACCTTCTCACGATAAGCAAGTTGAAACAAATGATGATGAAATCAGGCACTCCGGATGATGACTTCAAAAGAATATTTGTCTTGTTCACAATTGGTGTCATTCTAGCACCAACTGTGAAGCCCTATGTTAAAGCTAGTTATCTACCCGTGGTTAGAAAAGTATCAGACATTCCGAAATTCAACTGGGACCAATTGCCAGGCCACTACCACTACATTAACATTAAAAAGATAGAAATTAGCTCACTCATGAACGTTGACACCTATTTTTAGTATCACAGTAATATAATAGCACTGAGATAGTAGAGCGGCTTAAATACTGACAGAGGTCAAAAGATTCTCCTAACTTTAGACGCCTAAAATATCATGCTTAACCTAAATAAATAGCAGATGCATCTGATTCATCACTTGCTGAAAAGTGGAAGCAAGGGAAACCCCTAGCCCTCCACTGATGCAGGCCATATTGATGTATAACAAATGATTCCCCACACCAAAACTATCTAAACATGAAAAAAACTCTCTCCTGCATGCCAGTATCATGGATGTTAAGATGACACCCTATCTTAAAGTTGAGTTTTAGTAGCAGGTAAAAAGATCAAATATCTTGTGTTAGAGTTTCATTTGATAAATCAGGAAAACAAATTGGTTACAGTACGGGATTTTTATCAACTGCATGTATGTTGCATGACAAATGATTCTCCAATAGTGTCATTATCGATCAAATCGTTCAAGCAAAGTTGGGATTCCTTCTCCCATAGTCCTTACTGAGCTGATTCATTTTCTAAATAATAAACTATGCAGCATGTTTGTGTGAGAGAAAAATACTGTTCCAGCTAGAAATTTACGATCATTTACGACAAGCCACAGCCAAACGAACATGTTGTATATTTCTAGAAGATCAGGAGCACATTGCCACAAGAAATGCAGATATCATAATATTGAATGCACAATGACATGACAACAACTTATGTGTAGTGTAACAAAACCGTGGCAATTATCAGTAGCAAGATGCAGTAGAACAACCAAAGAGATACATATCGAACATCCCCAGGTAGAGGTAATCTTTGCCACTACCGTGCACTCGAATCCAAAACTCTCATCAGAACTTCCCAGATAACCAAGCAAAAATCTTGCTACATGGCTTCACGGAAAGGGGGAAAGGGGGTACTATAGGGGCATTATTTTATCACAGAGAGTAGCAGGTTACAGACTTACAGTACTGAGACAACTAACAGATCGATGCAAACTGAGCTCTGAACTTATAGGCAGGGGCACGCTTCTAAATATCTGATGGTTTTGTGCAAGGGCACGCTTCTAAATGTGCAGCAAACATAAGAGGGGACAAACAAAACATATAGTCAAGTCCTTTCAATTAAACCAAAAAAAGTAATAGTTTTTCCTGTCTCTCTTCTGTTGAAATGAATGGAGAAAGCAGTTGTAGATTCGGAGCTCGAAATCAACCCGAGCAAACATATTGCAGATTCAGAACTCTAAATCAACCCGAGCAAACACAATGCAGATAAACTACTGAGAAGAATGCCAGTGCATTTTGCTACAACGTGACAAACCAAATCAAAATAATCAAACACGTGGAGAAGGAGAGGAAGGGGTGGGGGCGCTGGACCCGGGCAGAGCCACGCCGGATCGCTGCGCCATCCTTAATGTTGGCCGGGGTGGGAAGAGGAAGCCGCCCAGGCGCTGCATCGCCGAGGCCGACCGCTTCCCGGCTCGGCTGAAGTGCTCGGCCTGCCTTGCGCGCCGACGAGATCTAGCAGACGCTGGGACCTCCCTAATAAAGCTTCTGATGAATGTCTCCCTCTTGGTAGCTTTCTGAAATAAAAGGGCCATGACAAAGATATAAGACCATGATGCTAAAAATTAAAAATAAGAAGTCATTAACAACCAGAAAACATTAAGAAAAACTAAGATAGCGTCATGTCAAAATTCCATCAACTGATTCAGGAAGTTGCATTTAGCGAGATGTTTTAGAAACATAATCAAAATGTGACATAGCTTATATGTCATGTCTCGCCAATAAATATCTGCCTCTAGAACTAGCGACATGAAGTAATGAAATCCTCCGATTGCCAAAGGTGAGATGAGACATGATGATCAATATGAACTTTGGGGCTGCTTATTAGTTACAGTAATGATCCTAGTATCATTTCCACATGTTTTAAAACTATAGTTTTGCCATTCCCAAAGCACCACACCTAGCTTAGTAGACTGACCAATTTAGATCATTCAGCGGCAAACTCACATTATGCCTCAATTTTACAACCCAAACCAGTCATAATGTAAATTAGGTAAAACTTCTGCTTAGGAATCATGTGCTAAAAAGGTGCATTTAGTGAGAAGTTTTAGAAACAAAATCACAATGTGACTAAGCTTCCACGTTATGTCTCACCAATTAATATCTGCCTCCAGGACTAGTAACTTGGAGTATTGAAAAATCTCCAGATTGTCAAAGGTGAGATGAGGCAAGAAACACAACAAAGCTGTTTAAAAAAAGACTATTCAATGTACAAATATTTCTACGCCCAAAGTTTTTTCGTCCAAAAGCAACAGGCCTGTTTGACCTAACAATTTGGATTATTCAATCATCAAACCTCAATTATCTAACATTAATGATACACCAAAAGTAACATTGCAGTTCAAATACGCAAAATCAAGCAAGTCATCCACTAGAGTATGTAATACAGCAGAATCCACCATACCAAAATGCCAATCTCTTACCAATTTAAAAATAAAATTATTGCACAAAACAGTCAGCGTCCTTTTATGTCCAATACACAAATCATAAATTCATAACCTGCAATTCAACTAAGATATATACAAGCACGGCACAAAATAGCAGGATTTGGTCCTATAGGCTGGATTACACATGCAATTGAGATCGCAGAGCAGTATTAAGAGATCGGAGGCTTCGGAACGGATATTCTTACCCCCTTGCGATCAAACGGGCGAAGCGACAGCTCTCGCGTGGTGACGAAGTGTCCCTTGTTTATGCCAACGAAGAGACCTGACTTGGCCTGCGTCGGTGCCATGGCCGGTCTCGTGCTAGCTCCGATGACCTGAAACGAACGCAATCGAAAAAACCAAATCGAATTAGACACAAAATGAAGCTGAGATGAAACGAACGTATTCGAAGAAACCAAATCGAATTAGACACAAAATTAAGCTAAGAGACTTGTAGCTTCGGGTGCAATTGGGATTGAAGACGGCGCTTGAGGTTACCTGAGTGGGGCGCGAGCGAAACCCTACGCCGCCGGGCCCGGATCTCGCCTCCTCCACCGCCATCGCCGGATCTACGCGGTGCCGGTGTAGGAACCCGGCAACCCTCCTCGTCCTCCTCCACGGTGTCGATCCCCGCCATGGCTGCTGCCCGGACCGTCGCGTCCGCGAGCGCACCTCGCCGCCCGCACCCTCCCGCCAGCGGGGACGGCCACCGCCGCCGCGAAGGGGAGCGCGGACGTCGCTGGGCCCAGATCTCGCCTCCTCCACCGCCATCGCCGGATCTACACGGTGCCGCCATTCGCCAGGGACTGGTGAGGAGGGATGGCATGCCCTAGAAGCCGCAACCCTGCCCTCGCACTCGCCGCCGCAGCCACCGCCCTCGTCCTCACCCCACCCGCCGCCGCAGCACACAGAGAGAAAGAAGGGCCCGAGAAAGAACAGAGCGACTGAGAGAGAGGGGCCGGCCTACGTTGGTCCGAAGAGAATTATACGTGAAAACACTTGTCGATGTTTTACCACCGATAGCCTACCACGGGGGTACCGTGGCAGTATCGTTCGGGTTTCGGCATATGCTGAACTCGATGGTGAACGCAAGAGACAGTCGATTTATCCTGGTTCAGGCCCTCGATCGTAGATCGAGTAACGACCCTACGTCTAGTCGGCGTTTGCCTTTTGCGTTGGATTGATTATGAAGTGTTATGTCGTACCAATTGTCCCCTTCTTTAGGAGCCCTGGCCTCCTTTATATATTCAGGAGGCCGGAGTCCTAATCGGTTTACAATGAGATTTCCTAGTAGTATTACTTAATAGTTCTATTACTAAGATTACATGGGAAGAACCCTAGTTGAACTAGATCTTCTCTCTCTCTTGCGGGGTATCCTGTGGGTCCCGCATCGACAAGCCCCCGAGCACTTCATGGTTGAGCTCTGAAAGTCTCGCTTTGCTCCTTCAAGTCTTGTTAGGTTGGAACAAAATGTTATCCGAGTGCTTTCTAGAGTGAAACCTTGTAGCGCTTCTTGGGACGCTCGAGTGGTGAGTGTTTTGTGAAGAAAAAGTACATCCATCTGGTTGTAGCCCCCGAGCCTCTTGCTATTTGGAACAAGGAGCTGGAGGATCTTGTCTTGAAGTTGCTCTGATTGTTCGTTGAAGTTTTGTAAAAAAGAACTCGAATATGGCTCGTTCCGGGTTCTTTTTGTCATAATGTCTTGAAGTAGTCTGCGTTGAGGAAGTCTTTTGATGGCGTGCGCTTTTTCGGAGAAAAAGTGCACTCACTGAGTGTAGCCCCCGAGCCTCTTGCTATTTGGAACAAAAAGTTGGAGGGTCTTGATCCTTTATGTTTGTTTGAAAATCCATGCTCTGAAGTAATCCCTGAGATTTGAATCTTGTCCTCATCCGAGTAGTTTTTGTGGTATCTTTCCGAAGCGGTTCTTTAGTCCTGGATTAAGCCATCATCCGAGTAGTTTCGTGGTATCTTTCCAAGCGGTCCCTTAGTATTGGATTAAACCATCATCCGAGTAGTTTCGTGGTGTGCGACCTCCGAGCCTATGTCCGGGTTCTTTTTGGGTGGGTGCAATTTTTTATAAAAATTGCACTCACTGAGTGTAGCCCCCGAGCCTCTTGCTTTTGCTTACAAAAGTTGGAGGGTCTAGATTCCTATCTTCAAAAAATTCTGAGGCTATGTATCCCGCAGCCTCGTGCTTTCTCCGAGTTCTTTTCTTTTGAAAAAGAAGTCGGTTGAAGAGTCTTGATGCGTTGTCGTCGTTGTAGTCTTGAGTTTCTTGTACTTTTTGTCTTTTGTCTTTGGTTACGAGCCCCGGGAGTAGTTGAAATGAGTGCCGGATTCCACGGCTTAGTGTTGATTAATCTGTGATGTTAGCCGAGCCCCGAGCGTATATACGTGTTATTTTGTTCGGGGAAGAACTCGGATGCGAGGTCTTGGCGTATTCTTTGATAGTCTGTCATTGTCATATGTAGTTGTATGGTGGTGGTTGAGTGTAAATGCTTTTTGTTCACGGGTTGTACTTGTGATGGTATATCCTTCCGAATATGCTCGTCTTGAGCAATCGCTTTTCCTCTCTACCGAAGTCGTCCATTATTAAGTCCCGTCCTTTCACTTTGTGTTCTTTGTCGGGCTTATTTCATCGGTGCTCTGGTCCATGTGCGCCGCTCCTTTGGTCTATAAATACAATCCGGAGTGCTAGTTTTCATCTATTGGATATTCCGTTGAAACCTTCGTGGATATGAGCATGGTAGTTTGTGAAGTAGAGCAACCCCCGGGCATATTTTGTAGTTCCTGTGTGTTTTGTTGTAGCTGGAGGAAGTCTTGTGATAGGGATTAGAGGTAGGCTAATCCCGCGACAGCATTGTGCCAAGATGTATGTGGTGGTAGTTGGAGGAAGTCTTGTGATGCGGGCTTCGTTTCTTCATCTGGCGATTCCGGGTTGATCCTCGTCGCTTTGCCTCTTGAGACTGTCCGGTGCAGATCAACACCATATGCGAGATCACATCGGTCTTGGGTAGACAGATGCCCGCCGCCTTCTCTCGCTCCAAGTTGCCCCGCCCGTCTTTGCCGATTTCCGCTTTGAGTGCTGCTGCGTCCTTCCTTTGAAGAAAAGCAACAGAGCTGATGGTGGTTTGTCCTTCCGAGTAGCAATTTGGGACACGAGTCGTTCGAGCCTAGCCGTGTGTGTGTTCCTCTTTGCTACCTCGCTTTTCAGTGAGTGCCGAGTTCGTTGGGTCTTGTAAGATTTGTAATCTTCTATTTTTGAAGTCGCTTGTAATGTAACGAATCTTGTCTTTAAGATTTGTAATCTTACGCTTGTAATGTAACTAATCTTGTCTTTCGAGTTGTCTCTTACTTTTCATTGCGATCCCGTTATCCATGAGATTACCGGGTTCTTTCTCAAATAACCGGGTTCTCTTGTTCCTTTGTGAGGTAGCCTTTTCTTTCTTCCTTCTTTCTTCTTGTTTTGGCGAGTTGTTCTTGTAGCGATCTGATAAACCTGCCGTGGTGCTGGACGGATAAGTCTGAAATCTGCCCGTTGGTTTGTACTATTGTATGGATTTGTGCCCTCCATTGTTTTTTAATCTGCGTCGGTAAATGGACCGTCGCATTCCACATTGTGTTTTATCGGGCCTTGTGGGCCGTTTGTATTCTTGAAAAATCTATTTAAAGACCCTTTGCTGCCCAACTCTTGCCTTTAAACCCTAGCTTTCAGAAATCCGCCGCCGCCACCGCTGCCGTAACCCGAGCATCATCATCCTACATCCTATTTAGCGCCTCTCTTGCTTCCACCAGTTCATGGGAAAGAAGAAAACCGCAAGCAAGTCTCAAAGCGACCTTCAGAGACGAGGAATCATCCTTTCATTGATCCAAAATCAGGAGTTTGTGGCTATGAGGGCTGCTCGGAAGGTTTGGCCGGCCCCAACAACAAACGAAGACCCAGTTACATGAGCTCGTTAGCGATGGCTTGATCCAAAGCAAAGTCATCGCTGAATGGAGGGTTCAAGGCGAACATCGGGTTCCAGCTCCGGGTCTGGTGAGATTGTCCTCTTCGTTTCTTTTGTCCGCCGGACTTTGCCTTCTCCGCTCCGCTTTCCTTCATCGGTTCCTTGGTTATTTTGGGATTAGTCCGAACCACCTAACCCCCAATGCCATTCTCCATCTTTTCTTTTGTTCACCTTTGCGAAGCTTTCTTGGAATCCTCCTTCTCTGTCTCTTTTTCGCTTTTCTTTACTTTGAAACCTCGGCCCCGCCCGTGAAGAGACCGGCGTTCTTGGCGGTTGTGGAATTCGGTTTTCGTCTGTGGTCTCAAAATTAAGTTTTTGACTATGATCCGGTCGATTTCAGAAAAGATTGGCGCTACCGAGTGGTTTTATCTGTTGCCAATTTAATCCCTTCCTTGCCATTCATCCCGGTCCGATCCTGTGGTGAATGACCGATGGGACAAGAAACTTGAATCACCTTTGAGATTCAAGTGATCCAAACCGCTCCTTGATAGGATTAACATGTTGAAGCAAAGCGAGGTTTGACCGGCTTTGGTATCGTCTCGAGTTTTCTTCGTCACGGGTGGGTTTGACCTTTGAAGGAGCGGGAACATCTCGGCTTTGAATATTCTGGGGCCGAGGATCCTTCACGCATGGTCCCAGCTCTTGAGCTGACCGGTGAGGAGGTACTCGAGCGTCTTCAGAAGATGCTGAAAGGGGTGAGCGTTATTCCCCCAGCTGTCACCGAGTTCTCAGCCAACAACCCGCCCCCAGCTGTGAGTTGTCTATCTTTTTGTTTGAGTACTTTATGCACTCTAGCTGCGTTTGCTCTTGATTAGCTTTCCTTTGACTCGGTGTTTTATCCGTTTTCGCAGGAGTTTGGGCGTAACTTTGTCGACCGGTCTCTCCCGACGCTTTCCTGTCGTGGCGGAGATCGAAGGTAGACTCATTTGGGACTTCGCAATTAGTAAGTCCCAAACCACTACCGCTCTTTCCCGGGTTTCTTCCGGATTTGTTGATGTATATGAAGAATATGTTCCTCGTATAGTCCCTCGCGGTCCTCGCAGTGTCCCAAGAGGGGCGAACGGATGGGTCTTCATCTGGCCTGCCTGTCTCCAAGAAGCCTCGCAAACCAAGTACTTTCTCAGGTACTCCAGTTGTTGCTAGCATGCTCTTAGGTGAGCTCATTTAATGCTCTTTGTTCTTTTATTTTCTTGTCTCTCTCATGATCCGATTACTTTTCATTTTTTCAGCAGGTGCTCTGGTTTCTTTGGCTGAGGATGAAGAAGATGATGAAGTACCCCTCATCACGCGTCGGTGAGTCGTTTTTCATATTCCTGTTGCATTGAATTTCTCTTCTTGGTCTTGATCTTTAGTATTGATCTTTTTTTTTTTTGAAGTAATCGGAGGCGGGAGCGGGTTCTTCCGAGGCTCCTGTTTCGACTTCTTTCGAAACTCCCAGATCGAGTTCTTTGGAAGCTCCGCATGCCGAGTTCTACACGCTCCTTGAGACGGAGCTCTTCCACGCCTCTCGGCTCCGGCTCCTTCTGCGGCTCCAGCTCCGGCTCCTTCCGCGGCTCCGTTGCCAGCCATTCCGCTCTCGTCGCCGGGTGGCAGGGACGTTTTTACCGTCCTGGTTCCCCCTGCGAAGCCTTCTCTTGGCTTCGCAAAGAAGAGAGTGGTCGGGTGAGTAGATTCCAGCTTTATCTTTTTGACCTTTATTTTCCTTCCTCTGGTTCTTATCGGCGCTCCTTTTTATCACTATTCAGTGTTTCGTCTTCTCTTACTCCTTCCTCGACTTCTTCTCTCGCCTCCCGCCGTGCTAACGAAGTTCCGAGCCTCGGGACTCACAAAGATTTACATTGATGGAGTCAGTTGTGGGGGCTTGAGGCTACTGCGCGGTTGCGGTTTTGGCCACTCCGGAGGGATCGTGGCCGCCGCGCCGGGTCCTTCCGAGGGTTTAACTCCGGCTTCCTCAAGGTTGCTTTGGTCGTTCCTTCTTCGCTCCATCCGCTTCTCCTTCCCTACTCTTGCTTCCGGCGGTCCTTCTTTTTCCGATGACGTGGTGCAGCGATTCGATGCCACCCATCGATTATCGGAGCTGACCAGACTTCTGGGGAGCCTATCGACTTCTTTTGGTGAAAAACTTGAGGTAGGTTTTACCGCGTGCCTTTTTTGCATGCTCGTTTTTCCTCGTCCTTACGCTTTATTTTTTTTTGTCTGTTTTGGCTCGGTCTTTCTCCGTGATCATTCTCGCTTCTTTTTCTCATCCGAAAATGAGAGAAAGTTGTCTTTCGAGGTGAGTGTTCTAAAAGCCGATCTTGACCTTCTCCGGCTGAGTTGGAGCGAACGTCGAGATGCACCAAAAGGAGGAGAAAACCCTTCGTGTGCTCGGGTAATGGAGTCGGAGACCGCATGAGTCTCTGCGAAAAATGAATGCAAAGGTGCCGTGGGCTCTGCCAGTATCTTGTATTTTGATTTCTTTTTTCTTTCTTGACTTGTTCTTGGGTGTCTGTCTAGTTCTCCGAGCTAAGAAGTGAAGCTCTCGGAGAGCATCGATGAGATGAAGGCTCTAGTCCGTTCTAGTCATAACAAGGTGAGGAGGTAATTACTCATGCCGAGGAAGAACTTGCCCTTGCTAGGTGATTAAGCCTTGAGTGATAGAGATCTTGTGCAGGCCCAAAGAACTATTGAAAGCTTGACTGAGAAATCTGGCGGCGGCCATCGAAAATTGGAATGTTTTGTGGAAATCTTTTCGTTCAAGAGTCGACATTCTTCGGACTCAATGGACGACGGGCAATCTTGGGTAGATTCATTCGCATGGATTCCGGTCGTTTCAAGAATTTGTGAAGAAATGTGCCCAAATATGTACCAAAATGTGCTAGCCTGTGTCCGGGTCCTTGCTCCGAGGCGCCTCTGTCCAAGATAGCAGAGGAAGCCGAGAGCCAAGAATACCTTGACGCCGTTGAGAGGATGGAGCACGAGGTCGACGGTTTAGCTTAGCCAAGAGAGTTCGAAAAATCTAGATATTGACATTTCCCTTCCCGATGATAATGCTCGACCCGATTGACCGGCTTCTTGTGAAGCTTCTTGTAATATTACACTCCTCTTTAAATGAAGATTCTTTGTTTTTCGTTGATGTATTGTTTGCACAGGTGTGGTCGAACTTACTTGTTCTCTTTGAGTATTTTGTCCTGTCTCGCTTCACCAAACGACTCGTGTGTTATCGTCTGCCCGTCTGCGCTTCACCAAACGACTCTGTGTGTTATCCTGGACGAGACCCCTTGATTTGTCGAGTGCTTTGTCCGCTGTTGTGACTTGTTAGATGTAAATCTTTGTGTTGGCACCGCGCTATGAGGAAACGACTTCGGCATAGAATGCATAGAATGTTGCCTTTTGAGTAGCGCTTGTTAAATCTTTGTGTTGGCACCGCGCTATGAGAAAATGACTTCGGCATAGAATGCATAGAATGTTGCCTTTTGAGTAGCGGTTGTTAAATCTTTGTGTTGGCACGCGCTATGAGAAAAACGACTCGGCATAGAATGCATAGAATGTTGCCTTTTGAGTGGCGCTTGTACTTTTTCCGAGGAAAAAGTATTCCTATCTGGATGTAGTGTAGCCCCGAGCCTCTTGCTTTTTGAACTAAGAACCTGGAGGGTCCTTTAGAGTTCAGATTTTGGTTGACTAGTTTTGGCTTCATTCTTTGTTTGGTGTTAGCTTTTAGCTACCCTCATCGGGCGGGCTCAAGCGTATTTTCAGCTATTTTGCTCTCTACGGGAAGCTCAGCGTGCTTTCAGACCATTTTGCTTTTTGTTTTGGTGTTAGCTTTTAGCTACCCTCATCGGTGAGCTCAAGCGTGTTTTCAGCTATTTTGCTCTCGGTAGGGAAGCTCAGCGTGCTTTCACCATTTTGATTTTTGTTTTGGTGTTAGCTTTTAGCTACCCTCATCGGCGAGCTCAAGCGTGTTTTCAGCTATTTTGCTCTCGGCCGGGAAGCTTCAAAGCGTGCTTTCACCATTTTGCTTTTTTGTTTGGTGTTAGCTTTTAGCTACCCTCATCGGCGGGCTCAAGCGTGTTTTCATTTATTTTGCTCTCGGTGGGAAGCTCAAGCGTATTTTCAGACCATTTTGCTTTTTATTTTGGGTAAATAACTCGTTGGAAGTCATGATAAGACATTTGTGGATGAATATCATCTTTATTGATCATGAATATGAACAAATACATATGTTGTCGAAGAATATCGTCTTTTCGTCGATTGTGAATGTTGGTCCCTTGTGGCTTGCATGTCTTGTTTTTCTGGCGTAGAATCTTCTTAATGGGCCGATGTGCCATGTATTGCTTACTTCCTTTCCATCTTCGGTTATTAACTTGTATGTGCCTGGTCCGATGACTTTTGTGACAATGAACGGACCTTCCCATGGACTGAGGAGCTTATGTCGTCCGTCGGTCTTTTGTATCCTTCTTAGTACTAAGTCTCCAACTCGTAATGATCGAGGATGGGTACTTTTGTTGTAGTGCCGCCTTAAACCTTGTAGGTATCTCGGCTGATTGTAGGGTGGCATTTACTCGACTTCTTACGAAGTTTGTCGAGTTCTAATCTTCTTGTTTGTTCCGCTTCTCCTTCATCGTATTGTTCTATCTTTGGTGATGTCCAGATCAAGTCGGCAGTAGTACGGCTTCGATCCGTAAACTAGGAAGAAGGGTGAGTGGCCTGTTGCTCGCTTATTTGAGTTCGTAGCCCCATACAACTTTTGGCAATTCTTCAATCCATTTGGACCCATAGTCAATTAGTTCTTCGTATAATCTTGGTTTTAATCCGGCTAGTATGAGTCCATTGGCCATTTCTACTTGTCCGTTGGCTTACGGATGTGCGACAGACGCATAGTCTATACTAAAACCACAGTCTTGTGCCCGACTTCACAATTTCAGAGTTGTGAAAGGGAGCCTAGATCTGTGATGATTCGATTGGGCATGCCAAAGCGGTGCGTAATTTCTTGGATGAATTGATTCGCTTTGGTGGTTGCGCTTATACTTCATGAGTGGTTTATATTCAATCCACTTGGTGAACTTGTCGATTGCCACAAAGATGTACTCGAAGCCACCCTTTGCTTTTTCTTGGGGTCCCACTTGATCCAGCCCCAAAGAGAAAAAAAGGCCAAGCGGGTGGGATGCGAGATAAGATTGTGAGTTGGCACATGGGCTTGTCTTGCAAACATTTGGCAACCTTTGCATTTTTCGACAAGTTCTTCTGCGTCTTTTAGAGCGGTTGGGCAAGTAGAATCCGGTCTGAAATGCTTTTCCAACCAAAGTGTTCTTGAAGCGGCATGATTTCCGCAGACAACTTTGAGTGTATCTCGTCTAGGATCTCTTTGCCTTCTTCAAATGAAACACATTTTCAGAGTACTCTGATGAAGCTGCTCTTCTATAGAGTCTATCTCCTACTAAAACGTAGTTTTTGCTTCGCGAATAACTTGGGTAGCTTCCGCTTTATCTGCTTTGGTAGTTTATTTTCTTTGATATAGTCGATGAAAACTTGGGTCCATGAGGTGTTGATTACCAAGATCCGAACGCCTTTAGCCTGAATTTCGTTGGATGTCTCTTCGGGTTGTTTGATAGAGGAACCGATAGCTCTTCTATAAATACGCCGGTGGAACCTTTGCTCTCTCTCGATCCGAGCTTGGCAAGGACATCTATCACGCAATGTTGGAATCTTGTGAAGACGTGTAAAATTTCTAATCCTTGGAAATATTTTTCAAGTTTCCGTATTTCAAGCACAAGAAGCACCCATGTTTTCTTTTATGCAATCCCAATCTTTGTTTACTTGGTTGATGACTCTTCTTTGAATCGCCATATACAAGTAATCTCTTTATTCCGAGGGTAATTGCCACTCGTGAGTCCGTGGATGAGGGCTTCATATTCGCTTCGTTATTTATAGCTTGCCATAATATCTGAAGGACGACTTGAGTTGTTTTCCTTCCGGGAAATGAGGAGAACGCTTTGCATCGGCTCCGCCTAGTTTGAGCGACCCATCAAAGTACATCTTCCGGTGATCAAGGATTGTATCGATAAAAAATTTGTTGAATTTCGTCCACTCGCCACAAAATCGGCAAGGGCTTGAGATTTGATTGCTTTCGTGGGTAAAGTCGATGTTAAGAGCTCCAAGTTCAATCGCCCACTTTGATATACGATCTGTCGCATCTCTGTTGTGTAAAATGTCTCCGAGTGGGAAGTCCGTCACCACGGTAATTTTGTGGCTTTCAAATAGTGGCGAAGCTTATGTGAGGTGATAAGTAGGGCGAGAGTAGTTTTTTGTACATGCGGTACCGGATTTTTGATTCGAGATAATACTTGATTGATGTAGTATACGGGTCATTTGTACTTTGTACACACGTCCTTCTTCTTCTCTTTCCACGACTATTGTCGTCTTGACTCTGATAGTAGTCGCCGCAATGTATAGCATCATGTCTTCATCTTTCCTTGGGGTGTGAGAATTGGTGAGGATGTGAGATATGCCTTAAGTTTCTTGAAAGCTTCGTCGACCTCCTTTGTCCATTCAAACTTGTCATCTTCTTTAGTAGTTTAAAGAAGGGTACCCCTTTTCTCCGAGTCTTGATATGAAACGATTGAGGGCCGCCATGCATCCTGTTAGTTTTCGAACATCTTTGATAGTCCTAGGTTGCCTCATTTCTGTTATAGCTTGAATTTGCTTGGTCTTTGGCTTCAATCCCCTGTTTGGTGACCAAAAATCCGAGTAGTTGCCCTGAAGGAACTCCGAATACACATTTATTTGGGTTCAATTTCCATCTCCATCTCTTCAAGTTTTCAAATGTTTGATTTAAATCTTCAATCATGGTGTCTGGGTTCTTTGTTTTTACCACTACATCATCCACGTATGCCTCCACATTTTCACCGATTTGATCTCCAAGGCAAGTTTGTAGCTCTTTGGTATGTGGCTCCAGCGTTCTTTAGTCCAAATGACATGGTCTTGTAACAGTAAGCACCGAACGGGGTAATAAAAGAAGTCTTGCTTTGGTCTTGTTCTTTTAATGCGATCTGGTGATACCCTGAATAGCAATCGAGAAAGGATAACAGTGCGGACCCCGCTGTTGAGTCGACTATCTGGTCAATGCGTGGTAGCCCGAATGGATCTTTTGGGCAATGCTTGTTGAGATCCGTAGTCGTGTCGGCCTTTACACGCCACTCATATGTGTTCTTCTTTTGCACAAGGACCGGGTTTGCTAGCCGGTCCGGATGAAGGATTTTCTCGATGAATCCGGCCGCCATCGTTTTGTGATTTCTTTTTAATCATTTGCTTTTTGTCGGGTGAGAATCGTCGAGTCAGCCATTTGCTTTTCTGTGCTTGGAGTTTCCATTAACATCAATTTGTGCTCACCAATTCTCTTGGGACACACGGCATGTGGCCGGCTTCGGCGAAGATATCTTTGTTGTCCGAAGAAAGTTGGTGAGCGCTGAGTTCCTATTTTGCCGAGAGGTGAGCACCGATGGTTCTTTGTCTTGGAGGTATCGCCCGATGCCCAAATCAATTTGCTTGACGTCGGCTTCTTTTGGTGGTGTGATGATCTTTGGGCTTTTTAGTTTGGTATTTCTAATTCTTCTTGGCTTATCTCTGCAGCAATTGTGGCTATTTGTTTTCTCCCATTGTCGGCGCGTGCTTTTGCATAATTTGGATCGCTGAACGTCGTCATGATCAAAAGCACGCTTCAAATCGCTTCAAGAGAAAGGATACCGTTGGGTCTGGCATCTTAAGCAATAAGTACGGGTAATGTGGTATTGCCATGAATTTTGCAGATCTTTGGGCGTCCGAGGATCGCATGATATGACGAATCGAAGTCCGCAACCTCAAATTTGATAAACTCATTCGATAGTTCGCAGGAGTTCCAAAGTGACGGGTAAAGTAACTTGTCCGAGTGGCATGGCATTTGCTTGTCGGGTACTATTCCGTAAAAGGGAGTGCTTGTTGGTGTAATCATCCCAATGAGTTGTAGTCCCATCTTCCTTAGAGTTTTCGAAAAGATGATGTTGAGTCCAGCTCTCCCATCGATTAGTACTTTGGTGACAGTCATCCCGGCAATAGTTGGGTCTAAAACCAGTGGGTAATGGCCTGCGTTCCCTACGCTAGTCCATTGGTCTTCTCTTGAAAATTGGATTGGATATTGTGACCAATTGAGATATCTTGGTGTAGTCGGTTCTGCTGTCATGATGGTTCGTAGTGCTAGTTTTTCTTGACGTTTGCTTGTGCAATCTGGAGCTCCTGAGAAGATTACTGCTACCGTTCCCCTGGGTTTTTGAAATCCTTTGTCCTCGTGGTTGTCTTCATCTTTCTTGTGATTGTCCTCTTTGGTGTTCTCCTTACTATCTTTTCTCGTGTATCGATCATTGAAAGCGTAGCAGTTTCCGATGGTGTGTCTCCCGTTAGGGTGTAGTGGGCAACGTATATTTTCAATGTCTTCATATCTTCTGGGTTTAGAAAACTTCTTTGATTTGTCGGCCATTGCCACGGTATTGTCTGGTCTACGCTTTCTTTCTTGATGTCTGTTACTTCGATGATTTTGCCTATCCGGGTTGTCTTGATTGCTTCTATCAGGAACCTTTCTCGTGTTTTTTCTTCCGCAGTAATCATTTTTTTTCTCTGTTAAATCGAATTCTTCATTGTTTCTCGGATTTTCTTTGCGTAAATCTTGAAATTGCCACCTAGCCATGATTCCATGAGAGAAAGCTTCAATTACTTCTCGTTCGGTGATGTCATGCACTTGAGCCCATGATTCACCGAATCGCCGATAGTAATTAATTTCGAGACTTTCGCCCCCCTTTTGCTTGAGTCCTTTTCGATTCGGCATGAGTGATCGGGTGTGTGATGATACTGCGAAATTTTCGCAGTAAAGCTCTTTGCAAGTCTTCCCAAGTTATGATCGATCCCGGGTTCAATTTATCAAAACATTGAGAGGGCATCGTTTCCAAAGTGCCATGGGGAAGAACAAGGTTTTAATATCATCGTCTCTCCTCCGGCTAGTTCAATTGATTGTGAATATATTACGAGCCATTGTCTTGGTTCGGTTTTGCCATCATACTTGGAGTGATTAGACGGTTTGAATTTGTGAGGTAATCGAATCGATGCCAACCTGTTTGCAAAAAGCAGGGAATCATCATGCGTTCCGGCTTCCTTGAATTCGGATTCGGCTCCCTCTTCGGCCAAGTGTTGTTTTGATGGGAATAATTTGCGAGGTCGTCTGGTAGGCCCTCTACTCCTGGTCTTCCTTGGTTGTTCAAATTGATGGCCTCGACTATGTTCCCTCCCGCTTTCCCGTTATGGCTTCCTTTGGTCCAAGTCTTCAAAAGCGGACTTCCTTTGATTTTGATCTTCTTGCCTATGGGTTGTTGATCCGGCGGTATTCTTGATCGGGTTCTCTCTTCATGTGTTCTTGGGATCGTTGACCGGAGCAAGTCCCGGAGCTGTTCGTACTTCTCCCCGTGATGTGAAGTTGCCCCGAGTTCTTCTAATGCTTCTCGAATCTTATCGTAAGGCGTACTCACTTTGTGCGTCTCCCTTCGCCTCTTGTTGTGATTTTTTTTTTGTCGTATTCAAACCAATTTCGACTCAGTATCTAGTCCGAGCTTCTACTGTTTGTCGGCGCTTGGTCTTTGGCGCCTTGTTTCAACTTGTTTTTCCTTTCTCGAGCCTCGTCTCGACTTTCGGTTTCTCCATCGTAGCCCCGAGCAAAGGGTGATATGTTGGATTCGATTCATCGATGACCGACATCGGGTGCTTCGGGGTTTAAGTGGCGATCGAGGGCGTCGAACCATCAAGACTTCCCGTGCGTGAGCTGTTCCGTTATTGTCGTTAGTTGTCATACCGCCGGAGTTCTTGATGACTTCGAGCAGCGCCTCGACGTCGAGATTGAGTCTCCCTCTTGGTAAGGTAGAATAGCCGTTGTCGTCGTTGTGCCGACTAGTTGGGTTCCGCTATCCTCGTGAGCAGATCCGGCCGATGGATGATCTGGTCTTGCGATGTTATCGTTAGAACGAGACCCTCCCGAGCTCCCCTGTCGCTGGTATCCCAAGTGTTGATTTGAAAGACCTTTCAAAGCTGTCCTCGATAGGATTTTGTCGTGTTGTCCAGCCCAAATGGAAAAGAACTCGGCCTTTGAAAAAAACTCGAGGGTAATCCGAGTTGTTTTGGGTTGTATTCGGAATCTTGCCAAACAAGAACTCGACTTCTTGAAAGCACTCGAATAAGACTTTATCTCGGATCACGGAGCTTGAATTCGAGTCGGATGGAATCTTATTCGAATCGGGTATTATGAGTCGCGCTTGAATCTTTCGATGAGTTGATCCGTCGTAGTTGTCGAAATAGAGGATTCTTCATGATGATCCGGATCTTTGAGGAGATGACTTTGAAGCTTGCCGTAGTTGTCTGCCTCGCAGATCCATGAGCCGAAGATGAAAATCGATCCCGTCGGGAAGATCATGTTATTGAGGTCCATCGAGCTCTCGGATGCAAAGTCGCCGAAGTCCCCTACCTGGCGCGCCAGCTGTCGATGTTTTACCACCGATAGCCTACCACGGGGGTACCGTGGCAGTATCGTTCGGGTTTCGGCGTATGCTGAACTCGATGGTGAACGCAAGAGACAGTCGATTTATCCTGGTTCAGGCCCTCGATCGTAGATCGAGTAACGACCCTACGTCCAGTCGGCGTTTGCCTTTTGCGTTGGATTGATTATGAAGTGTTATGTCGTACCAATTGTCCCCTTCTTTAGGAGCCCTGGCCTCCTTTATATATTCAGGAGGCCGGAGTCCTAATCGGTTTACAATGAGATTTCCTAGTAGGATTACTTAATAGTTCTATTACTAAGATTACATGAGAAGAACCTTAGTTGAACTAGATCTTCTCTCTCTTGCGGGGTATCCTGTGGGTCCCGCATCGACAACATTGTAGTACTTCAATCATCTCTACTACTCTAAACATTATTTTTCTACCCTTGATTTACTGTTCTACCCTCAATTACGTAAAATAATTTCAAAAATAGAAAATTTCCCACTTTTTCATGTGCTGATCCGATCAATTTTAGTATACATCCGGTGCGTATGGTCCCACCATTTAGTACGCACTTGGTTTCTTCCGGTACCTCTTAAATTGGTCCTCTTGGTTCCTTTGCCTTTTTAGCCGTCGGATCGGTCCTCGTGAGCCGTCAATTTTATGACAACCATCATAAAAATTCTCTATGTATGTATGTATGTATGATGATAACACTGGATGATAATACTGAGATGTGCTGTTTCTTCTCTCTTCTATTTTCTCCTTTCGCAGGGCGTTTACATATTGGCTATCGTTTTCTTTTCGTACTTGTTTATACGGTGCGTCGCCACTACAAAAACGACGTGGGATGAAGCTCTGGTGGCGGTTATGGTTGCCGCTGTGGCAGCTTCCGTCTTCTTTGTGATTGCATTTTCCTTTTGGGCAGGAGGGATGTCCACCGTGAGTGGAATGCGCAGAGCACTAAGAGCGGATGTGTAATTGGGAGACCCGAGTTTAATTTGTATTCGTTTCTGGCAGTGAGTTTCTATACAGAATATAATAAAGTCTCTCTTTTTACGAAAATTAAATAAATATAATATCGAGATTGACATATGCATTGGCCTCTGCTCAATCACACGCACGCACACCACTTCTACTACTCTGCGGGAATTTTTTTAATTTTAACCTTTTTTTAATATAATTTTAAATCTAACACTGTCGGTTTTTTTAACTAACACTTTTGGCCGCGCCTGATAGGCGTGGCCAAATGCCTGTGCCGCGCCATGTATGGTGGCGCGGCAGAGGCCTGACGTGGCGGCGACCATCACCGCTGACCGCTGATGTGGAAAGGCTCTGCCGCGCCACCGATCTTGGCGCGGCACTACCGCGCCCTGATTCTTGGCGCGGCAGAGCCGGATATAACCACCGCCGCGGCCTCTTGCCCGAGCAGTCGGCGTTCCGCGAGAAACGCAGCAAGATAGTGCCGCCGTGCCGCCGCCGCCCGCTTTGCCCAGCCGAGGGGCGTCGTCCGCGCGTGACGCGTCCACCCACGCCAAGCAAGCCGCCCCGCCAGATTCGGCCAGCGAGAAGCGAGCAGCGCCAAATTGCACCCTGCCGGCCAGCCAGCACCATCCGCGCCAAGACGTTAGCGCGCCTCCCCTCCCTCCACGCACGCGATGCGGCTGCTAGGCCTAGGCCTCACGCGCCTCTCGGCCTGGTCTTCTGCTACTGCAAACAAGGTACTCCACTAATATAGTTAGCACAGTTAATAAAGTTAGTAAAATTATCTAAGTATAGATAGTAAAGTTAGTTAGTTTAGTTAGTATACGTAATATAATTAGTTAGTATAGGTAGTAAAGTAAGGTAGTTTAGTTAGTACAGTTATTTACTCTAGTTGTACATTGGATTTAGTATTTGATTAGTTTATATAGTTATAGTTAGAAAATGTAATAATGTTAGTATGGACATTACGTATGATGATTTTGACGACTTGATGAAGTTTCTTGAAATGATTTTGCAGATGGATTGTTGTGTTAGAGTTTTGTTCGGAGAAAGTGTTAGGAGAGAAGATGGTATGTTTGAGGATATGGAAGAAGAATTGAAATAGTTTGATGAGCCTCCTAGCTTCAACGACCTTTGTGTCCGTTTGAATACAAAGTTTGGGGGTGATTTCACACTGAATGGGAGGTTTGGTACTGGAAAGACTAGGGTACACTATGTCATCATGCCCTTGCGTGACTCTGCTTACTGGTCCCGCTACACTAGGGTTCTCCAAGGTTCCAATGTGCCCATGGCTGAGGTGGTCGTGGAGAATGGGTACAGGATGCATGGTGTGCGGGACGGCCCGTCCATTGATGGTTTTGGAGGCAATGAACAAGAATTAGGTGTCGAAGGGGAAGCAACTCAGAATAACATAAAGTTAGACGGTCAGTTGACGCAGGAGCAATTTCATTCAACTGCAGTAGGCTGTATAAGCAATGACTTCGATGTGAATGAGTTCGAACGGGAAGAGGAGGAGGAGGAGGAGGACAGGATCGGTGATGTAGTTAGCAGTGATTCAGACGATTCTGATGATGACCAAGGAGGTACAGATGCTGTGGCAACACCGGCTGATGCCATGCCAGTACCGGTTCATACTATGCCATTACCAGTACCAACTGAGGTTTTACATGGTGTCCATGTTCAGGGTAGACTAGTCATAGATTTGGCTGCAGATGATAACCCCTATGATTCATGGGCCAGAATTAGCGAAGCGCAACAGTATGTTCCACCACCACCTTACACAGCGACTGAGCTTGAGCAACTAAGGTCCAAGAACGTACCTTTCAGGGGCGTTCCGAACTATAGGGATGTCAGTATGACGGATATGGCAGTTTGTGATACCGGTCTCCAGCTGTGTAGGAATTCATTGTATAACCATGAGAAAGAACCCCTTAGGAAGGAGATGATATTTAACACAATGTCAGAGATGAAACTCTTCCTTTAGGACTATGTTGTGTACCACCATAGACCGTACACCGTCACTCATTCAGACCAGGAGTTGAGGTACCACTTGATATGCAAAAACGGTTGTCTGTGGAGGTTAAATGCACGAAGGAGATAGAGTAATGGCAAGTGGAGGATAACTAAAGTTGTTGAACCCCACACTTGCCTAGACAATAGGGGGAAGGAAAATCATCAGCAGCTCACTGCATGTTACCTTACTCGTCGTATATTGGGGCTCATTGATGACAATCACGACATCTCGGTGTCTTCTTTACAACAGTCCATATCTGGATTCGTAGGTACGATGTGTCGTACGGAAAGACTTGGCATGCTAAGCAAATCGCTCTCGCGATTCGATGGGATACTTGGGAGGAAACGTACAACAGGGTGCTCCGCATCTTATGTGCAATGCATTATTACAACCCTGGCTTGAAATGGTTTGTGGACACCAGAGGGATGTATTTTCGGGACCCATTGAGGCATGTCCTCTATCGTGTGTTCTGGTCGTTCGCGCAAACAGAACATGCATTCCAGTTTTGTCGGCCAGTCGTACTTGTTGATGGCACTTTCCTGACAAAAAAGTACAGGGGCACCTTGATGATGGCTGCTGCTGTTGATCCGGAGGACCAGATAGTACTCGTGGCTTTTGCTTTGGCAAAGGGAGAGAACAATAAATTGTGGTCATGGTTCATGCGTCTTCTACGTGTGCAAGTGCTTGGCTCAACTCGCACTATATGTTTGATCTCCGACCGTCACACAGGGCTTCTTAATGCTGCAGCTGAGCATATAGATGGGTTCCCGCCTCTAGTACATAGATGGTGCATGAGACACTTTGCCGCAAATTTCTGGCGGTGTCAGCGGAAGGAGGTAAGTGACAAAGTAAATGCTCTATGTTGTGTACATACAGAGCACGAGTTCAAGAAGACAAAGAGAGAACTAGACAAGATGGTAAATGCAGCGGGAAAGGCCTGGTTAGAGGCGCAAATGGAACATAAGGCTCAGTGGGCTTTAGCATATGACAAGGGGGGTCTTAGGTATGGCATCATGACTACTAACTCCTCGGAGTCCTTCAACCGTGTATTCAATGGAGTTCGATCGTTGTCTGTGTCTGGAACTGTTGAGTTCTCCTTTCATAAGTGCAACGAATATTTTGTGAAGAGGTGGGAACTTGCACAGAGGAATATAGCTGAGCAGGGGCGTTTTGGAAAGGCCGGAGCTGAACATTTAAAGGAGGCCGGTGAATTGGCCAAGCAGCACACCACCGAGCCGTATGGACCCCGCCGCCATATCTTTAGTGTACGGGGCAAGGGTGGCATAAGCTTGGGCGGCGAACGTTACGGTGGACGAAACTACCGAGTTGATCTTGAAAAGGTAGAGTGCAGTTGCAACGTCCCTCAGATCATGCATGCCCCTTGCTCTCATATGATCACGGCCTGCAGGGTTCGCGGGTACAACTATGAGGATCTACCATATATGTCACCCTTGTATCTTCGTTCGAACACCGTTAGTATTTGGGAGATGAGCTTCGAGCCATACCTAGACCCAACACAGTGGCCACCTTATAATGGTTATGACTACATGCCGCATACGGATCTAATGAAGGTAGGGAAGGGTAGAAGGAAGAAGAAGCGACTGAAGGGGGACATGGACGCTATGAGAGGGTATGGGGAAGACATGTACGGCGGGGGAGACTTCAACAAGACCCGTGACAGGAATCTTTGCTCCGTTTGCAAACAATCTGGCCACAAGGCTAGTCGGCATAGAAGACAGCAGGTGATTTCATATTGTTTTCGTATTGCATAACATGTAGTTCAAATTTTGCAATGCTACATAATGTAAATCTGAAAATTGTTAATTTGAATACTCTAACCCTTTGTTTATCATTTTGTAACAGGATGGCCCCTCCCACGCCGCACCAGCTGATCCCCATTCTTGATGTGGAGTACGACGACCCCCTTCTTCTACCGGCCGACGAGGTTTCATTACGTCGTGGGACTTAGTTCATTACGTCGAACGAATATTCTCGTCGAAAACTTGTAGACTCATAAACAATGAAAATGTTGTATTGTAACTTATCGTCCATTTATTTACGTCATGTTCGTTTGGTACCGCACTTGTAGTTTTATACAGCACCGACAACAACTCAATTGTTTTGAAGCCGTGGTCACTTAAGATCGATCATGGGTAATCCGAGTATATGATACATGGGTACAATACATCAGTAGTTCAAAAGGAATATAAGACAACACAATAGAATTTGTAGTACATAGCTACATTGATCATTAATAAAGCATGGAACTAACAGACGGCGTAATAAAAAAACCCTCAGTCAGAAACATACTGAGTAAGCAACTCGTTGTCCGAGTACCAATCCTCAACCATAACCCTATTGTTGTTGCTAGGCTCACCTGCGTTGCTCTGGCGGCCGGAGAATGGAAGGGAAGGGAGGGAGGCGGCAATGGAGGGCCGGCGTGGTTGGCGACGGACGGGCCCAGGAGCGATGCCTACGCGGCCTTGCTGCTCAGGGCGACGGACTAGCGGTGGTGGTTATATTCGGCTCTGCCGCTCCACGGATCAGGGCGCGACAGTGCCGCGCTAAGATCGGTAGCACGGCAGAGCCTTTCCACGTCAGCGGTCAGCGGTGATGGTCGCCGCCACGTCAGGCCTCTGCCGCGCCACCATGCATGGCGCGGCACAGGCATTTGGCCACGACAGGGCAATAGGCGCGGCTAAAAGTGTTAGTTAAAAAAACCGACAATGTTAGATTTAAAATTATATTAAAAAAATGGTTAAAATTAAAAAAAAATCACTCTGCGGCGGCGTGAATCCGTGATATCCACCACGTACGCTAGTTAATTGAGCCTAGCAGCAGCAGGCTTGATCGCGTCGTTGTTTGTAGCAAGCTATTATATTATGGCACGCACGGTATCAAACTTTCACACACATAGCGTAACGTACATGTTGACGTGACAACATCTAGCTGCCCTTGTGTGTATATATGTAACCTATGAATATAATTCTGAGGAAAAAACGGCATCCAATCTTTGTGTAATAACATTAACAACCACCATCAAACAATGCACGCCTGACCAACGTTTGTTAAATTTCTCTTTCGTCAATGTAAGCATATACTCCTATCTCTCTTTCGTCAATGTAAGCATATACTCCTTTCTATAGGAACCAACTTGGGTGGTTATGGCTCACGGCCTACAGGCCCTCCTGTAGTCCAGCTAACAGAGTATTTTTTTAGCCAACAAACATATAAAAAACTATGACTAAACCCTAAATATCACCGAAAATCTCGACCCCTTATGAGGCCTAGCTAGAGCTATGGTGCATTATGTATTGAATTGATTGAAGAGTAGGTTGAGGGCACCTCGATCCAATGGTTAGAGTTACCGGCTAAAACTGTAAGGTCTATGTGTCACGTTCATCTTCACGAGAGCTAACTTAAAAGACTAGTATAATGTCTGTGCTAACGTAACGGATTTATCTTGGGGACGCACATGAAAACAACCAAACAATGATATTTTTTTCATAGTTTAAGTTTCGCGCAATTATATATGACCATGTATATAATCCAAAAAACAATTATCTCGTCTCAACCATTTAATATTTCTTCACTTAATCCCAAATTCAACCAGTTCACTACTATTATAGTATAGTGCCCGTGCTAACGCTACGGTTTTATTTCTAGGATGCACATGAAAACAACCAAACAACGACATTTTTCCATAGTTTAAATCTCACGCAATTGTATATGACTATGTATATAATCCGAAAATCACTCAAGCATAACAAGGCACTTGCTTGCACGAAGCCCTGCCTCCTTGAGCTCCGGCTTGACAGTGAGGCAATGCTCCCCGACGGCAATGCAGGGCATCTTTGGAATGTAACAATGTAACAGATTGATTTCACAGGAAATCCCATGGGGTCACTCTGAACCCATGCTTCAAATGGTCTAATGTCCAAAGAGCAGAAAGAAAAAACTTGGTTGGACTAACACTCTAAGAGAGCTCAATATTTGCATGAGGTAGCCTAGCAAAGCAACATTACCAGACAACTGCAGAAAAATGTTGAATGAAGTTGTCGTGTGCCAGTGAACACAAATAAATGTTTTCAGCATACCTTGTCTATTTTTGAAGATGAAGACTGAAGTTCCCATGTAGCATGTTCGTAATCCAGATCCTTCCATTTCAGTAGCCATTTAACACTACAGTATATAAATTTAGCACCTAGTGAATTAAAAAAGAACTTCGGCTTCTTTTGGAGACGTAAGTAATCTTCTCTTCAACAGACGGTGTGGTTCAGTCCATTTCTGTGTCCACCTTATATTGTATAGTGGATAGGCACGTGCGGCACACACGTGTTTATAGAAAAGTTCATTCATAAAAGAGGAATTACAGTAAAAATTTGAAGAAATAATAATGCACATTTGAGAGAATTCATATAATAGATAATAAGAATTCAGATAGTAATAGAAATGTATATTTGCCGCAAGAGTTGGCTGCTCAATTCATGTAATAGATGACAAGAATTCAGGTAGAAATAAATTGTGTATTTACAACAAGAGTTGGTTGCTAAGCACCAACACCATATTTAAATTCATACCAAAATCCAATCCACAACTAAAAGGGTAACTTTCTTTCACAAGAACTATCGTTCATCCTGCTACCTGTCTTTCCATGTCCTTTCTTTGTCCTTCCTCTGCAGAAGAAAGTGGCCTCTACTTGCATCGGTCTAATAAAGTGGACCCAGCGCATGAAGCCCTCTGCCCCTTATATTGGAATATGTAGATAAACAACAGGCACATAACACAAAGTCTATAGTAACTCAAAAATTAGCCATAAATCAAATTAAAAAATTTAGAAGCCTGAATAGCAGCAGCAAAGAAAGAGACAGTAGAAGAAAGATAACTGCAGTTAATACCTTTGCAACATTTACTAAATCATCAATAGCATGCTTCCCATGCTGGAAAGCCTCTTCAAGTTTCTTTCTGGCCTAGAAAAGTTGATAGAGACACAAAAGCAAAGCATTAGCAATGCAACTACAAAGTCACTTCCAGAAACTTTTTGTCAATGACCATAAGACAACGACAAAGGATGAAGAACAACAATCGTTTTATAAATTGGAACCTGAACAAACCTCAATGAGGCGCTCCTCTCTGCTTCATGTTTTCTTGTTGACTGTCAAGGTTAAATATATACATCAGGATCCATACTATTCTATGACAAATAAAACAAATATTACCCATTTTTTCCAGCTGTGGGAGCTATGTCAAGATTGTCCTAATACAAAATGATTAAATAAAGATTACTGATCAAAATATTAGATTTTAGACATAGCATCCCATGTTTTCATAGAAAATGTTTAATATGATGTAACACTGAAACTGAGAGTAACTTCCTGTGATTTTATTAGTCACAAGTGAGAACAAATTGGTAACAATCATATTTGAAAACTGAAACCATGTTTTTCTAACTTTGCAAAATGAGATCAAACTAACCCACTGGACTGAAAATGTATTGAGATGGTTTGAGACTTAGCATGACTTTGATGGGTCATGAGTTCCAAGTATGCGGACACAAGAAAGTTTCAAAGGACATATCTTAACTCTTGGATATGGGAGTCAAATTCTTTTGTTCTTGTTAAAGACATTATTGTACATCTTATCTCCAAGTACAGTAAGCCAGTATGAATTGTATGAAGAACTTAGAAGAATAGTTTGAGGAACTTCTTTTTCAGTTAATTTGGAGCAATACACCATCCAATTTGTTCCAGTTTCATGTGCAGCTATATATAACAGTTTACAGAGCATCTGAAAGATATATCCAAATTTTTTTCTATAAATGTATATGTATCTTAGTCTCTTAGATTCATGTTCTGTCACTTATGTTGTTTAATTTGCCTCCCATCTAACATCCAATCAACCACCAGAGTCAGAGCGATGCTTCGATTCCAGTAATCTCCAAATCATAAATGTCTTGGTACAAAAGCAAACCAAAAATAGGCTGGGTGAAGGTTACTGCACAAATGAGCCGCATGTCAACCAGGGAACGTGTGAACATCAAGAGAAACTCTTCTGGGAATATCCACGTATGACTATAGAACCAAGCCCACAAACAAGGAGTACTGGGTATTTAGAATTTGATAGGTAATGAAACCATTGAAAAAAACAGTGCATTAAGATCAAGCAAGAGAAAGATCATACCAGAGACAATATGGTGTTGCAGTAACTGGAGATGCGTATCTCGCTGTCGTAGCAACGCAGATGCGGGCGACCCACTGGCCGTCGTAGCGATGCCGATGCAGGCAGATCCGACGCGGATGTGGGCGAGTCGAATGGGGAAGGGCCGCGTGCGCCGCCCTGCCGGCTTCCGCTGCTTCCCGCCCGACCTCCACGACAAGAAGCAACCTAGCAAACGCAAGATGGCGGTGGGGCTCGGAAGGAAGCCGGATCGGGGGGGGGGGCATCTTGCCGGCTTCGGCTGACTCCTGCCCGGCCTCGGCTGGGATCGAGATGGCGGGGGCTCTGCGTTGGCGCAGTGGCGGCGGGGATCGAGATGTCGGCGAGGATCGTCGCCGGCGGCATGCCATGAGCGCAAGTTGCGTCTCCTATGGGACCTCCACCGGCACGTCGCCACACGCCTCAACATCCTTCGTCCGCCCGCGTTCGCACGAAGTGGGCGGCGGCACATCGGGCTTGTGCGGTGGGGAAGACGGCGGCGCATTGGGGGTGGGGGTAGGTGCGAGCGGACGGGCATCGAATTTGGATCGGGGAGGCGAGGGGGAGCAAGCGGACGGGGAGGGGATCAACATGCGGGGAGGCAGCGGTTGGCGCTCGCCGTCACCCCGACCATGCTGCGCGGGGGGTGGAGGCGAAGGAGTGCGCCGCCGCTGCGATGGGGCAGGAGGAGGGAGTCGCTCGACGCGATAGGGCAGGGAGAGGGGAGAGGGGGAGTCGCGCATGGCCGCGTGGGGCGGCGGAGCGGAGAGGGAGTCGCGGGCGTGGGATGGGACGGGTGC
Source organism: Miscanthus lutarioriparius (assembly GCA_904845875.1). Lineage (NCBI taxonomy): Eukaryota > Viridiplantae > Streptophyta > Magnoliopsida > Poales > Poaceae > Miscanthus > Miscanthus lutarioriparius. The sequence continues at coordinate 134,061,292 of CAJGYO010000002.1, forward strand.
CGCGGTCTCGCGTCGCTGGGGCGGGGGGCGCGGGCGGTCGATGGGGCAAGGCACATCCAACAAGCAGGACCGTTAGATGTGGTCGAGTGAGTAAGGAGAGAGAATGGCTAAGAGTTAATCCGTTGTGTATGTTTTTAATGTGATATTTATCTGTGTATATTTTGTGGGGTGAACGTAGTTTAGGTTGTGACTGTAGATGTGAGATTTGTTTAGTGACTGTAGAATAATTTAAAGTGGTGTATTATAGGGGTAGAGATAGAGATTATCTAGATCTAGCTTTTGCACGTTACTCAAGTCAAAGCTAACTTGGTCCTCAAAAGAAAGATGATTGGATAAGATATTAGCGTTACTTCATCCATTCTTAGAATTTGTCAAATTTAAAGTAATTGGAGGAATGGACAAGTTCTTAGGAATGGCAAGCTTTGAGGAATGGGTGGGCAAGCTTTTGGGGATGGATGACGTAATACTTGTATATAGATTTTGTCAAATTTAAAGTGCAATTTCTTGGAAGGAAGTCATAATTATATTATCTGGGGGATTGAGGGAGTAATTAACTCCGATGATCTGTAAATACCACCTTTGTCCTAAAACACACACCATTCTATAAAATTTCAGAAAAGATTAACGCGGAACTCCAATGGCGGCCATAGTTCCCCTATTTATTAAACCAACTCTCATAAAAAAGATTTGTTGTTATACATGTGCCTTGAATAATTGTGCATGTGGTTATAATTTAAGAGCCTCCATGCAACCATACATACGAGGAGATTGGAAGAACAGATGAAAGAAGATGCACTCTTAAGTTAGACCCTAGTATAGCTATTTAAAGGCCACAATGCTAAATTTGGTGAGATAATTTTTTAATCCCACAATGATAATATTTCTTTTATACAGAGGGAATGTGAGACAACATTTCTCTTGCAGCAAAAAAAATCATCTACAACACTCCCTTTGTTCTTTTTTACATGTCATATTAGATTGTTCTAAGTCAAATATTTTTAACTTGTACCAATTAAGTTTAAAAAGTTGAACACGTTAACAACATAAGATTTATATTTTTAGATTCACTATGACATATATTTTATATGTTGTGAAACTATATAGATTTTTAAAATAGTTGACTAAAGATGAAAATGTTTGACTTGGGATAAAATATTTGACCCTATAGGTGTCGCCTGACCCCAATTGTCAGCTCCATTACCCAATGTTTTTAAGGCGGTAAGGCGAGGCGTGGCGAGTGACTACCGCCTTACACTTAAGCGACTAAATCGTGAGGCGAGGCGACGCCTTACGAATTTAAGAAAAACTTAAAACAGCAACTTAGAGCAGTAGATGATGAAGAAAAAAGAAAAGGAAAAAGAAAAGAGGAGTAAGAAGTGGGCTAGCCCAGCCCACCAGGCGGCCCATGTGCCTGTCCCCCTCCTGGCGTGGCTTATCCTAATCCCCTCCAGGGCTCTCTCTCGTTCTCCACCACTCATTCCACCTCCATTCATCCCTCCGCGGCGCCGCTTCCCTCTGCTGCTCTGCCATCTCCGTTCATCTCTCCGCTGCTCTGCTCCCCTCCCTCGCTGCTCCCCTTCTAGATCTACAGCTGCCACTGTCCCCTTCCAGATCGAGCAGACGACGGCGAGAAGATGGCGGAATCAAGCGGATGGCGGCGAGGAGACGGCGGAATCGAGTAGACAGCGGCGAGGAGAAGGCAGAATCAAGCAGAATCGATGCAAAGACGGCGGAATCAATGGTGGCAAAGCCGTAGAGCTTCAAAGATTTGCAAAATGTGTTGTTGGGCTTTGTGCTTCGGCTTCAGGTTGTGAGCGTTGTTGGAGCACATTTGAGTTAGTAAGTAATCTGTCAATTACATAAGTACTCCCCTCGATTCCGCCGTCTCCTCGTCGATTCCGCTTGATTCTGCCTTCTCCTCGCCGTTGTCTGCTCGATTCCGCCTAATCTCCCGCGCGCGCGATGCTTTCCCGCGTGCCTGCACTTTCCCCGTCCTTTCTCCCGCGCCCGCGTTTTCCTACCTTGGCCATCCCTGTATGGCGCCCGCCTTGCTCGATTTCGACGAATCGGACGCCAAATCGACGACTTCCGGACGCCATGGTAGTAAGGCGGGAGCCATACCAATCTGAGGCGAGTCGTCCGCCAAGTCGTCCCGCCTGTAGCGCCTTGCCGATTAGGCAACGCCAAAGCGACGCCTTAAAAACATTGCCATTACCTTCCAAGCTTCTACAAGTACCCTCCCTACTACAATACACTGTAGATAGGGGTGGTGGCGCCATTTGAAGAAACATCCAAGGAGAAACAAGCATAAACGCAAGAAGGAGAAGCTCTTAGGCGAAATCATACCAATTTAGAAGTAGAAGATAGGGAGAGAGTGAGGACAAGCTAGAAGAGGAGCTGAGCCTATCGACATCCTCTTCTAGATATACCTCGGCGGATGCAGCTCTGAAACTTTTTGTGGTAACTCTGATCTTTTGCATTGAATAAGAATTGATTCATATCATTGTTGTTTACTGGTCCACCACTCTTTATAGAGTGCTCTAGTCGATTCATCGAGATCCGGACTAGAATAGTAAGTCTTTAAACATGGCGTTTAGGCTATAGCATGCCTGTGTTTGTGGCTAGCCCCATGGGATAGTTTGTGGTAGTTGTCAGGTGGTGATAGCACACAGTCCATAGTATGTATTCAACCATGTCCGGGCTAGTTCTTAAAGCGCATGGTTCAATTGTGGACTATCTCTATCAATCCTTCTCTCATCCCTTGCTGTTAGTGTTTGGATCGTACTCCGAAGTAAAGAATCGTGGTATAATAGCCTTAATATCATAGAAACAACAAATATTCTCTCAATTCGTTATTATTTACCCTTGCACTACGTTTTCACGATCTTCGTTCTTAGGGCCTGTTTGGATACGCTTAAAATCAGATTTCTAATGGTTGGCTGCGAAAATCTCAAAAAAAAATCCCACCAAATGTCATGCGGTCTCCAAGATTCTCACGACTGCCCCTCACTCATCCACCACGAGATTGAACTAGGAGTTCGATTTTATGTACCGCACCTCTCCTACCACGCGGTGAGAAAAATGAACCAAACATTTCACGTTCTCCGTAGAAATTTGATATCTTATAATACTCCCAGGTGAAAGCTATATTGACAGTCATGCGCATACGGTTTAATCTGTTTGCCATCATTTGGGTCAACACCCTTAAATTTGGTTTTGAGGGCTCAAGTAGGGTCCCTACTATAGTTGCTCCAAGCTTTTAAAATTTGTCCCAAGTTATAAAATATTTTAGGTGAACTAATTCCTCCAACTCAATTTCAAAAAATCAACATTCACATGTATACCCGTCATTAATTTATAGTAACCTAAGGGGGTGTTTGAGACTGTTCCGCTCCACAAACTCCATCGTGGAGCAACTCCACCGTGAAATTTGTGGAGCAGGTGATACTATTTGGCACATAGCCTAACTTCAACTCTAGAAATAGGTTGTTTGCATGCAAATAGTCCATTATGCCCCCTGATTGAAATATCAGTTGATATTTTCCGAGAAAAATAGAAAACACGTGATAGAAAATTAACATAGGCCATAATTTAAATACAAAATAATTGTCCCATAAATTAGTGCAAAGATGCTGCTAATATGCAATTATGTTGCTATGCAATCATTACGATTGAAAGTACTAGTCGCCATCCATGTATTTAATTCTTCATATGGTTCTAGTTTTAAAATTTTAAATGGTCTTACAATAGTTTAATTAATTTTAAAGTTTAAAGATTTTTGGGGAGTTTTTGCTGATTTATTAGTGATCATTACTTTTTCCAAGGATTATTAATATTTTTCTTGAATTTTTTATTTTTTAATGATTTTTTGATCGGTTTCCAAGTACCAAGCACTTTGTAGGTGGATGAAATACACAGGAGCAGTAGCCTCCTATTTGCGTATGGAAGACTAGCGGCTTGCGGCCTTCACGCGGACGCGGGTACACGGAGGGACAGAAAACTAATCTGTGATTAATGAGTGGTAATTACACGCAACTCCATGTGGGAGTATAAAGGCTAGAGTATCCCTTGAGGTACTAAAAAAAAAAGTGGAATTAGGGCCTGTTTGGGACTACTCTGCTCCACCTTTTTCAGCTCTACTCCACCAACTCCACCATAGAGCAGCTTCACTGTGGAGTTTCTGGAGCAAGTAGACCTGTTTGGCACGCAGTTTAGCTCTAGCTCTGGAAACATGAGGTTTCTATAGAAAAGGTCTACTATGTCCCTGATCGATATTTAATGTATGTTATGCTGTATGCAAAGCATGTGTAATTGGATTTTTTTTTACCAATTCAAATATGGTGTAAATATTATAATCTCATTTACTTTATTGGAGAAAAGTAAAAAACAAATATTTTTATTAGAACTGAAAGCAGGGACACCGGTTTCAAAAGGAAGCAGGGACACCAATCTTAGAAGCAAACTGAAACTTTCTAACTGAAAGCAGTATCTGAAATGCACAACAAGTAGTCAAGCAACTAATTTTCATTTCAACAAAGCTGAAATGCAATTTGTTTTATCTCAACTTCAGGTTACTAATTTGTAACTGAAACGAAATTGCTAAATGAAATTAATAACTAAAATTGCAAAAACAAATTTGAAAACTGAAATTGCTAACTGAAAGCACATAATTATAATCAAATTGAAATTGCTATCTGAAATCACAAACTGAAATTGAAAATTGAAATCAGCAGCACTGACTGAATGAATCAAACTGGGGAAAAAGTTACTTGTTCTTGCAGGTTCGACTCACGCATCTCATCAGTTCATCACTATTGTGCAGCCATCGACTCACGCATCAATCACAATAGGTAAATAAATCAATAGATTGCTAGAATAATAATCAGCAAGCAATCAAAGTGACAAGACATTCAGAGGATAAACTGAACTGAACAAGCCATTCAGAGGCTAAACTTAACTCAACGCGTATGTTCAGAGAAGAAACTGGTCCACGCCACTGCTCCTCACCTGCACCTCCAAGAGCCTGCATTGCTCAACGACTTCCCGCTCCTCGTCCATGGCAGCCTCGCTGCCTGAGCCCCGCGGTAGTAATCGTCTGCAGAGGAGCGCGCCGTTGGAGAGCAACGCACCGAGGTAATCCGGTTCGCAGTGGCCTGACGGAGGATGCAGTCGCGGCTTCACGATGGAAGGGGGAGGGGCGAGCGGATTTCCTCCTCCGGTGGAGTCGCGGTAGCCGCGGTGGTCGTGGGATCTCCTCTTTCGGCGGAGTCGCGGTGGCCTGGCGGAGTCTCGGTGTCCGCGGGATCTCCTCCGTCAGCGGCGCCCTCTTCGGCAGCGGCCGGCGGCATCCGCGGGATCTCCTCCGGCGGAGTCGCGGCTCACAGGGAAGAAGAGACGACGCTTGTGTGAGTTCGTCGGTGGCGGCGGGGCCGAGCGTGGATGGGGCGCCACTCGCCGGTGGTTTAGGGAGGACGGACTGGAGCAGAGGAGAGAGGCGACGGGAGTAGAGGAGGATGAGGGCGTCGGGTGGGGGGCGACGGGAGGAAGCAGAACGAAACGGTATTTGTGTAACGAGTGGCAATTGCGGGTAATTACCTCTAACTTCACGAGGACATACGAAACGCTGATCTGTGGAGTACCCTTCGAGGAGCTCCGCGAAAAACATGGAGTTGGACCAAAACTCCATCTTTTTTTGGGAGTAGAGTTTGTGGAGTTAGACCTGTTTGGCAGGAAAGTTTGGGAGCAGAGCTATAAAAGGTGGAGCAGAGCAGTCCCAAACAGACCCTTAGCCTCCAGCTCCACCTTTTTTGTGGAGCAGAGTTCTTAGAGCTAGGAGTGTTTGACAACACGGAGCTAGAGCAGAGCTGCAAAAACAAAAGTGGAGCGGTCCAAACACCTCCTAAATATAGTGTCAGTAAGTGTTACTTGTTTTAAAAAATAATCGCATAATATGTCCTAAAAACTTTTTTAGGATAGCTTATATTTCAAGACCGAAAGAGTAATATAAAAGGCCATATAAAAACAGATTATGATTCATCTCTCCCTCTTTCCTTGCTGATTTGCTGGTTCCGTAAACCTGTCAAATTAAGTCGGTCGGCAAAGAAACGGAATAGTAATAGAATTCACCTTCTCTGTTTCCAATTTGGACGCCGGTCCGAACTGATATATACTATTCCTATTATATGATGAAAAGATCCAAATAGACTGAAAAATTGGTTTCATTTCGGTTTTGCAATTTGGAAAATCACATATTTTTGTTTCCTTTTTTATGAAAAAAATACGACGACTCAAAGAGGTTCCTACCACGCATATTAAACGACTGAAAAATAGGATAAGCAAGCTGCAGGGCACGGCGAGCGTTTTTGCGACCCATCGAACTCCTTGTCCCCTGGCAGCCTCTGTACGCCGCCAAAGCAAAACAGAAGCTCACGCCGCCGCGGTTCGATCCGCAGGAGGAAGGTGAGAGTCAGGCTGCAGCCTCAGGGCCCGTTCGTTTCTTAGGGATTCATGACCTGGATTTATTCCTACCGAGATTGTTTTATTAATTTATATAGCATATTATCAAATGGAACAATTCCGGATGGATTTCACCTTAACCGAACGAGCCCTCAGGAGAAGAAGGTATTTAAAGCCACAATGCTAAATTCGGCGAGATAAAATTTGAATCCCAGAATGATATGCACGGAGAGAGGACAACATTTTTTCTGGCTTGAAAAATGCCCTCTACACTACATTACTCCCTTCATTCTTTTTATATGTAATATTAGCTTTGTCATAGGTTATATATTTTTTAACTTTAACCATTAACTTTTTAAAAATGAACATGCTAACAACGTAAGATTTATGTTTTTAGATTGACTATAACAAATAATTTCATAAGATATAATTTACATGTTATGAAATTACATAGATTTTGAAAATAAATGACTAAAGATGAAAATATTTGACTTAGGACAAAAAAAAACTATATGTAAAAAAGAACGGATGAAATATTATTATGAGTATTTTATTGAGCTCATCGGACGGCGCACGGGCGAGGGGCGACCGACGCTCGAAGCATTGCCAGCAGCTGAGCAGCACCAGATCTTCTGTTTCTATTGGTCGCAGTCACCGCCACGTGGGCCCTGCAAACGTGTCCGCTCTCCCATCCCCAGGGAGCACCCCACAAGTCCACATGCTCGCATCCAAGTCGTGGCTCCCACCACGGCCAGTCCTCAGCTCCCACTGCCATGCGGGCCCACGGACCCTTAAGTCGACGTGATTAGCGACATTTATTAATAGTAGACGCTATAATGAAGTGCTAAACAATTGCCCGCTTAAATACGGAAGCGGGCTACTCGCGTCACCCTCCCTGCTCCGTGCCCCCCGAATTTTTTCCTCTCCTCTTCCGAGTTCCGACCTCGTCGCCCCGCGCCTCCAGAGCTCTTCCCATTCATTCCCTCGCGCCGAAGCAACCCCCGAATCCGCCTGCGCACCAAAACCCTAGCCCCAGATCCCGCGCCACGCCGCCCGGTGCCCAAGCGGCGGCGGCGTCCGCGCCCGCGCCGGCCATTGCCGCTCGCCGCATTGGGGCGCTTACAGGCGTCGCCTCCGCTCCCGGGGCAGAGATCTGCGTCGAGGAGACCTGGTTGGCTGTGGGCGGCGTAGGGGATGGGCCGGGGGCGGGGGCGGTGGGCCCCGGGGATCCGCGCGGCGGCGCTGATCCTGCTCGCGGTCGCGGCTGCGGCCGGAGCCGCCGCGGGGGATCCCGATCCCGACGAGCTCGAGCGCGCGTAAGTGTCTCCGCTCTACTCCGCGTATCCGTATGGCTGGTCGGTGCTGTGGCGCCATTCCCGTTGCTTGTGTTGGGGCGTCGAACCGAATTTCGCGTTGGATTGCGCGAATGTCGCGTTGCGTCTTTGGCCAGCATTGCTCGTGCTCGTGCTCGTGCGTGCGTTGACTGGTGGAAGCATGCGCCGTCCGCGCCGTGCATGCCCACGCGATGATGAGGTGTTGTAGCGTAAAGGAGCTAAAGCGCTCTGCTTGACTGCTTACCTGTACGATTCTGGTTAAATTTCTCATCTACCAATCCCGACATCTCCTGTATCGTGTGTCATGAGTTTCTCATGCCGCGCTTGTGCGAAGTTGGCAGAACAAGTTTGGTGAGATGTCAAGGAATAACAGGTGGTTGGTACTTCATGCCCTGTAAATGGAGAAGGCCAAGAGGAATGGTGTTTTTTGGCATTTTTGTAGTGAATTACTAAGCTTTCAAGCAGTGTTGAAATTGGGACTACTTTGTCTGCTCTATGGCAGATTGGGTGCAGTATTGTTTTGCAAATGTTTGTGTTTGAATATTTGTGGGTGTTTTTGCGTAAACTGATAATTTGAATAGCTTAAAACATTGTTAAGTCCCAAGCCTTTCAATTAAATGAACGCCCATTTGTCATATATGAGTAATGAGTACCCTATCCAAAGTATATGCTTGTTTCGTAGGTTCTAGTAAAAGTTGCTGCTCGAAATCTTTTTTCCTTTTTTTTTGACTTCTGCAAATTTTATGTAAAGTTTGTCTAAGCTTATGTTCCCACATATATTACAGAAGCTGGTTAGTTTTTCGTTTTTCCTCAAGATTTCTAAATGTTAATAACTCAGTACCTTTCTCTAGAGTGAATATGGGCACTGAATATATGTGACCTCATTGCACACTGATGTATGTGGTATTTAGTCATTGAGTGAGACTGCTTGCTTCTGCCCCCTCATGAAATCTGGCTTCCAGAAAAAAAAGAGACTATTGTCTGTTACTGTTTTTTTGAACTTTTGATTGGAAATATCTAATATTCATGTTTGTTATTCATGCTTCTGATGGAAGCATTTAATGGGTCATATGATGGAAGATCATTGTGTTAGCCTACCATCAACTATTGACTGTATGTACCTACAGGTTTCCAATAGTGGAGCCAGACCATGGACACACTAAACTTCGCCTCTCAGAACAAGGTCTAGAAGCAATTCGAAGGATCGAAACTCCTATTGCTGTTGTTGGTGTAAGTTTGAACTTGTAGTTCGTAAGAGTTGTATTGTGTTTGGTGTAAGTTTGAACTTGTAGTTCGTAAAAGTTGTATTGTGTTTGTCATTTTAGTTTTTTTTTTTTGAAACGAATACAGCAGGGAAGCCCCCACTGTAATTTTTTTTATTAAATAAAAAGAGGAAAAAAAGAACAAGTCTGTACAGCTATACAACAGCCACCAAAACAGAAAGAGCAACAGGTCTAAGGATGACGGAAGAAGAAGAAACTAAGCCAGGGAGTCTATACAAAGAGAGAAAGCCAGTCGTTTAGCATCACTGAATCTCAAAGCTTGCAGTTTAGCTTCCTCTATGAAAAGCCTCTTCCAAGAACTAAAGGAGGGACGTCCTCTATCAAAGATGTAGTCATTTCTTTGCTTCCAAATTTGCCAGGCTGCGATGGTGAAGATCTCCATGAAAAAAGGGCTCTGAAAGTGCTGCTTTGCCTGTAATAGCATTTGAAAGAATTCATTTGCATAGTTCCACTGGATACCCAAATACTGCCAACACTCTTTACTGAAAGGGCAACTAAAGAACAAATGAAAAGCTGTTTCTTCCACATTATTAGTGCAAAGAACACAATTGTAGTTGTTCCCTTCCAACTTATGTTTTTTCCTCTTTAGAATGTTTCTTGTGTTCAACCTATCCATGAATAGAAGCCATGAGAAAACTCTCAGCTTATTGCAACACTTGGAATCCCAAATCCAAACAAAAGGGGCTGGGGGCTGAGTGTTTTTGTAAGGAAAATTGTAGAAACTAGACGATGTATAGCTGTTGCTTCCTCAGATATATCGCCAAGAATCTTTTGAGTCCTGCTGTACTTGGATTGTTTGAATGTATTCTTGGAGGCTTTGAAATTCCTGATAGGCTTGCTCAGAGAGGGGGAGATGAAACTGAGAGTCCAGGCTGTGTTTGTCATTTTAGTGTATCATGCATTATTGAACAAGACCAATCATGATCTGAAGGATTGCTTATTGCAATATTTGACACCTCAATGACTAACTGCTTGTTAACTCAGGTCATTGGTCCGTATCGATCTGGAAAATCTTTTCTCCTCAACCAGCTTCTCTCCTTATCTTGTGATAAAGGTAGTTAGATGTTGCTTCTGATATTATAAACATGGATTTGCTAGTTTGCATACTAGAACTATTTGAGAATGTGACAATCTTGGCAATGCAGGTTTTGGTGTTGGTCATATGCGAGATACTAAAACTAAAGGTGAGGTTGTTTCCCAATGTCCTGAAACTTTGTATCTTTGTTGCTTGTCTATCTGCTTAATAGAGCTTATGAAGAATTTATTGTACCTTTTCCTATTATACTGCAGGTATTTGGATTTGGGGTACACCTGTTGAGATGGATGTTGATGGTTCCAAAGTTTCTGTCCTTTATCTAGACACTGAAGGGTTTGAAAGTGTTGGGAAATCAAATGTGTATGATGATAGGTATGTGCCTACAAATGAGCCCATTCTGATTTACTTTTCCTAGGATGGAGAATTAACTATTAGAATGATTTTGCTTTGGTAGGATATTTGCTTTGGCGACTGTCTTAAGTTCGGTCCTTATCTACAACCTTCCTGAGACGGTGCTCTATCTCTCCCCCTCTTCCTCTCTTTCTCTCCCTCTCCCCTCAATGGCTATTGGTTGGTTAATTAAATTGTGTGCCATTGCAGGTACGTGAAGCTGATATATCTAGGCTTTCATTTGCCGTTGAAATTGCTGAAGAATTCTATGGAAGGTTTGTTCATTTCTTTTGCACCTTTCCATTTTCATATAATCATTTTGATCTGGAACACTAACATTTATCCTTTTTGTTTTGTTATATGCTGCATGTTTGTGAGCAGAGTGAAGGTAATGATCCATTTTCATGAATTATAAACCTGTAAAATAAGAACATGGATAGTTTTTTTTAATGGAAATGCTTGTTTCTTCAGGGGCAAGATGTTGCTTTTGAGCCAGCAAAGCTTCTCTGGCTTATCCAGAGGGATTTCCTGCGTAAGTTGCTTCAAGAATGGTTCTCCCTATTAAGATGATTTGAATCAGTTCCATTTTGTTTGAGAATGCAAAAGGTCAACCTTTTTACTGGCGTCCTTTATGAATGTTGAAATTTTTTCTGCAATCTGCACAGCATGTAATCTCAACCACATAGAATAGTACGTAATTGATTCCGTTGGGCCTCAATGTGTGTTTTAGTCATTAACACAAAGTAGCTTGCAACATGTGCCGTAGAAAGTAAGAGAAATGGTAGCATGAATAACTTTTAAGGTCTGTAGTTCTTGCTGCCTCAGTTTTTGTGTGATCACCTCACCTTTCATTCGTCATAAACATGGATTCATTCTGCACCTTAACTGTTTTTTATGAACTGAAAACTTAGTGTTTGGTTTGAGGAATGGGGTGGTCCATCATCTGCTCACTCACTTTTTTGTTTGATTTGTGGAATGGAATGGATTCATCACCAGAAGGGCGGGCCTAGTGCAAGCGGTAGAGTCTTACCGCCTGTGACCGGAAGGTCCCGGGTTCGAGTCGCGGTCTCCTCGCATTGCATAAGCGAGGGTAAGGCTTGCCACTGACACCCTTCCCCAGACCCCGCACAGAGCGGGAGCTCTCTGCACTGGGTACGCCCAATGGATTCATCACCACCCCATCTGTGACGTGGAGGCACCAGTACCAAGGGCGTCCCAGGGCTCGAGATGCAACCAGGGCGGTAATCCAGGAGGTGCCAACACAGCAGCCGGTTGTAATCAATGAGAGTTAGTGTTATGGTTGAGAGATTAGAGTTTATGAGAGTTAATGTTGGGGAGAGAAACAAGGAGCCAGAGGCTGGGCGCCTAGGGGCTGAGCTCCTCTATTTATACCCTGTAACCAGTTGAGATTGAATCAAGCAATGAACAACAAACAATCCAGTTACCCCCAAATATTCTAGTCTCCCTCCACGCTGACTTTGCCCAGCCTTCCTCTTGGCAATGGTTATCCTCCCTATCCCCGATATGAACTAAGGTTCGTAACACCATCCCTCACAAGCTTATAATTAGTATAATCATTAGTGATGGAGTTGGAGTCGTTCCACTAAAATTCGTGGGGGTGAACTCATGAAGGATGATCTCGTCTAGGATGGGTTGGTTCCTCAAACTAAACACCCCCTTAATTTGTGTGAAGATAGAACCAATTTCTAAACTGCTTATTTGTCCTAGGCATCTGTTGGAAAAGACGTGTGAAAGGGCAACATGATTATTTCAATAGCTACTGCTACTATATCCAAACTTTGATGTACTATTAATGTTTGAACTGTTTGTTAGACTATGTTGCACTAACTTAACCACAGTGGCTGCTAAATCAATGGGCTTGTTAGTCAATAACTGCTGCTTGTTACACTACGTTGATATTTGTTATGTATATAGTTTCTACTTTATTATAATGCGTAATCATCTGTATGTAGATTAAATACATCGTAACATGATGTATTTGTTCTAAATATAAGTTCTTATTTCATTGGAGTCGTGCCCTTATTCTCTATCACTCTCTTATAATTGTTGAGCTATATTTACCTCTGCTTAATACGAAAATTTTCTCTAAGAGTGGTCACTTTGACATTGGTAACAGAAGGAAAATCTGTTCAACAAATGGTCAATGAAGCCCTCCAACGGGTGCCTAATGATAATGGTCAGCTCAAGCAACATTACAGACTTGCTAGTTTTGTGTTATTTGAGCATCTACTAGAAAGGTCTCACTCTTTTTTGTATTTATTTCTGCAGGTGATAAATATATTGATGAGGTATAGTTTGTGCATGAAATCTAGTAATATACACTTTTGAGCCAAAAGTTGTTAGTTCCAAGCTCAGTTACAAAATTTCTTTCTGTGTGTTTTTAGGTCAATCAAATACGAGATTCTTTGGCAGTTATGGGCAACAATAGCACTGCTTTTAGCTTGCCCCAGGTGCATTTCTGATAATTTCCTTGCAACGTCTAACTTGCAGTTATTTAATTTGTCTTTGACTGCTCAACAGAACATTATATATAGTTATGTAGCTGCTACAATTTTCCCTGTACGGTGCCGATTAACGTTGATGCTTCTGGATTGTGCTGTGTAACCTGCAAACCATATGAACACTGATTTTGTTTATGCAGCCACATCTTCAAAGAACAAAATTATGTGATATGGAGGACAAAGAGCTTGAACCCTTATATGTAAAACGGCGGGAGCAATTAAAGCAGCTTGTTTCGTCCATTGTAAAACCAAAAATTGTGCAGGGTAGAACTCTAAATGGGAAGGACTTTGTGTCTTTCTTGCAGCAGGTAAAATACTTAATCATGTGGTTGCTGATATGTATCTGATCAGTTAGAATTATTAGTAACTTTTCCTCCTGTGTTTCAGATTCTTGAGGCTTTGAATACAGGAGAAATTCCATCAACGGGATCTTTGGTTGAAATTTTTAACAAAGCCATTCTTGATCGCTGTCTGAAGGTGTACAGGGAGAAAATGGATGGCTTAGGCCTACCAGTACCAGTAGACGAACTGCAGAAACTTCATGAGATGGCAAATGGTGAAGCTAGAATTCTCTTTGATAAGCAGCACTTTGGCAAACATCATGCTGCTCAGTCGGCCCTCAAGCTTGAAGATGAGATTAAAAAGGTTCTTTAATATTTTTTTACTCTTTTTGAATGACCATATAAGGTTCAGTCTAGCAGTATCAATGTTTTGGGTTGCATTTCACATTTAAAAAGGAAATCCACATGATATGTAAGTTGTTGCATGACAGTAATACTGTGATCGCATCTATGTATGTTCACATGATAAATTATTGTTCTATTTGTTGTTCTGTACCTTGTTATAGAATTCAATTATAATTCCACTACTACAGTTTGAATTTTTTGTGGCATGCTGTGAATAATGTTTTGGTATCGTATATCCTTGATGTGGCTCCTATCTTTCTTTATATTAGAGTTGGAACACCACTGAAACTTTCTGTGGCATCTCTTACATGCCTTGAACCCAACTTACACCTTCTGTCACCTTTAGAAGATAATATGTTTTACATACTTACAGGATGTACTTTGTAGGTGTACAGAAACTTCCTTCTAGCTAATGAATATCAATCGTCAAAGCTGTGTGAAGCTCGCTTTTCTGAGTGTGAAGATAAGATGGATCACCTTCAAGTCTTGAAACTTCCTTCAATGGCAAAATTCAATGCAGGCTTTACTCACTGCAATCAAAGTTTCGTAAAGGACTGCGTGGGACCTGCAAAAGAAAGCTATGAACGTAGAATGTCAAAGGTTTGCCTGTTAATTCTGAATATAGTTTTTCATGTCAATCATCAAAGGTTTGCCTGTTATTATGCATACATTTTGCAGCCTAGTTGCCCACGACAAACCAGCCTTTTATTCTTATTTTTGGTTGCTGTCATCTTACATTTCATTTCATGTCTACAACTCTACATGATGAAATTCGGTTATTTTTATATTGTTAGTACATCTTCCCCTGTAGAATGATAGATTTGTTTTGGTACCTGATGGCGCTAAGATAATTTTTTATCTGTGAATATTAAATAAACATATAAACTAGTAAAAGATGCACAAACAGTAAGATAATAAGAACCATGTTTGGTGTGGAGGGAACCCATGCTGTAGTTATCCTGTGCATTGATATCTTCTATGGTTCTGCGATTTCTACTCAAGTCTGTAGGCTGCTTGGCTGCTTTTACTCTTTATAAAAACTTGTTATGGTTTGCATGGAGCCATGGACTAAGCTCCAGTTTGGTGTTGTGTTCAGATGCTTGCCAAGTCTCGTGCTCTTTTTATCAAGGAGTACAATAACAAGCTTTTCAATTGGTTGGTGACCTTCTCTTTGGTCATGGTGGTCATCGGGCGGTTTGTCATCAAGTTCTTCTTACTTGAGATTGTCGCTTGGGTGATGTTCATCTTCCTAGAGACGTACACGAGAATGTTCTGGTCAGCGGAATCACTTTACTATAATCCAGCTTGGCACATCATTGTTTCTTCCTGGGAAATCATTGTGTACAGCCCTATTCTTGATCTGGACAGGTAGCCTCTTTACTCCATTTAACTGAGTATATATTGGCATGCTAGTCTGTCTGACTTACATGCAATTCTTTGCAAAGATGGGCCATCCCAATTGTCATAATGCTGTCATTTGGGGTTCTTTACTGGAGATGCTTCGGTGGAAGAAGGAAGCGGGGAAGGGGTTCGCTCCTCCCATTGTACAAGAATTCTTACAAGAACTCGAGTCGCCCGAGATCAGACTAGTTATTGGCAAAGCATACGTTTTCTTTTAAAGAATGGTACAAAATATCTACTTATACAAGAGGCTAAACTGCCCGTTGTGGATCATCTGCCTGTGCTTTTGGATGGGCATATTTTGATGGTGCCCTGCCTATGTATGGCCAATTATTTTTGGTGGATGAAGAGAGGCAGTGAAGCTGCTAGCGATGGGGCACCTGCACAAGCCTCTGTTGTAACTCGTACCAGAGTTCTTTTCTGTCTTCTGTAGCTAGGCTATCCTTACATGTCACGGTCCCAATTCATTGATTATTGTTCACATCCACCGCAATTTTTGCAAGGATTTTGTTTGTAACAAATCATATACAAGGTAGTTGTTAGAGCCCTTACCGTGACAGTCATGTTCAAAGTTATAATCTGGTGGTTGAATTTGGAAAAGTGCCTTGTTTATACTGTTATTATACAGTTGATGTCCTCATATATGCTATCCTTTTGGCCAGGAGCTGTGTTTTTGTTTTGCATTGAACGAGTGTGGCACTCAAAAACCTAGTGGTGGCCCGGTGGTGGTCGCTAAGTCGCTGACATACCTTCGACCATTCGTTACTGAACTAGCGAAAGGCACTGGGCGTGCTCGTCGATGGAAACTGAATTTGTTCTGCTCACTGCAATGAGCAGCAGATAGCCGTTAGCACACAGGCACCAGAGAGCAGAGATCCACATGAAGAATGCAAAATAAGTCAATAGCACTTGACCCATAATCCACAAGGAACGAATGCGCATCGCAGGATTAGCAATGTCCACTACAAAGTATGCTGAAATTGTTAATTTATCATTCTTGCCGTTAGGCATCAGGGTCTTTTTCATATCCAATGGAGGGGAAACCTAGGAGGTCGACCCAGATGAAGCCGGCCCTCCGCACATCCACTTCTGGAGGTGCTCCAGGCTTGCCACCCGCTGCAGCGGGGCTGTTCTGCCCATCTTGCCCGCAGCCCCATTGACAAAATTGTCGTCCTCTTGAGCCGAGGAAGCTATATCTGGCATGTAACTGTTGTTGCCTCCAATTTCGCTTGGATTGGCGAAGTAACTGTTCGGGTCATCTTGTATGGGGACGCCGGCATCAGAGGCGGAGTCAGAAGGGGAGCCATTGAATGGCATGCTGAGGGACGACATATCAGACACAGCTGGGAACAATGCATTCATGCCTGTTACCCGCTTCACTGAGTCCTCTGCCATCTTCACCTGAAAACATGATGCAGTCCCACATTACATCAGAATGACCAAGAACATCCAATTATGTATGGAAGGTCTGTACTATGTGATGGCCATGGATTATCTCTAAATTCTAGGGTGTGATTCTGATTCACCTAGTGCTAGCGAATGAAACAACCCTAAGTGCCCAATTCAACAGATGCAGGGCTCAAACAGCGCAGACAAAGCAGCGTACCTTTGCTCTTAAGGTTTCAACATCTGCCTTTAGCACCCTATTGTCAACAGCAGCCTCATTGAACTTCTGATTAACATCAGCAAGTCGCCTTAGCAGCGAAGAGTTTTCAACTCTTAACTGTGCTACCTGTAACAACACATCCACAGCTCTAACTCATTAGCCAAGACAAGAACATTTATAATTTTTCAACACGTAAAAACAATAGCATAATCCATCAGACCTGTGCCTCCAGTTCATTCAAGTGAGCTGCCTTTCTGCTTCTCGAACGCCTGGCTGATTCTCGGTTGGATTGCTTCCTGGAAACAGTCAGGAAAACTGGCCTCAACCCCAAGAGTTACATGTGTATGGTTGTGGCACCAAGCCAACACCAGTAATAAGGCTAAAAGTATTGCCAACCTCAAAAACAAGCAGACCACTCTACTTGAGAATTGGTCCACTAAATAATAATATAGCATATAAGAAAACAATGGCAATACAGATTATAATTATCATGGCACAAATATACAACGTGGGCTATAAAGTAAAGTCATGACGCACATACATTTCACAAACAGGTAAAAATAAAAGATCACCTTCTTTGTAGTCTTTGTTGAACAGGGTTTGCATTTCCAGTAGTCTCAGCATCTCCTTCCATGTCATCATCGTCTGACTGCTCTCGTGAGGAAGAGCTAGTGGTTTGCTTAATAGGGATATCGGCATTTTGTACTACATGTGGACCTGATCCCCCACCTGGAGCACCAGCTAGCTTGTTTTGAACTAGACTTCCAGTACCTGATACGTGCCCAAGATCCAATCGAGACCATAGTTCAGTCATTCAACCAGATGTCATACATAAGTTAAAAGGCTAGCATTTAAAGTGTGTGCATGTTTACTCAACTAAAATAGCACTATGTCATTGAAATCGTGATTCGGCTACTTGGTCCAATTGTGAAGCAAAGTGCATAACCTTGCATAGTAATGGATGGCATACCATAAGGATACAACCATAAAGGCTTCACAATCACAATGCGTTTTGTTTTGAAAACTCACAACAGAATATCAAGTTTCCCATGGTTTACTAAGTCAACCGCAAATGGATACTAGCAAGCAACCTCACAAAAAAATGAGGCTTACAAGGACAAGGACAGAGGAACTGAAGGTCTGATACCTATTACACGAGTATAGAACACTGAAACATAAGCTCATCTGAGCCATGTTTCACAATCAGTTTGAAGACGCAGCAGAATGATGACTGGATGATTACCTCCGATGGGTTTAAGAGGAGCTGCAGGCGGAACATCCACACTTGGCAAGGAAAAACCAGCTGCAGAACGATCTGGAGGTGCTGCACCAGAAGCCTGTGGATAAAATGGTATCAGAAATATTAGATATAAATGTAAACACAGAAAGAGTGCTAGGAGAAAATTGAAACCATGCATATTGGGCTCCCACTCATATTACTGTCGTACTTGATGCTGGGCACAAAAAAGGGAAATCACTCGATAACAGACGTTGAGGAAAGATAACTCGATGCTTCAACCATGAAGTTCTGATAAACATATCCAGTAGCTATATATTCTGATAAGCCAGGCTCATATAATT
This sequence comes from Miscanthus lutarioriparius, assembly GCA_904845875.1. Classification (NCBI taxonomy): domain Eukaryota; kingdom Viridiplantae; phylum Streptophyta; class Magnoliopsida; order Poales; family Poaceae; genus Miscanthus; species Miscanthus lutarioriparius. The sequence goes on from CAJGYO010000002.1 coordinate 134,079,587, forward strand.
CCCAAGAGTATATAACAACAAAAACGTATAGGAGACAAATCAAGCTGACACTATTCATAATTCAAATAGTGTACAATCACCTATGAACCGCTGCACGACAGCAGTTGCATTTAACCACCCACACATGAAATGCCAGGAATCATCAGCTTACAATACTGCAATAACCTAATGTCATATAAATGCACGAATTCTCCACGAATTCCACATTTCCCTAGTCCTAAAAGCACATGATCACTCGCACCACTATCTCATTGCAAAGGGCTAGGAATATGAGATATTGCGCTGGACTGCTGGCTGTTCCGTGTCCTCTAGATCTCTAGAAATCTCTAAGAAAACTATGCGGTTGCACAGCAGTGCAGCATCATGTATATCATAGACTGACCACATAAGAACGCAAACAAGCTACTATAAGCCTTGACCATTCGAACCAAACAGCATTGCAGGTGAGCTGCAGCTAAAGGCAAGTGACCGTACCCTCCATATGGCGACGGCAGCGAGGTCCTTCTCCAGCTTCTGCTTGAGCATCGCGTTGTACTCGACGGGGTCAACAACCGAGCTCGAGGCGGCCGCCGGCGCCGCGGCCCCAAGCGGCTTGCTCTCCGCCGCCTCAGCTCCAGCTCCAACGCTGCCCCTACCGACGCCGGCGACGGGACCCGGGCTGTCGAGCACGGCCTGCTCCAGGAACTTCTGGAAGTACCACTCCGACGGGCACCGGTTCATCGCGCCCGCCGCGTCCCCCACTCCTCCTCCTCCACCTGGTGCAGCAACAGCGCCGGCGGCCGCCGATTGAGGGTGCGGCGGGGCCCAGTAGGGGTTGGGGATCTCCTCCACGGAGAACACGCGCTCCATGCCGGATCGAGCCGGATCGCGACGCTACTCTGGAGAATTCTCCGGGGTTTGGCTAGGTGTCGAAGGATTCGAGGATTTGATCTGAAATTTGGGAGAAATTTCTCTGGCCGGGCTTGGTTTAGTGGAAGAGAAGAGAGAAAAATGGAAGGGAAGAGCCGAAGAGGGGAAGAAGAGAAGATGGGGTGGGACGGTGGCTGTAAGTAAATAAAGTCAGCACGGTCGGCTTTCACGCCTCTACGCGGGTACGCGCACGCCAGTTTTACTTTAAAAAACGTGGGGTTTTGTTTGTCCTTTATTTGGACAATGAATCTTTTTTTCCTTATACACGCCTCTTTTCTCATTGGAAAGCTCCTTTTTATCTATATACCACCATATAGTACTAATCAATGACATGTTGAGGATTGATTCTAGATATCACCGACAAAGGAAAATATATTTTCATAATAAACATATTAAGAGATATAAATCTTAGATAAAAGTTTTTATAAATCTATTAAATTTTAAAAAGCTTAGCTTCTTGTAAAGATGTGTAGTTATTTTGGGACGGATGTATATGAAAGTATTAATCTCTTCTCTCTTTTTTTCCTTAAATGTGTATTTTGTGTCTATTTTTATGTAGAAATGAGAATTTCTAAATGGCATGTGCTGTTTTTTCCTTGCACCAAACAAAATTTGAGATTTTTTTTCTTAAATGTGTATTTTCTGTAGAAATGAGAACTTATAAATGGCATGTATTTACCAGTTTATTTTTTTGTACGAAAGAAAATTCAGGAAATTTAGTACTTCCTCCACTCTAAATTATAAGACGTTTCGTGTTTTTTTTTCGATACATAGTTTTTGCTATACACTTAGAAATATATTATGTCTAGATATGTGATAAACATAATGTATCAAGAAACACCAAAATGTCTTGTAATTTGGAACGAATAGAGTATCTCCCGTCATGTTAAGTGTATTTTAGAGATTTTAGAATAAATTAAGAGAGAATACAAAAGACACGTGTGCCCTTACCTTATTTCCTAGTTGAGCTATCATCAGCGTGATTAATGGAGATTGGTTGATAAATGGTAAGTAATTGTACAATATCTATCAAATTTGCGCTTCTATCTAATGCAAAACTATCTCTTATCCCCTAAAATCCCTTATAATTAGGTACAAATTTTGAATTTTAGATAGACTATATTATAGGATAGTTATCAATTCCTTTCTGGTCAAGATAAATAGGTAAAGCCAGCTTTGAAGGTAAATTCAAAAGGCAAGTAAGAAGTTGCAGGAAGGTTTGTTTGAAGAGATGACTGACGTAAAAAGCCTTTGAGCCTCTTTTTGAAAGCTTCTTCCATAAAGTTACTGAAAGTCCCCGGGCCCATGTGGGCAAAGACCCCTGTAGAGAATGAAGAGGAGCCAAGGATCTTACTCTCAAGAGTGCTTCGATAGGCTCCACTCTCTCCCCTGAATAAGTCAGGCTCCGTTAGCCTGGGCTGAGATGGGTTTTGAAGACCTCTTTCTCTTTTTACCGAAGATCATTCTTCCCGAATAGAGTACGTGTAAGGATCTTCACTTTTTTATTAGTAAGGAGTAGTGAAAAGAGACTTTCTATTTCTCAGAAGCCTGTCTGGCAACTTTTTTTCTCACGAAAGACCCTTTGACTTGATAGCCAGAACGCCGATGAAAGAGAACGGAAGGAAGTGTACCGCGTAAGTCGGAGGGAGTAGTTGATATCGAGCCAGTATGAACTATGAACTAGCCGGTTGCAACTATCTAAGAGTTTATTTTTATCGTCTTCTAAATATTTTCCTTGTGATAAACTATGAAATTATGTATAAAATATCCATTTTACGAATTTAGCTCAAAGTTAAACCAAACCCAAAAAAACTCATAGAACAAACCGTCGTCTTCATCTTGAGTGGTTACTATGCTTAATAAAAAAAAAGTAAAATCTAATGGTGGCCTCTTTTAACACGTGGCGTTCACCAATCTTACATGATCAACCGAATTGAAAGGAAGGATTAGACGGACCTCCAAAATCCAAATGTCAGGACATACTATATGGCGACGGTGACATGGCGTCGATATAGGCGAATCACGATTCGACTACAACGTGACGTGGACACGGTCGATTACTGCGTGGTCCAAGCTTATCCCCTTTTGCGCACCACTAGTGACATGACCCAAAGCCAAAGTGCAGGCATAGATTCTTGGCTGCTCCCCCTTTCCCGTTTCCGAATGGAGGGATATCCTTGTTATTGCCTGATTTGAGATTTTGTCTCATCCAAAAAGCCGCGCCCTTTGAATCCTTTTCCATGGATAAAGACTCGCTTGCTTGTATTCCCCCGGTTTGCACGCTGTCGGGTCCTCTTTTTCTCTATTGGTTAGAGTCACGACATCGGATCAACACAGAAAATTAATTTCCTTTTCAAAAATAAAACCTCAGGAAATTATATGCATATTGATGGATTTTTAATATATATGTTTCCCCACCCTTTTAATCCCACCAATATATGTTTTTTTTGGGATTAAGTGAGAGTATATTAAGTACTAGTATACAAAATAACTCGGGTTACACTTGCACCCAAATTGAGTTTGTGCACTAGAGCTTTAAGTTTTGTTTTTTAGGGAAATAGTGCTCGAAAATTTTCCCTATTCTTGTGTGCCTGCCCAAACATGTGCCATATTTGAAGCCGTATGTTTCGATAAGAATCCAAGAAAACGCTGGAGTCAAAGCTCACATGCTGATCCTAACTGTTCATCATCTTTTTCCCTCTTTCAAGGACCCAGCTTGAGCGCGAGAAGGCAGCGCGTCGCTTCCCGGATCCCGGGTGCGTCTTGGCGCAAGCAATTGACTTTTCATGGGCCCTAGCCGTTGCACTAGTGAGGAGAGCCTATCCAATTTTAGCTGTTCATTCACTCGTCAAAGCACAGCTGCAAAAATGCTATGAAGGGAGCACAAGTCATATGCAACTACCTGTACATGGACAGTTCAATATCAACACCGCTTCTTCACATCCAGATACGCTTCATGCTGGCATGACAAAGCTAAAGAATTTATTCATCCAACATGTTATTAGTAACATGCATGATATGATGAGCACCGGAAAAGTTTCCATAGATAGGGATTAGAGAAGTGTTAACATCCGGGACTGATTTGACTATAAATATGGGTAGGCTATAAAAGGACCCGACATAAATATAGGCCAGAATTGACTTTCCGTTATCCAAAACACCAACATCTGGGTCCATTGGGATCGTTCTGTGACCCAGCCTGATGGACCTTGAAAGTCTTGCAGAAGAGAGCAAGACGAATTGGCTCAAGGTAATGTCATTTTCAGTGCAGCCAATCAGCCATCACGTTGCCTCATCCCTGGACACCAACTTGTGGGTTCAAGCCGAAGACCTGAAGCAAGCGGAAAGCCATATAAATCATCATGACCTTATCCTCTCTTATTCCTATCCTCTCAAGAGTCAGTCAACCTGTTCACTTGATCGTATTTGGCTTATAAGCCATGGCTTATCAGCCAACGAACTAGTATTTTTCTCTCACACCAAACCAGCCAACAGTACTTTCAGTCATGGCTTATAAGCCAAACAAGCCCAAACGAACAGGGATCTGCCTATCATTATGAACTGATATTTCACAATCACTTTTTCATCAGAAATTTCACACTCAGTATGAACTTTTGTATTATAGGCAAAGCTGGACTTTGTTCTGACCAATGGAGAGATACCATGTAGCACTAGTCACTAGATGAATTATGAATGCCAAACCCATGGCCAGAATATTGCTAAAACCAATATTTTGCTATGTTCTAAATATCTTGCCTGTGATGCGAGTGATCATCTCATGGCATAGCAGCCTTTATACTCCTGGTGTACTCCTCAAGCCTTTTCAGCCCCTCTTCAGGAGTATCAGCTTCACACAGCTGTCTGACAATTGCGCTGCCAATAATCACACCATCTGCTCCCCAGCCTGCGATCTGTTTACTAATGAAGATATCAAAAGGGTGTAACACAGATACTATTAGACCTCATGCTTAGCAAGAAAGTCAGGAGAAGTCTAGTCCACCTGTTTCACATGCTCTGGAGTTGATACACCAAAACCAACAGCTACAGGTTTGTCTGTAACCTGTAACATCAGGAAGATAAGCATTCTTGAACACAAATTTCTATAGAGATGTTGGGTGCACTAAAACTGATTCACTGTTTACTGATGAAAAACAGGTTATAGTTTACTAACCTTCTTGATCTCCCTAAGAAGATGTTCTACGCGCAAGTTTACATTTGAGCGTGCACCTGTAACTCCTACAGCACTCACCTACATAACACACAGGTTAGTAATGCCACTAAACCCTACACACAAGATAAAAGGCTGAAAATGATGGTGAAACAGAAAAGTTTGGTGTTTGTTCCAGGTGCCATAGTTTTTACTCTAAACCTAAATAATTCCCTCTAATTTCGCCTATATTTTTTCTGGAAAAACATGTCATGAACAAGCAGGAGACAAAAAATCGGTATAACATTTCATTAATGTACAGGCATGATATTATTGCTTATGTGGTATGTGCTAGTGCATATATAAAAAGTTACCCAAAATATATAAACCATGCCTGGAGCTTTGAACTAGGCAAATAGTTGGGATCTTCTGGGCACTCACAAGATAAAGAAATCCTTCTGAAGCTTTTGCGATTTCCTTCATCCGATCTGTTGGTGTGGTTGGCGTTGTAAGGAGCACCTGCAAGCAATCATGCAAAATATAAATAAAATATGGCTGACACTCAAGATATCTATTCTTTTGAATAGTCCACCATGATTAATAAGCAAAGCTATTCTGTTGCAGCACCAAACCGAGTTACAAAAATTATATAAAAAAATGGCCTTAGCATAACCTATCCTGAACTTAGTGGACTGGACAAACCCAGCTGACGTGTGTGAGCCCAATTAGCTAGACCTTGCTTCTAGGACTGGGCTAATCCCAAGGCCCAGAAGATCATTTTGCAACTTTGTATTTTGTAGGCCTGGAATGGACATAGTCAAGCTGGAGATTTGATAGGTCCCATCACAAGTAAGAATGTAGTTAGCACCCAGATGGCAACACAAGTACGCAAAATGCAACAAGTGGTACATGAAAAGATAAGAGTGGGTATGAACCAGCTCTATGTTGTGCATAATGGCCTCGCTCCTCAGCAACGCTGTCTCCTCCAAAGGAAGATCAGGAACTACAAGTCCTGTGACATATAGCAAGTGTAAAACAAAGATCTTATCGAAGAGAACAAAATTTCTGAACAAATGTGAATCATGTTTATAATAAACAGAAGATGCAAGAACAAGACATCACTTATAGTAATAGAAAATATGAAGCAACCAAAATGGAAGCTTACCATGGATGCCAGCTTGTCTGATAATAGCCATGAAGTTTCCCACACCACGTTTTAGAATTGGATTATAGTATGTGAAAAGAACAATGGGGCAAGAAAGCTCAGGTGTAACCCCCTTCAGCATCTCTATGACAGAATCGAGTGTAGTGCCTTTCTTAAGCGCCCGTGTTGCAGAAGCCTGAAATGATGTCAATCTAAAACTATAAAATCTGTAGCAAGTCACATACTATGTTGCAGCTGGTGAGAGAAAAGGCCACCACGACTACCTGAATAACTGGTCCATCAGCCAGTGGATCCGAGTACGGTACACCAACCTCTATCACATCCGAACCGCAGGAATTGAGGATCTTCAATGCTTTCGATGTGGTTGCCAGGTCAGGATCGCCCGCAGTGATGAACGGGATGAATGCAGTCTGAAAATTCCTAGGTTAGACAGGCAGCTTATACTAAATCTACTCCAAAAAGACTATTTGCGAACTATGGCACAGCACGGCTGCACCATAAAAAGGCAAGATCCCTGCAATTAAAGGTTGGTCTCTGCTAAACATCTTATTGCTACTCTGGATACAAATTTCTTAGTGCAGTTCAGTTACCTTGGCTGAGAATGAACACTATGGTACCTAAAGATGGAAACACTGGTTTTGCGGACAAAGACAGTTCAGTAATGCACATCCAGCCACTATTGTGCAAGATAAGGCTAGATTTTTACGGAAATTAAGACCACCACGGTGTGTATTCGACATAAAACCACTATATTTGAACAATTACATGCAAGGAATGCACAGGTTGTTTCAAGCCCTGATCCATTTCCCTGCAACTAACTGGGACCAACACTAGGTATTCCCTGCAACTAACCGGGACCAACATTGGCTATCGGCCACCACGGCGCCAGCAATCCAACCTCGCGACTCAATCAGGATTAGCAAGAGAAATGTGGGTGCTCGGGTGAATTGGCCCCAAGGCCAAGGGTTGCGACGAAGCGAAGCGCGAACGTGAGGGCTCAAATGCACGCACCTTGCCTTGCTCCCTGAGGTTGGAGAAGGTCTCCGCGACGGTGAGCTTGCCGGCTGCAGCGCCGCGGTTGGCCATGGGCGCGGGGATGTGTCCACCCTGACAGAGGGCCACCGCCCAGCACCGCCTCCGTGGGGTCAAGGAGTAGCTGTCGAAGAGGAGGCCTCGGCGGCGGCGGGCGGCAAACCGAGGGGCGAGGACACGGAGACGGAGGGAGCACACACAGCCTTGATTGTAACCTGCGATTTTGCGAAGGTCACGTGTAACATGTACCGGTGCCCTATCTGTGGCCTGTGGGCAGGTGTCACTTACCAGTCGTCATCTCACTCATTATGCAATTTTTAGATGTGAGATCTGCTCATCATTTTCATTAAGTAGGAAAGCAGTTTGAGAAATACAGGATTTTGCCGGCTTAACAGTTTGGGCTACATGATGGAAAAAACAACGTTTACTGAAGCCTGAGGGCGCAGTTATCCTCTGGCGAGGTCTGCAAGCCCGGCAGCACCTGCCTCAATCCATTGGTCTGCTTCTAACTTGATTTTTTTTATGCCTGATTCTAACTTGATTAGCTGAAGCAGTTCGACGATTGTGGCCGAAGCATCACGAATGAATCAATTTTTAGAGTTATTTAAATTTAAATTTAATCGAATTTAGACGATTAAGTTATATGCGATGCACTAGAAGGCGAGGGAGGGAGCTAGGGCAGAAGATTTTAAAAAGAATTTTGTAACTATCTATATTATTAATTGGTTCATATATTAAGGGATGTGTGTTTTTAGGTCTTAGAGCATCTTCAATAATTCTCAAAATTTCAATGGGTAAACCAATGAGTTTTCAAGTAGCTTAAAAAATCAGTTGTTGGATTTCTTTGTTTTCAGAATCTCGCTACTAAAATATAGAAGTTAATTTTGCATTAGTTATTTCGGACCAATTGGAATGTTATAAAAAGCACACTTTTTCCTAAGTAAAAGCAAATTGGCAACTTTAAACTACACTCATGTGTTTCTACCCAAGTCAGCACTTGATTTTTCTTCTCTCTCTCAACATCACACTCCGTTCTACTCTTTCTTTGGCGGATTAGCCTGGCGGAGGGAGGAGGAGGAGGTGGTGGACCCAACAACGAGGAGCCACTGGGGATGAGGTAGACGCTGATGTTCCCAGCCGAGCTTTGTGAACAAATTAACGGCGTGTTTATTTGATCTCAAAACTAAAGCGGTTGGGAGGATTGAGGGGAATTATAAATCCCCTATAAGTCAAAATCCCTCTCAAGTCTTAACCCCCTCCAATCCCCTTGAGAGCTTGTTTGTTTGATCCCCAATTCAAATGGATTGAAGGGGATTGAGGATGGATTGACTCCAATCCACTTGGACTGGGGATGAAAAGAACAGACCCTTAGTCCTTTTTTTTAATTTTAAAAACAAATGAACAAGGCCTAAAAAAGAAACTGTTCAAGGTTGAAGAAGAAAGGAGAGCTGTCCGGTCATGTTAGGACGGTAGATAAATTCGAGTGCTGATTGCCAAGCTGTTGTAAAACATGCGTGTGTTGCATAAGCAACTTCAATCAAAATCAAGGTGGTGCACAAATTAAGCAACAAATGAATAAATAGACTTGTCTTGCGATATTTAGCAAATAATTATTAGTCAATTTTACTATCAAAATTTGTGTGTAGACATTTGGACATGGGTTCGGATGTCGAATTCGGTGAAATTTTTGAGCCAACAATATAATCGGGCAAGGGAGTTGCCAGTGCCAAAACATTATATTTTTATTTACCAATCATGCTAGTTAGAAGATCGATGCTACCGTCAACCCAAGACGTAGGGGCCACGATCAAGCCAAGGGAACTGCTGAACTAAGGGCACAGTGCTTCCGTTCCTTTTCGGTGGCCTGCCTGCGTCGCCCCTCCTGTGGCTGTGACAGAGCGACGGGGGCCTTTCGACGACGACCAAGGAAATCGCGCCGAAAGCACGAAACACGTGAAAAACCAAAGTTTCGAGTCGCGGGCCGGTTTGTTTCTAGAAGCACGACTGGCTTTGAGCTACTGGGACTGGGACTGGGACTGCGTATGTACTACTACAGTGTACACATCTCCAGTGGCGTCGCGCCGTGCAGCGTGGCTTGCGGCGTGGTCTACGACTAGACATCGTTTCGGTAATTAACGACAATACGAGATTATTCGTGACTAACATGTGTTTTACAGAAGCGATTAAGTTAAGTCACGGTAATAACAATTGATTGGACAATCATAGTTGTCATGCCCCTACGATGAAAATCGTTTTGGTTTTCAAATGATGGACGACAAGGTTAAGAATGAACTAGTTTTAAGTGTCGTTTGGTGTTGAAGAGACACTTAGAGTAGTTTAGGACTTTATTTTTCTTTGGCCGTACTATTAAGGGGTATGGACGGGTAGCTTGACCTAAGTGAGTCTAGTGGGTTAGATGTGGTGCACACTTGTTAAACCTAGCACTAGGTAGCTTCTAAAAAGCTATTAGATCAATTGGAGCAAACTTTATTCACATATGATTGCGAGTTGGAAATGAATGGAGGGTCAAATGTTGACCGGACGCTGGTTCCGGTGTGATCGGAACGCTGGCGCTAGAGTCCGGTCAATTCATTTGATCAAGGTGAAGTCGTCTGGATGCGACCGGACGCTAAGTGAAATATGACCGGACGCTGGGTGCCAGAGTCCAATCAACTCCAGTAAGGTCCTAGAGAGGGAGAATCCTGATCGGACGCGTCCGTCGATCTTGACCGGACGATTTGGTCGAGTTCGGCTCTTGATCGACCTGACGCAAAGTGACCAGACATTGGGTTAACATCAAGTTAGGTTCTAGAGGGTTCTAGAGGCGCGTTTTCAACGCCGACGGACGACTGGTCAATGTCGGTCACAACTTAAAGCTTCTTCGATGATTGGTGAATTGACCGGAGCGTCCGGTCACCCCGCAGTGACACATAATGATTCGTTTTGAATGAGGGGTTATATATACTTCCTCTATTCACTCAAGGGATCACTTTTGCTCATTCCAACAGCTGAGAAACACCCTTGAGAGTGCCAAGAAAAGCAAGATCCTAGTAAGGTGATTGAGATTTGAGAATCCAAGAGATGCCTTATTAGTGAAAGCAAGAATAGCAAAGTGTGCATCCACCCTTCTCATTAGGCTTGTCGTGGTCAAGTGAGAGTTCGTGCTTGTTACTCTTGGTGATCGCCATCACCTAGACGGCTTGATGGTGATTGAGAGCTTGGTGATCATCCGGTGGAGCTTATAGATGATCCAACTGAAGTTGTGAGCGGTTGTGGGTGATTCACCGCGACGGAGTGTCGAAGAATCAACCCGTAGAGAGCACTTGATACTTGTGCGGATCAAGGAGGAGCTACACCCTTGCGCAGGTGCTCCAACGAGGACTAGTGGAGAGTGGCGACTCTCCGATACCTCGGCAAAACATCACCGCATTCCTCCTTCTCTCTCTCTAATTTAAGCATTTATTTTGAGCAATTCAATTCTTGTCTTTACATTCATATAATTACCATGCTAGAGTAGGATTGAAACATATGTTGCTAAACTTTTATGTGGTAGAATAATAGAAATACTTTCTAGGCACAAGGGGTGAAGTGGGTTAACCGTAGGGTTTAATTATTACAAAAGAATTTTAGAATTAGCCCAATTCACTCCCCCCTCTTGGGTATCTTAATCCTTTCAATTGGTATCGGAGCCTCGTACTCACGTATTTAGGTTTAACCACCTAGAGAAAGATGTCTCACGGGGATGAACCTCCTCCTATCTTTGAGGGGGGTGATTTTCCTTATTGAAAAATCCGTATGGAGGCGTATTTAGAAGCTCTAGATGTTAGAATACTTAGAGCCGCCTCACAAGGATTCCCAAAACCTCGGGATCCCATGCACCTTCAAGGCGATGAAGTGAACTATGAGAAATGAAATGCAAATGCTCGAACACCATCTTTAGAGGTCTTTGTAAAGATTTGTTTAACCGGGTGAGGAACAATAAGGACGCCCATGCACTATGGTCGGATATTTATGCGCTCTATGAGAGAACTAAGAGCGAACATGAGGAATGCTATCATCTCATAATGAAAAAGCTTAATTCTTTTGAGATGCTTCCTAAAGAGAGTGCTAATGAAATGTACTCACGCTTGAATGTTCTTGTAGAACAAGTCAATGGGCTTGGACTCACTCAAATGCAACCATCCGATGTTGTAAGAAAAATCTTGAGTGTCCTCCCCATTGATAAATATGGTCATATTGTGACCGTGCTTCATCAAGGTGATCTTTCCACCGCTACACCAACTCAAATCTTAGGAAAGATCAATGCTCATGAGATATACATGCACATCGCACCACAAGATGGCTCATCCTCTACCAAGAAAAAAGATAAAGACTTAACATTCAAGACAAGTACAAGAAGAACAAGGACAATAAATATGACTCAAGCGATGAAGATCAGAAGAAGAAAAACAAGCCATACAAGAAGAAAGATGGCAAGAAGTAGGACTTCCACAAGAAGAAAAATGGCAAGGCATACATCGTCGGTGATGGGCTCACGGACATTAATTCATCAAGTTGCTCATCCGATGATGATAGTGATAATGAGAAAGTGGCCGCCATTGTGATTGACTCTTCATCATCTTCACCGACACCACCGTCATCATCCTCTACACACCTATGCCTTATGGCCAAGAGTGAATGAAAGGTATCAAATGATGATGGTAGTAGTGGTGATGATTATGCTAATAATGATGATAGTGATAGTGATAGTGATGATGATAAATATGAATCACCTTCATATGATGATCTTATTAAATTGATAAATCAATATACTAAGATTATTAGAAAGACTAGAGATAAGAATGACAAGTTAGAAGCTAAGAATGATTCTCTTTTAGCTAAATGTGATATAGTAAAAAGTCTAGTGTTGAGTTTAGAAAATCAAATGATGCTATGTCATCCAAACTCAAGAGCTCAAATCTTCTATGAAAGAGCTTAAAGAAAAACATGATAAACTTGAGAGGATACATAATGAGCTCATCACTAGCTACAATATGCTAAAAGAAGAATATACAACTCTCAAGATAAATCATGATAATCTTGTTATTGCTTAAGAATTTTTATCCAATGAGCCACATGATGCTACTAACGATATTGTTAAGATTGATATAGCTACATCATATGATGATTTAATTGTTGAGAGCATTGAGCAAGGATCTAGTAGCAAAGGCAAGCAAGTGGTTGAAACCGACAACTATAATGAGTATGTCAAGCTCAAGCATGATAATGAAAAGCTCAAGAAATATCTTGAAGAGCTCAAAACCACCAACACTATAGTGCTAGAAACTCTTGATCATGATGGTGATTTGATTCTTGAGAATGAGAAGCTCAAAGAAGAAAACAAGAAACTCAAGGAAGAAAAAAATAATGATGCACTCAAGGAAGAGAACAAGAAACTCAAGTTGGAGAAAGAGCATCTCAAGATTGGATTGAGCAAGTTCACAAGAAGCAAGCATCTTCAAAATGAGCTACTAATGAACACCGTCATGAAGATGGATAAAAGTGACATTGGGTATTTGACAAACCAAGAGAAGAAGGCTCAAGCTCAACAACAATAACACAAGTCAAAGCCAAAGCCAAAACCAAAGAGGTGTTTCGAGTGTGGACAAGAAGGTCACTTTGCTCATGAGTGTCAAACTCCACCACCACAACCCTTGCCCAAGCATGCTAGACCTTTTGCTTTCAATGCTCATTACATGCTTAGAAAGGACTCTAGTGGAAAGATGAAGGTTATGTTCTTAGGACATCCGAACAAGAATAGGCCTAAGAAAATTTGGGTTGCAAAGTCACTTGTTGAGAAAGTCAAGGGCCCTCAACAAGTTTGGGTTCCTAAAGCTTGATCTCTTGTGTGTATGTGAACTACAAGACCGGTGGAAGTCATTGAATAATTGTTAGTGATTGCACACAACATATGACCGGTGATCCTCGTATGTTCACCTCACTAGATGAAGAAGTAGATGGACAAGAAAGAACCACATTTAGAGATAATTCAAAGGGCAAGGTTAAAGGATTGGGCAAAGTGGCAATATCAAATGATCATTTAATCTCAAATGTGCTATATGTTGCTTCATTGAGCTTCAACTTGATATCCATTGGACAATTGTGTGATCTTGGCTTTCAATGCCTATTTACCGAGAAGGAAGTGGTTGTATCTAAGAAAGATGATGATCAAGTGATATTCAAGGGATTTAGATACGACAACCTATATCTAGTGGACTTCACCTCTAAAAGATGCTAATTTGAAGACTTACCTATTTATCAAAACAACACTTGGGTGGCTATGGTGTAACACCCCAGGTGTTTGTCACCAGCTAAGCAATGGGTTTGAGCTCAAACATGGCATGTTAAGTGGTGATGAAGGTGTCAAGATCAAATCTACAAGAGTGAGCTCCAACTTAAACTTGGACCATGCACCATTGCTTACATGCTGCCCTTTCTAAAAAGTATGCTTGAGTAATGTTGGATGTACTTCTTTCATGTGTCTCACATCAATATCCATCTATATTGATCCATGGAAAAGTTTCATGAAGTTTGGAATCAAGAAGTCACATGAAATGATAAGTCATATCTCTGTTGGAATTGCATTGTTAAGTGAATGGAAACATTGGTCATTAAACGAACCTTGCAACCTTGCCCAAATGACTCTAGAGGAACTCTACAATAGAAGTTATGAAAGGTTCATGTCAAGCAGATATCAAGAAAATGCCCCAATCGACCTAAAACTCTTATTTAAGCTTTATCGTGATGCCAGTTTGACCTGTGTTGACCAATCATTTAGATTGCTTGCATGACAGTGGAACCTAAATAAAAGTTGAAGTTTGAGTGGAGTAGAACAAACTTTGTTTTTTTTAAACTATGTACATGATAGTATTATGCTTAAACCTTGCTCTGATACCAGCTGTGACAGAACCGCCCAATTTATACAAGATCAAGTATGGCTGTCCCCGCTAACACGTTGACACGCGCATACTTTCACTTATACAAACTCGGTAGTCCGCCGATTGTCACGAAGGACCTCGGTAAATCAACATCACAACCAAGATCGCGTGATTAAGCAAATACACATCACATACGCAGAGTTGTAGCAGAAATAATATTACAATTGGGTTCACAAATAATAGTACAAATTTGGGTTTTAAAACCGATTAGAGAAAACAACATAGCTTTCAAATGATTATATTAATATAAGTTCTAAATACATTGCTAGAATAAGTGACATCCTCAGATAAAAGCATATAGGTGAGAAGTAAATATAGAGTCACCGAGCCCACCGGCGGTTAGCCACCATCTTCCGCAGGCCAAGAACTTCACCTGCAACATGATGGGATAAACCCTGAGTACTCGAATGTACTCAGCTAGACTTACCCGTTTTAAACCAAAATAAAGCGACACCAAGGATTATGCAAGGCTTTCTTTTGTGGGCTAGCTGACTCATTTGCGAAAAGCATAAGCTATTATGAGGAAACCATTTTAAGTACTTTGCATCATCTTTATTATAACATATCCATCTAGGTAAGCACCTGTACTATAACAATCACTTGATTAACAATAACATCTAGTTACCAATTTAGATTTAGCATATCCTATACCATCCAGATAACCATCATTGTTCCATAATAATTACTATGATGCCATAGCTCGAGTCAAGTGCTCACTGTCCAGGAGCGATGGCGATTCGAATCGATTCCTAACCAGCTGGTGATTTATTCCTCACACAAACCACGTTTCCCCCGTCAGGGTCGCTTAGATCACCAATGACACTTTTCAAGTAGCCGCGGGATAACAGTCATGGACCGCACTACCTAGGGACCGCCCGACTGCCAGGACGCACCTTGGGCTCACTCTTCGCGTCCCCGTCATACCCTCTTCAGCACCAGTCTGCCAATCCGAGTTTATCCCGGCTCGAAATAGTGTCACTAGCTTCGCGGTCGAAAGGTACTTTATTCGGCCAGCTAAATATGAGGCATACGTTCAACATGACAAGAGGGACGAGCAACGATCGGTTCTTAATCGACACAGACGAAAAACTAACAGCACCCCAGAACCCTGTCTGGTTGCCTCCAACTTTTTCCGTCCGGTCTCCATTTATTCCACATTACCAGGTTATGTTCCACGATAGCACAATATAGCCAACCGTGATCAAGTTATCACCTATAGCTCACAGGTGACAGGAAATCACCCGACTTCTACCGGTCTAAGCAGAGCTAAGCATGATAAATGTTCCTGGACTTAAATAGGATTCATGGTAGATATTTCTGGTCAAGGAAGGTAATATGCAACAAGTGTTTCCAAACAACTCCTGTCACATAATGCAACAATACGAATAACTTTAAGTGACATTATTAAAATAGGGAGGCTTATAATGCTCCGGAGCTTGCCTGGAATCCAACACTAGGTTAGTGTTTGTTAGATGACACTCGCTTGGTGAGCATCTCCCGTCCTAGCACTTGTCCAGTCCTTCCACCTTCGGGATAGGTCCACCATACACCGTCTTTGGGTTCGGCTCCAACTTTACTTCCTTCACGTGGTTCATCTAGCGCACCTAGATGAGATGCAAGATGCAATTGCATGAATATGAAGAATGGTAATACAAGATGCATCACATAAACATTCAAGACAAACACAAGATTATGCAAGACATAGACACCAATAGCTATTTAACTAACATCACACAACTAACTATAGAGAGCAAGCACATCAAGCATGACACAAGTTTAACAAGGTCACAAGTATCATAACTTGATCATCAACAAGGGCATAAGCCACACTTAGCAACACATGGGGTAAACAACCACAACTAACCTATGTCTATTTCTGGACTGGAAACAATAACTTCATGTTTGGATCATAACTAGAGTTATACAAATCCAATAGCCATGAAACAAGACATTTAGGAAATCTTATGAAATTCTCTACATTTTATCTATAACCATCACAGCATGATTCACAAGTTAAGTGGGTCGAAATTATATATTTACAGAAATTGGTCTAAACAAGACATAAAGCAATCAATTCTGTAACTCAACTTTAAACAGCCATAACTCTTAAACTACTTGGCCAAATGACACCAAATTTTAACAGAAGCTAGATACATGAATTATCTACAATTTTTGTATAAACAAGTTTCACAACAACGCAAATTATCATGAAGAACTTTGCTAAGTTCCCAGATCTGTCCATAAACCACATCGGCAAGAAAATAATTATTAACTTATATTGCAAACACATAATTGGGCAAAACTAACCTTACCAACATTTCACACATGACTAAAGAACACTAGAAAGCATGGTGCTCACCTCTAAATAAATTTTCTTAAAGCATTTCTTAATTTATTTAGACATCAAGGTGTATTTATGAACATATACAAAAAATGCACAATAAATTCTACAAAAACTACAGTAGATCACATATCCCTCAATAGTCTACTGTACAAATTTCATACTATTTGCATAAGTATAGCTGCCTCTATGAAAAAGACAATTTGCTATTACAAGAAATCATGTGAGAGCAAGATAAACTAATAACTCACTCATGCAGCAACCAATGACAATGAAATTTTTACCACACATCAACTATCACATGAGTAGCATGCCACAAAAATTTTACTTTATTTGGAGCCCTAGATCTATAGTTATGGAAAATAACAAATTCAACTAGCATTACAACCTTACTGCACAAATCCATTTTTACAGCTAAAACTTTAAACTAAAACATGCCATATTATAGATCTAGTGCATAGATAATTTCACAAGGATTCCAAAAAGTCCTCATTTGCTATTTTACAATTTTTCTACGATTTACTATGAATTTCCAAAGTTCCAGCCGATTTAAAACAAATAGATCCAAAAATCACTATTCATATGAGTCACAGACTATGCAGTGAGGCCCTTCCATTTAGTCAAATTTGAGCCTGAGACCCCTGGTCCGAATTTAGAGCAGAGAAGCCTGTCGGGCTTGCTGTTGCCGGCCGAAGGAGGCTCGTCGGCGGTGGAGAAGGGGCGGCGGAGCAAAAGGGTACCCGCACGCACCCGCTGGTGGTCACTGATGGCCGGTAGGCGGCCTGAGGTGGCCCGACCACGTGCACCGGCGGTCAGAGGCGACGGCGGCCGGCGGCTGCGGTGCTTCCAGCATGGTTTTGGACGGCGAGCACGAGCACGGAGTGCAGGAGAGGGAGGCAAAGATGATGGTTGTCCTCGTGAGGAGCGAGGGGGCTGACAGAGGGGAAAACGGCCGCGGCACCGGCGAGCTCGGAGCTCGGCCATGGTGGCCACGGTGCGGTCGCGGTCAGAGAGTGAGAGCGAGTGGGAGGGGCAGGGAAATAGTGAGGGAAGCCGAGAGGGGCTCGACCTTTTCAACCATGCGACGCGAGTGTTGGCGAGGTGGCAAGCGAGGGCGGCACAGAGGAACCACGCGGCAGCAAAGTGCTGTGGCCGGTCGGCCATGACGAGCTTCAAACGTTACAAAGACTGAAGGAACTAATACTACCGTAAAATTATGACTGAAACACAAACTTTGACTCCCTCAAACTCCCAAACCAACGCAAATTAGCAAAAACTACACTAATATAAGTTTCAGAGCTACATGAGGTCTCCAACTTTGCTTTAGGGGTTTTGGTCAAACTCGGATTATATTGGAAGATAGAGAGCTGCAAAGTAGGGCTCATGAAACTGAAAATTCAGTTTTCAGTTACTCAGACTTAGCAAATTTTTTGGACTCTGAAAACAACAGTAGATTCAAAGTTTGAGCCTTAGTTTGACTTAGTTCCTAGTTGATCTGGCTCTTGGTCCAAAAACAAAGTTTGTTCTACTCCACTCAAACTTCAACTTTTATTTAGGTTCCACTGTCATGCAAGCAATCTAAATGATTGGTCAACACAGGTCAAACTGGCATCACGATAAAGCTTAAATAAAAGTTTTAGGCCGATTGGGGCATTTTCTTGATATCTGCTCGACATGAACCTTTCATAACTTATGTTGTAGAGTTCCTCTAGAGTCATTTGAGCAAGGTTGCAAGGTTCGTTTAATGACCAATGTTTCCATTAACTTAACAGTGCAATTCCAACAGAGATATGACTTATCATTTCATGTGACTTCTTGATTCCAAACTTCATGAAACTTTTCCATGGATCAATATAGATGGAAATTTATGTGAGACACATGAAAGAAGTACATCCAACATTACTCAAGCATACTTTTTAGAAAGGGCAGCATGTAAGCAATGGTGCATGGTCCAAGTTTAAGTTGGAGCTCACTCTTGTAGATTTGATCTTGACACCTTCATCACCACTTAACATGCCATGTTTGAGCTCAAACCCATTGCTTAACTGGTGACAAACACCTGGGGTGTTACATATGGCATAGAAGACTTGCTCATATTAGGATGAGCTCACTCAAGAAGCTAATGAAGAATGATTTGGTGAGAGGGTCGAAGGATATAAAGTTTGAGAAGAACAAGCTTTGTAGTGCATGTCAAGCCGGCAAACAAGTTGCAAATATTCATCCTACAAAAACTTTCATGTCAACAACAAGAGTACTAGAGCTCCTTCACATGGATTTATTTGGACCAACAACATACAAGAGTTTGGGAGGAAATCTTTATTGTCTAGTGGTTGTTGATGACTACTCAAGATACACATGGGTGTTCTTCCTTCATGACAAATCCAAAGTTACGCCATGCTTCAAAAAGTTTGCCAAGAAAGCACAAAATAAGTTTGAAGTGAAGCTCAAGAAGATTATAAACAACAATGGGAAAGAATTTGACAACACAAACATTGAATCCTACTATGATAAAGTTGGGATCAAGCATAAGATCTCCGCAACGTATACTCCTCAACAAAATGGTGTAGTTGAGAGAAAGAACTAGACATTGATCACACTAGCAAGAACAATGCCTGATGAGTACAACACTCCCAAAGCTCTATGGGCGAAAGCTATCAACACCGCATGATATGTATCCAAGCGCCTATTCCTTCAAAAGTTTCTTGGCAAGACACCTTATGAGTTGCTCAATGGGAAGAAGCCAGACGTCTCCTTCTTTAGGGTGTTTGGTTGCAAATGCTACATCTACAAGAAGCGGCAACACCTAGGGAAGTTTCAAAGACATTGTGATATTGGTTTTTTTATTGGTTACTCATCAAAGTCCAAAGCATATAGAGTATTTAATCATGTCACCGGCTTGGTTGAAGAAACATATGATGTGGAATTTGATGAATCTAACGGCTCCCAAGGAGCACATGAGAATCTTGATGATATAGGTGATGAACCATTGAGGGAGGCTATGAGGAACATCCGGTTGGAGACATCAAGCCTAATGATGAAGAAGATGATGTACAAGTGATCAATCCACCTTCTTCATCAAATATGCCACAAGATGGTGATAAAGATGGGAGAGTAGAAAATGAAGACACTCATGTCTCCCATGAGCAAATGGTGACATAAGCATAAGATGTTGATACTCCACAACCTCTCCCTTAAGTGGTTGATAGAAGAAATACACCTCTACAACAAGCTCATCCACAAGATCTCATCATAGGGAGTCCATCAAAGAGAGTAATGACTCACTCTCAAAAGCTTGCTTCGTTTATTGAACATCACTCTTTTGTCTCTTGCTTTGAGCCTACTAAGGTAGAAGAAGTTTCTTCAAGATCCATATTAGATAAATGTCATGCATGAAGAGTTGAACAACTTCACCCGTAATAAAGTTTGAACTCTTGAAGAGCGACCATAAAGTGCAAGAGTCATTGGAACAAAGTGGGTGTTCCACAACAAGCAAGATGATCAAGGCATTATTGTGAGGAACAAGGCAAGACTAGTTGTAAAGGGGTTCTCTCAAGTTGAAGGGTTGGATTTTGGAGAGACCTTTGCACCTATTGTAAGACTAGAAGCTATTAGTATCCTCCTTGCATATGCATCACATCATGAAATGAAACTATATCAAATGAATGTGAAAAGTGTATTTTTAAATGACTTTATAAATGAACTAGTCTATGTTAATCAACCTCCTAGGTTTGAAGACCCTAGATATCCTAATCATGTTTATAGGTTGTCCAAGGCGCTATATGGGCTTAAGCAAGCCCCGAGAGCATGGTATGAACGCCTTCGGGATTTCCTCATTGAGAAGGGCTTCACCATTGGAAAGGTCGACATCACACTATTCATCAAAAAGCTTGATGGATATATCTTTCATTTATTAAGTATATGTTGATGATATCATATTTGGATCATCAAATAAAGATTCTTGCAAAGAGTTTGGTGAATTGATGTCGAAGGAGTTCGAGATGTCAATGATTGGAGAGCTTACATTCTTTCTTGGTTTTCAAGTCAAGCAAATGAGAGAAGATATTTTCATCTCTCA
Source organism: Miscanthus lutarioriparius (assembly GCA_904845875.1). NCBI lineage: Eukaryota > Viridiplantae > Streptophyta > Magnoliopsida > Poales > Poaceae > Miscanthus > Miscanthus lutarioriparius. The sequence continues at coordinate 134,100,233 of CAJGYO010000002.1, forward strand.
AGAAAAATATACTAATGATCTTCTCAAGAGATTCATAATGGATGAATGTAAGCCAATCAAGATACCAATACCAACTAATAGACATCTCGACCTAGATGAGGAAGGTAACACGGTTGATCAAACTCTCTACCGCTCTATGATTGGTAGCTTGTTATATTTAACCATATCTAGGCCCGACATCATGTTTAGTGTGTGTATGTGTGCTAGATTTCAAGCTAATCCTAAGGAAACTCATTTGATTGCCATTAAAATAATCCTTAGGTATCTTAAGCACACACCAAGCATTGGCCTTTGATATTTTAAAGGAGCTAGATTTGAATTAGTTGGCTATTCCGATTTGGATTATGCCGGTTGCAAAGTTGATAGAAAAAACACATCCGGAGGATGCCATTTGCTTGGTAGATCACTTGTGTCTTAGTCCTCTAAGAAACAAAATAGTGTGGCTTTATCCACCGTCGAAGCAGAATACATTGCCGTAGGTGCTTGTTGTACACAAATACTTTACATAAAGCAAACTTTGCTAGACTATGGTGTAGTTCTAGAAAAGGTACAACTTTTGTGTGACAATGAGAGTGCGGTAAAACTTGCTAATAACCCGGTTCAATACTCTCGCACCAAGCACATAGATATCCGCCATCACTTTCTTAGAGATCTTGTTGTTAAGAATGATATTTCAATAGAAGGTGTAAGGACCAAGGATCAATTGGTGAATATCTTCACTAAACCGCTAGATGAGGCAACATTTTGTTGGTTGAGGAATGAGCTCAATGTGCTTGATTTTAGCAACTTCACTAGAAAATGAGCTTGTGTTGTCCCTTGCATTGCATTGTAATATACAACATGTTTACTTTGTGATAATGCACTTAGGGCTTGTCTAACATGGTTAAGATAACCGTCGAAAAGCGTGTGAAGAAGCTTAACCTTGGATCAAACTTGACAAGCAACTAGAATTACTTTCAAGTATTATATTGTATATGCATAAAAGTTGTTTTGTCATTTCTCTTCAATCACCCTTTTATTGCCTATTTTCTTAAAAAAATATATAGCCTAAGGCAAAATATTTTGAAATTTTTTGAGGTTTTGATAAAGGTCACTCACATGAGTCCCAATTGGTGTTTATTTGGATCTTATTGAAGTTGGGACTTGATTAAGAAACAGGCAGCAGGAAGAACATTGAAGATCTGCTGAAAAAGAGTGACTGGACGCTGGACCGGACTCTGCCCCCTGTGTCCGGTCAGTTCACAGGTGGTGAACTGGTGCTACGAAGGAGTGATCGGACGCTAGAACATTGTTCTCTCTATGTCCGGTCAGAAGGTGATCCTACGTCCGGTCAAGCAAAGAAGATGAAGATAGGATCAACTAGACTCTGCCTGCTGTGTCGATTAGTTAGGATCGGACGCGTCCGTTCGCGACTCCAGGGGATTTGGTCCTCTCTGGAGTCGATCGGACTCTGGGTGGCAGCGTTCGGTCGTTGCCATCGGAGCGTCTAGTCAATAGTAATCATGCGGGATCCGAATTCTTCTCTATTTCCTTTTCTATTCCGTCCGAGCAGGCCACCATATAATCGCTGTGATGTTGACCTAGCCCGTACCAACCCGCGCTGACTTCGCCGCTCTTGCCCGTGCCATGCTCGTGCCCTAGCCATCGCCTCCAGCGCCGCCGTGTTGTTCATTGCGTGCTGCACCACATCGCACCCTTCTCGCGCTTCCGCGCTGACTACCGCGTCCGCCGCTCCTCGCGACACCGCGTCCACGCCGTCTGCATGCCGTTGCATCGCGCGCTACCGCTTGCGTGTGCACTGCGCCGACTCTGCGCCACGCATCGCCAAAGAATCACGCACCCATGCCCTAGCATCGCCCTACCTCGCCACTGCCCCGACAGGGCCATCAATCCACTATGCATTGCTAACCCTAGCCTTGCATTGCCGATCCGGTGGTTCCCTTGATTCGTTCCTCTTCTCGTTGATTCGCCGGTTCGTCAGGTAGCAAGCCCTCGATTCCAATTTCATACATATTGCTTGCTTCTTAAGTTCTTAGGGTTTCGTATCTCTATATGTATATTGAAACTATTCATCTATTCGCACGTGCATCGAGTCGGTGTTGTTGAGGTCTCATTGGCAATTGTCAGTCAACTCGGGGCCAAGCTCGTGAGTACGGATCGAGGCCAAGCCTCGAGAGTGTCAGTGGCAGTTATTTCTTGTCCAACACAGCAGATCATTCCAGATGGCTCATGTTAAGAACATCGGAGGTGGTCCAGGTGACGAGGATCCAAGGCCTCCGCCTCGCTTTCCTACTGATGTCAAAGGCAAGGCGACGAAGAAGCTTGCGACAAAGAAGAGAAAGTATGCATATGCTAACATAGAGAGAGCAGCAGCAGTTGTAGCCACCGCAGACCGTGCAGAGAGAGGAGGTGCTACTAGTGGAGTATAGATTGTATATCAGCTTTCACCAGCACAGAGGGCAGCTATTGAGTAGGTTGAGCGTCGTCATGGTAGTCCAGCTGGGACTATCATGCTTGAGGGACGCCATGTTGCTTTGGAGGAGCCTTAGCCTCAAGGAGAGCCACAGCCAGCAGAGCAGACTTAGGAGGGAGAGCAGGCCGAGGAAGACAGAGCTGGCATCTCAGCCACAACTTCACCGCTCTAGTCGTACCCATACTCAGGTGACACCGAGATCAAAGACATAGCGGAGGGGTTATCGTTCGCCTCCTAGACCACAGGGTCCGCCTCTAGTGACTCATCTAGATTTGAGGTCCGCCACGGCCAAGCAAGTACAACAGCTCAGATTTGTGTAGTTTGAGGAGTGGTTCCCGCCGAGGAGGGATGAGCATGCTTCAAAGGGCTTTTACACACCACTGCAGGAGGATTTTTATAATGCATATCTTAACAGTGGGGCAGCATTTAGGTCTCAGAGGGTTTGTTCTATTGAGGTCATTGTAGCAATAGCTGGAGAGCAGATTCGCCCTTACCTATCTTACTTGCCAGGGCTGACAGACTTACTCGGATGGACAGGCATATATGTTCCATCTTGGGTCCATGAGTTCTATGCTATACTTTGGATTGACCCACAGCACAAGCATCGATTCATTCACTTTGCATTCAAAAGCAGAGATTATAGGCTGATGAGCTTTAGGGTCATGAAGATTCTCAGGCTTCAGGAGCAACTCGTCTGCTACATGAGGTTTGCTATGGTCAGATAGTGCCTCCCAGATGCCCTCACGGTGGTCTTGTGCCTCCTATAGATTTGGTCCGCCATTGCTTCATAGAGCCTTTTGGCGAGGGGTCGAGTAGGACACCCAGAGATCTTACTCCTACAGCCAGACTACTTGATGCTATCATGAGGAGGACCCTGCTCCCGAGGATGGGAAATCGCGAGGGCTTAACTCGCATTCAGTTATGACTCATAAACTCTCTGATGCAGCAGACTGTGTTTGATATTTGGGATCTTATTCTATCAGAGATGGAGGACACTCTTGCAGAGGGGTTCAGAGGTCACAGGCAGCTACCATATCCTCATTGGATTACATTCTTGATTCACAGGGCAGTTATAGTGAGGCCTCCTGAGATGCTGACAGAATATAGTAGTGCTACCATAGAGTTCTCTACATATAACATGACTCAGATGCTCCGCCATAGTGCAGTGAGGACACCTAGCCAACCACGTCGTTGTTCAGAGGTGCTAGAGACTGCAGCCTAGCAGGATAAGACTATTAGGGGCATTACAGCTACAGAGAAGGAGCAGTTAGATGCTCAGCAGGAGGGGATGGTCGAGAGCGACCCCAGTGATAGTTCAGATGACGATTATCAGGATATCACTCAGATGCCTCCTCGATGACATGACCATGTGGCCGGTAGCTCTAGTTGAGCTCCACCTGCACCACAGACAGACCCCACTCTACTTGCTATACTTGAGCGGATGAGGCAGGATCAGGCTCGCTAGGCCTAGGAGACCGCATCTATATTTTTATAGTTTCAGGCCAGACAGGACGAGTTCTAGCGATAACATGCAGCTATACAAAGAAGCAGCAAAGATTAGGCTATATAGTAGCAAAGAAGCAGCCATGCATCAAGAGAGCAGACTCCTCATGCAAAGAGTTAGCCATTACTCGATTTATGCAGCATGTAGTTACTGCTATTGGGGCTCCACCGCCACATCCCTCACCCCAGATCGGCTAGCCTGCCACCACTTCTATGACTCCAGCTTTATAGCCCAGCGGGTTTCAGAGTCAGGGACAGCCAGTAGCACAATTTCCTTCACCTACAGAGCAGGTGTCCCAGTGGTTTGCCTCGCCAGTGCCAGCCCCGTAGTTCACACCTCTACAGACGGGCTTCACACCGGCTCAGACTTCCTCGCTGCTTGTGCCAGATACCTTAGTCTCTAGAAGCCTTGGTGCTACCTTCAGTGAGTTGATAGGGCAGCCTACTCCGCCATTGAAGGGTCGAGATGGCGGAATAGAGGGGGGGTGAATAGTCCTTTCTAAAATTAATCACGTCGACTAACCGATATAAATGCGGAATAAAAACAATCGGTCTAGCCAAGACTACACCCCTCTATATATGTTCACTAGCACCTTGCAAAGATACTAATTATGCAACTAAGGTGCCGGGCTAGCTAGAGCTCTCCTAAATAATTCTAGGAGCAAGGTCACACAAACCTATGCCACTAGTACTTTAAGCAACAAGGAAGCTCCTACACATGCTAGTAAGCAAAAGCACAAAGCCAACTAAGCTCAATAACAAAGCTCAATAACAAGGCAACCAATGCCTAATTAGAGAGCGCAAATACTTAGCTACACAAACTAAGCAATGTGACTAACAAGGTTACTAAAACCAAATTAGCCACGCAAGGGAGCTACTTCTATGCTACACAAGCAAGAAGATAATTAGCAAGCTACACAAGCTATCTAATTACAAGAGCAACTACACAAGCTTAATATGTATAAAAGTAATTGCAAGCTTGTGTAATGGGGATGCAAACCAACGGGAAGAACAAGGTTGACACGATGATTTTTCTCCCGAGGTTCACGTGTTTGCCAATACGCTAGTCCCCGTTGTGTCGACCACTCATTTGGTGGTTCGGCGGCTAATTAGCATCACCCGCTAAGCCCGCACATCGGGCACCGCAAGAACCTACCCCTTGAGTGAGGGTAGCTCAATGACACACTTTACTAGAGTTGCTCTTCGTGGTTTCTGGGCGCAGCACAATGCCCCTCACAAGCACTTCTCGGAGCTTGACAAGCTTCTTGCGCTTGACCGAGAGACCACCACCAAGCCGTCTAGGAGGTGGCAACCTCCAAGAGTAACAAGCACCACCGCTCGCAACTCGATCACCTAGTGCCACTCGATGCAACCTCACGATGCAATCGCACTAGAATCGCTCACTCACACAATCGGATGATCGCTATCAAGTATGTGTGTGATGGAGGCTCCCAAGCACTCACAAGCATGGACACTAAGTCCCTTGAGGTGCTCAACACACCAGCCATGGCCGAGGCCACTTCTATTTATAGCCCCAAGGGCTAAACTAGCCGATTACCCCTTCATCTGGCAGCGGTCGGGCCGATCGGACGCTCGGTCAGTGTTGACGGACGCTGGACCTCGGCGTCCGTCGCCCGCAGACGACCCACGTGTCCTGATTCAAAGGTCACTTGACTTGACCGGACGAGCAGCTTTCGACCGGAGACGGCCTGAACCCCTAGCGTCCGTCGTTTCGAGAAGGTACCGGTCACTCTCAGCTTCTCTTCGCTCTCTGCGTCATCATATGTCACCGACGGACGACACCATGCCGTTCGGTCACTTCGCGCCGGTGTCGATCGAAGACCGACGCTTTGCACATGCTCTCTGCCTCGCATCCTCGTCCGGTCACCACGTGATCAGCGTCCGGTCCCTCTGTGGAGACTGCTTTTTCTCAGATAGGGCGCCGGTGGAGTTCCTAACCCTTCTCGCCTCCATTTCATCACCGAGTTGATCCACATCAACTCCAACTTCATCTCCTTTGTAAATGTGCCAACACCTTCAAGTGTACACCACCATGTGTATATGTGTTAGCATTTTCAAAATCATTTTTCAAGGGATTAGCCACTCAACTTGCCACGCCACTCAATCCTAGCAACGATGCAAAGTTAGATCACTCGAGTGGCACTAGATGACCGATATGCAAACAAGTTTGCCCCTCTTGATAGTACGGCCATCTATCCTAAACCCGATCATAAACTTCTCTACACACCTATGACCGGTGAAATGAAATGCCCTAGGTTATACCTTTGCCTTGCGCATTCCATTCCATCTCCTTCAATGTCGATGCAACACATGCACCAACATGATCAACAATGATATGATCCACTTCATATCATCACATGATCATATTGGTTCATCGATCTTGACTCTACTTGCTCTTCACCGTTGCTATCGTCCATCGGCGCCAAGTCTTGCTCAAGCTTCACCGCCACGCGGTCCATCACTCCAAAGCCTTTGACTTGCCCTTCACGCTTGCAACCGGTCCATCAAGCCAAGTCTTGTCTTGATCTTCTCCACCTTGATCACATGACTCAATGTCATGTCTCATGTGAATAAGCTCCTTCATCATCACATGTGTGAGCTTTGCAACATCTCCAAGCCATTTTCACCTCCATGGCATATGTTGCTCATACACATGTACCTGTGGACTAATCACTTGTGTATCTCACATAAACACAATTAGTCCACCTAGGTTGTCACTCAATTACCAAAACCAACAAGGACCTTTCAGCCATATCTACATGTCCCTAGTCCTTCCAACGTTGCTCCTATCACTGGGACTACAGAGACGCTCCCTTCTTCGGTTGCATCATTAGAGCCACCTGCTACAGTCATACCTGCAGAGTCACAGTCAACGATCTCGACCTGAGCCCGGCAAATCGCTCGCTTCCCGCCATAGAGGTGTCGACCGGGTGGATCGATGATGATCCGCTGCCTAGTTCCAGATCGCTCCTCGACCTCGGCTACTTGCCGCGGCAGCCCTCTTGACCGACCCTTAGGTTTTGGTGTTTGACGCCAAAGGAGGAGAGGGAGTATGTTAGACTTAGGGATCGTTAGTATTTAGGGGTGCTATACATAACATAATTATTTATTTTGAATGAGAGGGTTATATATACTTCCTCTATTCACTCAAGGGATCACTTTTGCTCATCCCAAATCAAGAAGGTTGAGAAACACCATTGAGAGTGCCAAGAAGAGCAAGGTCCTAGTGAGGTGATTGATCGGACCGTTTGAGAATGACCGAGAGAGATGCCTCATTAGTGAAAGTTTTGAATGAGGGGTATATATACTTCCTGCATCCACCCTTCTCACTTTTGCTCATTGTCGTGAAACACCATTGAGAGTGCCAAGCTTGTTAGTGAGGTGATTTGATTTGATCGCCAGAGACCTCATTAGTGAAGCAAGAGTAGCAAAGTGGCATCCATCATGGTAGCTTGTCGTGATCATGAGAGAGTTCGAGCTTGTTACTCTTGGTGATGACCATCAACTAGATGGCTTGTGGTGATTGTAGGTTGGTGATCATCCGCGGAGCTTATGTATGACCCAACTCAAGAAGCGGTTGTGGGTGAGAGAGCAGTGTTGATCATCCCGTAGAGAGCACTTGATCCTTGCGCGGATCAAAGGAGAGCTACACCCTTGCGCGGGTGCTCCAACGAGGACTAGTGGGGAGTGGCGACTCTCCGATACCTCGGTAAAATATCACCGCGTTCCTCCTTCTCTCTTTACTTTAAGCATTTACTTTGAGCAATTCAATTCTTGTCTTTACATTAATATAATTGCCATGCTAGAGTAGGATTAGAACATATGTTGCTAAATTTTTGTGCGGTATAACAATAGAAACACTTTCTTGGCACAAGAGGTGAAGTGGGCTAACCGTAGGGTTTAATTATTGCAAAAGAATTTTAGAATTAGCCCAATTCATCCCCTCTTGGGCATCTTGATCCTTTCACGACCTTCCTGACTGGCGCCATACACGGCTTAGACGGCACAGTGCCGGTCCGCCTGACACTGTTACGGGCATGTGACCCTAAGTATGGCCAGATGTGGCCTACGGCCTACGGGTGTCGTAGGGGCATTCCTACTCCTATACTACGGCATGACGCCATAGTACGAGTCCCACGCCCGGAGTGGTTAGGGGAACAGCTTGGGCCCTCTGCGGGTCTAGACACTTTTCGCCAGACCCTTGGACCCGTGTCAAGTCGTCTGGCGAGGCGGATCCCACGCCGCTGCCATTGGGCAAGGCGGAGCTCGTGCCCAAGGGGCCGCATGAGGCGAGACCCATGCCCCAGCCATCAGGCGAGGCGGAGCGTGCGCCCGAGGGGTCGGGCGAGGCGGAGCTCGCTCTTTGCCCCTCAGGCGAAGCCGGTTCCATGCCCGAGGGGTCGGGCGAGGCGAGACTTATGTCTCAGCCGTCGAAGGGGCTAGGACCGATATCTGGGCCGTCGGACAATGCGGGGCCGATTCCATGAGGCCTGAGATAAGGGCCGTATTCTAAGGGCGAGGTTTGGTTGGGACTTTGGTTTTATGTCTCAAAAGCCAAAAAGTCCAACCAAAGGGCTGCTTTTGGAGGGACCGATATCTGGGCGTAGTTCGGACAATGTTGGGCTTTGGCTTCTTTCAATTGGTGGAATAAAAGCTCTTCCATAGTCATTTCAAGAGAGATAAAGATAAAAGGTATATTTTATACTTATTTTGTCCTTTTGGCTTTCACACCCACCTAGTTTTTTAAGTCTTTTTTTTTTCCCACAAACCATTGTCAGGCCTAAGTTGTCCAGGTGGCTTTGGCGGCCTATTAAGTCCTTTTGTCCGGGTACCCTGATATTAGTACCCGACATGAATGTTAGTAATTTTTAATATAATTTTAGTCAAATTCAATCTGTTTAACTCCTCGGAAAATAAGAATTACGTTTTGTGGACGGAGAGAGTATGCAATATATACATTCCGTACACGATTGCTTCTATAGTCTATAGAAGTAGTAGTATGACTTTTCTTGCTGCTATAGCTCAATAGCTGTGTGGCTGTGCTAGCAGCAGCAGTTGCTATTGCTACTCCGGAAGGACACCGGAGGCTCGGCTGCACAGTCAAATGCGCGTGCCGCGTGCAACATATGCGCGAAAATGTACTGTGTGATGGTGTGATGCCCTGCAGCTTTGAGCAGCAGACTTGCCTATCAATAATGTCTGTGTTGCAAGCAACGCTGGCAGCTAGCCTGCTACGCGTGACTACTTTTTACAATAGTTTCTATTTATTTCTAAGAGCCGTTAATATTTTTTTAGAAAAAGTGGTAAAAGCTTTACGTAATTTTATTAGACGATAAAAAAAAAAAAAAAGAGCTACACAAGTAATTTACAACACTCGGCGGAACAAGATCTGCCGCCGCAGGGCCTCCCCACCTAAAGCTGAAAAGACAACCACAACTGCATACCACAGGCTTATACCAACAACATAAGAATCGAAAACACTACTGATCCACTACTAAAAATGCTGCTCCTCGTTCCTTGGCGCCAAAGCTAAACAATACCGCATAATGTCATCCTTGCAAAGGAAAGCAACTTGTACTCCCTCCGGTTCTCTAAAGCAAGTCATTTTGGACATCGACACGGTCTTTAAGAAATGACTTTGACCGCTACTTTTTGCTATAAAATATTTATAAAATATAGTCAATATATATACTTTTATGAAACTACATTTCAAGACGAATCTACTTACATCGCTTTTATATTTTCAAACTCAACCCAAAAGAAATTATTTGTAGTCAAAGTTTAAAATGTTTGACTTAAGACAACCTTAAAACGACTTGCTTTAGAGAACCGGAGGAAGTATTGGGTTAAGATAACTGTTCTAGAAAATCTTTCTATTCTTTCTTTCCGGATGTTCCACCAGAAATAAATGAAGATTCCATCCACTTCTCTCCTTTGGTTCCTATTAATCTTGCGTCGGCATCTCCACCAGTATGCGTAGAGAGAACCTGTGTCATTTACTGCGTCCAACACAGATAGACAGAACCATTGCTTTGTATAGCCCCAGACCTCCTTGGTAAATGAGCAGTCCTTGCACACTGCTGGGCTTTCCAAGCTGTTTATGCATAGCCTGCAATCTATGTCATCGGTCCAACCTCTTGAAAAGATTGTAGTATACCTCCTTTATAAATATTGTGTTTTTTAAGGGGATGCTGGGAATATATTAAAAAAGGAGGTCTAAACAAAACAGAAACAGATACAACAAAAGGGGGAGCTGAAGCTCAAGAAAAAAAAGGATAGTTTTCGAACAAATTTACATTAAAAAAATAGCATCAAAATGTTTAAATTCCTATTTTTCAAATGAAATTGGATGAAGACAAAACTTTATGTTGTAATTGTAGAGCATAACAAGATCTAAAACTTTATAGTTGACGAGATTTTTATGGAGATTGTTAAAAACTTAGATTTCTATTTTAAGTTCCCAGATTTTTAAATTCAATTGAATTTTTAAACGACCTCAAATGTCAAAGTTATGATCTAAAACTTTTTAGTTTAGACTTTTTGATATGAGATCATTTGGTCAAAAATATTTAAATAAAAAATATAAAATTAATATAAAAATACCTGTCCCGTTCGTTTTGCTGAAAAGCCATGGCTTAAAATACTGTTCGTTGATTTGTTGGTTATAAGTGACTATGGTGTGGTAGTAGGATGGGCTCATGCCAACCAAGAGATCATGGATTCAAATCCTTGTGGATGTTATTGTATTAAAAATAGAAGATTCAGGCTTGCGACACCGCAATTTTTTCTATTTTTTGTGCAATTTAATATTTGTTTTTATTTTAAAAATGTTCTAGGGACGGTTGACTCCTTGAAAATCATTTTCAGGGGCAGCTGCAAATGCCTTACTTCTATAATTGCTGGGATTGTGTAGCGGACCACTTTTTAAAAATGGATTTTTACCTTCTCTTAAATCGTTTAAAAATGGATTTTTACCTTCTCTTAAATCGTCTGTGTCATGGTGTGTGTGGAGCGGCGTGATGAGTTCCAAAATGATGCAGTGGGCTCCACCAGTGCAGGTCATTGTGTATTTGGTTGCCTAATTTCTTCCATCCTGGCTGAGTGGATCCATATAATTAATTTGAGAAATTGGGCTTTATGTGCTGAGTACTGCAGCCGCCGGTCACTGCCGAACACGCTAAAACATCCATCAACTTTAGTTTTTACTATGTTATATCTATATCTATACCTAATAATAAAGAAGCAAAATTTCCACCAAGAATTTTTTTCACCATGTAAGATGTAAGACTCCTCCTAAATCAAGATTCAATCTCAAACAACATATTCGTTTCGGCTGGATTGGCTTATAAACATGACTGAAAATAGTGCTGGCTGGTTTAGTGTGAGAGAAAAATATTATTCAAACCATGAATTATAAGTCAGATATGAGCAATTCAGCCAAAACAAACGAGCTGAAATACGTCTATTTTTGGAACATGAGTCAAGTACGACCTCGGTTTGCTTCCAAAGCCAACAGCGCAAAACGGACGGAACACGTGCCGAAAGAAAACCGATCGACGGACGTGGTATCTATTCTCCGTCTGTAACACGGAAAAAAAAAACTAAACTAAACTGCATGTACGTGTAGTCTCTGTACGTACATGACGCTGCATCCGATCCGGCTAGCCTACTAGCCTTACTCATATACCAAATAAATAAACCATAATTAAACAGGAGGAGATTCGATCACACAAGGTACCGCACGGCAGCTTAGCCTAACAGCCAGCATGCTTCAACTTTTTCGTCTCTCCGGTCTCGGCGGACTCAAAGTTGTCGCGGACTGCGACGATGGCGACTCGGGCGGCGGTGGCTGGGCATGCCTCCTCCACAGCAAGCTCTGCTGCCCTAACTATTCGCTGGACAATGGCACTGTGTCGTCGTATAAATCATCGACGACGACGAGCTGTTGGACCTACAAGTATATCAGAACCGTGTCGAGATCGAAAGTGGCCTACGGCTCTGCTCTGCGGTGGCCACGCGCCATGGACGACGGCGACTCGCTGGCGCTGTTGGGGTTGGATCCGCTGCCGGTGCGGCGGTGCCGTGCTTAGGATGGTGAAGACGAGGTACGTCCTTGACGCCGTCACCAGAGGCACGGAAGTGCGCGAGGATCTTGTTGAACTTGCCTTGGGCCGCTGCGTGACATCGATGGACACATCGAGGGAACAGGTCCTTGCGCACGAACGCGTGGTACATGGTGGTCATCAGCACGCCGGCAATGGTGATGGACGCCATCCCGGATAGCCCCACGGCCAGTGCCTTGGTGAGCACGTTGGTCACCGCCGTCGCGAGGCTACGCTCGTCATCGGGAACGTTGTACGCCCACCACACCAGCGAGAAGTGGACGCCCCTGAACAGGTTGATGCGCATCACCTGTACGTACATACATACAAAGTCAGTACATGCATGTTGTATATATATGCATATTTATAATATAAATACGATGTACACGTATGTACCAGTGACATGTAGAGGAAGAGGAAGGTGCATAGACTTGCCCAGCCAACGGAGGCGAGGCTGGGCGCGGCGATGAAGAGGAAGAAGACCGGCTGGTGCCGCACACCGTTGTGTGCGACGGGCAGGCCATCATCGTTAAGATGTACGTCGGAAAGCGAAGGAGAGCCGTTCAGCGCCATGGCGACGCCAAACAACTTATAATAAGATAATAATGTGATACTATTGCCAACATTAACTTATAACATATGGACGTCGTCTTTATCATAAAATAAATTGTTGTTTTAAATATTTATAGAAAGAATAACACATAAATAGATCTGCACCATTCCATCACCGTTTTCTATCAATGTTTGATCTGAGATCAGAGAACTAAAAGCTAAGGTGATTCCACCTGAGTTTAATCAAGCACAAAAACATTACATAGCTCTTGCCTATAAGCTGCAGAGAAGTAACAGACAATACTAAGATATTTCAGGTTTGGCGATACTTATTTAACTGAAGAAATGAATGATGTAACCATCGACATGGCAATAGAAAGAATGATTTTGCCATGTAATGGCAGGACTTGAGGCGATCTACATGGCAAAAGACTGAAATTTAAAGAACTGCAGGTCTGAATTTGCCGGACAGGTGACAGTGTTAGGCGAAAACATGAAGGAATGGAAGACTGAATTTTAAACAAACTGCTTCACGATCTGTCTGTTAGACTTGACAGATAAAAAATTTGAAACACATAGCATCAGGATCTGTCCACTTGAATTGGTGAAACAAAAAACTGAAAGACTGAATATCACCTGAACTTTGTTTCCTTGCATTGCATACAACCAGGCCGACTGTTGGACACCTGGCAACTAAGAATTTGCCAGATAGGGAACAAACTACAAAATTGAAATATTGAATCATGAATCTGCTGTTTTCAGGAAACATGAAAGACTAAAAGATTGAACCTTCGAAAACCTGAAAGACTATAACTCTGAACTTGCTCCCATTCATATCCGATCTGTGGAGTCAGTTTGTGGTTTGTGCCTAAACCTGCCCTTCAACAAAAAATAGGAGCTAACGAAGTGAAGATATGATTAGCTTCAAGATTATGAAATTAGTGTAGGCTTGCTCACAAGAAACATTGATGGAAATTGAAGAAATTAGCTACAGCTGTCTTGCTGTAGAGGGAAGTTTGAGATTGCTGGTGTGGCCAAAAACAGATGTCCATCATTCTATTATTCCTGACAACATGAGCTGCAATCCAATCCAATCCAACCCAAGTGTCAACCAGGAACCCAACCAAATGTTATCTAGCAGTCAGTGTGTGTTTAATAATATAAACACGATGAACCATGAGGTGCAATTTTAAATTACACAAAAATATCTAGAAACGCTAAATAAACCAAACAAATATCTCAAGCCAATTTCCTATCACCACTCCTCTTCCAGAAAACACAACTTAAATCTTGTCACCACTCCTCTTCCATCCAAACAAGGAACCAATGTGAGGACTATTTCTTCCAGCACCTCACCTCTTCTCTAGTGCTATCATATACACAACACAAAGCTGTGACAATTTATAAACTAAAAGCAACATAGATGACAGAGGGATCTACAAGCAGCAAGCATCTAATTGAACTGATGTTAAATTCCCCCAAAATTCTTAGGGCAACCATATGGCAAATTGGCTTAAACACCATTTTTAGGATTTTCCTAACACTCATTGGCTTGAACTGTTGTAGGCATGCATGATGTATCATATATAGCAATTACTTGCCTACTGATGAGCCCAATACTCGAGCATTGCTGCAATGCAGCATGTATAAAAAAAATCTTGTCAGTTTAGTCCTGTCTCACCTTGCTAAAGGCCTTTGGAACAAAGATTTTCTCTGCTTCACGTGGAAAGTAGGCAAAACAATCTTCAACACTTTTATAAAAAAAAAAAACAATCTTCAACACACTCTTAAAATCAGGTCATGTTTAACTGTTTAAGCAACAAAGCAACCCTCCAGCAAGTACAATCATCATGAATGCATACACCAGAAAAAAATCAATCAATCTTAGTAAAAGGGATAGAGTGAGCAAGAGAACCTTGACGGCACTACCATACCGTCGTTGCGATTGGGGAGGTCCTCCTATGCGGCGCAGGCGTGGGCGTAGGTGAGGAGCAGCGGGATCCAGTGTCCCAGCATGAATCTGGCCCCTCCTCACCATGAATCCGGCGCCATGGATCCAGCTGGCTGCTCTGGATGAGGAGGCTGTACTAACGTCACAACGGACCTCGTGTGTGTCCCAGGACGACACCACGGAGGATGCGCCGCGCCGGATCTCCACCGTCGGGCTCGGCTCCGGCCTCACAGGAAGGGGCGGCGGTGCCCGGGGGGGCCACCGGGGAGGGATGGTGAGCGGCGGTGCCAGGGGCCGGCGTCTGCCCATGGTCGGACGCGTGTCGCGCCAGTCATGGGGAGACTGCTCCCGATCTGGAGAAGAGAGGTGGTGAGAGGAAGAGGGGTGGACGTGTGCTGCCAGTTCTGTGGAAGAAGAGAGATGGGGGCGGCGGCTGTGGTGGAGCTGAGGCGGGTGCGTGTGTGAGAGCGAAGAGGAGTTAGGGTTGTGGATGGCATGCTGCACACGAGCTATGCGAACCGTCGATGGTTGGATCCATGGTGAAGGAAACGTTTGGTGCTAGACGGCCTGCGAAAATTACGTCCGATCTTGAACTCCTGGCCCAAGCTAAAGTTACCGGACGTAATAGCACTTCCATATTTAACTTTTTTCTTTTTTTATTTACGTAAAGTTAATAATGTTCACAATTGCATTTGCAAGTTTAACGCGATACTTCAATTTTATGGGTTGCACATAAACTCGACTACATAAACAATGTCGTTTATGATTTTTCGAGGAGTTAGTTTAAGGCTGCTTCTTTGGGTCTGCGCGCCCCTGGTTCAAGCCCTCATTGGCTTTTTTCAGTATATCGGCAATAAACTTTAATAGATAAAAAAGAAACTGCAACAAGTAACATAATGTGATCATAGCCTAGTGATTTGTCTGCTACTTGTGGTCTTCGAGATCCCGCGTTTGAGCCCGGCGTTGGATCTTTTTTATGTTAATATTAATATTAAATTCTATGCATCCGCACCTGCTACTAGTGTTAATCTACGGCAACACCAAGTGTGGCACCGAGATGGTTGGGCCTATGTAAGCGGACCTCGGTGTGTCCTAGGCGACACCACGGAGTGATGCAGCGCGGATCTCCACTTCTTTTTGCGAGGGGGCACCGGAGACAGATCGATGGTACGACCTCTTTTAAGCGGTAACGTATCATGGGAGCTAAAATATGTGTGAAGAGATTGATGTAAGAGGGGCACGGGAGCTCAAAGAAGAGAGTTGGGGGCGCTTTCGAGCTGGAGGTGGGGCCCACTTGTTTTTTAGAGCGAAGAGGAGTTAGGGTTGGATGGCGGTATACATATATGCGAACCGTCGATGGTTCATCCCTGAAGGAAATATGAAGACCTATAAAATTACGTCCGACATTAAATCCTGGCCCTAAAGAGAATTTAGCGGACGTAATAGGTCATATTTAACTTTTTTTTCTTTTTTTATTTACGTAAAGATCATCCATTTGCCAAATATATATCAATTTTAGCGTTGCGATGTCTCGATGGTAAGCAATGTTGTGTATGTGATGGACATCTTCTTTTATCATAAAATAAATTTTTTTTAAATATTTATAAAAAGAATAACACATAAATAGATCTGCACCATTCCATCACCGTTTTCTATCAATGATAACTTTTTTAATCCCGTTACAACCGTACGGGCACGTTTGCCAGTAATATAAAAAGGGGGCACGCACAGGGCAAGTAATCAGCTGTTTGCCTAGAGATCATGCCAAGGCCATGTTTAGTTTGCTCAATTCTGAATTTGACACTTATTTTTATGTAAAAAGAAGATTTCCGTCACATACATATGTTTAATTTATGTACATGTATCAACGCTAATAAATGTTAGCGACATAAATTAAATCGCTAAATGAAAACTAATTCGCAGTTATCTTTAGGTCAGATCATCATCGCCAAATATAATTTTTAGCGTCAGATGTATGACGGTGAAGCCGTGTTGTGGTGTATCATAAAATAAATTGTTGTTTTAAATATTTATAGAAAGAATAACACATAAATAGATCTGCACCATTCCATCACCGTTTTCTATCAATGTTTGATAACTTTTTTAATCCCGCGGGCACGTTTGCCAGTGAATATAAAAAGGGGACACGCACAGGGCAAGTAATCAGCTGTTTGCCTAGAGATCAACCAAGAGAAAAGTCAGCCCCCAGTACGTGCTTCCGTCCAGTTAACTGATCACATAGCGTCATCAGACCAATTTATTTATTTCCTAGTCACATACCCTTATAATATAATTAAGTACTATATCTCTGCATGATTATGGTAGTGCATTCTTCATGCTCCTTGCATATTCCTTTAACCTTTTGAGCCCTTCTTTGGGAGATGTTGCTTCACCCAGCTGCCTCACCATTGCACTCCCAATGATCACTCCATCCGCACCCCACTCTGCAATCTGTTCAGCGAAAGGTATACACATGATGAGTTGAATCTCGCGATAAACCAACGAGACCAACATGCATATATAGTAAATATAAATAAATCAGAGGCGGTATTTAAAAAAAAATCAACCTACCTGTTTTACATGCTCAGGCTTGGAGATGCCAAATCCAACAGCCACAGGTTTATCAGTGACCTGAATGCAAGCAGCAAGACAAGCTCATCAGTGATTGTTGACAGTATTATTCCATGATATGTTATCATGTCGTGCGTTGTCGGCTACTATGAAAAAGATGAATTTTTATTCACTTCCTTTATAATTGTACCTGCTTAAGTTCCTGGATGAGAGACTCGACACGCGTGTTCACGTTTGCGCGGGAACCTGTAACTCCATTGACACTCACCTGCGACGACGACACACGGAAACATAAATGTCATGAGCAAATACGAAGACACAAGCTAAACTTCAGCAAACAGCCAAACACTAGGGGTTCTTTTAATATATATGTCAGGCACATACAAGGTAAACAAAGCCTCGGAAGCTTTTGTAATCTCCTTCATCCTCTCTTCCGGTGTAGCTGGTGTCGTAAGCAGCACCTGCATGCATGCAGAGGTAGCCAGTGTTCATGTCATGGCAGACTGCCGGTGCTGGAAGCAGACAACCAACATGCATACTCTCCATATGCATGGTGATCGAGTCGACGACGACGTACCAGCTCAAGGTCGTTCTTGATGGCTTCACTCCTGAGTGCACACGTGTCCGCGTAAGGCAGATCAGGCACTATGAGACCGTGTGCGCCCGCATCCTTGACGGCGGCGGCGAAGCCGGGCAGGCCCCACCGCACGATGGGGTTGAAGTAGGAGAAGAGCACCACGGGGCAGGACAGCTCCGGCGTCACCTCCCTCAGCATCGCCAGCACGCCGTCCGGCGTCGCGCCGCTCGCCCGCGCCCGCGCCATCGAGGCCTGGATGACCGGCCCGTCGGCGTAGGGGTCGGAGAAGGGCACGCCGAGCTCGATGACGTCGGCGCCGCACGCGTCCAGCAGCCGCAGCGCCTCCGCCGTCGTCGCCAGGTCGGGGTCGCCAGCGGTGATGTACGGGATGAACGCCGTCTGCGGTGATCACGGCGGGCGCGCACCAAAGCTCGATCAGTAAGCTAAGGTATACATACGTACGTACGTATATATATATATGAGTATATGACTGAAGCACACACAACACGAGTGCGGGCGCGCGGCGGCGCACCTTTCCCTGCGCCTTGAGCCTGGACATGGTCTGCGACACCGGCAGGCGGCACCGCTTGCCGGTTGGCTTGGCCGGCCCCGGTACAGGCGGTGCCGGCGGATCGGCGACCGCCCTGACGACCGCCGCAGCCTTCTTTCCCTGCGGCATCTTCACCGCCGCCGTGGCCGCCCACCGCCTCGAGGGCGACTGCGACGGCGACGGCGACTGGAGAACCGCCGGCGATGAAGACGACGACTGGGAAGTCGATGCAGCCTTGACCGCGAACAAGGCCATGCAGTAGAGACGGTAGGTGGCGGGACGTACGGAAGCCGGACTTAGCTTGAAGCTTACCCGACCGCTATTGTGAAGAGTCACTTGTGGCTTGCTGATGGCTCCGAGCGGCTGTGCTGTGTTTCTGTCGCGGACGCTGGAGCTGGAAAGCTCAGGGCTTTTCGAGTTGTCGTCGGGAGGATGATGGGATGCATGGGACGCTTGACGCTTCTTCCCACGTTTATATAAAGCCTCGCGCCACGCGCCACGCGCCGTCGCCCTCACGGCGGCAGCAGGATGACTGCGGCATGAGGTCAGCTGCAAGTCGTCAGCGACGCGGCAAGGATTCGCCGCCGTGGCGCCGTCCGCCGTGCAAGCTTGGTAACACATGGTGCGCGTGCCGTCGATGGGTACAGCGGTTGAGAATTCAGATGCATGCATGAGGCCGGCCGGTTCCCCGTGAACAATAAAAAACGTGTTCGTCGCGTGTGATTCGTGGCCCGGTGCTTCCGTTGTACGCATCTTCCCTTCAGCGGTATTCCTATTGCACGTTTTGGAAACAAGGTTGTACAGTGCATGGGCCGAGAGTTGGCACGACTATGTACTCCTTCCATCCCATGATTAGATCAACTCCTTCCAAGTTTCAGTTGAGTTTCATGTCTCTGCTGGTTCTATGACTTTTGGACGTTACAAACACTTTTCGTTTTTGTTTTCAGCCCTATCTTTGACACGTTTAACCACAAACAAGCACAAGGCTTCTTCAGCAACACAAGGCTTGCTTGGTTGTGCTTGCAGCGGCTGTCAGCAGCCGCAACTCGTAGAAGCGATCACGCGAGCAGTTTCTATTTCTTTCCTTTGTGGAAAATTCAACACGCATGCTTTGCTATTTCTCCATTTGATGTTCATCCACACCATTGATAGAGAAACAACGTTTATATACAACTATGTGCATTCGGGCGCAGATATGTAACGTGCGTGTTCCAAATAACCGAGGTGTAATACGCCCATCTCTTGACTAATTACACGATGAGAGATGAAAAATCAAACAAGAAATTAAACCATTTGGAGCTCTATCATCAGCAATAAGCACGTGCAACGTAACTGATCAGTCGTCACGCGCTCCAGGAATGAAATTTGCATCTGTATACATACCTGAAGTCATAAATGTTGATAATAATTTCTATAAATTTAGTTAAAGTTAAGATTAGCTAATTAATTAGCAAATCCATTAATGACCGTTTGGATCCTTTCATTTTGGAGGAATTGGAATTTACTTAATGAATTAGGTTATTTGGCTTGGAATTTGACATTTCACAACTTTTCTAACTTCACACAGGGTGGGAGATGAATATTGATTCTAGAGATCATCATGCTATGTTTCTACTCTTCAACTTATATCACGCTCTTTAACTCGCTTCCCTATAATAGAAATACAACATATAAGTATCTCCCTTCTACGGCTAACAATAATATACAAATATATTACATATACAACGTAACCATGCTAGCTTAATTAATCTATGTGTAAATTATATTTATTAGAATGAATTCAATTCCAATGATCCAAACGGGCCATTACATCTTGTTGTTCAACTGCATGCTCCTCACGGTTTGATGTTTGAAGGCTTCATGCGCTTGAACGTTTCAGGATTATTCAGATGAAAGAGGATAAAAAAAAAGATTTTAGTTTGCCAAGTAAAAGTCGGCATTTCTAGTCAGCTGTTCAAGGTTCTTAGCTAAATTTAAAACCGATGGGTACAATTCTTGTTGCTGACTGCAACTACAAATTTTCATTGACATCATCTCATGATGTGCAATTATGCATGTGCTTCATTTGGATAAGATCATTATATCATTTGTGTTTGCGTGTCGCGGCTGCCGAGAGAGTTTGCAGCCGGCGCGCTGCCAGTTCAACTGCATGCCCCTCACGGCTTAAACTTTGAAGGTTTCATATGCATGTGAGCGTTAACAGGATTATTCAGCCGAGAGAGGGTGAAAAAGTAAACCGCTTATCTTAACTTGCCAAGTAAAAGTTGGCATCTCGAACCATTGTAATATCGCCAAGTAGAATTAACTTTTGTTAATGGCAATTTTAAAATTTTGGTGAAAAAAAACAACATTCAAGCTCCCCAGCCCATTTTAATATCGCCAAGTAGAATTAACTTTTGTTAACGGCAACTTTAAATTTTTGGTGACTGTCATGTGCACGTGCTCCATTTTGTAATGGCTGACATCATCTACGTATACCCTCGTTTGGGTAATCAATAACAACGGCCCTGTTCGCTTAGAGGAATTTGGATAAATCTGGAGGAATCTGTGAGAGAGTGAACAGTGTTTTCCAGCCGTGAACAGTGAATTCCGACTGAAATTCAGGGCAGCCGAACGCCCCAGACATATGTTCATGTACTCTGGAACAATCTGTTATTTGTCTTCCCTTTGCATTGCATTTCAAAACAACATTTGGTTCAGATTCTCTTGAATTCAGCAAGAATCGGAATTGATTCTTGTAGCCGAACGGTCCTGGCCTAGGAGTTATTCCAAAATGGAATCGATTTTAGTTGTGTTCTGTTCGAAGCCAAAGTTTTCTAATTTTAATGAAGCTTTAAAAAATGCACCAACTGCTATACCATCAAATTAGATTAAACATATTCAAGATGAAATATGTATAAAGTAGATAGTGTATTTATTTGGTACCATCTTTGTTATTCTAAACGTTTAATGGTGATATTTAAATAGAGTTAAATGGTGCAGACAGTTTTATATAATATACCAGTAAAATTACATATTTATGCATGTAAAATTCAAATATATAAAAACATATACATATTTATGTATGTAAAAAAAATTGTATTGTAGCAAATACTTTTTTTATGAAGGAAGCTAAATCTCACTCTGCAAATATGGTAGTTACAATTTTTTCGTTGACTAAACAGCGAATTAAACGGGTATTTATCATGTTTAATCATGTTTAACTCTCTTCTGTTCAGCCCGTTTAGACCATTGCAGACGATTTAAATGGATAATCCACTTAATGGACTATTTAGGTCCTAAACGACATGGTTAGATTTGGTTTATTGCTTAAATGTTGTTCATTTTAGGTGAACAATCGATATTGTACATATATTTTTCTATAATTTAGTTTACATTGAAAAACCCGTATGATAAAACAAAAATACCTAAGGAACGTTGGGATTTCTATCTATTCCTTCCATCCCAAATTGTAAGTTATTCTAACTTTCTTTAAGAGTCAAAACATCTCAAGTTTACCTAATTTTATAATAAAATAATAACATTTACGATATCAAATAAGTATCATAAGATTTTTCATTCTCCATTATTTCTATCTTATAGTATACCTATTTGATGTCATAAATCTTTGTAATTTTGTCTATATAATTTTGGTCAAACTTGAGATCCAAGAAAATTAGAATAACTTATAGGTTGGAATGGATGGAGTAGTAATGTGAACGTATATGAGTTTAACTGTGATGGTGCGGACTGCGAAGGATGATATATCCACAACGGTTTTGGCAATATACGTGCAGGGCAGGGTTACAGTCAACCAAAGACACTTTTGACGCTAGGTGACATGTGCGCGTAGCCGCGTAGGTCATGTGTTTTTAACGAGTTTCATGTTCTCTTTAGTTACTGCATCTTGCTAGTGATGCTGATCAATTTTAATTTTGAAACAGGGTGAAATTGTCGCCGTCTGCGAGGTCGCGATCAACAATCACTGAGGACGACCCTGACATTATTTGACATCTCTAACTCGTTAGTACATCGAAACCCTGGGCCATGCATATGGGCTCCGTATCTTGGACCAAATGTTCTCTTCTCCACGTGCACGGTTGGTTTTCTCGGACGGAGTGGACTCACCATTCCTTCTGCTGTTCTGCACAGTTCAGGCCCATTAGGCCCGCATCCAGGCCCATGATCCCGTGTTCCACTCGCCGACAACTCGAGCAAACGGCCTCCGTATTGCATGCATGACACCGGTTTCGCGGTTGCAGCAGGAGAGCGAGCTTAGGGGTGTTGGGCCTCCTAAATTTAATCCTTCTTAAATGGTTTAGTCACTTTTAGCAATTTCAGAGTTGCTAGAAATGACTAAAACTCTTCTAGTCATAGTGTTTAACAACAAAGTGACTAAATGTGATTAGATTTAGGAGCTGCTAGGTGAATCAAACACCCCATTCAACCTAGCTCCGTTGACATGAAGCTTGACAATTTTGCAGGACTCAGGATCTCTCAAAGCAAGGGTACTTTCGGCAGTCTACTTTCTCACGGGTGAGTTGCTAGATGCGGAGTTAGGCTCGTCCCCATCCCGGATTTGGAAAGCTATCGTTGATGGCATTCAGGTGCTGCAACAAAGTTTCATCCGCAGCATCGGGTTGGGCGAAACGACGAAGATTTGAGAGTCACCGTGGCTCCCCAGAGATAGCATAACCGATTGAAGGATAACCCTTCGTAGTGGGTCTCCGAATTTATTGATCAATCTTCACGGAGTTGGGGCAAATAGCTTCTGAGGGAGTTCTTTTCTCTGTGATGTCGTATTCATCATTCAAAATAAAAAATACACACTGTTTCTGATAGTTGACGTGATGACGTATAGATCAAAACTATTAGCTAAACAAAATAAACGGTATTAAAAGTTAGAGTGTAACAGTCCTGCTGGGGGGGAGTGGCGGTGTGCTTGGGCGGCGGCGCTAGGGCAGGGGGAGGCGGCGGCACAGGTGGTGGCGCAGGGGGAGGAGGCAGCGCGCGCGCGAGAGAGAGGAGAGAGATAGGGAAAAGAGCTTTCGCTCGTCTATTACTTGATTGATCTCGTTACATGTCCCCAAATATTTATAGTCCTCATGGGACTTGACTCACAAGCAAACTAGGAGATCCTTATCGAACACAGATTCTCCTTTCCATCTAACAAACTCTTAATTTTCTATCTTAACCAACTCTTTCTAAAATCATCTAGGACTCATTATGGTAACCGTAGATAGCGTGGACGGAATCGGCGGCGGCGGCGGCGGCCCCGCTCCTTCTCTCCTTGGGCGCGCACGCCCCCTAGGGCAGGCTGTGGGGCCCACCAGGGGCGGCGGCGCCCCCTCTCAGGGCCTTGGCCGGCCCGTTCTCCCCGCCGATGGGTACTGAAAGTGCATCTAGCTCTTTAGTGGGTTTTGAATGATTAAATGGCAACGTGATTAAAGGTCTAACCTGTTTGCTAAGTGTGGATAGGTAATAGGTTATCTCACAGGTACTTAATGAAAGCCAAAATGATGTGTTGTTGTATAAACAATCTAGTTCAAGCATAAGACAATAATGCAAATGGAATTCATGCAAAGGCTTATTTATTGTGGGATTTCCATGTACTATGTGAAAGCAAGCTCGTAAGTATTAATTAATGAGACATGAGGGATTACATATGAAATTGTCTCATATTTGAAGCTTGCTAAATTGAAATGAAAAAGATAACAATACATGAATAGATGATTCAACACAAGATGTGACTTGATGGCTTGAGATGGTGAAGATAGCAAGGAAAGGCTTCGAGGTACTAAGCAAGGGTGAAGGCCAAGCGACGGCTTGGTGGCCGAAGAACCTAGCTAAGGTGAAGAAGGAAGTACTTGCATTTAGTTGAGCTACTAATCAAGCTATGATGATCATATTTATGTGGAGGATCAAATCACTATTGGAGTGTTTGATGGAAGTGACTGATACATTTGGGATTATTCAAATTTGATGAATGGAATCAAGTCACGTGCTCAAGATGGCTATGCTCAAGTGAAAAAGATCAAAGTTGACATGTTAGCACCCTCACTTGATGAAGATTGGAATACATGGCTTCGGTTGAAAGAGATCAACTCAAAAGGTTTAAATTCGTTATACTTTTTAAATTTGAGTTAATAGGACTGCCATACTATTAAGAGGGATGCATCATGTTGATAGATAATGTTTCATAAGTGCTCAAGCCAACCCATGTGAGTTTTGAGTGTTTGAGAGATAAAAGAACTAACTTGTGTTTTGCTGGTCTGGCAGTGTTGATACCGGACGTGTCCGGTATGTGCCAAACCATGATAAAATTCTTATTGTTCTCGGGTTGGTTTGTCGGGAGTTCCGACATGAGTCAGAAGTTCTGACGGTCAGGAGTTCCGGCATAGGTCGGGAGTTCCGACGTTTCACGCTTAACTGACTTAGAGGGTTCACTGTCCTGGTCATACTGGACATGTCCGGTATAGACGGCCAGAAGCCAAAGGCCAGATTTCAAAAGCCTTAAGGGTCGGGAGTTCTGACGGTCGGGCATGAGTCGGGAGTTCCGGCATGAGTCGGGAGTTCTGACACCTCACATACTTTAACTCAGTTACATGGTTTTCAAATATGTTGAGGGTCGGGAGTTCCGACGTGAGTCAGGAGTTCCAACGGTCGGGAGTTTCGGCATTCATCGAGAGTTCTGACGCCTCACATTGTCACTGTAACTTAGTTACCATTGGGGCAGTGTAAGTCATACTAGACGTGTCCGATATGCACGTGTCCGGTATGGCAACGGCTATAAAACGGCTAGTTTTTCAAAGGGGCTATAAATACCCCAAGCCTCTACCTTTGGAGGCTGTTGATGCTGTTGATTCTGCTGATACACACACACGTTTTTTACCCTTGCCAACTCTCCCAACCCTCTCTTAGTGAGTGATTGATCAAATTTGCCAAATCAAATTGTGGGTTGAGTGAAATTCAAAAAGAGAGCAATCCAACCACTTGAGCACTTGTGCATATTGTCAATCTCATGATTTGCATTTGTTACTCTTGGACTCTTCGGTCCTAGATGGTTAGGCGTCGCAGGAGAGCACCCGAGAGATTGTGGTGTGCCTCGGAAAGTTTATAACGGTCGATTCCGCCGCCTCGAAATCAACTAGTGGAAGGAGGAAAAGGAGTTGGAAAAGACTCCGGCTAGAGTGACCTTCGTAGTACCCTCTAGGGCTAACCTTCGCTAGGTCGCCCGCAGCCCCCTCAACGGAGAGTAGGACTCAAACGAGTCTGAACTTCGGTAAAAACAAATATCGTGTCTTAATTCGCATTTCATTTGATATTTGTATTGCTCCAGCTCTTGTGCAGGCTCTTTGTGTATATTGTCATCTCTAGTAGGTGCCTGCAGTTTGGTTTGAAGATAGAAATCAAAAGGAGCAAGTTCGGGGCTAATCTATAGAAATCGTGTATACCGGACACGTCCGGTATTCATACCGGACACTTCCGGTATTAGAGCTCAGTACTGAAAATATGTATTCTCTGTTCTAACTTTGTGTTGCAGGGTTGTATCTTCTAGATATAGGGCGTGTTCGGCTGGCTTAAAGCCAGCCAGCTGGCTTGTTTTTCCTCTCACAGAATCACTGTTCACGTCCTGCCAGAACAGTATTTTTCTCTCACAACAATCAGCCGGAACAATATTTTTTAGTCCTGCCGAACAGGCCCATATTCTTTATACCTTGTTTACTCTGTGGCTAACTTGTGAGGGGTGGTATTATTTTTAATTTAGAATTTCCATTTTGGAAACTCCCTTTTCTAATTATTTCCGCATTTAAAGGTATTAATTTTCAAAAACACCTATTCACCCCCCTCTAGGCGGCATCCTAGGTCCTTTCAGGCACAGCCCGCGTTGGGCGTGTGATAGAACTCCCCCCTTCTCCGCTCAGCGTGTTCTCGTGCCGAAGTGCGACCCACCCGTTGACGCCAGCGGGTGGAAGAGCTCCTTCTAGTGGAATGGCCTCCAAGTAGCATGTCATGCGGCCGTCGAGAGGGTTGGCGAGGATGATGTCTCTCGCGTGTCTAGAGTGGTGTGAACTCGAAGCAGTACTGGAGGTTGCCGATGTAGCCGTAGAAGAAGTAGAGGACGTCACCCATGCCGGAGCCGACACGCGCATCTCCGCGTGCTGCGAGAAGGAGAGCACGTGGGACTGAAGTCTCAATGTCGAAGCGAAGCATTACCCGTGGAGGAGCGACGAAGCCACGAATGTGGTTGTTGACGTCGGGGCTGATGGAGGCTAGGACTTGGCGCCAAATCGCTGGTGCTGAACATGCCGCTGGTGATGTCGTGAGGTCGAGCATGGCGCCGAATGTGCCCAACTCAAAGACGCCTGGCGAGAGGTGCTAAACATCGAAGCCTAGGAGAAGGCCAATGTTGACGTTGTCAACACGGACAAGTAGATGCCCGAGATTGTCGATGAACACAGCTGTTGCCGCCGCTACGGGACACGCGGAGCAGCCATGGGTGGCCCAAGAGGATGTGTGTAGGAATCCCATTGAGCTATCCGCCATGTGAAGGAGGAACGTGCGCGCCCAATGCCAACAACTCTATGTTGGCGGAACCTCCACGACGTAGAACCTGCAGGAGGTCAGGTAGCAATGCCGATGCCGCTGGTAAGTAGAAGCGCTCGTCGAAGAAGATGAGGCCCTGATCCATGGACCAAGCCCGGGTGGCCTAACCTTCCATGATGGCCATGGCGACGGTGCGGAGCTCCCGCTGCTCCCCAATGGCCTATCAGATGTGCGTGAAGATGACGACGTCGGGCTCGTTGATGTAGTCGAGGCGGTGGGAAGTCAAGCTCTCTAGGACTTGTTCATCACATTGTGAGGAGGGTGTGGTGGAAAGGCTCATGCTTCGCATACCATGGGCGGTGGTGCTAGGAGTGCGAGCACCGTCGAGGATGCCTGGCAACGAAGAGAGGCGCGGAACGTGTGCGGGCGCTCGTTGTGGAAGTAGAGCAGCTACATGTCGGTGAAGTCCCAGGTAACACGCTTGAGGCTTGCCAGCCAAGGTGTGCCAAGGACAACGTCGATGTCGTTGCCGATGTCGAGGAGGAACGCGTCGATGTCGAAGGCATCGCTGCCGATGCGTAGTGGTACGTTGAAGGATGCACCACGGCATGGGACCTCGTTCCTGCTCCCAACTAGGATGGTGGTGTTGATGCATTGCTCCTGGAGACCGATGGCGTGGGCGACGTTGAAGTCGATGACGTTGTGCGTTGAGCCTGAGTCCACTAACACGAGGACACCAGTGCCATTCATCACCCGCTCGAGGTACATGGGGGAGGTGCCCTGGACTCCAGATTGGAGCCTACCGATCATCATCATGAGGCTACCGTCAGCCTCCTCCAGGTCATAGTCGTTGACGGCAGTGATCTCGAAGAGCATCTTGCACTTGTGGCCGCGTGCAAATGGCTCATCGTAGTTGAAGCAGAGGCCGGCGTGATGTCGTTCCACCATCTCCTCAGTCTCAGCGGTTAGGCGCTTGAAGGGGCGGGGGGTAGGCGCCACAACACCTACTATCGTCGTGGTCGGTGTCAGTGTAGGCGATGTAGTCGTGGTCGCCCGTGGTGGAGGAAGGAGCCTTGGCTTCCCAGCCGGCACCTTGTTCGCCTCAGCGATGACCGCTAATCGCCGCTCATATGACCGTGCGAGCGACATGGCCGTCTCCATGTCCTGCGAGTTGAGCAGCTCGACGTCCGTCTTCAGCGGCTCCAGCAGTCCGGCGATGTAGATGTTGACTTGCTGGATCTTGTCGAGGTTGCCAGCGTGAGCCACGTGCACCAGGAAGCGCTCCGTATAGTCTTCGACGGTGCCCGTCTTCCTTAGGGAGGCGAGCTCACCCAAGGGATTGCGCCTGGTAGGTGGTCCGAAGCGCTCGTTGACGCACTTAGCGAAGTACGTCCAATCCGTCATGTCGTTATCCTACGAAAGCCTCATGTACCACTGTTGTGCGGTACCCGTCAGATGGTAAGATGCGTACCATGTTTTCTCGCTGTCGGGGGTCCGTTGACCCTTGAAGAATTGTTCACACCGGTTGAGCCATGGGAGGGGATCCTCCTTGTCATCGTACATGGCGAAGGCGAGCTTGTAAGGCCAGATCTCCAGGGCAGGGAAGGCGTCGGGCGCACTGGGCGCCGCTCCCCCTGACAGGATCTCCAGTTTGGGCTTGTCCTTATAGAAGAGCTTGGCCTCCACTTTAGCGGCGATCTCCGCTATCGCCTGCGTGCTGGAGTTCTCGGTCTGCGCCTTGATGAAGTTGCGATCGACTTTCTCCATTGCCTCCTTGGTGGTCATCTCCAGCTTGAGGGCGAGTAACTCCTTCTCGCGCTCGAGCTCAGCGGCCACGTCCTTGGCCGAACGTCCCGTCTCTATGCTCGTGAGGCGGGCGTTGACGTCGGCGAGCTGCATGTGGACGGTGTCGATCTTGGCGAGGACGTCCTTGGAGAAGTCGGCAAAGAGTTTCTGGATCTCGGCAGCGTCAGCCATTGCAGCGGCGTGGGGATCAAACCGGTCTCCGGATACTAGATGTAACAGCCCTGCTTAGGGGGGGGTGCTTGGGCGGCGACGGCTGGCGGTGTGGGCGGCGGCGCTAGGGCAGGGGGAGGAGGCAGCGCTCGAGACAGAGAGAGAGGAGAGAGATAGGGAAAAGAGCTTTCACTCGTCTATTACTTGATTGATCTCGTTACATGTCCCCAAATATTTATAGTCCTCATGGGACTTGACTCACAAGCAAACTAGGAGATCCTTATCGAACACGGATTCTCCTTTCCATCTAACAAACTCTTAACTTTCTATCTTAACCAACTCTTTCTAAAATCATCTAGGACTCATTATGGTAATCGTAGATAGCGTGAACAGAATCAGCGGCGGCGGCTGTGCCGCCCCTCCTCTCCTTAGGCGCGTGCGCCCCCTAGGGCAGGCCGTGGGGCCCACCCGGTGTGGCGGCAGGGGCGGCAGCGCCCCCTCTTAGGGCCCTGGCCGGCCCATTCTCCCCGCCGATGGGCACAGCCCGCGTTGGGCATGTGACATAAATGCATCAATATTATTTTTTATAGGTGAGGTAGAGAAATGGGAACCAAAGTTTGGTTAAAATTCTTTTTTTTTTCAAAAAGTTAGCAAGAGCTCTGCTATGTCATTCAAGTAGAGCAGAGAAAGGCAAAGTCGTATTACATAGAAAACTTAGGAGTCACATCATGAGTCTATTTTTTAAATTTGGTAAAATGACTCCATTCCTCATACTAATACTTTGATTTGAGGAATTAAACCATTCTAATCGAGGTGATGTATCATGATTCATGAGTGTATTCCTCAAATTTGATTTCTTCATTCCTTATTCTAAAACTAATTATTAGCTTGTGAAAAATGAGGTGATTATGGATCAACCTATTGCATTCCATAAAACCAAACAAAAACGTGAAATAACAAGATAACTAACTCGTTACTCATTCCTCAATCCACATATAAACACCAAAAAGATGAACACATCCAGAGAAAGGCCTACCATTACAGAACCAAAGGCGAACAATTCTTCCTTTGCCAGAGGCCACAGCAAGATCTTGCGCCGGCGATCGGCCCATTTATACTACCATCCTTTCCCGTGCACACTAGCCCACGCCTGACGTCTCAGCCCACACGAGGCGACCGGGAGAGTGAATAAAAGGCGAAGCGACCCACCCACCAGTCCGGCAGTCCTCGATCGTCGATCCCCACTTCACTCGCCGACGAGCAAACGGCCTCCGTCCCGGGCCGTCGGCGGCAGCTGCAGAGCGAGACCGAGCAACCAGTTACCGTTGCCGGCGGGCACAGTGGGCCCCTCGGTGCCAGGACATGGCCGGGCAACCGCCGCCACAGGGCCCGGAGGACGATTTCTTCGACCAGTTCTTCTCCATGGCGGCCGGCGGCTCTTACCCCGGCGCGGCTGCGGGCGGCGGGCGCGCACCGGGGGACCAGCCCTTCTCCCTTGCGCTCAGCCTTGACGCCGCGGCCGCCGAGGCTTCCGGAAGCGGGAAGCACGCCGACGGTGGCAAGGCGGTGAGCACGCCTCCATCGTGCCCGCTTTCCCCTTTTCTGGCTTTTCGCCTTTGCACTTGCACCTACCAGTACCAAACGGGCGCGTGCGTGCGTGCTGTGTGCTGAGCTCTTCGCTCGCCTCTGCAGGATCGGGAGGCTGTGCAGCTCCCCGGGCTCTTCCCGCCGGTGTTCGGCGGCGGTGTGCAGCCGCCCCACCTCCGCCCCAACCCGCCTACCCAGGTACTATGCACGCTGCAGCAGGGGTGTAAAATCATGCGTGTTTGTGGCTAGTTTGCAGCGCTTTTCCCTCTGACTGTGCCATTTTTTTGGTGTGTTCTGGCTGGGTTTTAGGTGTTCCACGCGCAGCAGCCGAAGCAAGGCGGGGCGGGTGTCGGGCCACAACCGCCGGCGCCGAGGCCAAAGGTGCGGGCACGGCGTGGGCAGGCGACGGATCCCCACAGCATCGCGGAGAGGGTAACGAAACGATCTCTGCAGTTAAAAATCGAGTAACTGTGCCATTTCACAGTTAATGATGTTCTAATACATGATCTGTACAGGTCATAACCTGATATTTTTAGGGTGTTATTATAGATTTCGGTTCAGTGTTTCTCGTGGTTTAGAAATGGGTTGCTGACTGATACAGTACTCGTAGGCAGTGTTTTTGACTTTTTTCAACATGCTCAAGCAATCATTTGTCACATGTCTCGTTTTGCACTCTGTGATTGATCGATCAGCTTCAAATTGTCCCATCTCTGGTTTTCAATGCTCTGCATTTTCTTTGGTTGTAAGCAATCAGTAACCACCGATTCAAAGAGGGCTGATTGTGTTAAGCTAGATTATGTGCTGGAGTTTAGCGGCGCCGGGGCCCGGGGGCATGCCGTATCTTTCCTTAAGTCTCAGCTGCCATGTCGTTGTATTGTAGGATGATTCATGTTTTATATATATGATGCAGTCATGTAGCATATGCTTTTCCTTTAAGGTAGCTTCTTGCTTTGAACTTCAGTAACATGCTTCTTGTGCTTACACTTATGGATGTCCCACCTAGTTTAAGATCTGTGTTTTTCACTTTTCATTTCCTCTCGTTTTACAGTCCTCTATCTTATTCAGCAGTGTTTTGAACCATATTTTTTTAGATAATGATATTTGATCTACTGCAGCTAAGAAGAGAGAGAATAGCAGAAAGGATGAGGGCCCTACAGGAATTGGTGCCCAATACAAACAAGGTATTAATGTTATCATACTTGTAGATGTTATTATATAGGCAAAGACCCTATAGTCCTATAGTTCACATGCCTGCCACTGACGGAATCTCAGCAAGTGATCTAGGCTATGATGTTCGGACGATATTATATTATTGTTGTGCTTGTTCCTCATTGTCGTGTTAACAATCAAGTCTTGTGCTTTTGAAGAACTTATTGTCATCTCACTGGGAATTGTGCTACATGAGTGTAGTATGCCTTTACTTGTGAGATAAGCAAGCATGTATCCTTAGGATTATGTAAATATTTGGGACAACACATGATTCTGAATTCCCAGATCCAGAATTTCATTCACCATGTAAGGTTAAAAGATGACACAGAGAAACTTCTGATATTATGTTTCATTTTTTAACTATGCAGACAGATAGAGCAGCTATGCTAGATGAGATCCTTGATTATGTGAAGTTTCTGAGGCTTCAAGTCAAGGTTCGGCTCAATATGCTAACATCTTCGAATATTAACCACCAGTTGAGTTACTTGTTTGATCACTGATGGGACCTTGATTCTGTAACGTTAGGTTCTAAGCATGAGCAGGCTGGGCGGTGCTGGTGCTGTGGCCCAGCTGGTTGCTGATATCCCACTTTCAGTTAAGGTAAGCCTGTGATTTGTGACTACTGACCATTGCCCTCTGGTAACTTCACTTTTACTGCCAAGAGATTATCAGCATAATTTGCTTGTGCTCTTGATTATTTGTTCTGCCATATCAAAATCAAGGCATCATCATGTCTTCAAAGTTTTAAACCCTTAACCATTGCCATTTTTTTCATTTTGTTGAATGCTGATTGGGAATACATAGCCTTGTACATCAGCTTGGTGTTCAAACTCGAAACGTTTATGATCCTGGTTTTCATAACGACACTTGATAATTGTTACTTTTTTAGAATTGCAACTAATAACAGGTTTGCATCAAATATGCTATGTATCCTGTTATCAGGACACAACATACATTTTGGTTGTTTTTTTTCTTGCAAGAGTAATTTCATTTACAATTTGTAAATGCCTTTAGGAGTTTGTCATTTACATACATGTTTCTCTCGTTCAAGTTTCTCTCTTGTGCTTTCTAGGCAATGATGTTGAAAGGCGCGGTCCATTCATCATCTTGTTTGAATCATTAGTTTTTACTCATTTTATGATATGTTTTTTTATGTCAATACAAATTGTTTCTACTCCTTGCTTTCAGTGACGACCACTGTAGGCCGACAGTTCAAACCAACAAATTATTTCATCTCCACTATACAGCAGCTTGATGAAGTATGCCAGCCATACTTTCTTGATTTACCATCACTATCTCTGTGGCATCTAGTTTTTTTTTTGTATGCTTCATCGTAGGCATATGCCCTAACCCCGCTTCAAAGCCCAATTTCTGACACCTTGCATATCCTCAGGTTGCTATAATATAACAAGTTTCTCGAATGACCGTGTTGTGACTTGAAAAATTAATTTGAATGTCCTTTTCCATCTCGATATTTTCGTATCTATTGGTTGTTGAATTGAATCTTCCTTTGATTTTGTTAGGGGGAAGCAAGTGATAGTGGGAGCAAACAGCAGATTTGGGAAAAGTGGTCAACGGATGGCACAGAAAGACAGGTCGCAAAGCTGATGGAAGAAGACATTGGGACAGCAATGCAATTTCTCCAGTCCAAGGCACTCTGCATGATGCCCATCTCGCTCGCCATGGCAATCTATGACACACAACATTCACAGGACGGACAACCAGTGAAACCAGAACCCAACACTCCTTCGTAGTATAGTGGCAGCAACCGTAACATGCATCCTTACGACTACTAGCAGGCGTTAAGATAGAAATGCCGGTCTGATTCACTAACAAGGAGGCAGGAAAAGACCTAAAAGATCCTCTCCACTTGAAGTTGTACCAATGGTATATGATATCGCCTTTCCCTTTCCGATCTTTTGTTCAAAGGTGCTTTAATTGCAAGGATATGGTAAGCAATAACCTGTTCATGCTCCTACATCTTTCAATGCCCCCTATGAGTGTGAGTGATGGAGAGAGTTGCTAAAGAGTCTGGCATGCTCTCATAATGTTCCTTTCCGGGTCTGTAGTGCACTAGCCATACACTTTGTGGTGGGGGCTGCTTTTTTGGTAGTGGATGTATGGACTAATCAAAAGGGATTGATGTATGAGTGTGTCTGCGGCCTGCACAAATGGTTGACAAAGTTTGAATACAAGATGAAATGGAAGATGATGTTGATAGCGATGTTCTTTCTTCTCCATTTTTCCAAAGTGGAGGGCCGAGGCTTTGGTCAATGGAGGCTGAGCATGCGTTTCAGCATGCTAGTGGATCTGCTATCTACGTGCAATACTTTATTTATATGGATCCACACTCTTGATAAGAACATCCGTATAAAGTTGGGATGAGATTAATCCTTCATCGTATTGGCATTCTCTGTTATGAGTTTGGGCGTGTTCGGCTGGCTTAAAGCCAGCCGGCTGGCTTGTTCCGCCAGTCACGAAATCACTGTTCACGTCCTGCCAGAACATTATTTTTCTCTCATAATAATCAGCCGGAACAGTATTTTTCAGTCCTGCCGAACAGGCCCAAACTCATATGCTAATTTGTGGACAGCAGCCGTGTGTTTGCGGTGTTCACTGTCAGTAACGGCTTGTTTACTTGTTAGTTTTTGGACTGGTTACTTGAATCTACAATCTAAGAAAAAATGAGTGATTATGACTTGATGATTTGTTTCATGGGTGATTGCTTCTTGTCGGTAGTTATTGAGTGCTATTTATTTAATATTGACTAAATGTCCCTCGGATTTTCCACAAAGCACTCGTTCCTTGGCTTGATTTCCTTTTTATTAGGTTGTTTGGTGGAATTGTATTTGTTATATGGGAGCCTTTTTGCTAAACAAAGGGGCTGACCCAACTTTTATGTTACTACTAAAATTGAAATGTTGGTTTTCAAGGAAGGGTGTTAAAAACTATTTCTCGTGTAGTTTTTTTTCTTCTCCCAAATGGATTCATCGTTGTATCGGTGGTGTTACACAAAGAGTAATCTTTTCCCCACAGCTTATTCTATTGACTATTGTGATACAGGTAGTAGAGTCAGCATTCAGCAATGCCAAAGGTTCATAATTTGTTTTGCCTAGGACAGTGCGAGACGAACTTAATGTTGAATAGCTTCATGCTTACATGAGAAATAACCCTGCTTTTGGTGGTTGGTAGCAGTTGTACTAGTACATTTCTATGGTGCCTTTGTTTGTGCAGCCTGCCAGCCTGGTACTGCTATTGCAGCATTCTGCAGCGCCTGATGTTGCTCCATGCTGAACACGGCTAAGATGCCCCTGGAGACTGGAGTTCATGTTGCTTTGCAATACTCTGTTCGTTCACCTAGTGGCAGCAGTGTCTGAACCGTGTTGCGCCGCGACTCTTCTTTCTGACATCATTTGGCAGAATGTTTCCATGCTGGGCTCGGAAAGTGTTAACTATCGCCGATTGCCTGGGACTGCAAGGCAGGGGTTGAAAACTGGAACGGATCATGGCAAAATGGTTTGCCTGTTTTTGTGCTGCATATGCATGGAGGGTAGCAAATGACGGAACAGTTTACAGTTGTTATGGACTTGTGGCCTGCGGAGGCAGTTCTTTTTTCCAGAGGCCCGTGCGTTGCTATGGGTATACATAAATCTCATGAGGGATAGTCACACGGGTATAACATACGTAAAATCTCATCCACTCATTAAGAATTTATTTGACATAAAGCTAAATGTTAACCATTGAAGAAAAGAAGCCTGTTAGAAAAATTCTGTTTTTTTTTTTAAATAGCAAGACTGAAAGTAAGTCAAACAATTTCTGAAAAATAAGCTAGAGATTGTTGAACCTAACTATATGAAAGAGCTCAGAATGAAGGATGACTTAGAGGATCGAATCAAATGGGCCCAAAAAGGATGTCTTGAGACACATACGCTCTTGCAGAAGCTAAAAGGGAAACACCTCCCTGGATGTCGGGTTGATGAACATGGTACTCTATGGTTCGAGGAACGAATCTGTGTACCAGAGATCAAGAGATTCGAGACTTCATCCTCTCTGAAGTTCACAGCTCCAAGTTTTCCAACCACCTCAGTTGCACTCAGATGTAATCAGAGTTGAGGAAAAGATTCTGGTGGAGGCAAATGACGACTGACATAGCCGCTCATGTAGCCCATCGTGTTACATGCTAACAAGTTAAGGCTGAGCATCAAAGGCCAGGACTTCTCAGGCAAGTAGAAATTCCAGTCTATAGATGGGAGAACATCAGCATGGATTTCATCACAGGATTGCCTAAGACTCAAGAAGGGTATAGCTGGATATGGGTAATTGTCGATCGCGCCAGCAAAACATCCCAATTCATTCCCATCAAAGTCGGCTATACAGTTGATAAGCTTGCACATGTGTACATTACCGAGATTCTAAAACTGCATGGGATTCCTAGCAGCATAGCATCTGACAAAGGCTTCAAGTTTGTGGCCAAGTTCTGGGATTGCTTGCGGAAAGCAATGGGAACAAACATCGAGTACAGCTCAGCATCCCATTCTCGTGCAGATATGCATACAGAAGTGGTGAAATAGGTCATTGAGGACATGCTTAGAGCTTGCGCACTGACATACGACTCTGATTGGGACAAATGCTTACCATATGCGGAGTTCTTCTACAACAACACCTACCAATCCAATTTGGAGATGTCACCAGTAGAGGCTCTCTATGGCAGGAAGTGTAGAACCCCATTGATGTGGTCAGAAATCGGTGAAAGATCTATCTTTGGGAAGAAGAAGATCAAAGAGGCAGAAGTGAATGTTGCTAAGGTTGTAGAAAGCCTGAAGGTCACACAGAAGAGCTATGCCAACAATAGGAGGGATCTCTGTTTCCATGTTGGAGATTTGATGTACCTTAAAGTGACAACCCTCAGAGGCACTAAGAGGTTTGACATCCGAGGAAAGCTTTCACCTCACTTCATTAGACCCTACCAGATCTTGATTAGAATTGGGAAGTTCTCCTACAAGCTGGAATTGCCAGAAGGCCTAGTTGTAGTACATCCATTGTTTCATGTCTCACAGCTGAGAAGCGTTTGAGGTTAGCCGAAGAGCGCATTCCAGAAGAAGCAGTGGGTTTGAGCAGCACATTGGAGTACCTGGAACACCCTGTCAGAAATTTGGACAAAGCTGTCAAGAAGACCAACAACAAAGCCTGTTCACTTGGTCGTAAACGATCGTGGATTATAAGCTAGAACAGTATTTTTCTCTTACACCAAACCAGCCAGCAGTACTAATCCACGATCGTTTCAGCCGAAACGAACAGGCTGAAGATCATCCCGCTTTGCAAGGTTCTATGGCGCCACCATACAGAAGACGAAGCCACTTGAGAGAAAGAAACTGACATGCAGAATGAGTACTAACCGAGTGAGTGCGTTCAATCTCAAGGACGAGATTCATGTAACGGGTGGACTGTAACAACCCGTAGACTTGCATGTATTGAAAAACCCAACTTTTTAAATTTTTTCTTAAAGCATTGCTTGTTGTTGTGTTGCATGTAATATTAGGTCCAACTTAAATCAACTGTTTCCCCTTCTAACCCTGATTTCAAATGAAGACCTAATACTCTCTCAAACCGAATTGACAGTAATCTTGTGCACCATGTAGTATAGATGCATGAGTGATTTGGTTCTTATCTTGTGCGTGCTTGGAGGTAGCCCTTCTCCTAAAATCCATGTGTAGAAAATAGAAAACCTCTCCTTAATCCCTTGGGCCAAAACTCCATCCTATACCTCCCTCCCTTGCCTTTCATCAATCGGCCCATCACTCTACCAAGCCCAGCTCGCGCCCTCTCCCTCAGGCCCACTCGGCTCCGCAAGCCAGCCACCGCAGCCCAGTCCACTGCGTCGCTGGCCCAACCCGAGCATCAGCGCGCGGCCCAGCTCCCCCTTCCCTGCCGCTCACGTGCGCTGCACGCACAGGGGAGAGCCGCTGCCCGCTGCCCCGCTCCCATCGGATGCCGCTCTCGTGCGCTGCACGCGTGATGTGAAAACGCCGTCCCCGTGGGACCCGCTCGTCAGTCGAAGCAGGAAGGAGGAACCGAGACGCCGTCGCTCTTTTCCCGTCGCCCCGCCGTAATCACCTTCCTCCGTACGCGCCCTTCTGTTTTCCGTCGCGAACGCCAGCCGGAAGCCACGACGCGCCGAGCTCCATGACGTGAGCACGGGACCGCCTGAGCCGCGCCCCGCGCCCAAGACCGCGCCCATCCCGGCTCCCCTTCTCGAACCTTCTCAGCCTGGCCACCTGCCCGTGCTACGGATGCACGCCACGCGTCCGGCGGCGCGGACGCCGAAGATCACCACCGTACGCTAGTCGCCCCTCCCCGCCGAACCGCGCCATGCCTCTGATGCCCAAGCTCCCGAACACGTCTGAGCCCCTGCGAACCCTAGAGGACCGCCTATAAAACCCCAGGCCGAGCCCACGCCCTCACCTTCTCCTCCTGTCCGCCGCCACTCTGCCTTCCCCTGCTCCCTCGGCGCGACGCGCCAGAGCGCGGCCTCTGCGCTCGCTTGCGGGAGCCGGCCGCACCGAGCACGACCTCGTCGTCGCCAACGCCGAAGCTCTCGTCCTCGTCAAGGCCACGGCGACTCGACACCACTGCCAAGCCGCCGGTTAGCCCTTTCCCTTGCCAAAGTCTCAACCTTTCTCTCTGTCGTTGCCCTCGCCTGAGATCGGCCTTCGTGCCTTGTTTCGTTCACCGCAGGGAAGCCGAACCTCCCCTCCCTCCTTGGCGTAGCAGACCAACGGC
The DNA here is from genome assembly GCA_904845875.1 of Miscanthus lutarioriparius. NCBI lineage: Eukaryota > Viridiplantae > Streptophyta > Magnoliopsida > Poales > Poaceae > Miscanthus > Miscanthus lutarioriparius. Next base: position 134,138,591 of record CAJGYO010000002.1, read on the forward strand.
GACCACCACAGCCACCTCCCTTCGCCACCAAGCCGCGCCGCGACCACGACCTCCACCGCGACGCGGAGCTGCTAACACCCATCCGTGACCACCGTCTGCATCGCCTTCATCCTCAAGCCATCGGTGAGCCTATCCCTCTCCAAGCCTCCACCTTTCGCTCCTCTAACGTTGTTCCAGCCTGAGACCGGCCTTCGTGCCGTGTTTTGCTCGTCGCAGGGAGGCCGAACCCTTCCTGGCGGAGCCGCTTGGGGACACGCCTCACCTCAGCGCCGCGTCCTCGGCAGGTCCACGACAGCGACCGCGACGCCGAGCCCGCTACCACCGGCCTTTCCCCACGGACGCAGGTTACGACCTCAAGGCACCTCTTCGCCGCTGAGCCAGAAGCCGCCGCCCAGGACCTACTCTACCACGGCCACGACGCCTCTCGGAGCCCTGGACCTGCCTCGAGCCTTCGCCACCACGAACCGCGACGTCCCAAGCCAGGCGCGGACACGCCGCTGAACACCGAGCGCTGACGAACCCGACGCAACGCCCTGCACCGAGCCTTCCCTGCGGCAACTCAACAAGGCAGCGGCATCCTCCGAGCCCTACTGTAAGCTTCGGACTTGCCCAAGCTTTCGCCTTTTTGCCATCCCTGCCTGTTCCGGCCTTCGTGCCGGCGTCTTGCCCTGCCGGAGCACCGAGCACGTTACCGCACCGATGGACACCCGCGGTCGTTGCGTCGCGTACGCACCTTGCACGAACGGTAGCCATGGCCTCACTGGCCCCTGCCGCGACCACATCCTCGGGCACATACCACGAGGCCAAAGGCTTGCGCCCGGTTCGTTTTGGCGGCTTTGGTTTATAAGCTATGACTCCGTTGGTTGGTTTGGTGTGGGAGAAAAATACTGTTCGTGGTTGCCAGATACGAGCAATCGAACAGGCTGCAACACCACGGCGGCGAGCTTAGCACGTACACGCACGCACCACGCGCCATAACCTCGGACCGTGCGCACAAGTCGTTGCCCATCGCAGTGCGGCACACGGACACGGCCGCCATGACCGCGTCCTTGCCTTGCACGCGCGTCACCCAGGCCATACACGAGCCAAAGCCCCTGCCTTTCGGCCCTTGGTTACCGTTTCCGCCTGCCTGGCCTTTGAGGCGCACTCACGAAACCACGGCCTGGGCGCCGCCGGACAGCTGTACTGCTGCCGCCGTCTCGCCGTCGCCGCACAACCCCGCACCGGCCGCGGGCGCGTGCATTGCTCGCGCTACACCTGAACGCGCACGACCCACCGCAGCTCGACGCTCGCGGCGCACACGCACAGCACGGCGGCGGACCGGCCCTTGCCCCTTGCCTTGCTGCCGCAGGGCCATCACACCCGCACGCTTGCCTTAGCACGAGCACAGCCCTGCACGTCGCGCACTCCGTGGCGTTGAGCCCGCGAGGACACGGTCGCGAGCACAGGCTTGTCGTGCTTGTCGCCGCCTGCCCACCACACACGCACAGCGTGACAGCCGCCGGCCTCTGCCCTGCCAAAGCCCGCACAACTGCGGCCTTGTTACCCTGTGCCGGCGTCTACCCGCCGCTGATGCTGTCCCTGTCCAAGACTTGCACGCGGACGCCACGACACCAGCCCTGCGCCGTCGTGCCTCCGCCCTCGCCGTCGCACTCGCGGCCAAGGCCACGACTTTTGTCTTGCCACCCGCCTCGACGTTCACAGCTCCTGACCACGGCCTCGCAGACACAGCCCCACACGGCCGCCGTCGCCTTGCCGTCACGGGCCTGCACACAGATGCCGCACCAGCGCATCGGGGCCTCACCGCCGCCACTGGCCACCCATGGTCGTGGCCATGTCGCACTCACGAGTTCGCCAGGAACCTGCGGCTTCCAGGCCGCCGTCGCGCGCTCTCGTACACGCAAGCCATCACCTAGGCCACGCGCACGCACTTGGGCACGGCCCGTCGCCCCACCGTGCTGCAGCGTGTGCCTGCACCACCCAAGCAGCCTCCTTTCGGGCCTGAGACCGCCGCCCCCTGAGCCGAGCACGCGAGGTCCTCGTCCTGCGCCTCTGCCCTAGCGAATCCATCTGTATATATATTTAATTGCAGCAGTAATTGTTTTAAGATGATGATCAATGTACTTTTGTGTTGTTGCAGACACGTATATTTAGTTGTTTCTAAGTACGTTTAAGCAGTTGCACGATGCAACGTTTGAATGAACAATCTAAGTATTTGCCAAAACTTAGATTATGAAACATGACGTTGTTACTGCATTTTTTTACGGATCTAACGTCATACTGTTTGTTTGCATGCATGTTAATTGCTAAGTATTTGTTTGCACGCATGCTAAGTATGGCATTACTTTATGTGATTACATTTAGACAGTCATATGGCAGGGATCACATGATTTTTTTTTGACTAATCCATTCTAATTTTGTGCAGGAAAGGATATTAGACATGACGTCAAGAATTTCTAAGATAGCAAGAAAGTCAGTGGTTATCATTGCTGACAAGAGGGATGAAGATGCCTACTGTAGTGGTTGTGTGATCATGAAGGACGGGGCTGTGACAGTGATAGCGTCCTCGGATTTTGTGAAACGGCGAGAGAGGCGCCTGAAGGTTGTCTTTTTTGACAGGGAAGAGTTAGAGGCCACAGTAGTTATTGTACAAGATTCATTCTGTTTACTCAGAACAGCATTCCACCCAGGCTGTGAGGCGATCAGTTTGTTGGAAGATGAAGATGGCCTTATTCCTTCTACCACATTTATGTTCGCTCCAATCTCTCAGACCGCTAACCAGAGGATGTCCACCTTTGCTACTGTGGAGTCACTTGCTTCGTATGGAGAGAATGAGACAGATTTGGTGGCCGATTCCACTAAATATTTCCTGGTGTCTTGTCCGTATTCTGAGAAGACTCGCAGTGGCCTTAACAGATTGACTGCTGCACCAGTGTTCACCTTGAGGGGGAAGACAGCTGGCATTGTTCTGCAGGACTGTCGTGATGCGGTTGAAGATCCAGAAGCGGCTGAGGTAAAAGTTATATTGAAAGCTAGCCATGTCAATGAACTGATGAAGTTACTTCCACCAGCACCACTAAAGAGGCCAGGAAAGAAGAGGAAGAGGAGTTGTCACTAGGGTAGTTTGTGTCTGTTTGTGGTATTTATGATTGACGGCATCAGTATTGATGCAATGTAAACAGTATTAGAGTCTTAATGGTTTATTTAATGTCCTAGATACTCCTCATAAGTGCCAGGTCGTGTGTGATAGGGGTTATCGTGAACAAGGACTCAGTAGAAACCTAGAAGGCTAGAATAGTAGCTGCAGCTTCTTCGTCTCACTGTTGGCATTTGTATCGAGCCCTATCTGAAGTCTGGTAGTCTGGTTCCATCGGCTGCTACTCCCCTGAATTCCTACTTGAGCTCTTTTGGTCTTTTGCTGATTTGTTGAATATATCCATTTCCAAATTGATCCCTGAGTTCTCTTTCTTTGCTGATTTTTGTTTAATTTCTGTTTCCAAACCTCGATTTCTCTTGCCAAATCCTGACAGTGGTCATACCTGGCCGCCGTAGGAGCCTGGAAGCCATCTATGGAAGCGCCTCCAGAGAAGGGAAAGTCTTTATGCTACGAGCGAAGTACACGTACTTTAATCACGTTGTACGGGACAATCAACGTGGCAATTTGTAAGATAATCAAGTGTTGTTACCGCACAAAATGACTAGACCGCTACTCAGTCTAGCTGATAGGCTCCAGCACAAATCCCGTCCATCTAACACTGATCCGGTAACTGTGATTTGCTAGTAGACCTACATATTGAGAAAATTCCCTATTTAACATCGAAATATGACATGGTTACTTATTTAGCACCGAAAGATAAAATCTTCTTAATATAACATTGGATTTATTTTTGTTCCATGTATAGCACTGCCGTTAGACGTAGCCTCTAACACCGTCTAACTATGTGGGAGAAAAGACCATTTTATCCCTATTTACATGCACAGTCACATCAATGCGTTAACTATTAAATTTTATTGCACAAATTTTTTTGACAATATCATTTTAATACAAAATTAAATATTTTTTAGCAACAGAATTTTTTGGACCATGACTATTTTTTGGTAGTACAATTCTTTTGCACATATTATTTTGCGACAATTCTTGATGTCCGTTTGGTACGCTAAAAAAATTATTTTTTTTGACAATATCATTTTAATACAAAATTTAACATTTTTTGGCAATACAATTTTTTGGACCATGAATATTTTTTGGTAGTACAATTCTTTTGCACATATTATTTACGACAATTCTTGATGTACGTTAAAAATTTATTATTATCCACAAAATTGTACAGCCATAAATAATATGTACAAAAAATGTACTCCAAAAAATATTAATGATCTAAAAAAGTTCCTTTTCAAAAAGAGTGCAATAAAATATCATCTTTAACATATTGATGGTGCTACAAATGAAACAGGTGTAAATGGTCTTTTCCCCTCATAAATTAAATCTAATAATGCTATATTAAAAAGATTTTAGGAACCCTTGTTATGCTAAATATGGAATTTTCTGCTTGATATTTCGCCCCTTCAACTGGATTCTGGAAGCGCCGGGCCCTGTCCCTCCTCCTCCCCAAGCCAACTGATAAGCCGGCTGAAGCTGATTTATTATGAGAGAAAAATACCGTAGATTCTAGCTGAGTTCAAGCCTTGCCCCGCCCTGCCCCGTGCTGTAACGCTGGACGCCAAGTACAGTGCATCGTCCTCCTCATCCCTTCTCTCCCTCTTGTGTGACTTCAGACACGTTAACCCCTAGATCTGACCTAAAACTTCTTGCGGGGTAGAGGGGAACGCTGAAATCCCGTTTTGTGTCCCACGTTCCGTCCCGACCCGGCTTCTTGGTACATCCAGCCGTTGTATGGGGCTGTAGGAGTGCTTATTCTTGGTACATGTAGCTGATCTACATACGTCCATCTGATTGGAAGTTTGGAACTTTACTTTAGGGGTCAACTTCTCTCAACAAGATAGCTTGATTGGGTGGTACAATATTGGCGTTCTAGTATACAATGTCTGCTTAGAAACCCGCTTATATGATTGCTAATCAACAAGTAGTGGTACCAGAGTAACAGCACTACATGGGATACCTTTGTGCGGTTTCAGATCAGTTCTGTATTGTTCCTCTTTTGAATTATCAAGAGCTTGTTTCAGTGCAGCATACAGCTATTTGTTACAAAGCCTCTCTACTTGTTTGCATTGCCTCTTCTAGATGGACAAGAGGATATCTTAATAACGAGAGTTTTTCAAGTATGCAATGTTTGCTTATAAACCCGCTTAAAGAATCTAGTATGATTGCTAATCAACAAGCAGCGCTACCAGAGTAAGAGCACTACACGGGATTCCTTGTGCAGTTTCAGATCATCAGTTCTATAGTGGTCCTCTTTTGAATTATCAAGAACTTGTTTCTCACTAGGCTCCATTGCCCCCACCGCCTTTTACATTACAAAACCTCTCTACATGTTTGCATTGCCTCTTCTAGGCGGATAAGAGCAAATCTTAAGAATGAGAGTTTTTCATTTGTGTGTTGCATGTTGTTTCTTGGTTATAGTTTTATATTGTTTCTTATCTCGCTTATGATCCCAAATTTTTCTCCTCTGTTTTATTTCTAAAAGAAAGTTACGCTTGATTATGAAGAGGACGCATAAAGCTAAGAGTGGTGGTGGTGATCTCACCGGAAGCTTCGAGTAAGTAAGAGTTTGCAAGGATGAATGGGCCTCAGTGCTGCTAGATTTTTCTCTTTTCGCTAGGTTTTCCCACACATTAAACACCTTTATTTGATTATTCACAGTTGCCTTAATGTTTTATTTCCTTCAACTAGGTCACTTCTCTAACAAAGATATTTGGATGAAATGAGTGATGAGCTAAAGTTATATTTGTCTATAAGTGTTGCCTCAATTACTTTGTGCGATGGTAATTATACATGCTTAGTCTTCCTAGCCTTCCAACTAATATATATTGAAACTCATCCAGCTATAAATGATCTAATTGCGATCTTCTGTAGGAGATACAATCTTGTTTTCATGTTCGGGCATAGCTATGGAATGCCAGGGGAGCCACCTTACAAGGTTTCTGACTTATGCAAGTTTGGTTAGAGCTCTCAATCTTACAAACAAAGACCATGATGACTTAAAGGTTGGCGCTGACGATCATTCTTTATTAATTTGTTTACTTAGATAATTGTATGCTGATTTCTTGCCTTATCATTTTGTAGATTGAAGTCCATCATGAAGGCAATGAAGTGTTTATGGGGTTTGTGGCTGAATGTGATAAAGATCATAACTTTCTTTGTTGTCAATGTCCATACCTTTGTTGATGTTCGGGTTGGACTTTTCAACCATGCATGCGGAAGTTCTACCTCAAAGTGAGGTATTAGTTGTAGGGCGTGGCGTCTCTCGGTAAAATGATGGTCGAGGAGTGTGGGATTGAATGGTGATTCAAGGGTATGTGAGGATGATGAAGATCTTAATTGTAAATTCTCTAAGGTACACTTGCATGAAGATACAAGCATTCTATTCTATTTACGTTATGCATCTTCTTTGCTTCCGTTATTTCTTGTCAGAGGCGGTAAAAATGATTTTTAATTTATATTTAACTCTTGTCCTATACAACTTCATTTTGTTCAAATGTAACTTTGTAATGTGTACGCCACCTTTATTGTGTTATCGGGCTTGGGAAGGTGGGCCACTTCTTTTACGTTGATGGGAACTTTGTTGGCATGAACCTTTTCCCGACTATGAGAAGAGCTGTTTTCATACCATGTGGTACAATTCTCAAGCATCTGGAACATTACTGGACATCCTAGCAAAAGAAGACTGGTCGTGTAGAGTCAAAAACTTTGAAGGTTCGCAGGTATGTCTAATTGATGTGTGCCCTTGATTAGTTCACCTACGTTATTGTATCTCATCTCTTCTCCTAAAGATGTTAGGTAAGCCCTTTTGCCACCTCAACAAAATTTGCCGACCTTTGGCACGTGTCATGATTCACAGTTGTCTGTACTACATTTATCATATATCTTGTGCCAATTTGAAAAGCTGTATGTTTTTCTTATTGGAGTGTGCATTATGATCATGTTTTCATGAAACATTTTCCACACGACTTGAGGTCCTCATTTAACTATCTTGTTCCTTGCCTATGATTCTATCTATGTAGGTTTTGGCACCATTTTGAGTATTAATGCACTGGTTTGATCCATTTGCCTTTTAGGTTAGTAGTCAACTAATCATTTTTATGTTCTGCAGATCTGGAGCAAGACCCTTAGTGAGAAATCTAATGATCATCCAAAAGGTGAACACACGAGCCTTTGCTTAACATTGTGGTGTTATGCAAAATGTTGCAGTTTGTAGTGGTATGTGTTTAGAAGTGCAAGTTTAGCATTTTCATTTATATATCAACTAGTCTGGCCCTTTCACTTATTGTTAGGTCTAATCAGTTAGCATCATTATTGGGTATGTTCATGCACGTTGCTTAATTCTAATGTTAATTCTTGCTCAGGCTGTTGTCATTATATGACTATTGCTACATCCTGATCATTATTGCAGAATTTAAGTGAATTTACTTTCTGTGTATAGTATTAGTGTATGTCAGTGCTGATCACTTGACCCTGTTGCACCAGTACATGGAGATTTTCTCAACCAGGAACAGTTAGATCTAGTATCCACGGATTACCCTAAGTTACCATAAAAAATGCCAGGTGAGTCGGTGCTCAAAGTTCAAAAAAGCGCTAAGCGCTAAGCGAGCGGTGACCCGCCGCTTAGAGCATAAGCGGGCTTAAGCGTACAAAGCGTCCGCTTAAGCTCCGAAGCGTACAAAGCGGCAGCCTCCCACTTAGCGCTTCAGCGGCCCCTAAGCGACGCTTTTTGGAACACTGTCGGTGTTTCTAAATTTGCTGGCCTTTTACGTCTCTCCTATGCCACTAACAACTCTTCTACAATGTATATTTCTCCAGCCGGTGTGATTTTGGTTAATACTTTTGAAGAGACTTTTGGTGACATGCATGGTGAAGGTGTCTGGAGAAAATTCGGTGAAAAAGCTTCTAACATAAATGACAATGTTGTTGCACTGGCTTCATTCAATGGTGATATTACAATGATGTGCCATTTACTATTTCATCTCTATTTTGCTTACAACTAGCTGATAACCAGAATCTTGGTATGCAGAAGAAAGAAGGTTTTTTGCATGCACATGGTTTTTTATTGAATGGAATGGATCTACAATAATTTTGACATCAGCGAGCTTGGTTAGAAATTCTAGTGACGCCAAGTACAGTCGCGCCCCGTGCTGTAACGCCGGACGCCAAGTACAATGCATCACCCTCCTCATCCCTTCTCTCCCTCTTGTGTGACTTCAGACACGTTAACCCCTAGATCTGACCTAAAACTTCTTGCGGGGTAGAGGGGAACGCCGAAATCCCGTTTTGTGTCCCACGTTCCGTCCCAACCCGGCTTCTTGGTACATCCAGCCGTTGTATGGGGGTGTAGGAGTGTAGGATCGACATCAAGATAAAGGAGGCCTAAAGGGGGGGGTGAATAGGCCTATAAAAATCCAACTCAAAACTCTGTTAGAACAGAGGGCGACACTGCCGCTCTATGAAAAATAATCTAACACAGTTGAGATTTAACAGATATGAACCTGACCAAACTAGCTGCTTAATCCTGCAATATAAAGCCAAGATCCAGTTTGAAGACTGGATACCACAGAATCTTCACACAACAGTGAATCGAGCAACTAAACCCTAGTAACAGCTAGCAATACAGTAAACAACAAGTATAGTAAAGATGAAGTACGCAAGACACAAGATTTATCCCATGGTTCAGCTCACCACTAAGGTTTGCCTAGGTCCACGTTGTTGAGGAAGCCACAAAAGGCTTGAGCTTGCCACTAAGGCTTGCCTTACCCTTGTTCTCAAATCAAGAGAGTGAACTCTTAAAGTGAGGGGTGATTTCTTAGCTTTTGAATGAGGTTACAAACCTCCCAAGGCTACCACACAAGTTGGCAAGCACAAGGGCGACGCCTAGCCGGCTAGAAGCAAGCTCCAAGAGTAACAAACCCTAGAACCGTTGGCCAAACGTGAACCAAATGCTCTTATACTTTGGGAATCAGTGGATCTCCTCTCCAATTGAGTTTTGCTGCCTTTTCTCTCAAGTTTTGATGGTTGGAATCAAGGATTAGCTTGAGGGATGGAGGAGCAACAATGGAGGAGAGAGGTGAGCTTTGGTTCTATCTGTTTTTGAGCAGAGTGAGTCAGTGGAGAAGATGACCGTTGTGGGCTGGGCCTGAAGGGTATAAATACCCTCCGAGCCCAACGGCCAGTTAAGGGCGGCACTACCGCTCTTAACAGGGCGGCACTGCCGCCCTAGCCAAAACAGGTAATATGATATGAAATTGGGCTGGCTATTTTGACTAGGTGGAAGAATGTAAATCTGTTAATTTGAGCATCTGATTCAACAGTTGACCAACTGTCCTAAAATCCCTCTTGATAGTACGGCTTTTCCTAAACTCAAATTCAAAACATAAAAAAATTTAAACCTCCCTTGAGCTAGGTCTGGCCATCTTTTGTAATTGGAACACCTGCAACCTGTTCATCATCGTCATTCTTTGATTCCCTGCTTGTCATCTCGATAAATCTCATTAGTCCTCTAATTTGGTGGTCATCAATACCAAAACCCACAATAGGGCTTGAATTGCACTTACAAGGAGTGCTTATTCTTGGTACATGTAGAAGATCTACATACGTCCATCTGATTCGAAGTTTGGAACTTTACTTTAGGGGGTCAACTTCTCTCAACAAGATAGCTTGATTGGGTGGTACAATATTGGCGTTCCAGTATACAATGTCTGCTTAGAAACCCGCTTATATGATTGCTAATCAACAAGTAGTGGTACCAGAGTAACAACACTACATGGGATACCTTTGTGCGGTTTCAGATCAGTTCTGTATTGTTCCTCTTTTGAATTATCAAGAGCTTGTTTCAGTGCAGCATACAACTATTTGTTACAAAGCCTCTCTACTTGTTTGCATTGCCTCTTCTAGATGGACAAGAGGATATCTTAATAACAAGAGTTTTTCAAGTATGCAATGTTTGCTTATAAACCCGCTTAAAGAATCTAGTATGATTGCTAATCAACAAGCAGCGCTACCAGAGTAAGAGCACTACACGGGATTCCTTGTGCAGTTTCAGATCATCGGTTCTATAGTGTTCCTCTTTTGAATTATCAAGAACTTGTTTCTCACTAGGCTCCATTGCCCCCACCTGCCTTTTCTATTACAAAACCTCTCTACATGTTTGCATTGCCTCTTCTAGACGGATAAGAGCAAATCTTAAGAATGAGAGTTTTTCATTTGTATGGCTGCATGTTGTTTCTTGGTTATAGTTTTATATTGTTTCTTATCTGCTTATGATCCCAAATTTTGCTCCTCTGTTTTATTTCTAAAAGAAAGTTTTGCTTCAGTTATGAAGAGGACGCGCAAAGCTAAGAGTGGTGGTGGTGATCTCACTGGAAGCGCTCAGAATAGAAGAGTTTACAAGGATGAATGGGCCTCAGGTCTGCTAGATTTTCCTCTTTTCTGCTAGGTTTTCCCACACATTAAACACCTTTATTTGATTATTCACAGTTGCCTTAATGTTTTATTTCCTTCAACTAGGTCACTTCTCTAACAAAGATATTTGGACTGGGCTGAGTGATGAGCTAAAGTTATATTTGTCTATAAGTGTTGCCTCAATTACTTTGTGCGATGGTAATTATACATGCTTAGTCTTCCTAGCCTTCCAACTAATATATATTGAAACTCATCCAGCTATAAATGATCTAATTGCGATCTTCTGTAGGAGATACAATCTTGTTTTCATGTTCGGGCATAGCTATGGAATGCCAGGGGAGCCACCTTACAAGGTTTCTGACTTCTGCAAGTTTGGTTAGAGCTCTCAATCTTACAAACAAAGACCATGATGACTTAAAGGTTGGCGCTGACGATCATTCTTTACTAATTTGTTTACTTAGATAATTGTATGCTGATTTCTTGCCTTATCATTTTGTAGATTGAAGTCCGTCAAGAAGGCAATGAAGTGTTTATGGGGTTTGTGGCTGAATGTGATAAAGATCGCAACTTTGCTGTTGTCAATGTCCATACCTTTGTTGATGTTCAGGTTGGACTTTTCAACCATGCACGGGAAGTTCTACCTCAAAGTGAGGTATTAGTTGTAGGGCGTGACGTCTCTGGTAAAATGATGGTTAGGAGTGTGGGATTGAATGGTGATTCAAGGGTATGTGAGGATGATGAAGATCTTGATTGTAAATTCTCTAAGGTACACTTGCATGAAGATACAAGCATTCTATTCTATTTCTGTTATGCATGCTGCTGCTTCCGTTATTGCTGCTGTAGGCAGTAAAAAATGATTTTTAATTTATATTTAACTCTTGTCCTATACAACTTCATTTTGTTCAAATGTAACCTGTAATGTGTCTGCCACCTTTATTGTGTTATCAGGCTTGGGAAGGTGGGCCACTTCTTTCTGTTGATGGGAACTTTGTTGGCATGAACCTTTTTCTGACTATGAGAAGAGCTGTTTTCATACCATGTGGTACAATTCTCAAGCATCTGGAACATTACTGGACATCCCAGCAAAAGAAGACTGGTCGTGTAGAGTCAAAAACTTTGAAGGTTCTCAGGTATGTCTAATTGATGTGTGCCCTTGATTAGTTCACCTACGTTATTGTATCTCATCTCTTCTCCTAAAGATGTTAGGTAAGCCCTTTTGCCACCTCAACAAAAATATTTGCCGACCTTTGGCACGTGTCACAGATTCACAGTTGTCCTGTACTACATTTATCATATATCTTGTGCCAATTTGAAAACTGTATGTTTTTCTTATTGGAGTGTGCATTATGATCATGTTTTCATGAAACATTTTCCACACGACTTGAGGTCCTCATTTAACTATCTTGTTCCTTGCCTATGATTCTATCTATGTAGGTTTTGGCACCATTTTGAGTATTAATGCACTGGTTTGATCCATTTGCCTTTTAGGTTAGTAGTCAACTAATCATTTTTATGTTCTGCAGATCTGGAGCAAGACCCTTAGCTGAGAAATCTAACAGTCATCCAAAAGGTGAACACACAGGCACTGCTTAACATTGTGGTGTTATGCAAATTGTTGCAGTTTGTAGGGGTATGTGTTTAGAAGTGCAAGTTTAGCATTTTCATTTATATATCAACTAGTCTGGCCCTTTCACTTATTGTTAGGTCTAATCAGTTAGCATCATTATTGGGTATGTTCATGCACGTTGCTTAATTCTAATGTTAATTCTTGCTCAGGCTGTTGTCATTATATGACTATTGCTACATCCTGATCATTATTGCAGAATTTAAGTGAATTTACTTTCTGTGTATAGTATTAGTGTATGTCAGTGCTGATCACTTGACCCTGTTGCACCAGTACATGGAGATTTTCTCAACCAGGAACAGTTAGATCTAGTATCCACGGATTATCCTAAGTTACCATAAAAATGCCAGGTAAGTCGGTGCTCAAAGTTCAAAAAAGCGCTAAGCGCTAAGCGAGCGGTGACCCGCCGCTTAGAGCATAAGCGGGCTTAAGCGTACAAAGCGTCCGCTTAAGCTCCGAAGCGTACAAAGCGGCAGCCTCCCGCTTAGCGCTTCAGCGGCCCCTAAGCGACGCTTTTTGGAACACTGTCGGTGCTTCTAAATTTGCTGGCCTTTTACAGCTCTCCTGTGCCACTAACAACTCTTCTACAATGTATATTTCTTTAGCTGGTGTGATTTTGGTTAATACTTTTGAAGAGACTTTTGGTGACATGCATGGTGAAGGTGTCTGGAGAAAATTCGGTGAAAAAGCTTCTAACATAAATGACAATGTTGTTGCACTGGCTTCATTCAATGGTGATATTACAATGATGTGCCATTTACTATTTCGTCTCTATTTTGGTCACAACTAGTTGATAACCAGAATCTTGGTACGCAGGAGAAAGAAGGGTTTTTGCTTGCACAGGGTTTTTTATTGAATGGAATGGATCTACAATAATTTTGACATCAGCGAGCTTGGTTAGAAATTCTAGTGACGATAACAAGATTGTTGAAAACTTGAGGGTTGGTACTCATTGTTCTCTGTGACTACTGTTCCTTTTAAGATGCTGTTAAGTCTCATCACTGTATTATTTGCAGATTGAAGTATTGCTTAAGCTTAACGACCAAGATTTTGTTACAAGATTGCGATTTCCTTGTTCGTTCCACGTGTAAAATCAGTAAGGTAATCCCCTATTTTTTCACGGTGATAGTAAATAACTCCCTACCTTTTTTCATAAGGTGTAATCTGACTGTCCAAAAGTGAGCTTTGACTATAAATTTCCGTGACATTATTTTGCTACATGGTCATGAGAGTATTTTGGAATATGAATCTAACTGTATTGTTCAACCTGTTCGTTTGTGCTTTTGCTGTTGCTGATTGGCAGCGGCTGCAGACCTACCAGCTGAAAATCGGCTGCCTTACCTGGCTGCAGTTACTGTGGCTGCTGCAACTTCACTGCTTGCTGCTGCTAATTTACTGGTTGTCTGCTGCAGCCGCAGCCAGCTCTTCCTAACGGAGCCATTATTTTTTGACAAAACCTAGATATGATTAGATTAATCAATGGTCAGTGCTTGAATTTGGATAGAAAATATTCCTTGTATTCTGAACAAAGAATAGTTACATCTGAATGAGTTGGCTAGCAACAGAAATCACAGCTTGTTCATGTCAACTTGTTAGGCTGGGATTGGAGGCCCTCTTGTTAATTTCGATGGGGATGTCATTGGCATGAATTTCTATGACAAGAGAATAGGAACTCCTTACCTAGACTGGGACGAAATTTGCATAATTCTAGCGCGGTTTGAGACAAAAAGGTATTGCATATAACACATGTTTTTTTGGGTAACATTTTAAGAATCTTGCTTTGGGTGAAGCAAAATATTTTTATTGATATGTTTGACAGTAAACTTGGTGAAGTTGGCAATGACGGTGCACCTTTTTCGTGGAAATTGGATGAGGATGACAAAACTAAGTTAAACAGGTTGGTAGTCGTTATATAGTAAGCTAGGGTTAAGTTCTGGACATATGAATTATTTCATTGAACTCAACTGCAGGTGGCCTGTGCCAATGCCTTGTTGGTGCCTTCCTGAGGATAAATCTGATGATGATGATGAGTTGGGCTTTGTAACAAAATCTGGTCGCAGGAGGAGATACAGTTACTGTCGGGGAAAGAAAGTCGTGCTCTTTTAGATGCAATCACACCTTCGATTGGTATCACCATCTCCATAACCTGTGGCTTGCCGAAGTCTTGTGATGTAACGTTTGTATCTTGGGATTATTTGGTGCTATATTTTGTAATAGCATGCATTGGCGGTTAAGTTGCTCTATGGTACTTGTGAGCTGTTTTGTATCTTGGAATTATTTGGGGCTTGTTTAGATGCAAAAAATTTTGCAAAATGAGTACTGTAGCGTTTTCGTTGTTATTTGGTAAATAGTGTCCAATCATAGTCTAATTAGGCTTAAAAGATTCGTCTCGTGGATTTCGTCTAAACTGTGTAATTAGTTTTATTTTTTATTTATATTTAATGCTTCATGCATGCGTCCAAAGATTCGATGTGACGGAGAATGTGAAAAATTTTGCAAAATTTTTTGCAAACTAAACTGGACCTTGGTGCTATGCTGTTGTGCCGAGTACTGTTTTGGGCACAAAAGAAAATTCAGTTCTAGGTTGCGAGCACTATGCTTAAGAGTAGAACCAATCCTAGCAGCCCTTGATTTTCCTTCCTGAAACATTTTTTTTAAAACAAGCCATTAGCTACTCAGGCCTTATTTAGATTGCAAGTTTTTTCACTCTCTCTTCATCACATCAAATCTTTGGACACATGCATGGAGTATTAAATGTAGATAAAAAAATAACTAATTACACAGTTTGATTGTAAATTACGAGACGAATCTTTTGAGCCTAGTTAGGCCATGATTGGACAATAATTGTCAAATACAAACGAAAGTGCTACAGTGCCAAATACTGATTCCTAACCCTAATCTAAACAAGGCATCAAACAGAAAGGATTCAACATGTATTGCACTTTATTGGTAAAGCTTGTCAGCTTCAATATCTCTGCATTTACTTCTCTTGAAAAAGTAAAGCAAAGCTCAGCTTCTAGATATGTAAACAGTTTTGGGTACTCTAAAACTCACCAGAATGCTGTGCTGATAACGACTTTGGCCAAGTTTTGGAGTCCTGCTATATAGTTTTGTCATTCTCAATGGGATCGGAAGAGCCCAAGTTCTATGTCATTCTCCATCTAAAGAAGAACTAAAAACAAAATGAACAAAGCTTTTAAAAGCAGCAAATGGCCTTCAAGTTCTATGTCATTCTCATGAGGAGCCTCTAGCATTGACATTCCAATAGGAACTTTAACAAGCTTTTCCGCAGCATCCTTATCGACAAAAGTCAGATATTCTGCAAAGCAGATACTTGTCATCGGTACTGAAGAGCTATTGTTAAGGCAAAAGTATACGCAACACATAAAATAATCCAAGAGAAGAGGGCAACAATCCTGAAATTTGAACATAAAAACAGTTCAAGAGAAGAGGCAATAAGTCCTGATCTTTTAGTTTACGTTTGTAATTAGTTGATGGAACATGTAGTGCATTTCATAGTTCATACTTGAGATGGCAGGAATAAAAATCAACTAAGAAGAAAAGTGAAACTGATAGACCCTAAATGAATGCCTTACACAAACTTGTATAACCGCCACAAACTTTTCTTCAAAAACTAGATATTTCAGCAATTTCCGGTTGGTGTTTGGAAAGGATCAAGTATATTCACAAACAGCACCTACATGGAGTGTTTCAGTGTTCCGTGAAAAATGACAATGTACTTAATGGAGACTCTTTTAAGCAGTAGTAAAACACTACTACTAGTCATAGCACATGGTAATCTCATTAGGAGACATTTAGTAGAAAAAAATTATACTAAAATTTGAATACCAAAACACTAGGAGAACCCCACCTCACTAGGAGAAATTTAATATTATGGTTGTGGTTGCCTTTAAAAAAGCTTTGCGAAATATAGGTACCGAAACAGGCTGACTACTTTATCACAAAAAAAAAAAGAAAAATGAAAAAAAGAGGAAAACAAAAGAAAAAGAAGAAACAGGCTGGGCACTGTAACTGTAACTGCATAGCATACAAATGGCAACCAAACTTTAAGGCTGGTAGCGGATTTACTAGCACAGAAGGGCCAACAAGCTTGATATTTCCAATGGCAACATATGAAGGACTTCCAAAGAGTTACTCAAGTAGGCTGATGGCTTATAGGCTTATAGCCTAGGTAGTGAAATGTTTAATCATTTACAGTTCCCAAAGAGTTTAAAAAACAATTCTGAAACAGACATTGCCGCTAGAGGTCTCGTCGCTACTTATTTCTATTAAATCATCTGCTTAATGTGTCCATAATTCCATTAAACCCCTACTCCCTCCGTCCAAAAAAGGATGTCGTTTTAGCTATGAATCTGGACAATGTCGGGACAGAGGGAGTATATGCCAGTCATGTCCTGAGTTATGTATAATCTCGATCATGTACTTTGCTTTTCTAATCCGGTCACCTACCTATTTAGAAATCGAAATCGAATGTGCATGAAGAGGCACTACAATTTTTTTTTTAAAAAACAAAGATCTTTAAGGGAGTCACCTATTCACATTGCAGACTATAAATAGTGTCTTGAACTGTTTAAAATAGAGGCTAAAATACAATCTGATTGTGCACTTGATAGAAGAAATCTGATGGGAAAAAGACATCATTCGGGTACAAATATGAAGACTTTCCTTAGGCCCTGATTCCTGATGCGACAAGGTGTGAGCAGCGCAGGTGACATGGCATTTTTAGAAACGTTGCACTGAAAATGGTTTTACGTTAAGAGCGAAACTTCCGTGTTCTCAGGAGTGCATAAGCAACAATGCAACAATTGTTTATCACAGTCAAGCAAACGTGAGAAATGTGGATCTTCGATCGGTGCTCAAGATGGGAATGGGCCGACCTGGCCCTGGCCTTGGACCTGGCCACGTGGTCTAAGGCCGAGTTTAGGTGCCATGGGTCGATCTATTTCGTCGATCCATTTCCCCTAGGTGCTATGGCCTCGATGGCCCGTTAGGTAGAACTAGCAAATATGTCCGTGTGTTACACTAGAAAAAAAAGTACCAAACATTTAAGAACCAAGGACCGAAATAATACATATCTCTTTATATTTTACTCTTTGTATAAAATTTTGTATAGAATTATGCTTGAGAAGATATTTGTGACTAAACTGAACAACTAACTTTAGATTGTAGTCCACAGTTTGATTGATTGAACCATATCGACTGAGCAAGGTTGTAACAATAAGATACATTTTATTTCGAATTAGAACTGTACCAATAGTTTGGTGATGAAAAAAAAATTTTTTATTAAAGAGAAGTCAAGGGCTTAAAGGCGTATAATATTTTTATATTTATTATTATATTATTATTGATATTTATGTGGACTGACTAAATTAGAACATGAAGTTGAAAAGTGACGATTGAAGTAGATGCTTATAAAGCTTGAAAAAAAACCGGACGAAACCAATTCAAAAAGGGACATAAAAAAAAAGAGCATACCTAGTCCGAACAAGTCTTTGATTTATTAAAGAGAAATCAAGGGCTTAAAGGTGTATAATATTATTATATTTATTATTATATTATTATTGATATTTATGCGGACGGACTAAATTAAAAAATGAAGTTCAAAACTGACGATTGAACTGGATGCTTATAAAGCTTGGAAAAAGAACGAACGAAACCATTTCAAACAGGGATGCATGAAAAAAAACCATACCTAGTCCGAACAAGCCTTCGATTTGATCGTTATTTTTGTTGAAGATATGTATGGTTGGGGCCGCGCTCACGATGGCTACAATGAGCTCGGCACGTTCAGTGCTAGCGCACCAATGGCTTCTTGCTAGGGCTGCAACTGCTGAAAAGCACTGTACCTACAATATTTTTTTATCTCAACCTCACAGCAATTGCTGCTCAAATGGTTTGTTTTAAGATATGCCAAACTTGTCATTTTTTTTTTGTGAGTAACCGATATTATTCTAACTCGTCGAACGTGCGTACGCACAACTAGTATGCCTAGCACAAGAACCGACGCAGGTGCTAGCGCTGCCTCTCTCTTCGTACGAAGCTTTGTAGTTTGCTCCATACTTGTCAATTCCATTCTGGTATTTCGGTGTACCATTGCGGTTCTATATGTATTTATATACAAAATGTCAAAATCACTAATTAAAAGTGTCTATATATATATATATATATATATATATATATATATGACCCTGTTCGCTTCTCTTATAATCCGTCTTTTTCAATTTATTTTTTCAGCCGGAACAGTGTTTTTTTTTTCCAACAAATCAGCCGAAACAGTGTTTCGGCTTGTTTTTTCAGCGAAGCAAACGGGCCTATATATATATTTTTGAGAATCTCAAACTTTATTAACTGGTTTGAGAATAAGAAGTACACACGCCCTCCGGCGGACTTATAGACCAGCAGCCTGTTCATTTGGCTGTAGCTTGTCGTAAACGATCGTAAATTTTCAGTCGGAACAGTATTTTTCTCTCACACAAACCAGTCAGCAGTACTTCTTCACGAACCAGCAACGAAACGAACCAGCCAACCGAACAGGCTGCTGCGAGCAGGCTGCTGCAGCTGTTCGATTGGCTGGTTCGTATCATTACTGGTTCGTTTACGTGAGAGAGAAATACTGCTGGCTGGTTCGTGTAAACAGTGTTTTGCTGAGAGGCTGGCCAGCCATCCCATCCCAGCCGATCGGGACAATGTCTACCAACTGCCTCACACGGAGAGCCTCTCGCTAGCCTATGAGCATCCCATTAGACATCCGACCTTCATGGACAAACTCAATTGAAGTAAAACTTTCTCCTCGTGCCTTGATCTCTTGAATTACATGGCCATAAGGTCCAAGGCCTTTGCCTCGAATATTTCTAACAACTGTGATATTATCACAAGCCACCCTGAATTTTTGTAGCATCAAATCCGATGCCAGCGCTAGGCTCTCTCTACATGCCACTGCCTCCATGATTTCAGGATCAAAAATACCTTCAGTTACCACAACCGAAGCCCCAACAAACATGCCCGAGGAGTCCCTTGCCACTGCTGAAGCTGATGCCTTGCTCGAGTTCTTCGATATGGCAGCATCAACATTTATTTTCATGAAGCCCACTGGTGGAGGGATCCATGGCGCCTTCTGTACATTCTGGCGTTGATGACATGCCCCCGGAGGAGCTGCCTGTTTCACAAGTTCCAGATCCGACAGGAAACTCTTAACAAAACAGCGCGTGGATAGAGGGCTCTGAAAGGAATTCTCATAAACAGCTTGCCTCTTCGCGTACCAAATTGCCCACAAAGTAACTAGTACCCGTGTAAGATCTTCATGCTTCAAGGTAGTTATTATATTATGTAACCAACCTCGAGCATCCTCAACTGGTATGGTGCATAAGTGTTCCGTGACATCCTCCCTTTCCAAAGCCCAAACACACTTTGCCATATGACAATCTATCAAAGAGTGTTTCCATGAGTCCAAAGCGCCGCAAATGGCACAAGTGCTTTGCGCCTTCATATTCCTATGATGCAAGACATCCCCAGAAGGAAGAGATTGTCTAGCTAATCTCCACAGGAACACTCTGATCTTCGACGGCACCTGGACATGCCACAACGCAGTCCATTCTTTTTCATCTGCCTTAGTGCTTGATCTTCCTGCAATACTGTCAGAGCATGCCGTCATATTATTTTTCCTGAGTACTAGCATCCTATAAGCTGAACGGACTGTGAATATGCCATTTTTATCAAAGTGCCAGGCCCAGAAATCACTTTGCCTCCGTGTGCTCAAAGGAATATTAACAATAACTTCCCTGTCCATGGGAGCAAAAAACTCACCTAGCTTTTGCATGTCCCATGACATTGTCGTGGAGTCAATAAGTTCACTGACCTTCTGAGGAAGGTTAGCTCGGACACTCCTCACCGGCCTCAACAGGCCGTCGCGCGGGAGCCAGTTCATAGTCCAGATATCCGTTGCCTCTCCCGTACCAATACGCCGGATCAAACCTTGGTCTAAGACATCTCTGCCATCCAAAATTAACCTCCAAATCCTGGAAGGCGCATTACCAAGCCTAGCTTGTAGGAATTCAGTATCTGGGAAGTAAACAGCTTTGAGGATGCGAGCACTTAGAGAATCTGCACCAGACAACACCCTCCATGCTTGCTTCGCTAACAAAGCTAGATTAAAAAGCTCAATATCTCTGAAACCCAGACCACCGATGAACTTTGGTTTGATCATGTCATCCCAAGCCACCCAACATGTCTTCCGTTTGCCCTCTTTACTTCCCCACCAGAAATTCCGCAAAATACCATTGATATGTTGACACAAACCTCTGGGGAGTCTGAAACATGACATGGAATATGTCGGAATCGCCTGAGCTACTGCTTTGATTAACACTTCTTTACCTCCGGCCGAAAGACATTGTTCCATCCACCCTTGGACTTTATTCCATACTCGATCCTTCAAGTATTTAAAAGTACCAATCGTCGAGATACCCACATCTGACGGCATACCCAAGTATTTCTCACTGAGCGCTCCATTGTGGACATTTAGCTCATTCTTGATCACTTCCCTAATATTTTGACTGCATCCCTTTGGGAAGTGAATCGATTATTTATCCATATTTACCTGCTGGCCCGATGCCCGGCAGTATATATTTAGAACTTCCTTTACCTCCTGTGCACTCTCTATATTTGCCTTGAAAAACAGCAGGCTATCATCTGCAAAAAGTAGATGGCTCACCATCGGAGCTGACGGCGCCACCTTGATTCCCTTGAGCACTAATGATTGATTTCTGGATTTTAAGAGGCACGAAAGGCCCTCTGCTGCCAACATGAGAAGGTAGGGAGAGATAGGATCCCCTTGGCGAATGCCCCTCGAAGGTTTAAAGCTGTCAAGGCACTCACCGTTAAATAAAACTGAAAAGGAAGCTGTAGTCACCAACCTCATTATCATCTCCACGAAAAGCCTATGGAAACCCAATCGAACCATGATAGCTTGTAAATAGGCCCACTCGACGCGATCATATGCTTTCTTCGTATCCAGCTTAAGCGCACAACACCTCATAAATGTTAGCCCACAGGATCACCGGCTCAGTTGAATGAACCACTCACCTGTCTTGCCGAGCACCCGTTAGTGTTGCCGAGCACCTGCTAGTGTTGCCGAGCACGAACAAGCGTTGTCCGTCCCTACACACTATGTCTAGAGGCTGAAGAAGAGGGAGAACAGAGCATACACACACAATACAAAACACCAGCGTTGGCCGAAGCCCTGTATGAAAGATGACAAATTTGAACTCTCTTTACTGAGTTGCCGTGGTAGTCTATTTATACAACTCTATCTATCTAGTCCTAATACAACGTATATGCTGTAACAGTAACTAGATAACATACAGGGCTAACTCTGCGCTGGCCTCTGCATGTGGCTACAGTGCTGCAGGTGAGCCGTGCGGCGCCTACACCTGCAACGGCTATAGTATCACAGCAGGGGGCCTTTTCGACTCCGCATTCCCTTGCTGTGTTCATACAAGAAAAGCAGTAGTTTATTCTAACAATTCTTCACCTAAACCTACTGCTATCCCTTGTATCCCCTCCATACCGATCATCTCCTTCAGCTCCGTGAGTCGAAGACGTCCAAGCGGTTTGGTGAGGACGTTCGCGAGTTGCTGACCAGTTTCGACGAACTCGATGACGATCTGTCCTCCATCGACATAGTCCCTGAGAAAGTGGAACTTCACGTCGATGTGTTTACTCCGGTCGTGTAGAACCGGATTCTTCGCGAGGGCGATGGCGGACTGGTTGTCCACCATCGGTGCTGGTGGTGAGCTTCCACGCCGGTCAGCTTACCCAGCAGCCGGCGCAGCCACACAACTTGGCACGTCGCTGTGGCCGCCGCTACTACTCTGCTTCGCACGTAGATAGCGTCACCACCTTCTGTTTTAGCGATAACCATAATATTGGGGTCAGCCCGAGGAAGACGAGCACGCTAGAGGTGCTCCGTCGTCCATCGATGTCCCCCGCTATGTCTGCATCACTGAACACAGTGAGCTGCAGCCTACTCCCACCGATTTTTGGGAAGATGATCTCATGATCTATCGTCCCCTTGACGTAGCGTAGTAGCAGCTTCACCATAGCCTGATCCTCTCTAGAATCCTCCATGAAGCGACTGACATAGCCCACGACGAACGCAATGTCCGGCCTCATGTGGACTAGGTAGCGCAGACCGTCGATGATGCTCCGGTAGAGTGTTGCATCCACCTTCGCCGCGGTGCTGGCCTTCGTCAGCTTCAGCCGCTCCTCCATCGGAGTCACGCATGGCTTACACTCAGCCATGCTGCTCCGCTCCAACAGCTTGGAGGCATACGCGCTCTGACCGAGCGTGAGTTCCTCCTTCCCCTGTCTTATCTTGATGCCGAGGTAGTAGGAGAGTGCGCCGAAATCGCTCATTCAAAAACGAGCCGCCATCTCGCGTTTGAAGCTGTTGACGTCCTCCGTGCACGCACCAGTGACGATCAAGTCATCCACATACACGCCGATGACGAACTCCTCCTTCCTCCGTCGCCGCGTATAGAGCGCGTGCTCGGTTGCACACCGTTGAAACCCAAGCTCGCCCAGCGTGGCGTCAAGCTTGGCGTTCCATGCTCGTGGGGCCTACCGTAGCTCGTAGAGCGCCTTGCGTAGTTGGAGCACCCTGTGCTCCTCTCCCTTGACGGCGAAACCTGGAGGTTGCCTGACGAAGATTGTCTCCGCCAGCTCACCATTGAGGAAGGCCGATTTAACGTCCAAGTGATGGACGCGCCAGTCCTTTGTTGCTGCCAAGGCTAGTAGCAAACGGACCAACTCCATGCGGGCTACTGGCGCAAAGACCCCCTCGAAGTCTATGCCCTCGCGCTGAACAAAGCCTCGGATGACGAGACACACCTTGTGCTTGACAATGGCACCGAGCTCGTCCCGCTTAACCTTGTACACCCACTTCAGGCTGATCGGACGACATCCTGGAGGTGGATCGATGAGTTGCCATGTCTTGTTTTCCTCGATCGCCTTCATCTCCTCCAGCATCGCCCATCACCAGTTTCGGTCCTGCTTGGCCAGCGTGAACGTGGGTGGTTCCTCTGCACTGACAAGCAGCAGCTCTGTGTCATTGAGCAGCCGACCAGCCAGTCCTGAGGGTCCTGTGCTGCCGACGATGTCATCCAGCCTGCGGAACCGCACCTCCTCACCTTCGTGGTAGGTGTCCACGAACTCAGTGATGTCACTTGGAGGTGAGGCGAACTCGATCAGCGTTGATGGAGTTCCCTGTTCCACCAGAGCGCTCGGCACAGTACCTAAAGTGCTCGTCACCCCAGGTGCAGTGCTCGGCACTACTTCTGGACTTCTCGTCATAACTCCTGCAGTGTTCAGCCACACTGTAGGAGTGCCCAGCCTAAGTCTTGGAGCGGTCGGCACCACTGCAAGATCTCTTGGCTCCACCACGGGAGTGCTCGGCACCCGTTCTGTAGTGGTTGCCGCCACTGCAGAACCTCCCGGCACCACTTCTGGCGTGCTCAACATCCCTTTAGGAGTGCTCGGCACTCTTCCCTGAGTGCTCGGCATCCCTCCCGAAGTGCTCGGCACTACCACAGGAGTGCTTGGCTCTACCGCTGGAGTGCTCGGCACTCCTCCCGAAGTGCTCGGCACATCTTCCCCGGCGTCTCCACCACCGTGGATGACCAGGTGCTCGACGACGAAGGTGTTGGTGAAGCCGCCAGCTTCCCCCGTGCTCTGACTGCTCCAGTCCCAAGCCGCCTTCTCGTCGAACACGACGTCGCGCGAGACAAGCACCTTGTCTCCGCGTGGGTCGTAGAGCTGGTACGCCTTGGTACCCTCCGCGTAGCCCAGGAACACCATCGGTGTGCTCCTGTCCTCCAGCTTGGTGAGGTTCGGGTTCGTCTTCCTGACGTGGCCGATGTAGCCGAATGTCCGAAGAAAGGACACGCTCGGCCTGCGTCCATACCAAGCTTCGAACGGCGTCTTGCCCGTTAGGGCCTTGGTCGAGATCATCGGCTTAGGTGAGTGAACCACTAACCTGTCTTGCCGAACACCCGCTAGTGTTACCGAGCACCCACTAGCTAAGCCGACCACGAACAAGCGTTGTCCGTCCCCACACACTATGTCTAGAGGTTAAAGAAGAGGGAGAACATAGTATACACACAGTACAAGGCACCAGCGTTGGCCGAAACCCTATATGAGAGATGGCAAATCTAAACTCTCTTTACTGAGTTGTCATGGTAGTCTATTTATACAACTCTATCCATCTAGTCATAGTACAACGCACATGCTGTTACAGTAACTAGATAACATGTAGGGCTGACTCTGCGCTGGTCTCTGCATGTGGCTATAGTGCTGTAGGTGAGTCGTGCGGCGCCTGCACCTGCAGTGGATATAGTATCACAGCAGGGGGGATTTTCGACGTCGTCTTTCTTATTGTGTTCACGTAAGGAAAGCAATAAAGTGCAAACACTCAAAAGCTGTAATGATGTTGTCTGTGATTAGCCGTCTCGGAACAAAAGCTGACTGCTCTTCCGATATAATATCAGGAAGACATACTTTCAATCTGTTTGCCGCCGCTTTAGAAGCGATCTTATAGATGACAAAGTGTCTATATATATGCATTAGTGAGTTTTTGCCGTTTAATAAATTATAGCCCACCCTTGACAACACCGTGGGCCCAATAGGTAGCATCGTAGTACGGTAGCAGGCCCAAGATGGAAAGCCAAAGCAACAGGCTAATATTGATATACCGTCTGTTCCGGTGCTCGTTTTTCTTTTTGCTTTTTGTGTGTGATGTGATTTGGATTATTTTACTTATTATTGATTGATTCTAAGCTAATGGACCTGGAGAAGGACTCTATCTCTTGTTGGGCATCAACGCCAACTATTCTGGTAGGACCGGTCTCTTTCCCCGGCACAAACTTGGGATTGTGGACATATTATGTTATGGGAAGTAAACAGCCCGGTTGAAAGATACGTTTTGCTATATAGAAAGTAAAATAAGATTGTGTCTAGTTTATTTTCTATTTGAATTATGATTCATATTCCTATTCAATTTATGCAGGCTCGGAGAGATCTATTTATTCTAACTATCTAGGGTCATATAAGTCTAGACGAAAGAAACTCGACTACCGGTAGTTAGGGGGAGGTGGACGAGAAAATGGATAGAAAAAAAGCCAGAAATTTGCCTCTTTATTATTAATAGGTATTCCCTCCGTCTAAGAAAACATGCAATTCTAGCATAGTGTCCTGTTTTAGTACGCCAAATTTGATTAATTATAGATAAAAAAACTATAAATACTTATGATATCAAATAAATATCATTAGATTGACTACAAAATGTATTTTTATAATAAATTAATTTATAGCCATAATTACAATACTATTCATTAAAAAATTTGGTCAAATGCGGACTACTTTATCTGGCACGCAACCCATAGTTACATATTTTCTTGGACAGAGGGAGTATGGATATAGATATAAATATATATATAGATAGGTTCACCCAAATATTCTTCTATAATCATAAAACATAATACTATCAACACTTTTAGAAAAGATAAGATACAAGATTAAAAATATCATCATAATATATTAAAATTATTAGCAATGCATCTGACGCGGGGTCAAAACTGCGGCAAGCATTGTTGTTCGGATGGTGTCGTCACACGACGGATATGGTGGCTCGGGTGAACCCAAGAACGCAAGAAACACACAGGAGACACAGAGATTTATCCTGGTTCAGGCCAAGTCGGTCCCTACATCCAGCAGCTGAATGATCCTTGTACTCGAGAACACCAAGAAATCTGAGGGTTACACTCGGTGTGTAGAAGGTGGTAGAGTTTGGCTGGGGGCTAGCTCGATGCAAGTCCTATGGTGGTGGTGGTATTTCCGTGTCGCCGGAGTTGTCCCTTCCCTCGCCGGAGAAGGAGACGGTGGAGGAACTACCGGAGCTCCCTCGAGGATTGCTCTGCCCTACAGTGAACAAAGCAGAGAAGGCGGTTAGAGAGGCTCTCTATGTTCTACGGTTGTAGAGTTGTGGAATTGGGATCCCCTCTACGGTCTACGTGCACCGGAGTCCATGGTGGCCTTGCAGCGGAGCGACGTGGACCGAGGCGATGTCTTGGCGCCGAAGAAGCTTGGGGCATCTTCTGCAGTTCTGCCCTGACACACTGAGTGTCAGGTCTTGTCGGCTTGGACTAGCCTCCCCCGGGTGAGACCTTCTGGAGTCTTCACGGTGGAGGCGGAGGTCGGCTCCAGAGGCTGGCGCGTGGGCCCGGAGGTCCACCAACCCCCGGAGGCCATGGGAAGGCTTTGTCTTCTTGTGTCACGCCTCGGACGTGACCCTGTCGGAGGTGTAGCTGGCAGGGGCACGCCTCGGGAGCATCGTCGGGGAGCCCCCGGGCATCAGTAGCCTAGGTGCTCGTCTTCTTGCTCCCGGGCCTTGGCTGGCATCGGTAGCCGGGCAGGAGCCAAGGGTCAGACGCGTCGTCGATGTGCCTAGGGCTCGGGGTAGCCCCCAAGCCTTAGGCCAAAGGCGTTGCGGGGTTAGGCTCGTCCAGACCCCCTGCCGAGAGGGTGCGCGAGCCGTGCCCGGTGGGCACAGCCCTCAAGGCCCCGAGCTATCTCGGGGGGATAGGCCAGGGAGTCTCCAGATGATAGGGAACCACCTGAAACTGAGATTAGACATACCTAGATGTTTATAATCTCGATAGGAGCCCCTGAGCCCTTCGTGGCCTCACTTATCATGATGGCGACGAAGGGCTGAATTTGATCTTATGGTGACCGAACTCTCCTTGGCGGGGATATTTCTGCTGCTAGAGAGAGGTGTCGCCTTGCTTGAGGACTTCACTTGCAAAAACATGAGGATGCTTGGCTCGGCCGCGAAGGGTGAGCGTTAGGGTGTTGGCTCCGACGCTAGTCCTGGCTGCTCGGGTCTTCGACTCGAGTGAGGGCTCAGCTGGCTCGTCTAGGAGCTGCTGACTTAGAGGCCTGGGGGCGCCCCTCCTTTCGATCGAGCTTTGCCGTGGGTCGGGCGATCGTGAGCTCATGGCTCTGGCTCGGGGCCAATCGATCACCCGGAGCACCACGCCCTTCTGGGGACTACGATAACAGGGCTCGATCCTCTTGAGACAGCCTTCTGGGATGACCTTCTGCTATCGTGGATCCAGGAGCACGGAGTGCACCTAGCCTTATGCTGAGGGCCCTCGCTGGGCCCGCTGCTCGGTGACTCTAGACCCAACTCTGGGGAGTTGTTGCTTTTTTAGGGGATGCGCCACCCGTGCCTTCATCGATCAAAGGGTCAGGCTGCTCCATCTGGGGAGCGGGCATAGCCCTCGAGGCTGTTGTGGGGCCTCCTTACCAGCTGGAGGGACGGTGTCTGAGCACATCCCATCTGTTGATGGCTTGCATAGGTGGTTGATGGCGTCTGGGCCGTCGTGCCTGGTGGAGGAGTTAAGGCACGTAGCCCCGGGTCGCTCCGCCCCGTCTGGGGGACAAAACGATAGGGGCCACATGGAGCAGATCCATCAGTGAAGATGCCTTGGCACTTGGGGCAGTTGGATCTGAGCCATCGATGATTGTAGGTGGGCCCTAGGGGAGATGGATCCCCCAAGACCAGGAGGAGGTGTGCGCAGAGTGGGCAACACACGTGCATCGGCAGGAGAGGGTCATAATAGAGTCTGGTCGAGAAAGGAGCACGGGTGTGCCCACCTATCTCATTTCTCTCCTGCTGCTCCCTTGTTCACTCCCCTGCCAAGTCAGCCGCTGTCGCTGCCACTTCCCAACCCGACCGGAATGGCGGAGTGGGACACGTCGAAGGCTGATGGTGAGATACTAGAGGTGGCCCAGGCTTGGTTGATCCTTCCACCCACAGGGTGGGATCTCCCTGACCCGGAGGTGACCGAGCCTGCACCGGGGGACTCGTAGGTCATCTCCTTCATCCACCTCCACATCGCCAGGTTCAAAATCCTAGTGCACCTATTCGTGGGGAGATTTCTCCGTCACTTCGGGTTGTGGCGTCGTGATCTGATGCTGCATGGGGTGACACACCATGCAGTGTTCGTCACCCTGTGTGAGTGCTATTTGGGGATTGAGCCCCACTTCGACCTATGGAGGCGGATCTTCCGCCTGAACCTAAACAAGGACAGCGACGGATGCATGTAGTGGATAGGCGCCGCCGCCATACAGCTGCGCAACAATTTGAAAACAAGGTACCTGGATCTTACCTTCCCTACCTCAGAGAAGGGGTGGCACCGGAAGTGGTTCTACCTCTCTGATCCCGCTGGGTCCCTTCTGGCCTTTTCGTTGGACCGCTTGGGGCCTGTGATGCCACCGTCGTGGAAGAGCTTGCTAGAGGGACCGGCGCTTGAGGTGGCAAAGGGGCTCCTGGACTGGATCACCATGCTAAAGGACGTCGGCCTGACTGGCTGGGTGGTGCTCCAGGAGTTCTTGTTCTGTTGGGTGCTCCCCTTGGCCGCAAGGCTAGCCCCGATGTGGGAGTACATCGGGCTTGGGGACACTTCCTCCGTGGCGAAGGGCCAATTTACGGCGGAGTCAGTGAACGGGCTAGCATGGATGGTGCTGGGCTCCGCCTCAGGGGAACCGGGGGCCGGGGTTGGCCTGGCACCCTTCTCCGTATTCGAGCCGAGGCCCAACAATTTCCCCTACAAAGGGGTGGTCTCGCTCCCCCCCAGCCCTATGGGTGAGGGGGCAAAAATGTTGGTGACGGGTCTTCCTCGCCGCCTGAAGAAATGTCACTCGCCCTCACCCTGGGGGAATCTCCCTCCGCCCGTGCAGCCAGGAAACGCCCTTGTTTGGGCTCCCCTAGGGAGAGCGCGCCGTCGTGGAAGAGGCGTTTTGCCTTGAGGCTCAGCAGGTGAGCCCCTCCCGTGAACTTGGTACCTTCTCTGGTTGGCGGTCAGTCTCCTGACCGCTGAAGCGGCTGTTGATTTTGTAGGGAGCCCCCCATGGTGGGGATCTTTGGCGACACAGTGGCGCCGACGTGCCCGATGAAGTTCCGGGTGTGCCGTCGCCCGTTGCTGCAACCCCGGTAGAATAGGGCGCCATCGCTGAAGGTCACCACGGAGGGGCCACCGGTGGATCTTGAGTGCCAGGTTGGTCCCAGGTGCGTGGTGGGTGGCCCCCTCCTAGAGGGCCTCCCCCTCAAGGGGGGAGAGACCCAGGTTGGGGGCCACCGCAACCGGTATTCCCCCACCTGTGGGGCGCAGGGAGGCTGCCTCTTCGTCGGCGGTGAGGTCTACCCCCGCTGCATCTTCAGGAGGACTCCATGTGTTAGACGACGGCCCGAAGGCCGACGCTTGGCCAGAGCTGATCCAGTGGTGTGAGGCCTTTAATGAGCTGGTCACCTTCTTCTACAACTCCTTCACGGCCATGATTGGGCGCACCGGTGAGTTCTTCCACCACCAGCATGGGCTATACAACACCTGTGAGGCAAGAACTATTTCAAATAGATTCTGTATCACAATATGTGTTGCGGACTTGCCTGAGCTTTTTTGGGCGCCGTTGTTGCAGAAACTCTTGCAGCATTCCCGGAGGAAGTCAGAGCTAGTCTAGGAGTGGGAGAGGTCTACGCCGCTGGTGCTCCCTATTTCCTATGTAGGAGAGGAGAAGCCTCTGCCTACCATGTTGCCTCTTCCTAGCCCTTCACCGCTTGAGCAGGTGGAGGCACTGACGGAAGCGCTTGTCCACGAGCGCGACAGCGCACGGGGAACCCTGGCGCAGGTCGAGTTTGAATTGGATGCAGAGCAGAAGGCCAAGTACGCCATGGAGGCAAGGGCTGAGGTGTCTCAGCAGAAGGCTCTCGAGGCGTAGGAGGCCCGGCGAACGGTCGAAGGTGTCGTCATAGAGCTGAGGGGATGTCTGGGCCTGCTGGAGACCGTTGGGGACACTGCTCGTTCCAAGTTCTATGAGACCCGACGAGTCACAGCAGGTACATCCTTGCCTTCCCTTCTCTCCCTTGCCTTCGGGGCGGGGTCATTCTGCTCTTGGCTCCATTAACTCAATTCTCACCTTTGTCTGATGCAGGGCTGCGGGCGGAGCTGGCAGTTGAACGCGGCAAGGCCCTCTAGTTTGAGGAGGATGCAGGGAAGCTGCGCATAGAGCGGGATCGCCTATGGGGCGAGCTACGGGCGGAGTCAAAGGTGTCGGTGGAGAACCAGGCCACCCTGGAGGAATGCAGGCGGCAACTTGACGCGATGCGGGCGAAGCTACAGAAGTTCATCGCCGGCATAGAAGAGGTGTGTGCCGCCTTTCTACCGCCCCTTTGGAGGGAGGGCCTGATCTTGCTAGTCGATTGCACGCCCTCATGCCACACGTTCCTCGGGCCGTCGTGAGCGTGATTCACCAGGGGGCCAGCACAGCCCTGACGCTGACAAGGCTTTGGCACCCCGACATCGACTTGAGCCTCATCATGAGAGGCACGCCTGAGAAGACCTTAGAGAAGAAACTAGAGGAGACCGAGGAGGCAGTTGCCCCCTTCGTGGACACCACGGCCAGGGTAGTCGACAACAGGCTGCTGCTGACGGACAAATATCCCGATGAAGACGGTGCTCCTGCTGGCCCTCCGGTGCCCCCTGGACCTGCGTGATGAGATTTGATTGTAATAACTTGTTGTTGGACTTGTGCAGGGGGATTGTTTCCCCCTTTCCTAGACACTTGTGATGTCCGTGGTGCGCGCGCGTATCCACTAAATCTTTGTGCTTCCGTTTTTTGTTTTCTCCCTGTGCTGGGTTCATCTCGGTGGGGTGCATCAAAAAGGTCTAGGCCCTTGTTTGGGTTTTGGTAATTAATGACAACACTTGTGGACTAACTTCTCAATTTGAGTGTGTGAAGGAAAGTTGGTTTAGTTCACAAGAATGTTGATATGGATTTGATGTTTAGCATGTTGGAATGCTCAAATCAAGCATAGCAAGCAAGTGAAGACCAAAGCAAGACTTGGCTATGATGGACCGTGTGCAACGCGATGGTGAAGGGCAAGCTAGGGGCTTGGCGCCGATGGACCAAGGCGATGGTGAAGGGCAAGCTAGAGGGCTTGGCGCCGAAGGACCAAAGCAACGGTGAAGAGCAAGTGAGTCTAAGGTCGATGTACTTGAAGTCTATGTGGTGGTTTGGGTGATCCACATCATCTATATTGATCAAGCGAAAGTTTCATGGTTATATCAAGTGGCTTGGTGAAGTTGTTGGACAACTCTTTCCTTGCAAAGATTAATTTGTGTGAAATTGGATAAGTGGAAGGCAAAGGTATGAAACATAGGTTGTTTCATTTTACCGGCTATGAGGTGTTGTAGGGTCGAGTTGGCGGACTAGAGGGGGGTGAATAGTCCTTTCTAAAACTTAATTGCACTGGCTAACTGAAACAAATGCGGAATTAAGACTATTGGTCTAGCCAAGACTATACCTCTCTATCTATAAACTCTAGCACCTTATAAAAGATCATAAACAAGCAAAAAGGTGCCTTCCTAGCAAGAGCTCACCTACTCAATTCTAGGAGCAAGGTCACACAAACCTATGCCACTAGTACTTTGCACACCGGGGAGCACCTACACAACTAGTAAGCAAAAGCACAAATCTCCTAAGCTCACTAGCAATGCTCAATAACAAGGCTACACAAGCCAAATTAGAGAGTGCAAATTACTTAGCTACACAAACTAAGTAATGTGACTAACAAGGTTACACAAACCAAATTAGCCACGCAAGGGGAGCTACTTCTATGCTACACAAGCAAGAAGGTAACTAGCTAGCTACACAAGCACAACTAGTTACAAGAGCAACTACACAAGCACTATGAATATGAATGTAAATACAAGCTTGTGTATCGAAATGCAAACCACTGAGAAGATGTAGACAATGTTGACACGGTGATTTTTTACCAAGGTTCACTTGGTTGCCACCAAGCTAGTCCTCGTTGTGTCGACCAACACCTTGGTGGTTCCTCGGTTTATGGCTCCCAAAGCCAAGCTTCCCCAAGGCACCGCAAGAACCCACACACAAGTGTGGTAACTCAATGACACATTCTACTAGAGTTGCTCTTCGTTATCCCTGCGGGGTGAGCACAATCCCCCTCACAAATCTTCTTCGGAGCCACGCACAATCTTCTTGCGTGCTTCGACGGAGCCATGAGCCACCAAGCCGTCTAGGAGGTGGCAACCTCCAAGAGTAACAAGCACCACCGGCTTGCAACTTAAACACCTAGTGCCACTTGATGCAGCCTCATGATGCAATCGCACTAGAATCGCTCACTCACTAGATCCGATGAATGCTATCAAGCATGAGTGAGTTAGAGGGCTCCCAAGCACCACCACATAAGCCACCAAGGCTATAGTGTGCTCAGCAACCAGCCCAAGGTTGGCCAAGGTGCTATTTATAAGCCCCTCCATGAAAAGAGCCATTGTACCCCTTCACTGGCACAACTCGCACTCACCGAACGCGCCGGTGCGTTTGACCGGACGCACCCAGCCAGCGTCCGGTGCCTCGGCCATTGCCACGTGTACTAGTTGTTTGAAACTAGCCGTTGCCACCAATGGCTACTCCACACGCACACAGTACACAACCACTGACCGGACGCAGCAGTGTCACATCGGACGCAGCAACGCCAGAGTCCGGTGTGTAACAGAGAGCTCCTAGAGCGCTCCAAACGTGACCGGACACGTCACGTGAACCACAACTGGACGTAGGCCATCATTCGCTACTCCCTAACCTCGTGATGCCCTACCATACAAGCGTGACCAGACGATCAACAGTGATCGCCTGGCATCCAGTGCTCTGCGTCCGCTCCTCAACAGAAAAAGACCGGACATGCCGATGCTCCTAGAGCCAGCGTCTGACGCCGAACCCTAGTGTCGCCTTCACTAGAGCCACTGACCGGACACGCCTGGCAGAGTCCGGTCCTACCCCGGCTAGCGTTCGGTCACTCACAGTGACCTCCTATCACCTCCTTTTCTTCACCAACTTCTTCTCCTTTGCAAATGTGCCAACACCACCAAGTGTACACCATCATGTGCAAGTGTGTTAGCATTTTCACAACCATTTTTCAAAGGATTAGCCACTCAACTTGCCATGCCACTTGATCCTAGCACGTATGCAAGGTTAGATCGCTCAAGTGACACTAGATGACCGATATGCAAACAAGTTTGCCCCTCATGATAGTATGACCATCTATCCTAAACCCGATCATCAACTTCTCTACACACCTATGAACGGTGAAATGGAAATGCCCTAGGTTATACCTTTGCCTTGCGCATTCCACTCCATCTCCTTCGATGTTGATGCAACACATGCACCAACCAATCACCAAATGATATGATCCACTTCATATCATCACATGACCGTATTGGTTCATCGATCTTGACCTCACTTGCTCTTCACCGTTGCCTTGGTCCATTGGCGCCAAGTCCTCGACTTGCCCTTCACTCTTGCAACTGGTCCATCGAGCCAAGCCTCATCTTGATT
Source organism: Miscanthus lutarioriparius (assembly GCA_904845875.1). Taxonomy (NCBI): domain Eukaryota; kingdom Viridiplantae; phylum Streptophyta; class Magnoliopsida; order Poales; family Poaceae; genus Miscanthus; species Miscanthus lutarioriparius. The sequence continues at coordinate 134,172,268 of CAJGYO010000002.1, forward strand.
TTCTCCACCTTGGTCACATGACTCCATGTCATGTCTCATATGCAATGAGCTCCTTCATCATCACATGTGTGAGCTTTGCACCAAGTTCAAGCCATCTTCACCGTCATGGCATATGTTGCTCACACACATATACTTGTGGACTAATCACCTGTGTATCTTACATCAAACACAATTAGTCCACCTAGGTTGCCACTCAATTACCAAAACCAAACAAAAACCTTTCAATCTCCTTCTTTTTGGTAATTGATGACAACTCTACAAAGATATGGAAATTAAGCTCTTTTGGATTCATGTTGCTTGCCCAAACAATTTTACCATGTGTAAGGATATGGACAAGTTTCATGAACTCAAATTGGTAGTATTAGCTCCCCCTACATATGTGCTAAGAGTTTGTATTTGAGGCTTGCACATATGCATAGATTAGAATTGTGTGAGAGTAATCACTACCAATGATGCTAAGGTGTATAGAATAAACCTTTGAAGTGTGATACCAATCGGAGTTTGCACTTTTAAGTTCATCCTTAGCACCATGGATAGCTAGATGTCACTTGGAAACAAAAACACTAGATACCCCATGAGATCAACATTAGAATCAAGGTACTAGCAATACTTGAAAGCAAACCAAGTGACTAGCTATCATCCTATGCATTCTAGTTTTTCATTTCATCATTCAAGTTCTACAACTAGCATACACCACACAAGCATGCATATCAAAATTTTAAAAACTTATGCAATGCAAGCAAGCACATGAATATGCACACATCAAATGCAACCAATCAAGGTTCATGAGCTTGCTCCCCCTACTTGTGTGCTTCTTTTGTCCAAGAATTTTGATCCTTCGCTTTTCCTTAATGTTGCTCCCTCTTTGTCCATGTCCATGTCCAAATCAACTACCTCTCCATGTTTCGACTACCTCTCCATGTTTTTGTCCAATCTCTCCCCCAAAGCTCAAAAGCTTTCATATATCTTTGTACAATCTCTCTCCCTTTGTCATCAATTTCCATAAAAGTTGTGCTTCTCATTGATGCAAAGGCTTGCATTGGGGTAGATGGTTGAGGCTTGAATCTTGCATTTTTTATGGACATTACCACAAATGTTGGAATGACATTACTTGTATTGCTCTTGAGATACCACATAGGATCTTTGACCTTGATACCAATCGGTGGGGCTCCTCCTCCTATGTCATAGCATGGGTCATTCACTTGATAATCTTGAGCTCTTGTGTGTGTGAGGGAACATGCTTCACTTGATGATCACTTAAAGTTGAGGATCACTTGTGGAACCATCGTCTTGTATGGTTGATATCATGTGATACCACTTGGAGGAATTTTCAAGCATGGAACCACTTGTAGGATTTGTCAATGAGAATTACTTCTTGAACATTTGCTATCTTCATGAGTACCACTTGTAGGATATCACTTGTAGATTATGATCTAGACACCACTTGTAAATACCACTTGAAGGAACAATTTGAGTCTAGATACCACTTGAAACAATCAAGATATCCATTTGCATTGTTATCTTGTGCTTGTACTCATATCATTGTCATGAGCTTCTACTAGTTCACTTGTTCTAAATTGATTTGCCTAAGTTTACAAGTCCGGTTTGATCCAATGACAAGCTTCTTCACACCTCATACTAAGGGTTATCTTGCTAATGTTGTACTTGTCACTTATTAGCAATCCAAAATAGATCAAGTACTTGGGTTCACTAGCTCATGAACAAACTCATATACATACCACTAGATCATTTATACATTCAAGCAATAGTGGTAGGCTATGAATTTAAACCTTTTCATTTGTTATACAAGATCCTAATAAGCATGTACTATATGCACTAACCACATACTAGTAAGGGACGAAATGATCATGCACATTACAATGATACCTTTGCTATCTTAGAGTAGAGGATAGTCACATAGATTCCAATTCATTACTCCAATAGCAATGTGAAGTCTAATTTATAGCTTGGTGAAGACTTATCTTCAATAATGAAATCCATTCTTCACCCATATAAAATAAAAATCACTTATGATCAAGTGCACTATCTCTTGTTGTGGTTGGCTTGCTTTATCTTTTGACCAATGCTTGTATGAGAGAACTATTTAGAATACCACTTGAATTGTCATGAGTAGTTCTCTTTTGGGTGTTGCTTGCTCTCTAGATCAACCCTTTTGATTTCTTTAACTAAGCATCTCAAATGTTCCTTGGATCACCACTTCTATGTTAGCCTTCCAAGTCCCAAACTTGGTTTACCTACCAAAGGCGGCAAGCCCCTACCAAAGGGAGAAGTGACCTCTCTCCAAAGAACCATTTTTGACACTCACTTGAAAAGTCTTGATTGATTGATCCAAGTAATGGACTTAATTTGATGAGTAACCTTGAATCCTTCTTTAAGTCATTTTCTTTTTACTTATCTAAGTCATTTTCTTTCTACTAAATGATTTTCAATCATCACTAGAACTTAAACTTCATCTTTATCTTGAGTTTGATCTTGCTCTTCAAATTTGAGTACCAAATATGTACACCAAGTACATTCCACAATCAAATGGCCTTGTACTCAATACTTGTCATGCTTCTAGATCAATCCAAAACCAAACTTAGGTACCTCAAACACTTGTAAATATGTTTCCAACTTGAGAGCCTTTCAATTAAAGTGACTCTTGATCTATCCAACAATTATCACTTTTCTGGCAGATTATGTACCCTTTAAAGAATAATTCATATCTCCCAATGTACAGATCCAAATACCACAAAATTTGGTGGATATGTGCATTACTAAGTCATATAGCATATGTAAAAATTTGAGCTTCATTTGACATTTATATTGCTACCAGATTTCAAATCTTCTACCATTGCTATATGCTGAAAACTGCTGCACTATAGCTGACAAGATCTACTCCAAAACTGAAGCATCTCTTATCTAATTCTCATGAAATTTGTACAGCACCTTATACCATAAGTTTACAGAATTCATACCAAATTTCAAGCCAATCTAAATAGATTTGATCACTCAAACATGGCTAAGATCACAACTAGCTCAGATTTTTAATAATGGACATATTTTCAATACTTGAGCTATTCTTCGTCAAATTGAATCAAACTTGAAACTAACTTGATTGAATACTTTCACAAGACATATATCTATTCAATCCACTTACTAAAAGTCATCTCATGAACTTATCCAACTCAAATTAATCCAAACTTGATTACTGAGCATTTATCCATTCAAACATCTCATAGCAAGCAACATTGCATATTTATCTAATTCAATCAATTCATATGCACCCAAATAAAATGATCAACAAGAGATATACCTTGGTTAACTCATGATCACTCAACTAGCAAGCTTCAACTCAAATATTTGCAAGTTATCAAATAATTCCAATAAATCACCACAACTTGAATCATAACACTTGTATGTTGATAGCACTTGGACTTCACTTGTTTTGACTTAGCATTGGGATGGGATATGCAATAATCTTCATTACTTGACTCAACATATGATAAACAATATGAGATCAATTGAATCAAGTCTCCAATGTCATGGTACCTATAAACAATCATCCACTTTTTGATGGTACTCAAACTAGTTTGTGTCCTCTCAAGTTAGGTGCAATATACTTAGGCGAAGCCTTAGTATGAATAGCGGGATGTTTTGTAGTAGCAACTATAGAGATATCATTACCATCCTTTCTAAGCACAATATTATCATCAATTGAAATAAGCTTAGAATTGTTACCTAGGGGATATGAATGGGCCATGTGTCCCCTTTCCCGGCATGAGTACCACACTCTCTTTGCTTGAGTCTTTTCTTCCTTGCTCATATTGTGCTTCTCATTGCCTAGCCTCTCATGAGTTGCTTGAGCCTTCTTCTCAAGCTTGGTAGGACACCCTGAGGCAAAGTGTTCTATATCTCCACACTTGAAGCACTTGATGTGAGCCAAATCTTTCTTCTCAATTTGATTCTTGCTCATCATCTTGGCATCTTGAATTTGCATTGGATGCCTTGCTCTTCCACCCCTTCTTGTTTTCTTCTTCTTCTTCATCAAGTCACCATCATCTTCATGGTTGATCTTGATTTGCTCTTGGGGTGTCGTCTCTTACTCAACTTGTGGCTTTGGTTGAGGCTCTTTTTGTTGTTTCACCAATTGCTTGGTTGGGCACATTGAGGTAAAGTGACCCCAATGCGGCACTTGAAGCACTTGACATGCTTGAGCCTCTCTTCTTCTTTCTTCAACTTGAGCTTTTCTTTGTTGGGGCAACCATTTGCAAGATGTCCCACTTCATGGCATTTGAAGCACATAAAATGAGATAGCCTTTCTTGTTCTTGCTTCTTCACCTCTCTTTCATATCTTCTCTTGCCCCATCTCTTGCCTTTGATCTTGCTCTTATTGAAGCTTATGCCACTTGTGTCATCTTGGCTTCTTTGTGTGTTGACTTTGCTTGTCTTGAAGCCGAGACCACTCTTTTCACCATAGCCTCTTTGATTGCTCAACATAAGCTTGAAGGTGGCCTTTGAGTTGTAGCATCTCTCCAACTTATTGCTCAATTTCTTCACTTCACTTTTGAGCTCATTGTTCTCCTTCAAAAGGTTAGTCTCACAAGACATAGAAGTAGAACAAGCATCTATTTATGAAGGACATGGCATATTTAATAAATCATCACAAGAGGTGGATACATGCTTCTTCTCTACATCACATGGGTTAGCAACATTATGTGATTGATCATTTGACCCAAATGATGAGCTCTCACTAGTTTTAGTTTCTTCATTAGAAAGCTTTTTAGTGAGTAAAGCATGATCTTGTACCAAGTTATCATGAGTAACACTAAGTTCCTCATGAGCTAATTTTAGCTCCTCATGTGAACAAGTAGAGACATAAAGTAGATGCTTTTGTTGTTCACATGTGGTCTTTAGAAAAGAGTTTTCATCTTTCAATTTCTTTGTTTTTTTCATCTCCTTTTCTAAAGCCATGGTGAGTCTACATACAAGCTCAATTTGGAGCATCACAATCAACAATCACACCACCAATAGATACCTTTGCGTCACCATGTGACATGAAGCAATGTGGTGATGTTGGAGAGCTTGTAGAAGCATCACTCTCATATCCAGAGCATGAGCCATCATCATCATCATCAAGTGTGCATGGAGTATCATCATCATTTTCATCACTTATGGCATCATCATCAATCTTGTCAAATGATCTTATGGTATAATCATCATTATCATCACTTGACCATGAGGTGGAGCAATCCTCCACAATCATCGAATTGTGGTCATGCTCAACATCCTCATGTGCCTTCTCCTTAGGCTCATCATCATCATCAGAGATCGCTCCATATTTCTCATTGAGACGAATCCAAATCTCATGGGCGGACTTCAAGTCCATGATCTCACCAAATATGCTATCATCCATAGATTGATAGAAAGTATTAGTAGCTTGGCAATCGAGATGTAGGCATTTCTTTTGTGCTTGAGTTGCATTCTTTCTATCAATTGCACAAGAAAAGCCCACATCTACGATCCACCACATTTGAGGAGAAATAAACTTAAAATTGCATGTCATCTAATTTCTCCACCGTGCAAAGTGTGTGCCATAAAAAATGTGTGGACACTCAACATCTAGTCCATAAGCCGTCATCCTCTCGGGTCGGTGAAGACCACAAATGAGAGACCAAGCTCTGATACCACTTGTAGGGTCGAGATGGTGAACTAGAGGGGGGTGAATAGTCCTTTCTAAAACTTAATTGCGTCGGCTAACCGAAACAAATGCGGAATTAAGACTATCGGTCTAGCCAAGACTACACCCTCTATCTATAAACTCTAGCACCTTATAAAAGATCCTAAACAAGCAAAAAGGTGCCTTCCTAGCAAGAGCTCACCTACTCAATTCTAGGAGCAAGGTCACACAAACCTATGCAACTAGTACTTTGCACACCGGGGAGCTCCTACACAACTAGTAAGCAAAAGCACAAAGCTCCTAAGCTCACTAGCAATGCTCAATAACAAGGCTACACAAGCCAAATTAGAGAGCGTAAATTACTTAGCTACACAAACTAAGTAATGTGACTAACAAGGTTACACAAATCAAATTAGCCACGCAAGGGGAGCTACTTCTATGCTACACAAGCAAGAAGGTAACTAGCTAGCTACACAAGCACAACTAGTTACAAGAGCAACTACACAAGCACTATGAATATGAATGTAAATACAAGCTTGTGTATCGAAATGCAAACCACCGAGAAGATGTAGACAATATTGACACGGTGATTTTTTATCAAGGTTCACTTGGTTGCCACCAAACTAGTCCTCGTTGTGTCGACCAATAGCTTGGTGGTTCCTCGGTTTGTGGCTCCCAAAGCCAAGCCTCCCAAAGGCACCGCAAGAACCCACACATAAGTGCGGTAACTCAATGACACGCTCTACTAGAGTTGCTCTTTGCGATCCCCGTGGGGTGAGCACAATCCCCCTCACAAATCTTCTCCGGAGCCACGCACAATCTTCTTGCGTGCTTCGATGGAGCCACGAGCCACCAAGCCATCTAGGAGGTGGCAACCTCCAAGAGTAACAAGCACCACCAACTTGCAACCTCACGATGCAATCACACTAGAATCGCTCACTCACTCGATCCAATGAATTCTATCAAGCATGAGTGAGTTAGAGGGCTCCCAAGCACCACCATATAAGCCACCAAGGCTATAGTGTGCTCAACAACCAGCCCAAGGCCGGCCAAGGTGCTATTTATAAGCCCCTCCATGAAAAGAGCCGTTGTACCCTTTCACTGGGCACAACTCGCACTCACTGAACACGCCGGTGCGTCTGACCGGACGAACCCAGCCATCGTTCGGTGCCTCTACCACTGCCACGTGTACTAGTCATTTGAAACTAGCTATTGCCGCCAACGGCTACTCCACGCGTGCACAGTACACAACCACTGACCGGAAGCAGCACAGTGCCACACCGGACGCAGCAACGCCAGAGTCCGATGCGTAACAGAGAGCTCCCAGAGTGCTCCAAACACGATCGGACGCGTCCGGTGAACCACAACTGGACGTAGTCCAGTGTCCGGTGCTCCCTGACCTCGTGATGCCCTGCCATGCAAGCATGACCGGATGATCAATAGTGATTGCCCGACGTCCGGTGCTCTGTGTTCGCTCCTCAGCAGAAACAGACTGGATGTGCCGGTGCTCCTAGAGCCAGCGTCTGACGCCGAACCCTATCGTCGCCTTCACTGGAGCCACTGATCGGACGCGCCTGGTAGAGTTTGGTCCTACCTAGGCCAGCGTCGGGTCACTCACAGTGACCTCCTATCGTCTCTTTTTCTTCACCAACTTCTTCTCCTTTGCAAATGTGCCAACACCACCAAGTGTACACCATCATGTGCAAGTGTGTTAGCATTTTCATGACCATTTTTCAAAGGATTAGCCACTCAACTTGCCATGCCCCTCGATCCTAGCACGTATGCAAGGTTAGATCACTCAAGTGGCGCTAGATGACCGATATGCAAACAAGTTTGCCCCTCTTGATAGTACAGGCAAACTATCCTAAACCTAGTCATCAACTTCTCTAGACACCTATGAACGGTGAAATGGAAATGCCTAGGTTATACCTTTGCCTTGCGCATTCCACTCCATCTCCTTCGATGTTGAGGCAACACAAGCACCAACCAATCACCAAATGATATGATCCACTTTATATCATCACGTGATCGTATTGGTTCATCGATCTTGACCTCACTTGCTCTTCACCGTTGCCTTGGTCCATTGGCGCCAAGTCCTCAACTTGCCCTTCACTCTTGCAACTGGTCCATCGAGCCAAGCCTCATCTTGATCTTCTCCACCTTGGTCACATGACTCCATGTCATGTCTGATATGCAATGAGCTCCTTCATCATCACATGTGTGAGCTTTGCACCAAGTTCAAGCCATCTTCACCATCATGGTATATGCTGCTCACACACATGTACTTATGGACTAATCACATGTGTATCTTACATCAAACACAATTAGTCCACCTAGGTTGTCACTCAATTACCAAAACCAAACAAGGACCTTTCAGGTGTGTAGAGAAGATTTAAATAGCCAGGTTTAGGATAGATAGCCATACTATTAAGAGGGGCAAACTTGTTTTGCATTATGGTTATCTAGTGCCACTTGTGAGATCTAACGTCGAGGTACGTTTAGTGGTAAGTGGTGAAAGTTAAAAACCTTTGTGAAAAGTTTGTCAAAAGCTAAACGGTGGTGAAGTTGAAATGATCCTCTTGTGAGTGATTGTCTCTTGGTGTTGGCTATCTTTGAAAAAGGTTTTGAGAGCGCTGGGACTAACTTTGAGTTGCTTTGGAACTCTCCATTGTGGTGTGGAGTAGCCATCCAAAGTAAAGGAGGTGATGCGCTTGGTGGTGTGTTTTCTGGGCAGCCGCGGACTGTCCATGATCTTCTGCTGGACTGTCCGCCGGTCACTCCTAGAAAACCAAACATATTGGATTCAATCTGTTCTTGACTGTCTCGGTAATGGTGGATAGTCTAGCCCTGGGTGGCCGATAGTCTACCGGTCTTTTTCTTCAGCGAGTAGAGTTGCTGATGTTGCTGCTCAGTGGTCTAATGATCAACGATGGACAGTTGGTGAACTAGCGGCGGACAGTCCGCCGGTCTTTTCTAGCAGCAAGCAGTGGTGCTGGACACTCTGTCCAGTGAGCCGTGATATAATGGCGGACTGTCCAGGCCCCTGTGGTGGACAGTTCGCAACTCTAGTTTTTGAACATAATGGCTAGTTTCTGATAACGGCGGATAGTCCGAGGCTTGTACTGCGGACTGTCCGTGAATGTCGAATCAGTACAGTAACGACTAGTTTTTGGGTGCTCCTCTATATATAGTGGGGTGCCCGGTTGGAGAGGGTTCTCTTGGCCATTCCAACAGCATACTCTTTGGGAGAGAACCTCTCTAGCACCTCCTCTCATACTCCTTGCTTGAGGGCAACATTTGGAGAGTGAGTGTGCTCCACTAGTGCGGATCTTTGTGTGAGAGATTGCTTGTGGCACTAGGTAGTCGTCGTGTGGGCGCGGTTGCTTGTTACTCTTGGAGCTTGCCGGTTCCTAGACGGCTTGGTGATTCTGTCTCCATGAAGCATGCAAGAAGATTATGCGGTGCTCCAAAGTTGGCATTGTGAGGGGCTATTGAGCTCATCCCCGCTAGAGGAAGGCAAATAGCATCTCTAGTAAAATTGAGGCGCGCAAGAGTATCTAGTTGATTTGGCCGGCTCAAGGTTTAGTGCTCAAGAGGAGCCTACCTAGTGAGGTAGTCCGAAGCTTGCGGGCTTGGAGTTAACAAGAGGAGCGGCAATCCTAGAACTGGCCTCACCATGGACTAAGTGACCGGCAAGTCACCAAACCACGTAAAAACATCGTGTGTCGTCCTCTACATTGTGGTTTGCATATCTCAACACAAGTTTACTTCATTGCAATATTTCATACTTGTGTTGTTTAGCTTGTGCCTAATTGTTTACTGCCTTATCACTAGCATGTGTAGGAGCTCCCATGCGCTTACTCTTGTTCTAGTTGGTTAGATTGTTTGATCTTGCCAACTAGAATTGTGTAGGAGAGCTTTCTCTAGCTTGGTACCCTTAGTTGCTCTTTAATTCTATCTTTTGTAAGGGTGCTAGCAAATTTTAGATAGAGGGATGTAGTCGAGGCTAGACCATTATTTCTCTTCTGCATTTAATTTGGCTAGCTCTCACGATTAATTTTTAGAAACGACTATTCACCCCCCTCTAGTCGGCCATCTCGATCCTACAAGTGGTATCGAAGCTTGGTCTCTCGTTTGTGGTCTTCACCGACCCGAGAGGATGGTGGCTTATAGGCTAGATGTTGAGTGTCCACACATTTTTGATGACACACACTTTGCACGGTGGAGAAATTGGATGACATGCAATTTTAAGTTTATTTCTCCTCAAATGTGATGGATAGTAGATGTGGGCTTTTCTCATGCGATTGATAAGAAGAATGCAACTCAAGCGCAAAAGAAATGCCAACATTTCGATTGCCAAGCTACTAACATTTTCTATTAATCTATGGATGCTAGCATATTTGGTGAGATCATGGACTTGAAGTCCGCTCATGAGATTTGGATTTATCTCAATGAGAAATATGGGGCGATCTCCGATGATGATGATGAGCCTAAGGAGAAGGCACATGAGGATGTTGAGCATGACCACAATTTGGAGATTGTGGAGGATTGCTCCACCTCATGGTCAAGTGATGATGATGATAGATCAACTACAAGTTCACTTGACAAGGATGATGGTGATGCACCAAGTGATGCAAACGATGACTCTACCTCAAGCTCACTTGGCAACAATGATGATTGTTCATGCATCATGACAACATGAAGGTAAACATTAGTTGTGATGTAGTTGACCATGCATACACATATGATGAGCTTGTAGATGTTCTTAAGGGCATGACAATTTATGTTGAAAATTTAGAGACAAAATTGACAAACATGGAACATGAAAATTTCACTTTAAAGAACTCATGCAAACATACCGAGCATTTACTTGACACGTTTGTATGTAAGCTTGAGACACTAAAATTGACTCATGAGGTTCTTTACCAAAAACATGAGAAGCTTAAGAAAGACCATGATTTTCTCACTAAGAGCATTTCCAAAGAAGAAATCAAAATTGATGAAAGCTCATCATGTGAGTTGTATGGTCAATTGCAATATGTGGCTAACCCTTGTGTTGTAGGCAAAAAGAATGTATCCACCTCTTGTGATGATTTGTTAGAAGTACCTTGTTCTTCATATTTGGATATTTGGTCTTCTTCTATGCATCGTGAGACTAACCATGTAGAAGAAAACAATGAGCTAAAAGATGAAGAAACAAAGTCAAGTGACAAGGTGGATTATTATTGGAGAGCCACAAGAAATTTGGCAATATGAATGGCATCGCCTACAACAACACAAATATCAAAGGCAAAAGATGGGGCAAGAAGAAGTATGAGAAAGAGATGAGAAGATTAGAAGATGAAAAGCCTTCTCACTACTTGTGCTTCAAGTGCCACAAGGTTGGTCACTTGGCCATGAGTTGCCCTAACAAGAAAAGAAAGAGGCCACAAGACTCAAGTGAAGATGAGTCAAAGAATTCCCAAATGCAAGCAAATGTCAACCATAAGGTTGATAACAAGTTGGGAAAGAGGAAAGTAAGAAAAGGAGGAGGAAGAAGAAATTTGAACAAAGACTTCTTCTTTGATGAGTACTATCAATGCCATAACAAGGGACACATTGTAAAAAGTAGTCCCAAAGGTAACAATCCTAAGCCAAGTTCAATTCATGAAGATTATTTGCTTAGGAAGGTTGGCAATGGTACCATGAAGGCTACAATTGCTAATCATTCTCTTGTGCATGCAAAGGCAATTTGGGTGCCCAAGCATGAAGTGACTAACATGAGAGGACCCAACATTGTTTGGGTACCATCAAGCAATTGAATGATTTAGTAGATACCATTGTGGCATTGGAAACTTGGTGTATTGATTTACTATTTTTCATCAACATGAAGCCAAGTTTGAATCGATGAATTTCATATCTTAAACTAATGCTACACCATATGTTGTTTCATGAGCAAGCTATACTAGTGATTGATCACATCTTGATGCAACAAGTTCAACTCTGACAAGATAACAACCCAAGAGCGTGTGAAGAAGCTTGAAGGAGGATCAAACCAAACTTGAGTCATTTCGATGATATTTGTGTTTGGAAGCTCAGGAAAGTGCTCTATGTCAAGCAAATATGATGTAACTCTTACTTATTGTTACTTGATGAATTGGCCAAAATTGAAAGCATCTAGGCCATGAAGATGGATGATCCGAGGATTTTATCATGGATTTATCATACTCATTGATTTTCACTTGGAATTCTTATATACTGGATCATCCCTTCTCTTCAACCGGTGGTATGAAAATTTGGTTGTGCATTTTCTTAACATACCATATTAGTATGACTTTAGGTGCATGTTGCTTACCATAAGTTCATATTCTTGATCATGCTTGTTTTACCTTTTTGTCAAAATATTGCCTATTTGTTGTTTGAATGCTTGATCAAGTTGGCAATATTGAGATCTTGTCCATAAGCAATTGTCGATGCGGGACCCACGGGATACCCCGCAAGGAAGAGAGAAGATTTAGTCTAACTAGAATTCTTTCCATGTAATCTTAGTAGTAATACTACCCTATAATCCTACTAAGACTCTACATTGTAAATCGACTAGGACTCTGGCCTCCTGACTATATAAAGGAGGGTAGGGCTCCTAGGTCGGGGACTTTGGACGACACAAGACAACAGACAATCAATACAACGCAAAGGCTAACGCCGACTGGACGTAAGGCTATTACTCGATCACGATCGAGGGTCCGAACCAGGATAAATCGACTGTCTCTTACATTCACCGTCGAGTTCTGCATACGCTGAAGCCCGAACAAACTACCCCGTGTACCCCCGTGGCAGGCTATCGGTGGTGAAACATCGACAGCTGGAGCGCCAGGTAGGGGCTTTCGGCGAATTTACATCCGAGAGCTTGACGGACCTCGACAACATGATCTTCTCGACGGGATCAACCTTCATCTTCGGTTCATGGATCTACGAGGCAAGCAACGATGGCAACCTCCAAAGCCGTCTCCTCGAAGATTCGGGTCACAATGAAGACCTTTCTATTTCGGCAACTACGGCAGATCAACTCGCCGGAAGATTCACGCAGCTCGTGATGTCTGATCCAACTCAGATTTCGTGGCTTTGTGCATCTAACTCAAACTTAGGCTCCGCATCCGAGATGGAGTCTTACCCGAGTTCTTTCGAGAAATCGAGTTCTTTTCCGGTGGAGCTCCAGAACGTGGCCCCGGCCTATCAAGAATACAACTCGGAGTACACTTAGGGTCCTTTCAAGAAGTCGAGTATTTTTCCGTTCGGACTCCACAACATGGTAAAGTCTTATCAGACACGACTCGAAGGACCCCTCGATCCGGTGCTTAGAATGCCACTAAAAGGAGCTCAAGAAGGTCTCATACTAACTATAACATCTCAAGACTGCATCGTCCACTGGCCAGGTTCTGTTCCTGAGGATATCAGTAACCAACTAATCGGCATGATGACGACAACAATTCTACCCTACCAAGGAGACTCGATCTACGACCTTGAAGCCTCTACTAAAGTTATCAGCAACTCTGACAGTACGAAAACCAACGCTGATAAAAGGACAATGCACGCACGGGAAGTACTCATGGTTCACCGTCCTCGATCACCATTGGTCCCCCCAGAAGCACCCGACATCAGGTCTTCGGATGAATCTGAGCCCAACATATCACCCTTTGCCCAGGGCTACGATGGTGAGACCGAGAATCAGAGACAAGCCAGAGAAAGAAAAAACAAGTTGAAACAAGGATGCCAACGTCGTGCGAAACAAGGATGCCAACGTTGTGCTAGGCAGCGTAAGGAAGCTTGGATCAAATGAGTCAGATCTGGCTGAATACGATAGAAGAAAATCAGAACAAGAAGTCGAAGAAAGACGCGCGGCAATTACACCCTACGATAGGATCCGAGAAGCACTAGAAGAACTCGGAGCGACATCACATCCCAGTGAAAAATGGGAGCAGCTCCGGGACTTACTCCGGACAGCAGCCCTAAGGACGCACGATGGAAGGACCCGCTCAAAACTACCTGCCAGGTCAACATCTTGTAGGAAGGAAGATCAAAATCAAAGGAAGTCTGCTTTCGAGAGACTTGGACCAAGAGGAAGTCACGATAGAGAAAGTAGAAGGGACCATAGTCAAAACTACCGAGTCGAACAACCAAGAAAGACCAGAAGCGAAGCACCCATTCAGACAGCCCCGCAGAACTACTCTCACCAAAACAACAGTTGGCTGGAAGGAGGTGCTAAATCAGAATACAAAGAAGCCGGAACGCACGATAGATTCCCTGTTTTGCAAACAGACTTGCTTCAATATGACTACCTCACAAGTTCAAGTCATCCAACCACTCTAAATATGATGGCAAGACCGAGCCAAGGCAGTGGCTCAGGATTTACTCGCAATCAATTGAACTAGCCGGAGGAGACGACGATATCAAGACCTTGTTCTTTCCCATGGCCCTAGAAACTATGCCCCTCCAATGGTTCGACAAATTGAATCCAGGGTCAATCAGAAATTGGGAGGACTTGCAAAGAGTTTTTTGTGAAAATTTCGCGGGAATCATTACGCACCCCATCACCCACGCATAATTAAAAGGACTCAAACAGAAAGGGGGTGAAAGTCTCAGAAATTACTATCGACGATTCGGCGAACTACGTGCTCAAGTACATGACATCACCGAACGAGAAGTAATCGAAGCTTTCTCTCACGGAATCATGGCTAGATGGCAATTTTCAGGACTTCTGCAAAGAAACCCCGAGAAACAATGAAGAATTCAGACGCACAGTAGAAAAGATGATTACTGCAGAAGAGAAGACACGAGAAAGGTTCCCGGATAGAAACGACCGAGGCAACCCGGACAAGCAAAATCATCGAAACATCAGACATCAAGAAACAAAACGTGGACCAGACAACACCATAGCAGTGGCTAACAAATCAAGGAAGTTTTCCAAACCCAGAAGGTATGATGACATTGAAAACATGCAATGCATCTGGCACCCTAAAGCAAATCACACCATCGGAAATTGCTACACCTTCAATGATCGATACATAAGAAAAGATAGTAAGGGGAACACTAAAGAAGACAATCAGAAAAAGGATGAAGATAACCACGAAGACAAGGGATTCCAAAAATCAAGGGGGACAGTAGCAGTGATCTTCGCCGAGGCCCCAAATTCCAGAAGCAAACATCAAGAAAAGTTAGCTTTACGGACCATCATGGCAGCAGAACCGGCTACTCCAAGATATCTCAATTGGTCACAGTATCCAATCCAGTTTTCAAGAGAAGACCAATGGACTAGCGTAGGAAACACAGGCCATTACCCACTAGTTCTAGATCCAACTATCACCGGTATGACTGTCACAAAAGTACTAATCGATGGAGGAGCCGGACTCAACATCATTTTTTTAGAAAATGCTAAGGAAGATGGGACTACAACTCGCTGGGATGATTACACCAATGAGCACCCCTTTTTATGGGATAGTACCCGGCAAGGCAGCCATGCCACTTGGACAAATCACTCTACCGGTTACTTTTAGAACTCCCTCAAACTACCGTACAGTGTTTATCAAGTTTGAAGTTGCAGACTTCGATTCATCATATCACGCAATCCTCGGGCGCCCAGCATTAGCAAAATTCATGGTAATACCGCATTACCCGTACCTATTGCTTAAGATGCCAGGACCTAATGGTGTCCTTTCCCTTCGAGGTGATTTGAAGCGCGCTTTTGACTATGACGTTTAGACAATCCAAATTGTAGCCAAAGCACAAGCCGCCAATGGAAGAAAAGAAATAGCCACTATTGCCGCAAAAATAAGACCAGAAGAGCTAGAGATACCGGCTAAAAATCCCAGCATCCTCGCACCAACAAAAGAAGTAGACGTCAAGCAAATCGACCTGGGCACCGGTGATCCCTCCAAAACGGCAACCATCAGTGCCCACCTCTCGGCAAAATAGGAACTCACGCTCACCAACTTTCTTCGGGACAACAAAGATATCTTCGCTTGGAAGCCGACCGACATGCCAGGTGTCCCAAGAGAGTTGGCTGAGCACAGAATCGATGTCAACGAAGGCTCCAAGCCTGTGAAGCAACGGCTATTACGATTCTCACCCGACAAGAAAGCAGCAATTAAAAAAGAAATCACAAAGCTAATGGCCGCCGGATTCATCAGGGAAATCCTTCATCCAGATTGGTTAGCAAACCCAGTTCTAGTACAAAAGAAGAATACGGACGAGTGGCGCATGTGCATCGACTACACAGATCTCAACAAACACTGCCCGAAAGATCCATTCGGACTACCACGCATTGATAAGATAGTTGATTCAACAGCAGGATCTGCCCTATTATCCTTCCTTGATTGCTATTCAGGATATCACTAGATCATATTAAAAGAACAAGACCAGAGCAAGACATCTTTCACCTCTCTGTTCGGTGCCTACTGCTACAAGACCATGTCGTTTGGACTCAAGAATGCTGGTGCCACTTACCAAAGAGCTATCCAAACGTGCCTTGGTGAACAGATCGGCGAAAACATAGAAGCTTACGTGGATGACATAGTAGTAAAAACAAAGAACCCGGACACACTAATCGAAGACTTAAAGCAGACCTTCAAAAATCTAAAAAGGTGGATATGGAGATTGAACCCAAACAAGTGTGTATTCGGAGTTCCTTCAGGACAACTACTCGGATTCTTGGTCAGTCATCGTGGAATCGAAGCCAGCGCCAAGCAAATTCGAGCCATAACAGAGATGGGACCTCCCCAAAATATCAAAGATGTGCAGAAACTAACAGGCTGCATGGCGGCCCTCAATCGTTTCATATCAAGACTCGGCGAAAAAGGGTTACCTTTCTTTAAACTACTAAAGAAGACAGACAAGTTCGAGTGGACAGAAGAAGCCGACGAAGCTTTCAAAAGACTTAAGGCATACCTCACCTCCTCGCTCGTACTCACACCTCCAAAGAAATACGAAGACATGATGCTATACATTACAGCAACTTCTATTGTGATCAGCACAGCGATAGTCGTAGAAAGAGAAGAAGAAGGGCACGTATATAAAGTACAACACCCCGTATACTACATCAGCGAAGTACTGTCAGAATCAAAAATCTAGTACTCGCATGTGCAAAAACTACTCTACGCTCTCCTGATCACTTCACGCAAGCTTCATCATTATTTTAAAATCCACAAGATTACCGTGGTGACAGATTTCCCACTCGGAGACATCCTACACAATAGAGACGCAACAGGGCGCATATCTAAATGGGCAGTTGAACTTGGTGCTCTCAATATCAATTCCACCCCATGAAAGGCAATTAAATCTCAAGCCCTAGCCGATTTTGTTGCCGAGTGGACTAAAATTCAACAACCTATGTCAAATACCATCCTTGACCATTGGAAGATGTACTTTGATGGGTCACTCAAGCTAGGCGGAGCCGGTGCAGGCGTTCTCCTCATTTCTCCAGACGGAAAACAACTCAAGTATGTTCTTCAGATATTATGGCAAGCTACAAACAATGAAGCAGAATACGAAGCCCTCATCCACAGGCTCCGAGTGACAATTACCCTTGGAATCAAGCGATTACTCGAATACGGCGATTCGGCAGTGGTCATTAACCAAGTCAACAAAGATTGAGACTGCACCAAAGAAAACATGGGTGCTTACTGTGCTGAAATACGAAAACTCGAAAAATATTTTCAAGGATTGGAAATTCTACATGTCCTGCGCGATTCTAATATTGCAGTAGACGTCCTCGCCAAGCTCGGATCGGATAGGGCGAAGGTCCCACCCGGCGTATTTATAGAGGAGTTATCAGCTCCCTCTATCAAACAACCCGATGAGATAACCCCTGAACTCCTAGCTAAGGGCACCCAAATTTTGGTAATCAACACCTCATGGACCCAGGTTTTTATTGATTATATCAAAGAGAATAAGTTGCCAGCAGATAAAGAGGAGGCTACCAGAGTTGTTCGCAGAAGCAAGAACTACGTCCTAGTAAGGGACAAGCTGTACAGAAGAGCCGCATCATCAGGAGTACTCCTAAAATATGTCTCGTTTGAAAAAGGCAAAGAGATCTTAGACGAAATACACTCAGGTTGTTGTGCAAATCATGCCGCTTCAAGAACACTAGTCAGCAAAGCATTCCGCACCGGATTCTATTGGCCAACCGCTATGAAAGATGTAGAAGAACTAGTCAGAAAATGCAAAGGTTGTCAAATGTTCGCAAGACAAGCTCATGTACCAGCCCACAATCTCATCTGCATCCCACCCGCTTGGCCTTTCTCCTGCTGGGGGCTAGATCAAGTAGGACCTCTCAAGAAAGCAAAGGGTGGTTTCGAGTACATCTTTGTAGCAATTGACAAGTTCACCAAGTGGATTGAATACAAACCACTCGCAAAATACAGCGTAGCCAAAGCAGTCGAGTTCATCCAAGACAATATGCACCGATTCGGCATGCCCAATCGAATAATCACATATTTGGGTTCTCCCTTCACAGCTACAGAATTCAAAAGTTGGGCGCAGGATTGTGGCTTTAGCATAGATTACGCATCAGTCGCACATCCAGAAGCCAACGGACAGGTAGAAAGGGCTAATGGACTCATACTAGCTGGATTAAAGCCAAGATTGTATGAAGAACTAGTAGACTATGGATCCAAATGGATTGAAGAACTACCCAAAGTAGTATGGGGGCTACGAACTCAAATAAGTAGAGCCACCGGATACTCACCCTTCTTCCTAGTTTATGGGTCAGAAGCCGTACTACCTGCTGACTTGATCTGGACGTCATCAAGGATAGAACAATATGACGAAGGAGAAGCAGAACACACCAGAAGATTAGAACTCAACAGTTTAGAAGAAGTCAGAGTAAACGCTACCCTTCAATCAGCCAGATACCTACAAGGTTTAAGACGCCACTACAACAAGAGTACCCAACCTCCATCACTACAAGTCGGAGACCTAGTACTAAGAAGAATACAAAAAACTGACGGACGCCATAAACTACTAAGTCCATGGGAAGGTCCTTTTATTGTCACAAAAGTCACCGGACCAGGCACATACAAGTTGACAATCGAGGATGGAAAAGAAATCAGTAATACATGGCACATCAGCCAACTAAGAAGATTTTACGCATGAAAACAACTCAAGGAAGAATATATATACAAGCCACAAGGGATCAACGTTCATGATCAATATATATAGTGTTCATCGACAACATATATATTATTATGACTTATCAACGTTCATGATCAATAAAGATGGTTTTTCTACACAACATATGTCTTATTATGGCTTTCTTCGAGTTGTCTTCACTGAGCATACCGGCCGAGAGCAAAAGAGCTAAAAAGATGCTTGAGCCCGCCGATGAGGGTAGCTAATAAGCTAACACCCGAACCAAGAAGCAAAATGGCTGAAATTATGCCTGAGCATACCGGCCGAGAGCAAAAGAGCTGAAAAGATGCTTGAGCCCGCCGATGAGGGTAGCTAATAAGCTAATACCCGAACCAAAAAGCAAAATGGCTGAAATTATGCCTGAGCATACCGACCGAGAGCAAAAGAGCTAAAAAGATGCTTGAGCCCACCGATGAGGGTAGCTAATAAGCTAACACCCGAACCAAAAAGCAAAATGGCTGAAATTATGCCTGAGCATACCGGCCGAGAGCAAAAGAGCTGAAAAGATGCTTGAGCCCGTCGATGAGGGTAGCTAATAAGCTAACACCCGAACCAAAAAGCAAAATGGCTGAAATTATGCCTGAGCATACCGACCGTGAGCAAAAAAGCTGAAAAGATGCTTGAGCCCGCCGATGAGGGTAGCTGATAAGCTAACA
This sequence comes from Miscanthus lutarioriparius, assembly GCA_904845875.1. Lineage (NCBI taxonomy): Eukaryota > Viridiplantae > Streptophyta > Magnoliopsida > Poales > Poaceae > Miscanthus > Miscanthus lutarioriparius. Next base: position 134,191,765 of record CAJGYO010000002.1, read on the forward strand.
CCCGAACCGATCCTGAGTTGTTTTCACAACCAGGGAAAGAGCCAGATGCTGGCAACACCCCGAGTTAAGAAAAAAGCTGAAAACATGCTTGAGCTCACCGGACGAAAGCAAACAAACTGAAGATACTTGAGATCGCCGGTCCTAGTCTTTTCAATACTAACTAGAACAAAAAGCCAAAGATCTACATACCCCGAGTTATTTACATGGCACAGATGAAAGCAAGACAAGCACTCGACAAATCAAGAAACTTTGTCAAGCCAAAGATCTACATACCCCGAGTTGTTTACATGGCACAGACGAAAGCCAGAAAAGCACTCGGCAAATCAAGAATACCTGTCAAGACAATGATCTACATATACCAAGTTGTTTTCATGGCGCGGATAAAAGCCATACAAACGCTCGACCTATCAAGGAACGATCCTACAATGGATGAAACAACACGACCACCATAAACTGCGGATACGCACCACGACCAACAAACGACTACTCGAAAAAAATTCTGATCACTTGGACAACTCATTCAAAGAATAAGCAAGGCAACGACATCCAGGCAAAGAAGACAAAGACAAGAAATAAAGGATCTTCATTCAAAAACAAGTATAATATCCGGTTATAGAGGCTGGGGTACAAAGGTCAATAACATCAAGCATCGTCATCAGGAGAAGGAGTATCAATATCAAGATTATCCACAATCCTCCTAGCTAAGTCTTCAACCTCAGGCTCCACCTTTTCAACAGCATCCAGATATACTTGACTCTCAGCTTCCTCTGTAATCTTGGACAAAGGGAACTCCAGAGCAAGAACCCGAACCTGGGCAAGAACATTCCTAGTACATAGTTGGGCACACCTCTTCACAAAACCCTGGAAGCGGGTCGAAACTTGTGGAATAAACTGAGCCCAAGATTGACCATCGTCTGCTGAAGTCCAGAGAAGGTCGGCTACTGACCGAAATGATTTCCACAAAGCATTCTAGTTCTCAGTAGCCGTCGCCAACTTACCAGTCAAAACTTCAATAGTTCTTTGGGCCTGCACAAGATACCTGTCAGCTCCACGCCTAATCAACTTAGCAAGCGCGAGTTCTACTTTAGCACGAGTAATTACCTCCTCAGCCCTGTTGTGATTACTGCGAACAAGTGTCTTCATCTCCTCGATACCCTCCGAGAGCTTCTGCTTTTCAACTCAGAGATCTAGACCAAGCACCAAAAAACAAGTCAATAGAAAGGGAAATTTGAATACAAAAGGAAACAAAAAAGAACCCGTAATACCATTGCACTCTTTCTTCATGGCCTCCACATTCTTCAAGGCCTCCTGGGCAGCTGCATCCCTCTGCTTTTCTACCTCAACCACCCGAGAACGGAGAGCTTTTTCCTCCTTCTGGTGCGTTTGACGCTCGGTCTCCAACTCGGCCCAACAAAGGTCAAGCTCTGCTTTTAGGGCAGTCACCTCGGAAGACAACTTTTTCTCGGTTACAGACGAGAAAAAGAAGCCGGTATGATCATGAGAAAAAGACTGAGCAAAAAGAGAGAGAGAAAAACAAGACATAAGGACAGAACAAAAATGAACATCCAAAGAAAGAACTTCAAGAAAAACTTACCTAGAGTTTTTCCCCAAAAGAAGTCACAAAGGATGCAAAGGATCCCCAGGCAGCAGTTAGCTCTGACAACCGATGAGTGGCATCGAATTGTTACAACACATCATCCAAATGCTGACCACCAACACCAAGAGGGGCAGAGGGAGAAGCCGGCTGAGGCAAAGAAGGCAAAACCAAGGCTGTATCCTAGGAAGCCCCAGCTACCTCCTCAGATGGATCCACCCCCACGGCAACAGTCGCCCCAAGAGTCAGGAGATCCGTAGCGGCGTGATCACCAGGGAGCCCTATCTCCCCCACAGCCACCTCACCGACCGTACTTTCCGAGTCCTTTGAATCAGTACATGGGGGCGCACCAGAGGACGGACAAGAGGTTGACTGAGGGTTAAGAGAAGAAGAGGGTCTGCAAGATGATAAGGAAACTTGACGATGAGAATATGAATCAGAAAAAAAGGAAAACAGAAGCAAAGAAACATAACCAGGATTTACTCACTTAGCTATCTTCTTCTTAACAAAACCCCCAAGACGAACAGAAGATCTCAGAGGAGGAACTATCACAACAAAGATATCACCACCACCCTACGACAGGAGCGGCGTGGTCGGTACCAGAGCCCTAGAAGAACTCGAACCCGTCGATCGCTTACTACAAGAGAACAAGACCAAAGTCAGAACAAATAGAGGTGTTCAACAACAGAAAAACAAGAAAACAACTCACCGACACATGACAAGGGGCGCATCATCATCCTCATCTTCCTCATCCTCAACCAAGGCAACCTCAGCACCATCTGAAGAAGGAGAAAAGTACTCGGTTAAAGACACAAACAAACAACAAAAAGACAAAGCGTATTAATATGCTCACCTAGGAGCATGCTACCTATAACTTGAGTACCTAGACGAGTACTCGACTGGCGAGGCTTCTTGGCAGCAGACAAACCAAAAGAAGAACAATCTGCTCGCCCCCTTTTTCGACACTACGAGGAGCTCGAGGAATTAGACGAGGAACATACTCTACATATACGTCAAGGCTCGCGGAAGAAACACCAGGAAACATCATGGTAGTTTGAAACTTACTGGTTAAAGATGCCCCAGCAAGACTCTCCCCAGTCTCCACCATGGCAGGGCGGTCATCAAGGGGAGCGGATCAACAAAGTTACGCCCCAATTCCTATAAAAGAGTAAAACAACAAGACGAGAAAGATTAAACAAAAGTGGAGACAGCGAAGAAAATACAAAAAGTACCCGCATAAGAGAAAACAACTCACAGCAGGCGGCGGGTTGTTAACAGAATACTCAGGGACAGCAAGCGAGACGACGCTTACTCCTTTCAACATCTTCTGAAGGCGCTCGAGCACCTCCTCATCAGTCAACTCAAGGGTAGGGACCATACGAGAAGGGTCCTCCGCCCTAGAATACTCAAAACCATAATTCTCTCACTCCCTAAGAGGCTGAACACGGCGGCGAAGAAAACTGGAAATGATACCGAAGCCGGTCAAGCCCTACTGTTTCAGAGTACATATCCTCTCGAGAAACGGCTTGATCGTCTGGAGCTCATCCTTCGTCAGGGGATTCTTTTCCCATTGGTCATTAACCATGGGACCAGATCTAGAATGAAGAGCAAGAGGAGGAATCATATTAGCGGCATAAAACCAGTCGGCACGCTAATCCCTCATAGAATCAACCAAGTCATAATCAAAGAATTTACTCTTAAGACCCTAACGAAACTGAATCCCGCAGCCACCAAGAACATGGGTGTCATCGCGGCGGGGTTGTGGCTTCAGACGGAAGAAGTAACGGAAGAGAGAGAGAGGAGGAATTCCAAGGAAAGTTTCACAAAGGTGAACGAAAACAGAAAGATGAAGGACAGCATTGGGAGCAAGATGGTTCAAGCTAATCCCAAAATAACCAAGAAATCAATGAAGAAAAGCAGAAGTAGGAAGGCAGAGTCCAGCATGGATAAAGGAGACAAAAAGAACAATCTCACCAGGACTTGGAGTTGGGACCCGATGCTCGCCCGGAGCTTTCCAATCAGCAATATCCTTGCTCTGGATCCAGACCATCGCTAACGAGCTCGCGCAACTGATCCTCAGTCATAGTCGGAGCCAGCCAGATTTTTTGAGCAGCCCTCATGGCCATGAACTCTTGATTCTCAATCATAGAAAGTGATACCTCCTCATCTACAAAGGCTGCCTGGGACTTGCTCGCAGATTTCTTCCTACCCATATACTAGCGGAAGCAATAAAGAACTAAGAAAAAGTGAGGCTCAGATGGCGGCGCTCAGAGGACGGTGACAATGGCGGCGGCGGAGTTTTGAAGACTAGGGTTTCAAGGCAAAAGCAGGGCAATAAAGAAAAAAAAGAAGAAAGGCCTATAAATAGATTTTTACCGCAATAGAAACGTGGCCCACCAGGCCCGTTTAAACACGGCAAGAGAACGCAACGGTTCATTTCCCACCACAACTGACACAGCTGAAATGATGGGCGGCACAAATCCACACAACGGTACAGTTCAACGGGTAGATTTCTGACTTATCCATCCAGCACCACGGCAGAGTTATCATATTGCTACAAAAAGAACTCATCAACCATGAAGCAACGAAGGGTTACCTCACAAGGAACACAAGAACCCGGTTCTTTTAAAAAGAACTTGGGAATCTCTTAAACAACCAGGACATCAGCAGAATAAAGAATAACAACTCAGAAAACAAGATTTTTTCCATTACAAATGGCTTCAAAAAATACAAGATTACACATCTTACAAGACCCAACAAACTCGGTACTACGACAAACAAGGTAGCAAAAAGGAACCCGGACACAACTGGGCTCTAGAACGACTACGTGTTCTAAATTGCTACTCGGCAGAACAAACCGCGCTCGGCTACACTGTTTTCTTCAAAGGAAGAACGCAGCACATCCAAGGCGGAGTTCAGCAGCACGGCGGGACAACATGGACCAAGAGAAGCCTGCAGGCATCTGTCTACCCAAGTCCGATGTGATACCAGATATGGTGTTGATCTGCACCGGACAGTTGTAGAGCAGGCGAGGAAGATCAACCCAGAACTGCTGGATGAAGGAACGTATCCCACATCACAAGACTTCCTCCAACTACTGCCACGTACCTCCTAGTACAATGCCGCTGCAGGATTAGTCTACCTCTAATCCCTATCACAAGACTCCCTCCAGCTACGACAAGATACACAAGAACTACAAAACACGCCCGGGGGCTGCTCTACTTCACAAACTATCATATTCATGACTACAGAGATTTCAGACCACGCAACAAAATGCTCGATGAGTCAAAACAGCACACAAGGGGGGTATTTATAGACCAAAGAAGCGGTGCACATGGACCGGGAGCACCAACGGAACAAACCTAACAAAGGACACAGTGAAAAGACAGAATTCAATAAAAGAGGACTCAGGCGTCAAGGAACAGTACTCAAGAACGAGCATATTCGGAAGAATATACCAACACTGTACAACTCGTGAACAAACATCATTTACAATCAACCACCAACATACAACTATATCTGACAACAGTAGACTACCAGAGAATATGCCAACATCCTGGATCCGAGTTCCTTTTGAATAAAAGAACCCAGATATATGCTCGGGGGCTGCAACAAGAAAGGTTTTTAGTTCTTTGAACAACTCAGATTCAAGACCCTCTAACTTTTTGTTCCAAATAGCAAGAGGCTCAGGGGCTACACTCAGTGAGTGCACTTTTTCTTCAAAAAAGCGCACATCACTCAGAAGACTTCTTCAAGACAAGAGTTTTCAAACAACATAAGATTCAAGACCCTCTAACTTTTTGTTCCAAATAAGCAAGAGGCTCGAGGGCTACACTCAGTGAGTGCACTTTTTCTTCAAAAAAGCGCACATCACTTAGAAGACTTCTTCAAGACAGACCACTTCAAGGCCTCACGTATCCGAGTTCTTTTTGATAAAGAACCCGGGTATATGCTCGGGAGCCTTTCGACGAAGAATCAGAGCAATTTCAAGACAAGACCCTCCAGCTCCTTGTTCCAAATAGCAAGAGGCTCGGGGGCTACACCCAGATAGGTGTACTTTTTTCTTCAAAAAGCACACACCACTCGAAGATCTCACGAAGCACTACACGGTTTCGCTCAAGAAAGCACTCGGACGACGCTTGTTCCTACTCGGCAAGACCTGAAGGAACAAGATGAAGCTTCCAAAGCTCAACCATGAAGTGCTCGGGGGCTTGTCGATGCGGGACCCACAGGATACCCCGTAAGGAAGAGAGAAGATTTAGTCTAACTAGAATTCTTTCCATGTAATCTTAGTGGTAATACTACCCTGTAATGCTACTAGGACTCTACATTGTAAACCGACTAGGACTCTGGCCTCCTAACTATATAAAGGAGGGCAGGGCTCCTTAGATCGGGGACTTTGGATGACACAAGACAACAGACAATCAATACAACGCAAAGGCTAACGCCAACTGGACGTAAGGCTATTACTCGATCATGATCGAGGGTCCGAACAAGGATAAATCGACTGTCTCTTGCGTTCACCGTCGAGTTCTGCATACGCCGAAGCCCGAACAAACTACCCCGGGTACCCCCGTGGTAGGCTATCGGTGGTGAAACATCGACAGCAATGCTATCACATGAGAATGATGTAATCAAGATGTTTGAATTGGGATTCATGTCCAAAATCTATGATGGCAACAAGTTTGGTCAGTTTGAGAAAGTGCTAAGTCAGTTTGGAATCTCCTGAAAACCAACACACAAAGAAACAACAGGCAGTCTGTGCAAAATAAACAGTCGTGGACTATCCGCTACTGGACCATGGACTGTCCGCAAGCAAAAATGGGGTCACAATATAGATTCTGTGTCATTTTGGATTTGGGCCAAAACTTCAGGGGCGGACTGTCCGCCAGTGGACCACGGACTATCTGTAGTAGAGAAAATTGTAAGCAGTAGAACCTATCCAGATAAGTCGAGGCTAAGAAAAATGAACGGCGGACTGTCTGCCACCCACCCATGAACTGTTCGTGAGTCGGGTGTTTGCCCAGGTTGGGCTCGGCCGAAGGGGTACGAAGTCACTTTTTCCCCACTCGTGAAAACACCAGCAACCCTATCTCTCTCACCGTGGGGTCTCAAGGAAGAAGGAGGGGACCAAGGGATTAGAGGCATCCCCAGACATTCCGCGAAGTTCCCCAGACACTCCGCGAGCTCCTCCACCATGTCTTCCCATGGAAGAAGCAAGAAAGTGAGCACCTCAAGGCAAAAGAAAGGAAGCACATCAAAGAAGAGGAGGACTGGGGATGATGATGATAGGGATTGGAATCCAAATCCAGATGTGGACATTGATGAAGAAGATGAAGGTGATGATGAGGAAATGGATGTGACATATTACCAAGGAGCTATCAGGCAATGGGATTGGAATAGCTATGTGTTGGAAAGAAGCCCAAATCAGTATGAGTTGGAAAATGATGCTACTCTCCCATTCTTCTATACCAAGGTACAAGAGGATGCCTACTTTGGGTACATTCATATAGATGCAGTTCGTAAGCATCAGTACATCAATATGACTTTCTTGATGGACAAAGATGTAGCTACTGGATTGATAGCAAATCTTCATAACATTGGCTTGTATGATTTTCTTGAGCATCAATGCAACCGGAATGACTTGATTGTCATGCAATTCTATGCAACCATGGAAATCAGGACTGAGACAAGTGAGATTGAATGGATGACTAGGAAGAGGAGATACACTGCTACCTTTGATGAGTTTGCTAATGCTAACAAGATCAATAGTGGGCTCCTGGCACAATCCATTGATCTTGATGAAGAAGATACATTGCCTGAGGAGATGTGGAGATAGTTCTATGAGCCTGTACCAAAGGATCCAAATAGGCCTCATAAGATTGGAAATCCTAGGGGATTAAGGCATCATCCTGCACTAATCAACAAGATTACACGAGTGACATTTTTGCCAAAGGTAATAGAGATGCCATCAGGGACAAGTTCTGGAATGTCATTCATCATATCATGTACAAGGAGAAGTTTGATGTGGTCAAATTCATGATGAATCAGCTAGCCGTCTTGAAGCATGACATGACTACAAATCTCTACTTTGCTCCTTACATCATGGCTCTCATCCTTCAGAAGACAAGGTTTAAGGGGGGGCTTGAAATGAAACATGTTGACTTCAAGCCTTGCTATAATGAGCCAAAGGTTTATGAGAGAGCACTAACTCCCTTTCCTCCAGTTGAGGGTGATCAAGAAGGAGAAGCTGCAGGTCATGATGAGCACATGGAAGATGATCCAATGCAGCCACAGATGCCAAAGCCTCAGCATGGTTGGGCACCCCCTGCAGGTTACTTTGACCCCTACTTTCAGAACATGCAGAACTCATGGAACACATCTTTTGCTCAATTTGGTGAGAATATTCAGCACCAAATGCAGCAAGGTTTTCACACCATGGGACAGCAGTGGTAGGGTCACATGGACACTAGTCTTCACCAGTTTGGGTAGCACCTTCACTCTACCATGTACCAGCCCATCATGACTAGTCTTCAGAGTGTTTAGTAGGGGCTGCATAGTGACATTGATGCTCTCAGTGCACACAGCTTGGGACTTTGTCTACATAGGAGCAGTATCAGTAGATTCAAAACAGGCAAGATCTTCTTGAGCGGCGGGTTGATGGGTTGAGCACCAACTTCAATGCCTTTAGTGATCACTTTAACATGATCTATCCAAGGCATGTGCCTCCTCCAGCTCAGTTTCCCTATCAGCCATTCTATCCACCTAAGTTTCCTCCTCCATAGTACTACCCTCCTAGTGATGATGATGATGCATGAGCATATCTTTTTGGGTAATGTAATGACAAAGGGGGAGAAGTGAGAAGAAGTGAAGAACAATTGAAGAATTTGAAGCTCTTGGATGGATGAAGCTTGCTTATGGACCTTGCATGTTTCTTATTTATTTGTTGGACTATGCATTTATGTGCTTGCATCTAGTTGTAATAACCTTAAATTCATACTTTGTGGCTTGTGTGTGCTAGAACTTGAACTTATGTTGCTATGGTGTATTATGCATGGTACTTCAAGTTAATATTGTGTTGCACTAATATTCTTGTGAAGATTGTTCTAGCATATTTGTGGTATTCCGAGGATATTATTCATGGTTATGGCTTTCAAAGGTAATATCATATATCTTGTGCTCCTCGGTTACCTCTATGTAGGGGAAACTCAGCCAAAATTTTCAAATTTATGCATATGTGAATGAATTGAACCCAAATTTTATGCACATATGTGGGGGGAGCTTTCACTACATAGTTGAGTTCTGAAACATTTATCCATTCTACCTCATGTGCTTCATGCTATGGATAATTGGTGCAAAACTCATGTTCAAGCTCACAAAAATACTTTGTATGGAGTTGGCTTGAATTTTCAATTATTCTTAACTCCTTATTGAGGTTGTCATTAATTACCAAAAAGGGGGACATTGAAAGGTCTAGGCCCTTGTTTGGGTTTTGGTAATTAATGACAATACTTGTGGACTAACTTCTTGATTTGAGTGTGTGAAGGAAAGTTGGTTTAGTTCACAAGAATGTTGATATGGATTTGATGTTTAGCATGTTGGAATGCTCAAATCAAGCATAGCAAGCAAGTGAAGACCGAAGCAAGACTTGGCTACGATGGACCGTGTGCAATGCGATGGTGAAGGGTAAGCTAGGGGCTTGGCGCCGATGGACCGAGGCGATGGTGAAGGGCAAGCTAGAGGGCTTGGCGCCGAAGGACCAAAGCAATGGTGAAGAGCAAGTGAGTCTAAGGTCGATGGACTTGAAGTCTATGTGGTTGTTTGGGTGATCCCCATCATCTATATTGATCAAGCGAAATATTCATGGTTATATCAAGTGGCTTGGTGAAGTTGTTGGACAACTCTTTCCTTGCAAAGATCAATTTGTGTGAAATTGGATAAGCGCAAGGCAAAGGTATGAAACATAGGTTGTTTCATTTTACTGGCTATGAGGTGTATAGAGAAGATTTAAATAGTCATGTTTAGGATAGATAGCCGTACTATTAAGAGGGGCAAACATGTTTTGCATTATGGTTATCTAGTGCCACTTGTGAGCTCTAACGTCGAGGTACGTTTAGTGGTAAGTGGCAAAAGTTAAAAACCTTTGTGAAAAGTTTGTCAAAAGCTAACTGGTGGCGAAGTTGAAACGATCCTCTTGTGAGTGATCGTCTCTTGGTGTTGGCTATCTTTGAAAAAGGTTTTGAGAGCGCTAGGACTAACTTTGAGTTGCTTTGGAACTCTCCATTGTGGTGTGGAGTAGCCATCCAAAGTAAAGGAGGCGAGGCGCTTGGTGGTGTGTTTTCTAGGCAGCCGCGGACTGTCCGCGATCTTTTGGCGGACTGTCCGCCGGTCACTCCCAGAAAACCAAACATATTGGATTCAATCTGTTCTTGACTGTCTCAGTAAAGGCAGACAGTCTAGCCCTGGGTGGTGGACAGTCCGCCAGTCTTTTTCTCCAGCGAGCAGAGTTGCTGATGTTGCTGCTAAGTGGTCTGATGATCAACGGTGGACAGTCCGTGCCCTGTCGGTGGATAGTCCACCGGTCTTTTCTGGTAGCAAGCAGTGGTGCTGGACACTCTGTCCAGTGAGCCATGATATAACGGTGGACTATCCGTGCCCCTGTGGCGGACAGTGCGCAACTCTGGTTTTTGAACCTAACGGCTAGTTTCTGATAACAACAGATAGTCCGGGGCTTGTACTGCGGACTATCCACGAATGTCGAATCAGCATAGTAACGGCTAGTTTTTGGGTGCTCCTCTATATATAGTGGGGTGCTAGGTTGGAGAGGGTTCTCTTGGCCATTCCAACAGCATACTCTTTGGGAGAGAACCTCTCTAGCACCTCCTCTCATACTCCTTGCTTGAGGGCAACATTTGGAGAGTGAGTGTGCTCCACTAGTGCGGATCTTTGTGTGAGAGATTGCTTGTGGCACTAGGTAGTCGTCATGTGGGCGCAGTTGCTTGTTACTCTTGGAGCTTGCCGGTTCCTAGACGGCTTGGTGATTGTGTCTCCATGAAGCACGCAAGAAGATTAAGCGGTGCTCCAAAGTTGGCATTGTGAGGGGCTATTGAGCTCATCCCCGCCAGAGGAAGGCAAATAGCATCTCTAGTAAAATCGAGGCGCACAAGAGTATCTAGTTGATTTGGCTGGCTCAAGGTTTAGTGCTCAAGAGGAGCCTACCTAGTGAGGTAGTCCGAAGCGTGCGGGCTTGGAGCTAACAAGAGGAGCAGCAATCCTAGAACTTACCTCACTGTGGACTAAGTGACCGGCAAGTCACCGAACCACGTAAAAACATAGTGTGTCATCCTCTACATTGTGGTTTGCATATCTCAACACAAGTTTACTTCATTGCAATATTTCATACTTGTGTTGTTGAGCTTGTGCCTAATTGTTTACCGCCTTATCACCAGCATGTGTGGGAGCTCCCGTGCGCTTACTCTTGTTCTAGTTGCTTAGATTATTTGATCTTGCCAACTAGAATTGTGCAGGAGAGCTTTCTCTAGTTTGGTCCCTTAGTTGCTCTTTAATTCTATCTTTTGTAAGGGTGCTAGCAAATTTTAGATAGAGGGGTGTAGTTGAGGCTAGATCATTATTTCTCTTCCGCATTTAATTTGGCTAGCTCTCACGATTAATTTTTAGAAATGACTATTCACGCCCCCCTCTAGTCGGCCGTCTTGATCCTACAGCATCCTCGGCCCCTGCCTCCCTCGTCAGGTCTAGCGGTCGTCAGCGTATAGCCCTGTTAGCCGGGGTCATGCCCGCATTGTGTTAGGGCATCAGCTTATCCCTCCGGTGTCCCTTAGAGAAAAACAGGGGGGTTCGGCTCCCCAACCGCGAGATCAAAGAGTAGGGATGTGCGATTCGGGAAGCAAATCGATTCAGCAAAGGCGAGCGCATACCCTAGGCGTCAACTCCAGGGACCATGTCACGTAAAGGTAGAAATTTCAGACAAGAAAGGGAACTTAGCCCATCTGGTGTGCGGGTTCCCTTGTTGATCAGCGCCCTCTGTCATGCGAGACGATCGCGTTCAGAGGTCTTGTTCAGGAGAGCGAGCTCCGCCATCTGAGGCGGGGCCTCTCGCTTCGGTGACATGGCGGGTGGCTCCTACCACCGTAGAGCCAGAATCAGACTTGACGCTACCCCTACCTGGCGTGCTAGCTGTCGCAGGGTTGAAACCTCGGCAAGCATTGTTGTTTGAATGGTGTCGTCGCATGACGGATACGGTGGCTCGGGTGAACCCAAGAATGCAAGAAACACACAGGAGACAGAGATTTATCCTGGTTCAGGCCAAGTCAGCCCCTACATCTAGCAGTTGAATGATCCTTATACTCGAGAACACCCAGAAATCTAGGGGTTTACACTCAGTGTGTAGAAGGTGGAAGAGTTTGGGAGAGAGCTAGCTCAATGCTAGTCCTATGGTGGTGGTGGTGTTACCGCGCCATCGGAGTTGTCCCCTCCCTCACCGGAGGAGATGTGGAGGAACTGCCGAAGCTCCCCTGAGGATTGCTTTGCCCTGCTGAAAGGTCCTACTTGGCTAGAGGGGGGGTGAATAGCCTAAATTAAAAACTCTACAAACCACTTAGAACAAACCGTTAGTAATAAAGATGGTGATTAAGCTTTTTGCGTAGCTCTACAAGGGGTTGCAAGCCTCCTATCCCAACAATGCTAGTCGCTATGATCACTAGTTCACACAAAGCTAAGTTGCTACTTTACTCTAGTGAACAAGAGCCTAGCTAAGCAACTAAACGAGCTAAGCAAGCTAAGCAAAGGAGACAAGCAAGTTAAGGAACAAATAACTTGCGGAATGTAAAGGAGGAGTGATGCTCATTATACCGATGCTTAGAGGAGTGAACCAATCAAGATATGATGATATCCAATCACCGGGAGAATGCCAATCAACACAAGAGATGACACGCGATTTTTCTCCCAAGGTTCACATGCTTGCCGGTATGCTAGTCCCTGTTGTGTCAACCTACACCTCATGGTTTGGTGGCTAATTGGGAATCCACACCCAAGCTCTCCAATAGCACCGCAAGAACCTACCACAAGTGAGGTAGCTCAATGACACAAGCACTTTACTAGAGTGGCTTTTGGCGCTTCGCCGAGAATAAGCCCAAGAACCCCTCACAAGATCACCGGAGCCGGCCACGAACAATCACCAACTTGTGCCGGACCTCCTCCGCTGCTCCAAGCCATCTAGGTGGCGGCAACCACCAAGAGAAACAAGAATCCAGCAGCCAAATGATCACCCAAGTGCCACAAGAAGCAAACTCACAATGCAAATGCACTTGGATCACTCAATCTCACTTTGGATTAGCAACCAAGCAAGAGAGATGAGTGGGATGGAGTGTGCTCAGCTCAAGAGGATGTCAAGATGATCAAAATGCCAAGAGACCTCTCAAAGAGCTGGCCAACACATATATATAGTCACCCCAAACAAATAGAGCCATTAGGCACTGAGGGGAGCCTTTTTGGGGTGACCGGACACGCCGGTCAGAAGGCACCGGATGCACCCCCAGCGTCTGGTCATGTCCCCGCTCATGCACTCGATGATCGCCATGTGTACCTCGTCAAATATTGCGCGTTGATCTCCAACGGTCAAAAATGGTCAGCGCAAAGGTCAAACATTGACCAGATGTGCCCGCACTCTGCACCTGACGCCGCCCTACAGCACGTCCGGTCACGTCCAGAAACCATGCAGAGAGGATTTTTAGTGACCGGGCGCATCCGGTCATAGGTGACCTGACGCGCCCAGCGTCCGGTCCTTGCATTGACCTTCTCTACCCGTCGATGTCAGCCTACGTCAGCATGGACCTGACAAGGAGCATCGCATCCGGTGACCGCCAAGCCAACATCCGGTCACGGCTCAGCTTCTCTACGCGATGTTAGGGTTTAGCACCGGACGCGCTGCCTAGCGTCTGGTCAGAACAAAACCAGCGTCTGATCGCTCTTTCTCGATGAGAATCAACTCCTTTGCTTCCGTAACTTCACCACCATCAATCCCATGATCACTTAGGCTCCACCACTTGAGATGTGCTAACCTTATCTACTACAATCACTTAGCCAAAGGATTAGCACTAGGGTTTCATCAATTAGCCAAAACCAAACTAGGGAGTTTCAATCTCCCCCTTTTTGGTAATTGATGACAACCCATTTACAAAGATATTATGATAAAGTTCATTTCAATCCATGTTGCTTGCCCAAGCTTTTTATCATGTGTAAATGATATGGACAAGTTTCATGAACTCGAATTGGTAGCAATTGCTCCCCCTACATATGTGCTAAGAGTTTGGATTTGAAAGCTTGCACATATGCTTAGATAGGAATGATAGGAGTCAATTTCTACCAAATGATGCTAAGGTGTAAAGAATGGACCTTTGAAGCATGATACCAATTGGAGTTGCCAATTTACACCATCCTTAGCACCATTGCTAGTTAGATACCACTTGTAATGACAAAAGAACTAGATACCTCGTGAGATCAACATTATATGCAAGGCTCTAGTACTACTTGAAAAACACAAGCAAGAAGCATCTAACTATCACCTATGCATGCTAGTACTTCATTTCATCATTCAAGATTATAACTAGCATACATCACACAAGCAAGGTATCAGAGAAAAAACATTAAAGCTATAACATAGCTAAGGCTTATGCAAGCAAGCATATGTAATGCACATTCAAATGCAACATTCAAGTTTATGAGCTTGCTCCCCCTACTTGTGTGCTCAAAATTTTAATTGATCCCCTTCCTTTCTTTATCATGTTTCACACACTATCTTTGTGAATTACTTCTCCCCCTTTGTCATCAAGGACCACAAAAGGTGAACTCAAATTTTAATGAAGTTGTGTGAAACCATTACATGTGAGGATCATTTATCCAAATTTGGTTCAATCTAGATTACTTGCCATAGTAATTTAACTCGGTTTGATCCAAGGACAAACTTCTTCACACCTCCAAATAAGGGTTATCTTGTACCATGTTGAGTTAAACACTTTTAGCTCATTCTCTAGATTAAACACTAGGTTTGCAAGCCCACAAACATGTCGTATGTTACCACTAGATCATTTCAAACATAGAAGCAATAGTGGTACCATACAAGCATCAAATTCATTTTCTTTTCATGAATGAACTTATTTATGCAAGGAATGACTAGATGCACTAAACAAGTCCTTAGCAAAGAATGAATGACATGTCAACCAACTTTACCTTGCTATGCTCGAAGGAGAGGCATGTCATATAGTGGGAATGCATCAACATATATTTGAGAAGTCCAATATGTTCAACTCATTCCTTAGCTTGCAAAACCTCTTCTCAAAAAGTGGCTTGGTGAAGATATCGGCAAGTTGATCATCAGTGCCAAAATTTTCTATGCAAATGTCCTCTTTTTGTTGATGATCTCTTATAAAATGATGACGGACATCTATGTGCTTTGTTCTTTGATGTTGCACCGGATTGTTAGTGAGCTTCACACCACTTTCATTGTCACATAGCAATGGCAGTTGCTTAAATTTGATTCCATAGTCTCTCAATGAGGCCTTTATCCAAAGGATTTGTGCACAACAACTACCGGCGGTAATATATTCGGCTTCGGTGGTTGAAAGTGCGATACTATTTTGCTTCTTGGATGACCATGAAACAAGTGGTCTTCCCAACAATTGATATATGCCCGATGTGCTTCTTCTCTCAACTTTGTCTCTGGCATAGTCCGAATCCGAGTATCCAACAAGTTCAAATCTTGCACCCTTAGGATATCATAAGCCAACATCTTGTGTATGCTTCAAGTACCTCAATATTCTCTTTGTAGCCTTCAAATAATTTTCTCTTGGTGAGGCTTGAAATCTTGCACACATGCATACATTAAACATGACATCCGGCCTTGATGCGGTCACATAGAGTAGGCTTCCAATCATAGACCGATACATCTTTTGATCCACCATATTGCCACTTTTGTCACTATCCAAGCTTCCATTTGTCCCCATTGGTGTACTTATGCCCTTTGCATCTTCCATGCCAAACTTCTTGAGCATGTCTTTTATATACTTGCCTTGACTTACAAATGTGCCATTCTTCAATTGCTTGATTTGAAGACAAAGGAAGTAACTAAGTTCTCCAATCATAGACATCTCAAACTCTTTAGCCATCATCTTCCCAAACTCATCACAAAAATCTTGATTGGTTGATCCAAATATGATATCATCCACATAGATTTGCGACACAAACAAATCTTGGCCAATCTTCTTGGTGAAGAGAGTGGTGTCAATCTTTTCCACCATGGACCCTTTAGAGAGCAAGAAATCTCTCAATCTCTCATACCATGCTCTAGGTGCTTGCTTCAATCCATACAAAGACTTTTTCAACTTGTACACATGGTTGGGTTGCTTGTAATCTTCAAAACTAGGAGGTTGTTCTACATAGACTTCTTCATTGATATAGCCATTGAGAAATGCACTCTTCATATCCATTTGATAGAGCTTGATGTTGTGGGCACAAGCATAGGCTAACAAGATCCTTATTGCTTCCAATCTTGCAACCGGGGCATATGTTTCACCAAAGACAAGACCCTCTACATGTGTGTACCCTTGAGCCACAAGTCTTGCTTTGTTCCTTACTACTATCCCATCTTGATCTTGCTTGTTTCAAAAGAAACATTTGGTTCTAATCACATTATGATTCTTTGGCCTCTCAACTAACTCCCATACTTAATTTCTTTTGAAATTGTTGAGCTCTTCATGCATAGCATTCACCCAATCAACATCCTTCAATGCATCTTCTATCTTCTTAGGTTCTTCAAATGATACAAAAGAGTGATGCTCACAAAATGATGCCAATCTTGATCTAGTTTGTATACCTCTTTGAATATCACCAATGATGGAATCTAGGGGATGATCTCTTGCAATGTTGGTTGGTTAGAGTATTTGCACTTGATTGCTTGCACTTGGTTGACCACTTGATTGAGATGATGTATTAGCCACTTGTTATTGATCTTGCACTTGAGATGATGAACTAGCTTGATCATGAGCATGAGAACCACTAGCTTGCACATTTGGACTAGAGAGCACTTGATCTTTGTCATCTTCAACTTCTATCACTTCCCTAGGCCTTATGTCACTAATATCCATTTTCTTCATAGCATCAGACAATTGTGTGCCTCTCACATCTTCTAAGTTCTCATCTTCTTCTTGAGAACCATTGGTTTCATCAAACTCAACATCATGCACCTCCTCAAGTGTACCGCTAGCCAAATTCCAAACTCGATAAGCTTTGCTAGTAGTAGAGTAACCAAGCAAGAAGCCTTCATCATATTTCTTTTCAAACTTGCTCAATCTAGTGCCTTTCTTCAATATGTAGCACTTGCAACAAAATACCCAAAAATATGCAATATTGGGCTTTCTTCCATTCAAGATCTCATATGGTGTCTTCTCTAGGAATGTATGGCAATAGAGGCGGTTGCTATAGAAACATGCCGTGTTGATTGCTTCGGCCCAAAATGAATGACTAACATTGTATTCACTCAACATTGATCTTGCCATGTCAATCAAGGTTCTATTCTTTCTCTCAACTAGCCCATTGGATTGTGGTGTGTACTTGGTCTAGAATTGATGCTTGATTCCCAAATCATCACATAGCTCATCAACTCTTGTATTCTTGAATTCACTACCATTGTCACTTCTCACTTTCTTGATGGTGGTCTCAAATTCATTTTGCACTCTCTTGATGAATGACTTGAATATGTCGTACACATCACTCTTGTCGACAAGGAATGCCACCCAAGTGTATCTAGTGAAATCATCCACAATCACAAAGCCATACTTGTTGTCACCAATGCTTGTATATGTTGTTGACCCAAATAAATCCATATGCAATAGCTCAAATGGTCTAGATGTGCTCATTGTACTCTTCTTTGGATGAGTGTTGCCCACTTGCTTTCTGGCTTGACATGCACTACATAGCTTGTCCTTCTCAAATGTGACATCCTTCAAGCCTCTAACTAAGTCATGCTTCACTAACTTGTTCAATTGCTTCATGCCAACATGACCAAGTCTTCTATGTCATAGCCAACCCATGCTTAATTTGGTGAGCAAGCATGTTGATAATTGAGCTTCACTAGTGTTGAAATCAACCAAGTATAGATTCTCATATCTAAAATCTTTGAAGATCAAATTGGAGCCATCTACACTCACTATCTCAACATCATCAACTCCAAAGATGCACTTGAAACTAAGATCACACAATTGAGCTACCAACAAAAGATTGAAGTTCAAGCTCTCTACTAGTAGCACATTGGAAATGCTCATATCATTGGAGATAGCAATCTTTCCAAGCCCCTTGACATTACCCTTGCTATTGTCACCAAATGTGATGCTAGAAATGCCACTATGATTGGGTTTGATTGAGTTGAACATTCTTGAATTACCGGTCATGTGTTGTGTGCACCCACTATCAAGCACCCAATGCCTTCCTCTGGCTTTGTAATTGACCTACAAAACAAATCAATGCTTCTTAGGTACCCATACTTGTTTGGGTCCTTGGAGGTTAGTCACTAAGCTCTTTGGTACCCAAATGGCCTTCTTCTTTGGACCCACAATTGGTGTACCAACAAACTTAGCACGCACACCTTTCTCACCCTTGGTAAGAACATAACAAGAATCAAATGAAATGTAATTAGCATTAGCATTTATCTTGTTCTTGTTCATTTTATTGCAATTATGCTCTACATGCCCAACTTGCTTGCATCTATTGCAAAACCAACCATTGCTCTTCACAAAGCTAGGCTTGTGAGTTACAAAGGTCGCCTTGCCTTTCTTAGGGGTATAGCCCAATCCCTCTTTGTTAAGAGAGAACCTTTAGCTACCGAAGCACTTTAGCAAGCGGGCATCTCCACCATAGGCATTGCCTAAGGCACGAGTGAGCTCATCCACCTCTCTCTTGGGAGTCTCATTCTCAACCATTAGTGAGGCATCACAAGTGAAACCATCACTAGAAGTAGAGGTAGAGTTGGTTGTGGTGGATGAAAAGCTACAAGAAGGGTTAGTGGGAGCAATGATAATTGGATCATAAAAAGATTCATCAAGTAGATCACAAGTCACAATAACTTGCTCCTCCATGGTGTGGGGGTATTAACCCCTATACCCTTATGGCTAAGCTTGGGCCGGCCCGGATCGGTGGGTTCGGTCCACCAAAAGACGACGTGCGGCCCGGTTAACCTGATCGGAGTCCCACGCAAGGAGTCAAGGCGGATTTGGCGATCAATCAAGATCCTGGTCAGTTAGAATAGGAATCCTTATCCGGCCACATATGGCAATTGTAACTGGCTAGGATTAGTTTCCAGATCTGTAACCCTGCCCCCCAAACTATATAAGGCGGGCAGGGGACCCCTCTAAAAAACATCTCTCATTGACATACAGCAATACAAATCAGACGCAGGACGTAGGTATTACGCCTTCTTGGCGGCCGAACCTGGATAAAACCTTGTGTTTGTCTTGCGTAACCGTCTTGTTTGTGGCTTGCGCATCTGTCTGTCGACAATCTACTACCTTGGGTATACCCCTAGGTAGACTGCCGACCATATTTCGTCGACAGTGGCGCGCCAGGTAGGGGGTGTGCGTATTGCATCCCAAGCAAACAAGACGGTCATCATCTCCGGCTCCATGGCTACACCGAACGGCCTCACGTTCACCGTTGGCCAGATCACCTAGACCACCGGCTCCGACGACTTTATCGCCATGACCCCGGAGGAGGCGTGGATTCAGTCTGCGTCGACCACTGCTTCACCTACATCGGCTACGGCTCCAACCACGGTGGATACGGTTCCGACCACGGTGGACACGGCTCCGACCACGGTGGATACGGCTCCGACCACGGTGGACACGGCTTCGACCACGATGGATGCGGCTCCGACCACGATGGATCTGGCCCCGACCACGGTACATCTGGCTCCGACCATGCCTGCATCACCTTCAGCCACGCCAACAACTTGTCATCCGCTTCCCCGCTACAAAGGGAGGCAGATCGACAACACCGACCTGCTCGACTCCATCGATTGGGTCGGCACCAAGCTCGCTGAAACCCTGGCTCTGGTAAGTACGATTCAAAGTCAGCCTAATGAGCAGGTAACCGCTCCCCACAACAGATCTACCCGACCAGCTCGGACCAGTCGTCCTACATGACTTGGTACAGATCTCGTGGTCACATCTACTCCTCAAGGGCGCTCTGCTCGTCATCGGCCAGCCTTCGCGACGGGTCTCCGGCTCTCCGAGTACGAAGCCTGGACGGAGAACTACCAGGTCCAGCCCTACGGCCTGCAAGACGCTGCCTCCAGCTACGCCTACGACCTGCAACGCCGCTTGGATCTGTGTCTTATGCATCGACCTCAGCCGAAGCCACGCAACTTCATCAACATGATCTAGATTGAAGATTATCAAGAAGGATCCGTTCACACAGTCCAAGAGGGCGACCCCAGCTCCTCGTCTGGCACCACATCTAATGCATCTGTCCACACCGAGCTTCAGCATCACGAAGATGAAGGCGTCAAGTACGATCTGGATATCCCAGACCACGCCCCGGGGTTCTCACAATTCCCGTCTTTCCTGCCAAGATGAGGGGATTTGATCCATGTTGTCAGCAATGACGAACCGCCAGCAGTTGGTGAAACGGAACAAGAAAGGACTGCACGCGAAGCACGCAATATTGACCGGTTTAATCGCCGACAAATCGAAGCCGAAGCAGACCAGGACGCACGACGCATAAGGGTCCAGCCACGTGACCTCAATGATGCTTTCGACAGGGTGGGGGACAAACAGGTCTTCAGAACTCCAAGTGCCAATGTAGCCGTCGCCATGGCAACAATGCAACGGCTACCCAACACCCCAGAAACCCAAGCAGTTCACGATGAAATACAAGCCTATCTGACGGCTGCTATGGCCCAGACCGCGGAGATTGTAAACCAAGCTCAGGCTCCATCCGTCTCGGTCGAGTCAAGCCACAGCCGCCAGCACCCAAGTCGCTCACAGCCGCCCAACCAACGTGGCTCGCGCAACAACGACCCATCAGACAACCGTCAAGGAGGAAACGGTGGCCATGATGGTGGCCAGGACGACAACCGCCGCCGGGACAACTGCGACAATCGCCACGATAACCACGGTCGCAGGGCTAATCCAGATGGCAATCGAGATCGCCGTGATGGCAATAACGATCTCCGCCATTACCTCGGTGGACGCGATCTGCGCGCTCGCATCAACTAGAGAGCCGACGATCGAGCGTCCCACGAAAGTTATCGCCGTATGGAATATGACACTGCCCATGGCCCGCCGGGTTTGAAGCAGTTCACTCCACACCTTCGCCAAGTCATATGGCCTAAGAATTTCAAGCTCGAGAAACTTCAGAAGTACGACGGCAAGGAAAACCCCGAATTATGGGTCATGCTTTATGAGACTGCGTGTAGATCAGCCATGGCGGACGAGCACATCATGTCTAACTATTTCCTAGTCGCTGTTGGCCATGCGGGTCACCAATGGCTGGTCAGCTTGCCGGCGAACTATTTCGACTCTTGGCAGGAGCTCAAGCAAGCCTTCATCGACAACTTCATTGCTACTTGTGAACAACCAGGCAACAAATACGATCTGCAACGTATTCAAGATCGAAAAGATGAGCCACTGCGCGAGTACGTCTGGCATTTCTCGGAGATGCGCATCAAGGTTCCATCAATCTCCGACAACGAGGCAATCGAGGCTTTCATCACTGGCCTCCGCTTCCACGATGCCCTAAGGGACAAGCTCCTCCGCAAAAGACCTAATTCGGTCACAGCGCTCCTGGCCACCGCTAAGAAATACGCGGGACGCCGACGACGCTAAAAAGATAATTATTGAAGAAGCAGTAAGGGTTCCAAGCGCTCCGACCACCCCCCACACCGAGACGACTACCGCGGCAACCGTGGTCGGAACGACAATTTTGACCGCCGCAACCAGTATAGCGACTCCACGACCACCGTGACTAAGCGTAATCAGCGGCGAAACCGCCGTGGCGATTCTGAGAGCAAGCGTGCTTTCGGGGAAGACGACAACGAGGTCAACACCGTTAAAAAAAGGGTGGCGGACGTCGTAACTATGAAGACGACTACGCCAAGGCATTGAAGGGCCCCCGCCACTCTATCCTAAGTCGAACCATACCATGGAGAATTGCGGCGTCCTCAAGTCTATCTACACGCGTCAACAAGCTCCGGATACGTCCGACAAAGCCTAACGACGCGCAGGGAACAAATAGCGAGGATAATAACGGCGGCGATCATGACCCCGTCACAAGTACGTCAAACCAACCGATTGCGTGCACACCATCATTGGAGGCAAAGTATCCATCGAGACCAAGCGAACGCATAAAAGTCGCTCGCCTGCGCGCTTGCTTGAACGTGGCCAACACCGACAATCTCCTTACCGATCCACGGCTCCCTCCGTGGTCTCACCGCGAAATCTCCTTCAGCAGAAAGGACCAATGGGCCGCAATACCTGAGCTAGGGCGTTTTCCCCTGGTCCTCGATCCTTGTATCAACAAAGTTCAATTCGACAGAGTACTGATCGACGGCGGTAGCTCCATTGATATACTGTTCAAGAACAGTTTGCCCGCCCTGAAGATAGCTTAGGCGGACCTCAAGCCATACGAGGCACAGTTCTGGGGTGTTCTCCCCGGACAGAGCTCTACACCTCTCGGGCAGATCACGCTACCAGTGCAGTTTGGGACCCTGGATCACTTCTGCACCGACTACGTCAACTTCATGGCCGCCGACTTCGACGGCACCTATCATGCTATTCTTGGTCGACCGTCGCTCACCAAGTTCATGGCCATACCTCATTACAGGTATCTGGTGCTCAAGATGCCTACCGAGAAAGGAGTTCTAACCCTCCGAGGCAACGTGTATGCAGCTTATACCTACGAAGATGACAGTTTCAAAATAGCAGAGGCTCATGACCTCTCTATTCGCATGGCCGAGACCGTGCTCAACGCCAAGAAGACCTCGATCGACCACCAGGAGATCCCGAAGCTCGAGGCTCCACGCAAGAACATCAAGTCCAAGGAGCACAAGGTGATCCAGCTGGTCGACGGTGATCCCAGCAAGACAGCCCTTATCGGGGCCAACCTGGATCCCAAATAGGAAGACGCGCTCGTCAGGTTCTTGAGGAGCAACATGGATGTGTTCGCATGGAAACCTGCTGACATGCCCGGTGTACCTCGGAACTTGATTGAGCACTCCTTGAATGTCAACGGCAAGGCCAAACCTATCAAGCAGAAGCTACGACGGTTCGCTCGCGACAAAAAGGAGGCGATTAGGGTAGAAGTTACATGGCTTTTGGCAGCCAGATTTATCAAAGAAGTGTATCATCCGGAGTGGTTAGCCAACCCGGTTCTTGTACGTAAAAAGAATAATGAATGGAGAATGTGCGTTGATTACACTGATCTCAACAAACACTACCCTAAAGACCCCTTCGGCTTGCCTCGCATAGACGAGGTCGTAGATTCAACCGGCGGTTGCGAGCTCCTTTCTTTTCTCGATTGCTACTCTGGTTATCACCAGATCGCTCTCAAAAAGGATGACCAGATCAAGACATCTTTTATCACGCCCTTCGGCGCCTACTGCTACACGACCATGTCGTTCGGGCTCAAAAACGCCGGGGTTACCTACCAACGCGCTATACAAGCTTGCCTCAAAGACGAGATAAAAGATGACCTCGTCGAGGCCTACGTTGATGATATAGTTGTCAAAACCAAGGAAGCTCATACCCTTGTTGACAACCTAGGACACACTTTTGCGGCCCTTAACACATTCCAGTGGAAGTTAAACCCAAAGAAGTGCATCTTTGGTGTTCCTTCTGGCATACTCCTCGGCAACGTCGTCAGTCACGACGGCATATGCCCTAACCCAGAAAAAGTCAAAGCTGTTTTGGACATGAAGCCGCCCAAAAAGGTGAAGGATGTTCAGAAGCTTACCGGATGCATGGCCGCCCTCAGTCGTTTCATATCAAGATTAGGCGAAAAAGGATTACCGTTCTTTAAACTACTCAAAGCGTCTGAAAAGTTTGAGTGGTCGGAGGAAGCAGACGTTGCCTTCACACAGCTGAAACAATACCTTACGTCACCTCCCGTATTCACTGCTCCAAGAGAAGACGAAACACTCCTGCTATACATTGCGGCTACCAATCGAGTGGTCTCCACGACCATGGTGGTCGAGCGAGACGAGCCCGGCCACGTCTACAAGGTACAACGGCCAATCTATTTCATTAGTGAGGTACTCAATGAGTCCAAGACCAGGTACCCACAGATTCATAAGTTGATCTATGCCATACTGGTAACATCCCGAAAGTTGAAACACTACTTCGACGGATATCGTGTGGTGGTCATGACTGAGTACCCTCTGCGAGACATCATTAGCAACAGGGATGCGAACGGGTGCATCGTCAAATGGGCAATGGAGCTATGTCCCTTTTCCTTGGAATTTGCAAGCCGCACTACAATCAAGTCTCAGGCACTTGTCGATTTCATCGTCGAGTGGACAGACTTAAGCATGCCTGCCTCTCCCAGATCCGACGAATATTGGATGATGTACTTCGACGGCTCTCTCAACATTGACGGTGCGGGAGCAGGAGTCCTTTTTATATCACCATCCAAGGAGCAGCTCCGGTACATCCTCAGGATTTATTTCCCAGCATCTAATAATGCCGCCGAGTACGAAGCATGCCTACATGGTTTGCGCATTGCGGTTGAGCTTGGCGTTAAATGTCTCTACGTCTATGGAGACTCTGCTCTGGTCATCAACCAACACAACAAGGACTGGGACACAACCAGCGAAAAGATGGAAGCATACTGCAATTTGATCAAAAAGCTGGAAGGCAGGTTCTATGGCATCGAGTACATACACGTGGTCCGGGACAAGAATCAAGCAGCGGATGCACTATCAAAGTTAGGATCATCCCGAGTAAAAATCCCACATGGCATATTCGTCCAAGACCTGCTCACGCCGTCCATCAAAGAGAAAGATTCCATGGCAGACAAGCCTCCAGACCAGCAATTGGTGGCTACGGTTCCGGCGTCAAGCACCGCCGAGCCCCCTCCGACCACTCATGAGCCTGACTGGAGAATACCTTTCATCAAGTACCTAACAGATGGCAGTGGTTACACCGATCGGATAGAGAACGAGCGCCTGATGCGTCGCAGTAAGCAGTACCTGTAACACCCTAGGTGTTTATGCTTCCACTAAATTGCATGTCATTTCATAACCATGTGCATTATCTATGTCATCATGTCATTATCACTGAAACATACATATGCAACATTTTAAATTGTATGTGTTTCATGCTTGATTGCTTAGAATGGTAGTAGGGAAACATGTGAATGTAACATGAAACTCTCATACTTGGAAACATGGCAATATGGTAGTAATGTGACAAGTATAGGATAACAACAAGGTCATGCAACATGTGAAACGTTGTATTGAAACATATGTATGAATTGCTTGTTTTACTTTCTTTATCACATGTGATCAGTAGAAGTGGTATAACAATTTTGTAAAGTGGTTGATCATGGTCTATTACACCTTAACTATACTTAGGTTACTTGTTGGGACATTGTTCATGTAGACCAAAATGACCAAAATGCCCTCAAGTGCAAGTTTGACTTGAATTGACCCATGGAGTGTCATCGTTTGACTGATTCAAAAGTCCAACCTAGAGACTTTGCATGGTTGTGCACTCTTTACAAAAGTTGTAGCTAATTTATCAAGGAACAAAAGTTGTTTTATGACCAACTCATGAAAATGGCTAGAACATGCTCAAACATGGCCCACAAGTCAGAAGTACATGCTGATTTCATACTCAGCAAATTTTTCTAAGTCCTAACGTGAAGTACAGTTTCATGTACCCATGTTTGGAGCCGTGTATCTCCCTAACCGAGCCAAACCAGCTTGAGCTCCAGTGGAAAGAGTTGTAGTTCAAGTATAGATGAGCAACTTTGTTAACTATGGCATAGTCTAGATCACCACGGATTAGGAGTTAATGATCGTCGAATACGTGCTGTCAGTCATCATCGATGAACACTGAATCGCGTTTGTTTTCAGAAAACGGTCAGTCACCGTGGCCGACCGGCTCAGAGGCTTGACGCCGCGTGTCAGCCACTCGTCGCCGGACTCCTGCTCGCGCTGCCCACGCGCCGTGCGCATCCTGGCGTCGCAGCCGCACCTTGAAGCCACCTCGCGCCTGCCCGAACGCACTCGCCCTTCCCATTTCGCATTCCTCGCCTCCCACCGTGCGCTGCAAGAGAGCACCGCCGTCCGCCATTGCTCTGCCTTCGCCCCGCTTGCTCGCCACTGCAAAAACACGACGGCCATCCCGCTCGTAGCCTCGCCGTGATCCCCTCTGCCACCCTCACCCCTCAGCCAGGTCGATCGTGCTTTGGTAAGGGCGTATTCGCCGTTCTCCCCACCGCAGCCATGGCGGGAGCTCACCGGAGTTGGCGCTCCACGTGACCAGCTGTCCTCGCGTCGTTCCCATCCCCTCCTCTGCCTCGCGCTAGGTCATATGAACACCACCGAAGCTCGTAGAGTCACCGTTAGGGGTTGTGTCGCCGTCAGTTCGCCGGAGCCGGCCGTGCCGTGGCTGTGCGCCGCTGTGTCAGTCGCCGACCTCTCTAGCCGCTACCCTAGCACCGATTGAGGTCACCACTAGATGCACATGATCAAGGCTAACGTCGTAGCGTAGATGGTCTCGCCGGAGGAGCCACCGGCGGTGAACTACGCCGCCGTCCGCTCCTTTCCCCTGTTTCCCTCGCTGACGCGCGGGCCCTCCTTGTCAGCCACCGAGGCTCAGGCGGGAGCCAGTCTGGGCCGCTTGCGCCATTGTCTTGGGCCGCGCCTGTGCGCTCGTGGGCCGCCGTTCCTTGGGCTGGCCCAGTAGCGGTTAGGTTTTCATTTGTTGTTTTATTATTTCACAGATTGATGTACATATTGGAAAATATGTAGCTCTTAGATGGTAGATCCAAATGATGTCATTCTAATTTTGTTAAGTTCCTGGTCATGTCTAGTATTTAATAAAAATATTATATGAGCACATGTTTTAGAAATTTTGAATGAATTAAATAGGACTTTGAAAGGTGTTTTTAGATGCATGCAAACTTGTTTGAATTTTATCTTGAGTTTCTTTGGTCCAAAAATTATGAAATTTTGTGGGCAGTCTATTATTGCTTGTTAGAAGCCCTGGTTAAAATTTCAGAGCTAGTGCATGTGTAGTTTTTAAGTTATAGAATTTCCTTTTATCAATGGGTGGATCTTGTGTGAATTTTCATAATTTTTCTATAGATCCAGTGAAGGTGAAATTTGATGGGTGCTATTCTTATGCTAGAATGATGCTAGGAAAAATGGGAAATCTGTTGCTTGACACTTTTTAATAAGGTTTCCTAATTATGCTCAAATTAGACATGTCATCTGTTATTTTGGATACAGCAAGTTTTACTTGCCCAATGGCTTTGAAATTTTTATGGTAGTCTATGTGCAGCATGAGATAGCTATTGTAATTTTTGTAGATTTTTATGAATAGTTTTACTATATATTGCTTAAATCACCTAATTAACTAAATAAATTGGAAAAGGATATTAAATAAATTATTTAGAAGTTGGCACTATACTTTCTGATGTTTCTTAGGTATGAAAAACAAGTTGGTAAACTTGGATTGATCAAATTATGCTTTTGCCTCATCATTAAATAATTAAGTTAGCAACCCAGTCATTGCGGGACAGATTCTAGGTTTGCTGGAAATTGATTTGGTTAACATCAGAATCATGCTTTGCTGTTTACCATTGATTTGTAGAACATTTCATAAGCTTTCCAGAATGTCCTCATACAAGTCATTTGGATTTATAGAACTCTGGTTATGATTGAATTAAGTAACTACTTGTTTGCATATGAAGCTTTAACTGTTATTTTAAGTATGTCTTTACTATTTCTAAGTTTGTGGTACTGTTCCTAGGTGTTAGGCCTTTAACTGAAGATGAGCATCTTTATCTTAGGTTATGCAAGTTAGGTAAGTTGCTCTTGTTATTTAAGTTAAGTTGGATACATGATTAAAGTGATTTGAATAGAGCTAATTACTCGGTAAACGAGTGTCCAGTGATGCTTTCGTAAACACTCACTGTGATTCATTCACCATGAGCATCATGTCATTCCTTATGCATCCATGATATTTATCTTTTGCATCGGCATGCAATAGGTGTACCGGAAGGAGTGACCCTGCTGGAATTCGAGGAACTGAGCGAGCAGCAGCAGCCGACACCGGAGATTCAGGAGGAGCAGCCTTCATGAGAAGTGCCAGACGAGGTCGCCGTTGAGTGACCGGACCACCGTCCTTCCAACTTTGTGAAAGGTAAGCCCCGGAGCATATTAAGCCTCCTAATTTCTAAAATTTAGTTACAGTATTATTGTTACATATATATATTGTTGCATTAAGTTTAGGTGTTGGATGCAAACCATTGCTGCATTGGTTACCCAATCCTTGTCCAGATATTATTACCCTGAATCCTATGTAGCTCAGGCTTGAGTACTGCTTAGCCCTGCTTAAACGCGGTAGAAGTCGGGTGATTTCCTGTCACCTGCGAGATATAGGAAGATACATGTGGCACGGTTGGCTATACTTGCTATCGTGGAAAAGAACCAGTCTTAATTTGAAATGAAGACCGGACGGAAGCTTGCCGATTTGCAGTGACTCCGTCTGTGTCGCTTAAGGACTAATTCTTGGAGCCTTTCCTGTTCATGTTGAACGCATGCCTCTCTCTTAGTTGGCCGGGTCTGGAGACCGACCACGAAGCCGAGTAGCTCACCTCAGGCCGGGAGTCGATAAGTATAAAGTGCGCCTCAGAAGGGAGCCGTAGGCATGAGTCCAAGGGCAGGTGATTTAAAAGTCCTGATCGTCCTGGCAGAAGGGTAATCCCTGAGAGTGCTGGCGCTGATCGAACCCACGAATTTGGTTCCTGAGATGTTCCAAAGGTGACCCACGGCTACCCTTGCAATGTATGCCAGGGTGAGAGTTAGGAATACCCCCTCAGCTGAGTTGTAATTCGATTCGAATCGCCGTCTCTCCCGGTTAGTGAGAACTTGACGGGCTTATCTCCAATGTAGATACACTTAATACTTAATGGTTCAGAAATGATGATATGATGATGACAGCCTTATTATACCTGCTATGGTTAATATTGTTTGCTCCTAATAAGTGAGTGCTCTAGTACAGGTGCTAATCTAGTGAACAGGTAAATAATGATAAGCTTGATAATAAGTTTAAATTAGTTACTATACTCATAAGCTCTTTTATGCAACTGTGTCAAGCTAGCCACCTGAAAAGCCTTGCATGATCCTTGGTGTCTTTTATTTCTGTTTTGTCGGGTAAGTCTAGCTGAGTACCTTCTCGTACTCAGGGTTTATCTCCCACCTGTTGCAGATGACCAGTTCTTCTTTGGTTGCTGCAAGTACTGCCTTCTCCCTGCTGGGGATGAAGACTAGACCGTTGGGCGCGGTCTCTACTAGTTCTCGTACCTGATAATGCTTTTGTGGGACATGACTCTGATCTGGCAATGTATTTGAAACTATGAAGTTATGTACTAAACTATGTTGCTTCCGCACACTCAAACTTGGTTTGTAATATTTTATTTGAACTCTGATGGATGTAATCCGAATGCTACTTGTGAAATGTTGTAACGAATGATGTGTTGTGTTGAATCATTACGATCTTAGTTTGTATGTCGAGAGTTGGTTGAAATCCTTCGTGATTTCCGGACTACCGGGATTATGGGAGCTTAAGTACAGGAATTTGATCACTTCGGTGATTGTTTTTGTACTTACGTTCTTATGATTTGGTTGGTTCTGTTACAGCTGGTATCAGAGCAAGATTTGACACTAAACATGTCATTTGTGTATTTAAAACAAAAGTATTTGTGAAAATCCTAAATTAAATACTAAGTATTGCCAGTGGTCATATCCCTTATGCCCAAATAAGGACTCTTAGGTGGCTTATTAAAGTACTAACTTGGGGGTTCCTGCTTGTTTCTGTTTCGTCGTCCATATGGCGTGCTATTGTATGGATGCCATCCGCTTGGGTGGTAATGTTTGGATCAAATACCTCTACGCTCTGGTAAGTGGGAGTTGTGAGAGCATGACCGTCCAACCGTTGGTCTAGGGGAGAGTAGTTGTGGTTGCTCGCATATTTACATGTTCAATCATGTATCTATGAGAGTACTTAAATGTGGGTATCTCTGACGGGTAGCTGTGATACTAGAGTATATGCATCGGGGGATGTATGTATGAAAGTATTTAGTTTACTGCTTGCTTTTATGCATTTTGGGAAATTACTGGGCTGAAATGAAATTTTCTGCAGGTACACTAACAACGTATCGTTGTAGATCGACTAGCTACCGTATACGAGAGAACGTATGTATGCCACCGTATATTTCGCTAGCCTTTAAAGTTTTCTAGGATTGTGAGGACGTACGGATCGTGCAAGCATCATGTTCAAGCATACATGGCAGTTCTTGCATTACTCCCTCCTTTAAAATATGGTTGTCCCGACTAATTAAATTTCGTATCCCTTAAATGATTCTCCCCTTACGTTGTAACTTTTGCTTACTGATGATGATGGCGCCTGAAGCTCACTTTGCTCGCAAGTCCGCTGGAGGCGAGGCGCCTCATCACCGTTTAGCTCCTCGTGAGCCCGTGGCCCGAGCCTACGGAGGAGGAAAGGCTGAGGACAGAGCTAGCTCGAGGAGGATTGACGAGAGGAATGCGGCTCAAGACCGCTTGGAGCAAGTAACGCAGAAAGGGACCAAGAGACCCTTGAGGTAGAGGTTGACATTGCTCACCAAGAATCTGTGAACGCATGTTGATTCACGTGATGAACCAACGGAATGAAGCACTGCACGAGGAGAATGTGTTGAGAGCGCGACAGTGTAGAGCTAGAGCGACAAGTGGCGATTCTTTGAGGAGTACAATGACAATCTCCATGAGGAGGTTCACTGTTACACAATCAACTTCACCCTCTCCCCGCCACGAGGATGAGGATGAGATGGGTTCTGGTGTCATCATGGCTAAAGGTGATGGTGACATGGAGGTCAATGGACCTGAGGACATTCCACCGGATGAGGAGGAAGATGAGGAGTTAGAGCCTGCTAGTGATGAAGATGGAGGAGAGATCTTCGACACTGACTCCGAGGACGATGCGTAGTTTAGCTTACTACTTAGCTAATGCGCAAGAGCTAGTCTTTTGTTGATCCTCAAGCATGAACGAGTAGCTTTGTAATAAGTTAATCGTTGGGATGTAATATCGAACCATAAGTTATCTTTGGATGTAAGTTTGGAACCATTATGGCTTAGATGTAACCTATCGAACGTATTATGCTCCACGTAAGTGAGCCTTTGATGAATTTCGTCTTTGCGGTCTATGGACCTCGTTGTTGGTTAAGTTCATCGCATTTATGTGTCAATTGACACGCTTGATGAGTTGTGTGGTTGTGATGAATGATTGTGCCTCTGTTGATTATATAAATGCATTCCCTCCAATGGACTCAGTTTGGGCATAATTATACGATTCATCTACAAAAATTTCCACATCGTCAGTGCTCATTGGCTATACATTTTGCAGATGGCTCATAACCTTCGTCGCAGTCATGGCACAGGAAATGAGGAACAACCACCTCTGCCACCGCCCACACCAGCTGAGCTAATGCAGACAGTTGTGGAAAGTCAGCGCATGTTAGCTGAGGCTATGCGTCAGATGGCTAACCGTGAGGATCGTCATGTCCGCCAAGGACCCGAGCCGAACCAGTACATCAGCTTTAAGGACTTCATGGATACAAAGCCTCCTATCTTTCGTGAGGCAGAAGAACCATTACAAGCTGATGAATGGTTGAGCACGATAGAGCAAAGGTTTGGATTGCTCCGTTTGACTGAAGGTATGAAGGCCACATATGCAGGACACCAGCTCCAAGGCCCTGCAGGCATCTGGTGGACACATCACAAGACCACCTTCCCTGCAAACGTCGAGATAGTTTGGGGTCAGTTTCAGGCAGCTTTCAGAGGACACTTTATCCCTCCTGGTCTTATGGCCATTAAGCATACTGAGTTTATGAAGCTCACCCAAGGCAACAAGGGTCTTAATGAATACCTCCAGGCGTTCAACAACCTGGCGAGGTATGCTCCTGAGTTCGTCGATACTGACGCTAAGAGAATAGCTAGCTTCAAGAGGGGACTTTCCCCTAAACTCATGAAGTCAATGGGCAACTGCAAGTGTGTCGCCTTCAATGAGTTTATCAGTGACACTCTGACTCAGGAGAACAATGATAAGATATATGCTGCTTCCAAGAACCGTAAAAGAAACTTTGAGGCAGGTGCTTCTCAGTCTAAGGCACCAATGGTATCCAAGGCCCAGTACCGTCCACCCAATGCTAATGTCCGGTACCGCCCACCTCAGAAGAAGAATCAAGCTAAAACTGGTTTTCGCAAGGGGTACACAATTTCCTTGCCAAAGAATACCTCTGGGCAGGGCAGCTCCAATGTCCCACCAGCTAACAGGCCATGTTGGAACTGTAACCAGCCTGGTCATTGGGCAAATAGATGTCCCCATCCTCCCAAGAATGCTCAAGGAAACGTCCGCCAGGGGCATGTTCACTACACTACTGTGGAGGAAATTCCTGCGGGTGAAGTGGTCACCGCTGGTAAGTTTCTTGTTAATGATCACCCTGCAGCTGTGCTCTTTGATTTGGGTGCTTCACATTCCTTTGTGAGTTCTACTTTTGCATCTAAGCATAAGATGAATGTGATTACAATTGTCAAGGGTGGTTATTGCATTAGTGCTGCTGGGAATAATATCATGACTAACCAAGTAGTAAAAGATGTAAAGCTTGAAATTGGGGATCGAGAGTTCCTTATGGATCTTGTAGTTCTACCGGGGGTAGGAATTGATATAATCCTAGGAATGAAGTGGATGAGTGGGAATGGAGTGTTGATCGACACGTCAACCCGTGTGGTAATGTTGAGGGATCCTGTGGATAAGAAGGGTTTTCTAGTGCGTTACCTCGTGATATCTCTATTCACAATACAGCCAATGCTACCCTAGCCAAAGCCATTGAGGATCTACCCATTGTCTGTGAGTTTCCAGATGTCTTCCCTGATGACTTGCCTGGATTACCTCCGGACCGTGATGTAGAATTCAAGATAGAACTCATTCCGGGTACGGCTCCTATTTCTCGAAGGCCCTATAGAATGCCGCCTAATGAGTTGGCTAAACTAAAGAGTTAGTTGAATGAGCTATTGAAGAAAGGTTTGATTCAGCCTAGTTCTTCTCCTTGGGGTTGTTCGGCTATCTTTGTGAAGAAGAAGGACGAATCTTTGCGCATGTGCGTAGATTATCGTCCCCTAAATGATGTTACCATCAAGAACAAATACCCTCTTCCTTGCATCGATATTCTGTTTGATCAGCTCTTCAAAGCTAAGGTATTCTCCAAGATCAATTTGAGGTCTGGTTACCATCAGATCAAAATTCATCCTGAAGATATACCTAAGACAGCTTTCTCTACTCGTTATGGCTTGTTCGAGTACCTTGTCATGTCTTTTGGGTTGACAAATGCTCCGGCACACTTTATGTACCTGATGAATTCTGTATTCATGCCAGAATTGGACAAGTTTGTCGTCGTGTTCATTGATGATATCCTTGTATATTCTCAGAATGAAGAAGAGCATGCTGAACATCTAAGAATTGTTTTAACTCGGTTGCGTGACAACCAGCTTTATGCTAAGTTCAGCAAGTGTGAATTCTTGGTTGAACAAGATACCTTTTCTAGGTCATGTATTATCTGGTGATGGAATTTTG
The DNA here is from genome assembly GCA_904845875.1 of Miscanthus lutarioriparius. NCBI lineage: Eukaryota > Viridiplantae > Streptophyta > Magnoliopsida > Poales > Poaceae > Miscanthus > Miscanthus lutarioriparius. The sequence goes on from CAJGYO010000002.1 coordinate 134,225,281, forward strand.
GTTGACCCTACTAAGGTGCAAGAAGTCCTTGAGTGGAAGGCACCTACTACGGTCACAGAAGTTCAAAGTTTCTTGGGATTGGCTGGCTATTATCGTCGCTTTATCCCGGAATTCTCAAAAATCGCCAAGCCCATGACTCGACTACTGCAAAAAGATGAGAAGTTTGTGTGGACTCTGAAGTGTGAAGAGGCTTTCCACACTTTGCGGACCTTGCTAACCTCTGCTCCTATATTGGCACAACCTGACATCGAAAAGCCTTTTGATGTCTATTGTGATGCATGTGGCACCGGTTTGGGGTGTGTTCTTATGCACGAAGGCCAAGTACTTGCTTATGCTTCGCGCCAGCTTCGAAAGCATGAAGTCAACTATCCTACCCATGACTTAGAGCTAGCCATGATTGTTCATGCTCGAAGATTTGGAGACATTACTTGTCGGGTAATGTGTGCAACATCTATCTTGACCATAAAAGCCTCAAGTACATCTTTACTCAACTTTGAGTTGAACATGCGTCAACGGTATTTGGTTAGAATTGATTAAGGACTACAACCTTCAAGTGCACTACCATCCCGGTAAGGCAAATGTGGTTCTTGATGCCTTAAGCGAAAGGCCCATTGCAATTCTTTGGTTAGTGAAGACTTTCATCATCACACCTCCATCATCCTGCAAAGTACTCCACAATATCACTGTGGATTGCTCTCTCGAGAAGTCAATTATCGAACTCCAGAAGACTGATGTGGGTGTGTTTCACATCAAGCGGAAAATGAAAGAGAAAGAGACCAAGCACTTTAGGGTCGATGATAAAGGAATTCTCTGGTTTAATGATAGACTTGTGGTACCCAAAGATAAAGAACTTAGAAATCAAATTATGGCTGAAGCCCATTCTTCTAAGTTGTCCATCCATCCTGGTAGCAGTAAAATGTATCAAGATCTCAAGCTGTATTATTGGTGGACCAAGATGAAGAAAGAAATCGCAGCTTACGTGGCAAGGTGTGATAACTGTTGTAGAGTCAAGGCTATTCACATAAGGCCCGGATTATTGCAGCCACTCTCTATTCCTGGCTGGAAGTGGGAAGAAATTAGTATGGATTTTATTGTTGGATTACCCACTACCAAAAAGGGTTGTGATTCTATCTGGGTTATCGTAGATCGCCTAACTAAATCCGCTCATTTTATTCCGGTCAAGTCTACCTATCACCCGCACAATTATCTTTGAGATTTATTTTCAACAAGTGGTACGTCTCCATGGTGTACCCAAATCCATTGTTTCGATAGAGGACCGCAATTCACGGCTCGCTTTTGGGAGTGCTTACATCGAATCTTGGCACTCATCTAATCCATGATTTCGCCTAACATCCGCAAACATCGTGATGACGATCGAGCGTGTTAATCAAATTCTTGAGGACATGCTTAGAGCTTGTCTTATTTCTTGCAAAGGCTCTTGGGAAGACTGGTTACCTCTCGCTGAATTCTCTTATAACAATAGTTATCAAGAGAGTATCAAAATGGCTCCTTTTGAAGCTCTTTATGGCCGCAAGTGTAGAACTCCTTTGAACTGGGTGGAACCCGGGGAAAGAAGATTCTATGGTATTGACTTTGTAAAAGAAGTCAAGAGCAAGTCCGAACTATACAGAAGAATATGACCGCCGACAAAGCTAGACAAAAGAGCTATGCTGACAAGAGAAGAAAACCTATTGAGTTTGAAGTAGGTGATCATGTTTATCTGAAGGTATCCCCTATGAAAGGAGTCAAGCGTTTTGGAATTAAAAGGAAGCTTGAGCCTCGATATGTTGGACCCTACCGCATTATCGAGAAAAGTGGAAGAGTAGCCTATAAACTCGATCTACCCCGTGAGATGGGAGCTATATTTCTGGTATTCCATGTGTCCCAGCTGAAGAAGTGTCTCCGTATTCCCGAGGAAAGAATAGCAACAAGGAAAGTCAACTTGAAATCTGATCTTTCTTATGAGGAAAAGCCCATGCAAGTTCTGGATACTCAAGAAAGAGTGACTCGTACCCGAGTGGTTAAATTATACAAGGTAGTTTGGAGTAATCATAGTGAACGGGATGCTACCTGGGAGCGGGAAGATTATTTAAAGGAAAATCATCCAACTTTCTATACTAAATGGTACGCTTTCCAAATCTCGGGACGAGATTTTTCTAAGGGGGGAGGGCTGTAACACCCTAGGTGTTTAGGCTTCCACTAAATTGCATGTCATTTCATAACCATGTGCATTATCTATGTCATCATGTCATTATCACTGAAACATACATATGCAACATTTTAAATTGTATGTGTTTCATGCTTGATTGCTTAGAATGGTAGTAGGGAAACATGTGAATGTAACATGAAACTCTCATACTTGGAAACATGGCAATATGGTAGTAATGTGACAAGTATAGGATAACAACAAGGTCATGCAACATGTGAAACGTTGTATTGAAACATATGTATGAATTGCTTGTTTTACTTTCTTTATCACATGTGATCAGTAGAAGTGGTATAACAATTTTGTAAAGTGGTTGATCATGGTCTATTACACCTTAACTATACTTAGGTTACTTGTTGGGACATTGTTCATGTAGACCAAAATGACCAAAATGCCCTCAAGTGCAAGTTTGACTTGAATTGACCCATGGAGTGTCATTGTTTGACTGATTCAAAAGTCCAACCTAGAGACTTTGCATGGCTGTGCACTCTTTACAAAAGTTGTAGCTAATTTATCAAGGAACAAAAGTTGTTTTATGACCAACTCATGAAAATGGCTAGAACATGCTCAAACATGGCCCACAAGTCAGAAGTACATGCTGATTTCATACTCAGCAAATTTTTCTAAGTCCTAACGTGAAGTACAGTTTCATGTACCCATGTTTGGAGCCGTGTATCTCCCTAACCGAGCCAAACCAGCTTGAGCTCCAGTGGAAAGAGTTGTAGTTCAAGTATAGATGAGCAACTTTGTTAACTATGGCATAGTCTAGATCACCACGGATTAGGAGTTAATGATCGTCGAATACGTGCTGTCAGTCATCGTCGATGAACACTGAATCGCGTTTGTTTTCAGAAAACGGTCAGTCGCCGTGGCTGACCGGCTCAGAGGCTTGACGCCGCGTGTCCGCCACTCGTCGCCGGACTCCTGCTCGCGCTGGCCACGCGCCGTGCGCATCCTGGCGTCACAGCCGCACCTTGAAGCCACCTCGCGCCTGCCCGAACGCACTCGCCCTTCCCATTTCGCATTCCTCACCTCCCACCGTGCGCTGCAAGAGAGCACCGCCGTCCGCCATTGCTCCGCCTTCGCCCCGCTTGCTCGCCACTGCAAAAACGAGACGGCCATCCCGCTCGTAGCCTCGCCGTGATCCCCTCTGCCACCCTCACCCCTCAGCCAGGTCGATCGTGCTTTGGTAAGGGCGTATTCGCCGTTCTCCCCACCGCAGCCATGGCGGGAGCTCGCCGGAGTTGGCGCTCCATGCGACCAGCTGTCCTCGTGCCGTTCCCATCCCCTCCTCTGCCTCGCGCTAGGTCATATGAACACCACCGAAGCTCGTAGAGTCACCGTTAGGGGTTGTGTCGCCGTCAGTTCGCCGGAGCCGGCCGTGCCGTGGCTGTGCGCCGCCATGTCAGTCGCCGACCTCTCTAGCCGCTACCCTACACCGATTGAGGTCACCACTAGATGCGCATGATCAAGGCTAACGTCGTAGCGTAGATGGTCTCGCCGGAGGAGCCACTGGCGGTGAACTACGCCGCCGTCCGCTCCTTTCCCCTGTTTCCCTCACTGACGCACGGGCCCTCCTTGTCAGCCGCCGAGGCTCAGGCGGGAGCCAGTCTGGGCCGCCGTTCCTTGGGCTGGCCCAGTAGCGGTTAGGTTTTCATTTGTTGTTTTATTATTTCATAGATTGGTGTACATATTGGAAAATATGTAGCTCTTAGATGGTAGATCCAAATGATGTCGTTCTAATTTTGTTAAGTTCCTGGTCATGTCTAGTATTTAATAAAAATATTATATGAGCACATGTTTTAGAAATTTTGAATGAATTAAATAGGACTTTGAAAGGTGTTTTTAGATGCATGCAAACTTGTTTGAATTTTATCTTGAGTTTCTGTGGTCCAAAAATTATGAAATTTTGTGGGCAGTCTATTATTGCTTGTTAAAAGCCCTGGTTAAAATTTCAAAGCTAGTTCATGTGTAGTTTTTAAGTTATAGAATTTCCTTTTATTAATGGGTGGATCTTGTGTGAATTTTCATAATTTTTCTATAGATCCAGTGAAGGTGAAATTTGATGGGTGCTATTCTTATGCTAGAATGATGCTAGGAAAAATGGGAAATCTGTTGCTTGACACTTTTTAATAAGGTTTCCTAATTATGCTCAAATTAGACATGTCATCTATTATTTTGGATACAGCAAGTTTTACTTGCCCAATGGCTTTGAAATTTTTATGGTAGTCTATGTGCAGCATGAGATAGCTACTATAATTTTTGTAGATTTTTATGAATAGTTTTACTATATATTGCTTAAATCACCTAATTAACTAAATAAATTGGAAAAGGATATTAAATAAATTATTTAGAAGTTGGCACTATACTTTCTGATGTTTCTTAGGTATGAAAAACAAGTTGGTAAACTTGGATTGATCAAATTATGCTTTTGCCTCATCATTAAATAATTAAGTTAGCAACCCAGTCATTGCGGGACAGATTCTAGGTTTGCTGGAAATTGATTTGGTTAACATCAGAATCATGCTTTGTTGTTTACCATTGATTTGTAGAACATTTCATAAGCTTTCCAGAATGTCCTCATACAAGTCATTTGGATTTATAGAACTCTGGTTATGATTGAATTAAGTAACTACTTGTTTGCATATGAAGCTTTAACTGTTATTTTAAGTATGTCTTTACTATTTCTAAGTTTGTGGTACTGTTCCTAGGTGTTAGGCCTTTAACTAAAGATGAGCATCTTTATCTTAGGTTATGCAAGTTAGGTAAGTTGCTCTTGTTATTTAAGTTAAGTTGGATACATGATTAAAGTGATTTGAATAGAGCTAATTACTCGGTAAACGAGTGTCCAGTGATGCTTTCGTAAACACTCACCGTGATTCATTCACCATGAGCATCATGTCATTCCTTATGCATCCATGATATTTATCTTTTGCATCGGCATGCAATAGGTGTACGGAAGGAGTGACCTGCTGGAATTCGAGGAATCGAGCGAAAGAAAGAACAACCGACACCGGAGATTCGGGGAGGAGCAGCCTTGAGGAGAAGTGCCGACGAGGTCGTCGTTGAGTGCCGGACCACCGTCCTTGCAACTTGTGAAAGGCAAGCCCCGGAGCATATTAAGCCTCCTAATTTCGAAATTCGATTCTGATATTATTGTTACATATATATATTGTTGCATTAAGTTTAGGTGTTGGATGCAAACCATTCTTTGCATTGGTTACCCAATCCTTGTCCAGATATTATTACCCTCAATCCTATGTAGCTCGAAGCTCGAGTAGTGCTTAGCCCCGCTAAACGCTGTAGAAGTCGGGGTGATTCTGTCACTGCGAGATATAGGAAGATACATGTGGCACGGTTGGCTATATTTGCTATCGTGGAAAAGAACCCATCTTAATTTGAAATGAAGACCGGATGGAGGCTTGTCGGTTTGCGGTGACTCTGGCGTCAGGTCGCTTAAGGACCTGATTCTTGGAGCCTTTCCTGTTCATGTTGAGCGATGCCTCTCTCTTAGTTGGCGGGTGCGAGACCGACCACGGCCGAGTAGCTCACCTCAGGCCGGGAGTCGATAAGTATAAAGTGCGCCTCGGAAGGGAGCCGTAGGCGTGAGTCCAAGGGCAGGTGATTTAAAAGTCCTGATCGTCCTGGCAGAAGGGTAATCCCTAAGAGTGCTGGCGCTGATCGAACCCGCGAATTTGGTTCTGAGATGTTCCAAAGGTGACCACGGCTACCCTTGCAATGTATGCTAGGGTGAGAGTTAGGAATACCCCTCACCTGAGTTGTAATTCGATTGAATCGCCGTCTCTCCGGTTAGTGAGAACTTGACGGGCTTATCTCCAATGTAGATACACTTAATACTTAATGGTTCGGAAATGATGATATGATGATGACAGCCTTATTATACCTGCTATGGTTAATATTGTTTGCTCCTAATAAGTGAGTGCTCTAGTACAGGTGCTAATCTAGTGGATGTAAATAATGATAAGCTTGATAATAAGTTTAAATTAGTTACTATACTCATAAGCTCTTTTATGCAATCGTGTGTCAAGCTAGCCACCGAAAAGCCTTGCATGATCCTTGGTGTCTTTTATTTCGTTTTGTCGGGTAAGTCTAGTGAGTACCTTCTCATACTCGTGGTTTATCTCCCCAATTGCAGATGACCAGTTCTTCTTTGGTTGTTTGCAAATCACGCCTTCTCTCCCTCACGGGGATGAAGACTAGACCGTTGGTAGCGGTCTCTACTAGTTCTCGCACACGATAATGCTTTTGTGGGACATGACTCTGATCTGGCAATGTATTTGAAACTATGAAGTTATGTACTAAACTATGTTGCTTCCGCACACTCAAACTTGGTTTGTAATATTTTATTTGAACTCTGATGGATGTAATCCGAATGCTACTTGTGAAATGTTGTAACGAATGATGTGTTGTGTTGAATCATTACGATCTTGGTTTGTATGTCGAGAGTTGGTTGAAATCCTTCGTGATTTCCGGACTACCGGGATTATGGGAGCTTAAGTACAGGAATTTGATCACTTCGGTGATTGTTTTTGTACTTACGTTCTTATGATTTGGTCGGTTCTGTTACAGTACATGCTCGTTGATGGCAAGCTATGGCGCAAGAACGCAAAAGAGGAAATCTTGATGAAGTGTATAACCTAGGAGGATGGCGAACATCTCCTGGACCAAATCCACTCTGGCTCCTGCGGCAACCACGCGGCCTCAAGAACGCTGGTCGGTAAGGCTTTCCGAGTAGGGTTCTATTGGCCGTCAGCAGTATCCGACACAGAGAGGCTAGTCCTCCAATATGAGGGTTGTCAGTTCTTCGCCAAGAGAATCCACGTACCAGCACATGAGATCCAGACAATACCAGCCTCCTGGCCCTTCGCATGCTGGGGACTGGACATGATCGGGCCCTTCAAACTGGCTCCAGGGAAATTTACATGCGTCTTTGTGCTGATCGACAAATTTTCTAAGTGGATAGAATACATGCCTTTGGTACAGGCATCCTCAAAAAAGGCTATCACATTCCTCGACCAGGTCATCCATCGTTTCGGCATACCGAACAGCATCATCACCGATCTGGGTACTCAGTTCACTGGGAACACTTTTTAGGACTTCTGCGATGAAAGGAGCATAGTAGTAAAATACGTCTCGGTGGCGCACCCTAGAGCTAATGGACAGGTCGAGTGGGCAAATGGCATGATTTTGGACGCGTTGAAGAAGAGGGTGTATAGAGAAAATGACAAGGCTCCCGGAAGATGGCTCAAAGAGTTACCAACCGTGGTCTGGGGACTCAGAACTCAGCCCAGCCGTAACACCGACGTCTCGCCATACTTTATGGTTTACGGCGCTGAGGCGGTCCTCTCTGCAGATATAGCTTTCAGATCAGCACGGGTAGAGAACTTCAACGAAGGCAAGGCCAATGAAGTACGGGAGCTAGAAGTGAATAGCGCAGAAGAGAAGCAGCTCGATTCTTGTGTACGTATGGCCAAATACCTTGCTGTTTTGCGCAGATACTACAACAAGAACGTTAAAGAGCGGTTTTTTGTGGTCGGGGACCTGGTCACGAAGTGGAAGACGAACCCCAGCTGGTGTCCATAAAACGCAACCCCATAGGAGGGGCCCTTCATGATCAAGGAGGTCACACGACCAACGTCTTACTGAGTTAGCTCACGGGACGTGCGGACGACGTATCAAACTCGTGGCACATCGACAAGCTTAGAGCGTTTCTATGCTTAACTTTGAGATATGTACCCCCTTTTGTATTTTCAATTTACTTCAATAAAGCTATTATTATTTCTCCGACCACTCTAATGTGTCACTTCGACTTTTATGGTTATTCTAACTTAGCAAGAAAAGCCGACCACCACTCCTTCTCAGTTTTTGAGCAGGACTGTCTCCGGTTCCTCCCAACACGTGCATGGGATCCGCTCTCTCACGTTGCGGGTGATCGGCAGAGTCCCCTTGGTTTGACTTGTCGCGTCTCACGTGTGCACAGTCACGCACCTCACACTCCGACCACATGGCAAACTAGGGCCGCATAAACTTTTCAGGATGATGTGTCGGGTAAAATGGTACAACTAAATGTAAGCGTTATTATGTTCTCACTTAGTTCCACCAACATAAGTTTCAAGCTTAAATACGCTTTATACAAAGCAAACAAGCTTATAATGATATATAGTTACGTTATTACAAGCTTTGCTGAAGAGGCCCAAGTTTACAATAACACAACTATGTCCTCCTTCTACTGACTCTAAGCCTATTACATTGGTGGGCGTCGGGGCCATGCACCCTCTCGTCATTGCTTCGATATTCTACTCGAGTCTCGGGGACTCTTGTGCTAGCCGAGTGAAGGGGATGGCCCCTTGATGCTGGCTGGTCGAGATCGTGAGGTTTCGTCGGTTGGCTAGCAGCAGATGGCGTTTCCGGTGACTTGTCGATGGCATACCTCATGTGTGTTGTCCCACCTCCACACAGATTAATGTCGCCAATTATCTTTGACGACAGATCCGGTGGGCCACCGAAGCTCCTCCGCCTTGTGCGGGTCTACTTCCTTGGTATCCAAACCTCCAGCGCTTGAGATCGATCGAGGGTAGTGGGCACGCACCATGCTTACCACATGGGCGCCCAGATACTCACCCGCCTCCTTAATGAACTCCTGGAACCATCACCATGCTTGTCTGCATCTCTCGACCAGTCCGAGCTAGGGGGTCCTTGGCTCTTCCTCTATGAGCGCCGGGTCGACAAGGTCAAGGATGGGCAAAATGCCAGTTGCCACTTCCTGGCACCGGTTCTTCCATGTGTCCCGATCCTCGGTGGCCTCGAGGCATTATGCTTTCCAGCCGTCACGCTCTTTCATCACAGCTTCTAGATGCCGCTTGGCATTGGCTTTTAAAACTGCACGCCGTACAAGACATCAAATGTAAAGGCACGACAAGTCAAGGCGGGCAATGAGAATGAGAACGGTGGCACGGAATACTTACTCTTGGTTCCTCCTTCATTTTGGTGGTGTGGTCCTAGAGTTGAGGACCGGCTGCGCTAGTTTCTCGTTGTCCTCCTTTGGTGACCACACTCTGTGGTCACGCTGCTATTCTCCTCTTGGAGGCAAGTTACCTCAGCTTCTAAGCTGCATTATATTGTCATTACCAACAATGCAACAACACATGTCATACACTTGATGTGACAAAATGACAACTTACTTGTTTTTTGACGCTCTTTGTCATTGAGCTGGCCGACCAGGTTCTGGTTCTGTGTATCTTGCTCTGTCCTCTCCTGGTCGACGGCTTCAAGTTGGTGGCGCAAGCGTTCCACCTCGGCCGCCAGTTCTCTATTGCTCGCCGTGATTCCCTCAATCTGGTGAAGCACCTCTTTCGGTACTTTTGCGGTCTTCATCAAGTCCTCGCATATAAGCAAGCTAAGTCGAGACGGTTTGACTACATTACGAGGTCAAGTGGTCAAGCCAAACATACCCGGACTTCGTCACCAAACGCTTTGCCATTGTTCAACTTTTTGGGTCTCTTCGATCTCGGGATTTCTTCATACATAACCCACTCGTCGTTTCGCTCGCTGACACATATACATGTTGTCGTTTGTCTTTGGGACGGCCTAGGATCTCTTCGACTTCGTCCTCTTTGGCCTCTTGTTCGGGGGGCGTGTTGCTGGGTCGGAGATAGTAGTCTCCGCGACCACTATGGCTTTCCCACGAGCCCGTAGCATCGCAAGCGTATTCTCGTGCCAACTTCGGTTGTCGCTCCTCGGCTCGGTCCGGTTCTCTTGGCGCCAAGGTATCCGCCTCGGCCAGGCTAGTGCTCGGAGCATTTGTACTTTGCTCACTGTCTTCTCGACCAATTGCTCGGGGGACCGACGTTGGGCTGCTTTCGTGTCTTTGCGGTTCCAGCAGAATTTCTTTTTCTGAGTTCCTCCGCAGATTAGGCTGCCGAGTAGTTCTTTCCGATTGCATCGGGCGGTTGCATACAATCGGCTATCTGGTCGGGATTTTCGGTGGACGCCGACCTAATATACCGAGAAAGTTCAGAAGACAATAGTATTCAATACAAATTATAATATTATATCAAAGTTACAGATACTTACGGCTCGGAAGCACGGAATAACATGGCGGCGAACGCGTCTCTTCGACCGCTACCGCTTCCACGTGTTCTCGGCGGGTTCCACCGTGTCTTTTTCCACCACCGATCTTTGGCGTCGGGGCTTGGTGCTTGACACTTCCCGCTTGTCTTTCGTGGTTGCGATGGTCGGTGGTGCGATCACCGCCGCACAGAGGAGCTACCCCGCTCTGTTGACCCCATTTGTCTCCTCCTCTTTCGAGGGATGAGTCGGAAGATGTCCGCATCCTCTGCTTCATTTCATCTAAAAGGGGAAGATGGCTGGCGGCGACGTTTGTTGGCATCCGCCACTGCTAGCGACCTTGGCCGTTACATCCTCCCCAACTCCGAGTACCGCCCGATCGACATCTTCAGATCGGCATCGGTTCTGGGCGGTTGAGCCGGCAATTTATGGCCAATCCACGCCTGGGGCGGAGACACGAATATCTTGCTTTCGGTCATGACCATTACTCTAGGAAACATAAAGGAGACAATAGTCAATTTTTGGTGCAACATAAATCTACACAGTACAAGGAGGCATCATTTACCTTTTTGGGGAGGTCGGCCGGCTTGAAGGCGTGTTTCGATGTCGTTTACCCTAACATAATTGGGGTCGGCTAGATTGAATAGCCCCCATTTCGCCTTGATTTCTATCTTGTCGAGCGCCTCTTTTACGGTCCTCGTCGGATCTACGCTACCACGGTACTCGAAGCTAGGATGTACCCTCTTTTTGGGTGGATCCTTTGGTGATGAAGTTCCCGACCACGCTTGGACCATCCAGCTTTTCCCCACGGATCAACCCGAGCAGTTCTATGATCTCGCTCCAAGTGCTCGGACTTCTCCGACCAGCTGTTCTTCTTCTCCGGAATCAACCCCACGTCACACAGGGTGATCGTGTTCGGCTCTTCGTAGATGTAGAACCATTTCTTGTACCATTCGTCCAGTGAGGCGTTCCATGGGCGGTCAGGTGTCATTGGGCCTTCATAATCACACACAGATTGAGGTATACGCCCCGGCTATCTTCGAGCCTCCGCTCCCTTTCTTCCGCAGAGTAATGAGCAGATGGTGAAAGAGGTCGAAATGAAATGGAAGCCACCATAAGCTTCGCAAAGATGGATGAAGGTGGAGACAAGAAGAATCGAGTTGGGATGCAGATTGCAAATCCCAATCTCGTAATATAAGCAGAGCCCTCGAAGGAAAGGGTGCTGGAACCCCAAAACCCCGCTTGAAGAAATCTCGAAAACCACAATCTCACGGTTGTGGATCGGGAAGCTTTCTCCTTCCGGCGCACGCCATCCCATGAAAGTGTTTTGTTGTGGAGCACTCCCATGGCGACGAGGTCTTCGATGGTGCGCTCATTGCTCCTTGACTTCCACCACTCCTTTGCCATGACTCCGCCTTTCTTTCAGGCGTTTCTCTTCGCCATTGATCCGCCCTTGTTAAGAGGGTGGATGCGGTGGAGGAGAGGATTGGTGGTGATTTTCGGAGGAGTAGGGGTTGACGGGGAAGAAGAAGGTTGCGGCGGTGAATGACAATGGGGATCGGTAAAAAGTAACTTACCAGCTCTATATTATAAATAACCAAGGGCTCCGTCATTTCGTCCGCCCGAGATTCTTGGGAGGCGTGCGCACGCGCCGCAGACGGTTGTTTTCACAACCTCGAGATCTACGACAACAAACGCGCCCCTTCGTTTCCAGTGTACACGCCTCTTTGTTGATAATGTGAGAGGCCCCCATCGACGCACTCTCCATACAAAGCGCCAAGCGATCGCTTGTCGAAAAGAGTAAGAAGGCGAGTGATATGTTATATCCGTCTGCTTTTTTGACCAGACGTGGCAGATTGGACTTGACAGAGTAAGGAGATAAATAAATACACCAAATAATAATACAATCGGCATTCTTTTCTTTTGGCTGCATATCTTGAGCTCAATGAAGGACCAGACCACTGTCGTGCTCGGGCACTGCTCAGACCACTGCCACGCTTGGGGACCTCTCCGGCTACTGATGTGCTCGGGGACTGTCCCGACCACTGCTCGAAGATCGTTCTTATCGGCTACATGTGATTTGTACTCACATACAGTTGAGAGACATTTATTTAGACCTTGCTACAAGGCTCATACCTCGCCTTCCAGCAAGCTCGGGGACTACATCGGTACGATGCACCTGCCGGTGCATCTTGTATCGCTTGTACGACGATTCATTTCTCAACTTAACTGGGAATTCTTTTTAGACCCTGGCACCACGTGCCTACGTCACCTACTACCAGGCTCGGGGACTAAGTGGGCACACTTCACCTTGCGGTGAATGTGTTTGTTTTTTTACCCCTACGCCTCTGATGATCAAGGACGCTACGCTCCGAGACGCATTTACATTTCTGTTCAGAAATACAAGTGGGCACACTTCCCAGGACGAAAATCTTTTTCTTTTTTCTTAAGAGCACCATATATTCTTCGGACAACCGATTTCTCCGGCGACAACGGTGGTCAGAGACATCAAGGACTCAAGCCTTACTTGTCGGAGAAGGTTAAAATGGCGTGTCGCAGCATAATACATGGTGCTCGGGGACTAGCTGTGGGGGTATTAACCCCTATACCCTTATGGCTAAGCTTGGGCTGGCCCGGATCGGTGGGTTCGGTCCACCAAAAGACGACGTGCGGCCCGGTTAACCTGATCGGAGTCCCGCGCAAGGAGTCAAGGCGGATTTGGCGATCAATCAAGATCCTGGTCGGTTAGAATAGGAATCCTTATCCGGCCACATATGGCAATTGTAACTGGCTAGGATTAGTTTCCAGATCTGTAACCCTGCCCCCCGAACTATATAAGGCGGGCAGGGGACCCCTCTAAAAAACATCTCTCATTGACATACATCAATACAAATCAGACGCGGGACGTAGGTATTACGCCTTCTTGGCGGCCGAACCTGGATAAAACCTTGTGTCTGTCTTGCGTCACCATCTTGTTTGTGGCTTGCGCATCTGTCTGCCGACAATCTACTACCTTGGGTATACCCCTAGGTAGACTGCCGACCATATTTCGTCGACACATGGCCTCCTTCTCCTTAGCACGCTCAAGTAGAGAAGAGTGAGCTTTTTCAAGCTTTGTATGAGCAAGGCCAAGCTCCTCATGGTCTTCCTTTAGACACTCATGAGAGGCTTGGAGCTCCCCAAAGGATTTCTCAAGAATTTTGATCTTCTTGAGTAATTCTTTGCACTCCTTTCTCTTCTTTTCATAGCCAGTGCTAAGTTGCTCACATATTTCAATGAGCTCCTCCTTGGAATAGTCATCCTCATTGTCACTCCAACAATCATCACTAGCACATGATTCATCATCACTAGCATCATTTTGTACCTTAGTGGGCTTTGCCATAAGGCATGTCGATGGAGTATCAAAGAGAGATGGCTTGTTGTGGACGGCGATGCTTGTAAATGCTTTCTTGATGGACTTCTTCTCATCATCACTTGAGTCATCGTCATCACTATCATTTGAGCCATCACTATCCCAAGTGACCACATAGCCACTTCCCTTCTTGTTCTTCTTGAAGGTCATCTTTCTTTCTTTCTTATCACTCTTGTCCTTCTTGTCTTTCTTCTTCATCTTCTCATCATCATCTCTCTTGTGAGGACAATCCGCTATAACATGATCCAGGCTCTTGCACTCAAAGCATAGCCTCACATTGTCACTCATGTGATCTCTTCTCTTTCTTGCACCATAGTCACTCTTCTTCATGAATTTGCCCATCTTGCGGACTAAGAGAGCCATAGCCTCATCATCAATGTCATCTTCATCATCACTTGATGCTTCTTTCTTGGACTTTCCCTTTGATGAGGAAGAAGCCTTGAATGCCACACTCTTTTCCTTCTTCTCTTTCTTGTCTTTCTTCTCCTCTTCCTCGTTATCACTATCATTGTATTGTGCATCGGTCATCACATCTCCAAGTACCTCATTGGGAGATACACCGATCAATCCTCCTCTAAAGATGATTGTTCTCATTGTCTTGAACTTCTTTGACAAGCACATTAAGAACTTATGAGAAAAGTCCTCATCCTTCACTTTCTCACCAAGGCTCTTGAGATCATTGACAATTACTTGGAGCCTATAGAACATCTCCGGGATGGTCTCATCATCCTTCATCTTGAAGTTGGAGAACTTGTCCTTGAGCATGTACAACTTGGCACTTTTTACCATTGAAGTGCCCTCATATGTTTCTTCAAGTCTTGCCCACACTTAACTTGCTCTTTCAAGATCTTTTACTTGCTCAAACACTTTTACATCAATGCCATTGTAGATGATGTTGAGAGCCATTGTGTTGCATTGCTTGTTTGCTCTCTCATTGTCGGTGAGGTTGTTGGGATCAAGAATCACATAATCTCTCTCGATGACATCCCACACTCTATCATTGATGGACCCAAGGTACATCTTCATCTTCCTCTTCCAATAATCAAAAGAGCTTGTGCCATCAAAGAACGGTGGTTTGCCCCCCACATACACAATTTGAGCCATATCTAGAACATCGAGGTTGTTAACCCTTCAAATAATGGTGACCACGGCTCTGATACCACTTGAAAGGTCCTACTTGGCTAGAGGGGGGTGAATAGCCTAAATTAAAAACTCTACAAACCACTTAGAACAAACCGTTAGTAATAAAGATGGCGATTAAGCTTTTTGCATAGCTCTACAAGGGGTTGCAAGCCTCCTATCTGATGAGTACAGGCCCGATCTTCCGAGAGGTAGCCGGTAAGTTTGATTTGTGGAGATCTCGACATTGGCGATCCGGCTTCAAATCAGACGCGATTCGAACCCTGCAACCATTACACCACTGCTCCGTTGGTTATCAACCAAGCACAACTTGATTGACCTCGCCAAGAAGGCTTCTCCTGCAAGCGAATCGAAGAGCACAAGCAAGAAGGTAAAACACGCAATCTGATATTGCAAATATGAATGACGCGAATATCAATAGAGGGTTCTAGAACTCGGTTTCAAAGGACTAATCGACACAGTGGAGGAGATCAAGAATGGGGGCCCTGGATCACTGTAAAAGGATTTGTCACCACAGTTACAATGAACGATTCAGTTTCTCGATGGAAAACTAAACTCTAAACAAAACCCAATTGTGTAGCAGCGGCGACGGCTGTGTTTATAGTCTAAGACTCGACCTAGGGTTGGGGACGGCCAGGGGTTGGGCGCCCACAACTTGGGCTTAAGGCCCGACACGATACATGGCCAAGTTGGCCCAAATAGGTGACGCAGCACCTTGCCGTGGTCACACAGAATGATCCACGGACCTTCTGGAGCTGGGACCAGATCCAAAACGACAGCGTCGTCATCCCCTTTCCAACGCATCCAAGAACGGCCCGTTTCGATGTCGTATGAGAAAGTTATGATCGAAACAGTGACGACGTGTCTGCTGAATCCGAGGGCGACGTGGCAGCTGAGTTGGGAACGAATTGCAACTTGGGGAAGACCATGGCGTCGGTGTGTCCAGCATGGCGATGTCCTCATCATTATCCCAACAATGCTAGTCGCTATGATCACTAGTTCACACAAAGCTAAGTTGCTACTTTACTCTAGTAAACAAGAGCCTAGCTAAGCAACTAAACGAGCTAAACAAGCTAAGCAAAGGAGACAAGCAAGATAAGGAACAAATAACTTGTGGAATGTAAAGGAGGAGTGATGTTCTTTATACCGATGCGTAGAGGAGTGAACCAATCAAGATATGACGATATCCAATCATCGGGAGAATGCCAATCAACACAAGAGATGACACGCAATTTTTTCCTGAGGTTCACGTGCTTGCCGGCACGCTAGTCCCCGTTGTGTCGACCTATACCTCATGGTTCGGCGGCTAATTGGGAATCCACACCCAAGCTCTCTAAGAGCACCGCAAGAACCTACCACAAGTGAGGTAGCTCAATGACATGAGCACTTTACTAGAGTGGCTTTTGGCGCTTCGTCGGGGAATAAGCCCAAGAACCCCTCACAAGATCGCCGGAGCCGACCACGAACAATCACCAACTCATGCCGGACCTCCTCTGCTACTCCAAGTTGTATAGGTGGTGGCAACCACCAAGAGAAACAAGAATCCCGTAGCCAAATGATCACCCAAGTGCCACAAGATGCAAACTCATAATGCAAATGCACTTGGATCACTCAATCTCACTTTGGATTAGCAACCAAGCAAGGGAGATGAGTGCGAGGGAGTGTGCTCAGCTCAAGAGGATGTCAAGATGATCAAAATGCCAAGAGACCCCTCAAAGAGCCAGCCAACACATATATATAGGTACCCCCAAACAAATAGAGCCGTTAGGCACTGAGGGGAGCCTTTTCGGGGTGACCGGACGCGCCGATCAGAAGGCACCGAACGAACCCCAGCGCCCGGTCGTGTCCCCGCTCGTGCGCTCGATGATCGCCACGTGTACCTCATCAAATACTACGCGTTGATCTCCAACGGTCGAAAACGGTCAGCGCAGAGGTCAAACATTGACCAGACGCGCCGGCACTCCGCACTTGACGCCGCCCTACAGCACGTTCGATCGCGTCCAGAAACCATGCAGAGAGGATTTTAATGACCGGACGCATCTGGTCAGAGGTGACCTGACGCGCCCAACGTCCGGTCCTTGCATTGCCCTTCTCTGCATGCCGACGTCAGCCTACGTCAGCACGGACCTGACAAGGAGCATCGCGTCCGGTGATGGCCAAGCCAGCGTCCGGTCACGCCTTAGCTTCTCTACGCGCTGTTAGGGTTTAGCACCGGACGCGCTGCCTAGCATCCGGTCGCTCTTTATCAATGAGAATCAACTCATTTGCTTCCCCAACTTCGCCACCCTTGATCAAATGTGCTAACCACCAAGTGTATCACCTTGTGCACATGTGTTAGCATATTTTCACAAACATTTTCAAGGGTTATGTTAGCTCTCCACTAGATCCTAAATGCAATGCATGTAAGACTTCATCTAGTGGCACTTATTTGATCACATAGCCAAAGGATTCCCCCCTTTATAGTACGGCAATCGATCCTAAACGTGATCACACCCTCTATGGTGTCTTGATCACCAAAACCAAAACCCTAGCTTATACCTTTGCCTTGAGCTCCATAGGGATTGGTTCCTTCTCCATCTTCTTCTCCAAGTGTGCCTCATGATCACTTAGGCTCCACCACTTGAGATGTGCTAACCTTATCTACTACAATCACCTAGCCAAAGGATTAGCACTAGGGTTTCATCAATTAGCCAAAACCAAACTAGGGAGTTTCACCTGCGGTGAACAGAGCAGAGAAGGCAGTTTAGCGAGGCTCTCTGT
The DNA here is from genome assembly GCA_904845875.1 of Miscanthus lutarioriparius. Taxonomy (NCBI): domain Eukaryota; kingdom Viridiplantae; phylum Streptophyta; class Magnoliopsida; order Poales; family Poaceae; genus Miscanthus; species Miscanthus lutarioriparius. The sequence goes on from CAJGYO010000002.1 coordinate 134,242,887, forward strand.
GTTCTGTGGATGTAGAGTTGTGGAATTGGGATCCCCTCTAAGGGTCGACCCCGTCCCTTATATATAATGAGAGGGGTCGGGTACAAGGCGGTTGTGGTTGCTAGCCTACGGTCTATGTGCACCGAAGTCCAAGGTGGCCTTGTAGTGGAGCGTCGTGGACCGAGGCGATGTCTTGGCACCGAAGAAGCTTGGGGCATCTTCTGGCAGTTCTGCCCTGACACACTGAGTGTCTGGTCTTGTCGGCTTGGACTGGCCTCCCCTGGGTGAGACCTTCTGGAGTCTTCCCGGTGGAGGCGAAGGTCGGCTCCGGAGGCTGGCGCATGGGCCCAGAGGTCCACCAACCCCCGGAGGCCGCTGGGAGGCTTTGTCTTCTTGTGTCACGCCCCGAACGTGACCCTATTGGAGGTGCAGCTGGCAAGGGCATGCCTCGGGCATTGGTAGCCTGGGTGCTCGTCTTCTTGCGCCCGGGCCTTGGCTGGCATCGGTAGCCGGGCAGGAGCCAAGGGTCGGACGTGTCGTCGATGTGCCTAGGGCTCGGGGTAGCCTACCCCGAGCCTCAGACCGAAGGCGTTGCGGGGTCAGGCTCGTCCAGACCCTCTGTCGAGAGGGTGCGCGAGCCGTGCCCGGTGGGCACAGCCCTCAAGCCCCCGAGCTATCCCGGGGGATAGGCCGGGGAGTCTCCAGATGATCGGGAACCACCTGAAACTGAGATTAGACATACATGGATGTTTATAATCTCGACAGCACCCAATTAAATAAATTTGCAGGTCAACCATGATTCTAATTTTATCATTTTTCACTTCCAAAATATGATATTTCTCACTATACTTCCAATCGGAGACAATCTTACAAATTATGACCAATGGTATTTATTCGAAAAATGAAGAACACTAATAATTTAAACAAAAAATTATTAACATGACGAGTGGGTCAACCCATGGTATCCATTGGGTAGATAGGTTCAGACATTGTTGACCCATTTTAGAATTTAGGGCCAACCCCTATGATCTATTGGCTCTATTTTTGTGGGTCGGGTCAACTACCCAATTGTTCGACCCGTCCCGTTCCCATCCATAACTGGTGCTTGTTTAGTGAGTCGTAACTCTTAGCATACAAGTTGTTTAAACCGTGTAATAGCCAGTTAAGTTCCCTCAGTGCATGCAAATGCATTCCGTGTGTGCGAGTGTGCCTCTTATTTTCATTCTTCTTGATACAAAATAATACAATTAAGACGTCCAGACGGACGGACACCTCCCACCGCTCACTCCGGCACACGCCACTCGCCAAACGACCCTATTCGCTCGTCCCTTCCGCGCGCCCCGATGCTCGCTGCGTCGTTTCCTCTCTACGTCGCCGTGCCCATCCGCCCACCCCACTTCACCTCGCCGCCGCCGGTCCCCCGCAGCGCCTCGAACGCCTACACCACGCTGCCTCCTCACCATGGCTAGCCCGCTCTCCGCTACCGCCTCTACCGAGCTGGCGAGTTGCAACCGCCTCCACCAAGCTGACGAGCCTCCATGATGGATGCTCCAGCAAATAGGCGAGGGGATGAGATTCGTGAGAAACAGAGGGAACATGAGCAGGACGGGAACATGAGCGGGACTCCCCCACGTGTAGTTGGGCGGCGTGCAGGCACGGACGTCCGTTGGGACTCCTGGCGCTAGCATTGCTGTACAAATATACGCGGCTCTATTAAGTATCGGAGAAGAAAGAAAATACTGTATTGAACAGTCAATTCTCTATTTTAAAAAGATGACTGGCTCAAGGACCTATATGGAAATACATCATCTTTGGAGGGGGAACGCGCACCCATACTTTCACTTCTCTCACTGCTTGTGGCCCTCCATGCGTCAGATTTCTTCTTCCCCCAAAGAGCAAAAAGGTGCGTCTGCTCCTAGCAACTTCACGGCCGCTCTCCTCACCCCCGGCCGCTCTCCTCAAATCCTGAAGGAAACGGACGGCCGTCCTGCACAGCTGCCGCCGCCGCCGCCGCCGCCGAGCACGAGGACGCGAGGAGCTCGCAGCCGTCACCGATTCCGACCCCATGGCGCGCAGGTAACACCACCCCGCCCCAACCCCCACCCCCACCCTTCTATCTGAGCGTACGTGTGCCTCCGTGGTCGAGATCGCGGTAGCATCTTGTACCGTTTGCTACCTTGCTCGCTAGTGCATCCTGTCCTGTCTCCCGAGCTCGCGCGGATCTCCCCAATCCGCACGGCACTCGGCAGTGGGAGGTTGAAGAAACCCCCGGCCCCCCGGTCCCCGTGGAAGGAAGAAAAAAAAATCTTTTTTTTTCCCTCTCCACCCTGCTGCCCGGCTCCTCAGGGCAGAGCAAATCAAGTCCGGCTTGCCTGCCGGCCACCAGCTCCTAAACATCCGACGGCTAGGCGAGGTGAGAGGGAGAGAGGTGTCTCCACCCTCCAAAACCCCCGTTTTTCTAAACCCCATTGTGTTGGTTGTTAGATTTTTTTTTTGAACAATGTTGGTTGTTAGATTAAGTGTAGTGACATGCTTAGTGGTTAATTGTTTTTTGGGCCGTATTAAGCTGGAAATGCGCCTCTCCCCCATTCATCCATCGTAGATTCAGTCAATAATAGTTCTGAGGAACCAGAAGAGACTTTTTCCTCCCCAGACCTACGGTCGAAATAGTGCTTGTCATCCTACTGCATTCCTTCTCCGGTCCTTTCATGGCCCATGTTGTTCAAAGGCTAATACAGACATAGGATTACTTACGAGCTGGGATGGGAAGTAGAGTATAGCCTTGAGTTTCTTAGTAGGCTGTTGATTTTCAAGTCCTGCAAAAATGTCGTTTTTTTAAAATGTTGTGTCCAAACATGCTTCCATAAAATAGTAACCCAAATCAAAATGTTTTAATAGGAGGACGGCGAAGGCCCATCCTGACTGGATGGCTTATCGCAGAGTGATGGCTGTGAGGAAAAGCGTTCTCCATGTCATCGTGAAGACAATCGAGAAGGATGAGACCGGGGTGGAAGAAACTGTCATCCAGATAGGATCTTCTTTCGTGATAAAAGTCGATCTCCAGGTAAGGATCAAAATAGTACGGAAATATTTCGAACCGATCGCTTTCGTTTTCTATATTATGATACCGTTTTCTATATTATGATATCGTTTCCGAATTTTGCCAAACATAAAAATTTGTCAGTTTCAATTGGTTTCACAACCATTTTTTGTACTCGTTAATTGCTAAAATGTAGAAATATCCCGAACCGACCGCTTTCGTTTTCTATACTGTAATACCGTTTCCGACCGTTTTCATCCTTATCTCCAGGCCCAAGAAACCTTCCTTCTCACGTGTGAGCATGTGGTGCGCGGCGAGCTGAGCCCTGGTGACGGACTGCGCGTGAGGATGATGCTTCCGGTGGGAGTGGAGGAGTTTCCCGCCAGCATCATTCACATGAACACGCAGATGGACGTCGCCATTCTCAGGGTTCCAGGACTGACAGCCGCAGCCCCATTGAGGTTCTCGCCGGAGGATCCCATCGCCGGAGAGGGTATTGTTGCTGTTGGGTACTGCGACCCAGACGACCTCTTCGCTGACTCGTGTTACTCCAGGATTCCTGCCATCAATCCAGGGTGTGTCAGGTGTGTTCGTCTGTCCTACTTGCGCTGCAGCTTCTAGTTTCTAGTCTGGTCTTATGCTGACACTGACGTAATTGTTTTTTCTGTTTGAAGGGGGACTGCCATGCTCTATAGGTATAAGCGTATCCCGCTATACCATGCTCTCTTGAGTTGTAATGGTATGGAAGGGATGTCTGGTGGACCAATCCTATCGAAGAGGGGCGTTGTGGCAATGATAGCAGGAGGTGAAGTTGGCTGCACATATGCTGTTCATCCTAGAACAATCCTGGGGGTGTTGAAGAGATGTGTTGGTGTTCAGCAGCAGGTACGTCGATTTGTATTGCGCTCACCGGCACACACTTAGTCAAGTAACAGATACTACAATTTAGAAAAACACATGCTCAAAACTTTTGTGGCACAGGCTGTCAAACCGATGCTTTTATAATCGTAGAATTGGCCCTACCCCTTAGGCCTATGTAACATCTCTATTTCCAACAACCTGTTCATGCTGCTCACGTGTAACTAACACTGTACGATACTTCTTATTTTCTACCTTTTTCAGCAAAATTTGACAATGGAGGATGTGATGGATCTGATCGCATGATCTATCGCGGCTTTGACCAGTCGGCAACCATGACAAGAAGAGATTGTTAGACCAGTTTGTCTTTTTCTTCTTCTTTTTTTAAATGACCACTTTGCCTTCTCCGTGTTGAAGGGCGGATGAAGGTGCTCACCGGCTCGAAGGAGCGTAGACACTGCCCATCACATGATGGTAGTATGGCCTGCTGAACTTTTGGATCACTTCAATCGTGATGAATGACTGAAATGGGCTGTTTTGCTGGAAGACTGAGTGCAGCCTGCGAGCTGTCAAACTGCCGTAGGGGGCATGTAATAAGTTTCTTCGTTTGGTTTTGGATGATGCGGGGCTGATTTGGACGGCTAACGTTGCAGTTTATCATTTTTTTTTGGAACAGTAGGTCAGGTTTTGCCCATTGGTTGAAACCTTTGTGTTCACTCCAATGCGGCCGTCTGCGAGTTCGTTTTCTTTTGGTTTTCTGCATTACAAACTCTAATTTCGTTGCTTACGAGTAATGAAATTCGGCTTTGCCGTTGTGGAAGAAAGAAATGGGCTGTTTTGATTTGGCAAGAAAATTCAGTTTGCTCTGCTCTTTTCCCCTAAAATGATTTACTACAATTTTTCGATACCGGGTTGCATGTGTACCTTTGCATTTTGCAAGATGTTTGGTTCTGGCCTCTCAAGCTCACCAAACGGCACCCCCGAGTAAAAGGCTTTCTTTTCACGGCAAAGGGATCGAGACCTCATGCTGACTGAGTGAAATACCAGCGGCAGCTTGTTGGTCAGTCAGAGCGATACCCACTTGCTGGGTTGACTTTCACCTGCAATTTTATGTGTATCTGGTGAACATTTCGCAATTCTGGCTCCATTCTGGTAAGCTAGGTTAAAGGAATATATTTGATATAAATGAACTTTACTGGATGCTCACTCAGACCTCTTCTATCAATATGAACCTCAATGGCAAGAAAACTCAGCGTCATTGACAGTTTGACACATTGTAGGAACAGGTGGAAAGTCCATGGGGCAAATAAACGAAACACAATCTAAATACAGAAAACTCATCATTGCATTTAGCATTATTGTTCCTCCAGCATGATGATCCCCATAGTGACTTATCACTTAAGGAGGTAAAACGTAACAGCCTTTTGTTCGCCACAGTTCAATCCCTGTAATACGATACAACTCACTACTTCCGCATCTGTTTTCCCCTAGACTGTCAACCTTCTCGTGTGTCTTGGCCCTGAGATTGACGACAGATGGATCTGCCCCGAGTAGGTCACACAAGTTGGATCAGATTGTCTCCTTGAATGGACTGATTTTTGGTTTCGCAAGATCAGTGTAGCATCAAGCAGGTTGCCCAGCTCATAGCCTGCTTCATGCATCAATTTCACCTGAAATTGCATGAGAATCCAAATATGTTAACATGACAGCGGCATCAGTTTCATCAGGTTTTGTATCACAGACTATAGCACAGTTCTAGTACGAGAAGAGGAAACAATCATGCTCTGATTAGATAACATCCTGCTCAGATTGCTTGAAATTACTAAAAGGGCAACTAATACAGTGTAATGCTAAATAATTTTTTTAACGAACTAATGCTAAATTGGAACTAAGCTAAATTTTAATGGTCAAGTGGACCTATGTAGAAAAGATCAGAGGATGATTCCAATTCTAAGGCATGTGACCATTAGAATTGGGATCTAGCGGGTACAAAAGCACCCAAAGTAACTGCGGAGTCAGCATTCTATGCACATGGCCCATGCCTAGTTCAAAAATCCAAAACGTGGAATACTTTCTGCCTTTGGTGCCGTTCGGCTGGCTGGTTTTCAGACCAGCCGGCTGGTTTCTCCTCACAGCGGTACTATTCATCAACCAGCCGCTATAGTATTCCTCTCTCACACAACCAGCCGCTACAGTGTTTTGGTTTCTTTTTTCAGACAAGCGAACGGAGCCTTTGAAGTGTCCAAAGGTCAAAGACCACGTTTCCACAGTCAGCAACCCATGTAAGAACTGTCCAGACATCTTGTACAACAGGCTAGGCATGTTTAAGATACAGGAAATATAGACCAGTGAAACAGTGAAGTATGCAAGAATTAAACTATGGTGTTTTCAAGGATGGATTTTGAGTATGTTCTCTACTCCAAATACCACAAGACACGTAGGTACTCCTACATTTTGTTCACAAAAGGCTATATGTCTAGAACAAATAAAAGTAGAGAAACTTATTACGGAACACGATATGCTATATGATGTGAAATTTCGAGTTATTCAGCAAATTTCAGGTAATCAATCTAAAAATAATTGATAAAGCACTTCAAACACACAGGAACCGTCCAATTTTGCACATAGTATCATAAACTCTGACACGCCTCATATCAACCGGTAGGGACAATTCAACTGTTTTCTGAATATCCTATCATGCTTGCAGGAACTCTACATTTTGTTACGACGAAGCATTCAACTAGCACTCGGCACAAGATAGAAGAGAAACTCACAGCTTCCCTCATGAACACCGAAGAATCGACACCCTTCCACCGTGGGTTGGAGTCTGGTAAGATCTGCCCGTGCCCGATGTCTGGCGGCACCACCACGCAGTGCAGCAGCCACGGTCGTGGGGGATGTTGATGTTAGAATTGATCTCATCCGTCTTGACCCAACGGTCGAGACAGACCCTTTGATTGTGTCCTGATCGGGGACGTCCAGCCATCTAGTGGTTGGTGGGCCCCCGTCGCACAGTGCATATAAAGAGGAGGTGGGGCAAACGGCTCTTGACACGAGGTTCACCGCCGCCAAAGTCCCACTGTCCTAACCCTAATCCGATCCAGAGGATGGCACTGCCAACGGCGGGAAGCGCCACTGCCTCCACCACCGCCGGTCTCCACAGCTACACCAAACGTCGCTGCCCTAGCGCAGATCATCACCGGCGAACCAGCGAAGGCAGGGAGCTCCTCCGACGGTCAGATGCTCCTACATCTCCCTCTCTCTCTGTCTCCTACTCCCGAAGCAAACTCTAGGTCTATGTGATTGGTTAGAAAAGAACTCACCCATCGGTTCCACTACTAGATGATCCAAACTAGCTAACAATGGTACCAGAGCAAGGTTTAGTATGTGGATCTAGATCGGGAAAGAAAAGCAAATCGAACCCTAACCCTAGATGGGGTACGGAAAATGGGGATGAGATTGAAACACGGTTTCAACAAAGAACCCTAACCCTAAAATCCCAGCCTAGTTAAGTAGATCTAGATCGGGACAGAAAAAAAAGAAAGAAAGAAAGATTGACCGATCCGGATCGGATCGGAAAGAAATGCACCGTAACCCTACCCCTAAGCTGTGATCTCGAATCAAGAAAGAAAGGACGGATTGGAAGGGTTTTTTCCTACACTGGGATCCTCCTTCATCACCACCACTCGTCGTCGTCAGACTTTGGACGCCGCGTGGGGAAGAAGAACAGTCTCTAACCCTAACCGGGTGAAGTTGGAAGGGGCTCGGCTTCAAGACCGCTTGATCCGAACCCTAAACCCGCGACCAGATCTCGGGGAAAGAAATAGAAAGAAAAGAGAGAAGAAGGTGATTCAAATCGATTCGAAATTTCACCAAACCTAACCCTAGAATCCCCAAATCCCAAAGAAAGATGAGAACGAACACAGTGGTCCTACAGGCCTTCATCCATCCCCACGCACGCATCGCCACCGTGTGGGAAAAAGACTGCGGTGTCGGCTCTCGCCGGCATGCGGGAAGACGGCCGAGCTACGCCATCGCGCGGGCTCAGTCTGCAAAGGGCACCACCATGGCTCTCCTCGACGGTGGTGCCAGGCAGTTTAGCAGCCACAAGCATGACGGCGGGCGCCATATCCACTTCCTCCTCTGGACGCCATGCGCGGCTGCTGGCTGCACTCGGCGCGGATGAGAGAGAAGGGGAGGGAGAGAATGAGGCTAGGGTTACAGGGGGAAGCGCCGACCCGGTGGCTTTGTTCGCCCTAGATGCGCGCTCGGCCATCGGATGCGCACGGACGGCTGAGATCTAGCGGGCTGCATCGCGGCCCAAAGTGAAGCTGTGCGTCGGGCGCTTTCTTCGGCCTAGGCCCACACTATATGCCTGGTGGCGAGAGCTTGTGAGGGAGCAAGGCAATTTGGATGCCGTTTTGGGCCAAAGCAAACCTCATTGTCTTGGGCCGAGAAAAGAAAAGAATGAGCCTGGGCTGTATCTCCGGTTGGGCCGAATGCACAGTGGTGATGAAGAATTGTTTTATTATTTTTCAGAAGCAAATTTTGATGATTTCATTGAAAGAATGATTTACAATCTCTGATAATTTTTGCACCAACGTGTTAGAATTTTCAAAGAGTAGAAAAGTATAGAAAAATGCTTCTGAAAAGTAGGAAAAGAAATTGTGTCGAGTTTCCGCTGCAAAGTTAAAGGTTTATTGTCTTCTAATTTGAAGAGCAGTTATAGTTATTCAGTAAATGGTGAAAAGTTTATCCTCCAGTTAAAATTGGAACCAGCTAAAAAAAATTAATTGGAGGAATAGTCTGTTGATAGTTAAGATAAATTATAATATTGTTATTTTCTGACCAACGTTGATGATAACAATATTATAAGTTTAAGTTTAAAGTTAAATTATGGTATTGTTATTTTCTGACCAACGTTGATGATAACAATATTATAATTCTATGAGTTTTATGTTTAAAGTTTAAATCTCTGATGAATTTTACATCAAAGTGACCAATTTTTCAGAGAAAAGATAAAGATCAAGGAATGCTCTTAAACTAAAGAAATGTATTTTCATGTTTCCGCTGCAATGAAGTTGATTGTCTTCTAATTAAATTCGAACCAACGGAAGAATTTAATTTTGAGGAGCAGTACTATGTTTTCAAGATTATTGAATTTCTATACGTTAATTCCATTTCTGCCCAATGGTGATGTGGAATTAATGTAGAAGAATAATGTTTTATTCTATTTCTGTCCAACAATGATATAGAATAGAACATAAAGATTTCAAAGTTTAATGAGCATTATTGTTGAATATTTTTCAGACAAAAGACCTCCATGCTTTCATTCTTGAAGACAGTAAGAGAAATGAGCTGGGTACTTATGACTCAGATGATGAAATGCCTAAGGGCAAGTTATGTATGAAAGAATGACATTGTTTAAGAGATTGTGTTCTCTTTAAAGAATGGCTTCAAAAGAAAAGAATTCTAGGATATTGATCCAAGAAAAGAGATAGATCAATGAGAGTCTTCATTGAGAAATGTCTTTTATGTACTCTCTGTGAAGAAGATCTTATTTTCAATTTTACTTATGAGAGTTGTAAAAGTCATATACATGGATTAAACATGTGTGTTAAAAGAATATTCGGATTTATTTCTGAATTTGATGATTGAACACGAGCCAATCCTGGCATTTATGTCCGTTCAAGGGAATTATCTCGCATGGCGGGAAAAGGTTGTGACAGTACCCGAATGGCGGGAAAAGATTGAGAAAATACCCGCATGGCGGGGTAAAGTTGGCATAGTACATATGTTAATCAATCCTGCATGGCGGGAGAGTTTTGGCATAGTACTTATCCCGCATGGCGTGAGAAGGATGTGATGACTCATGTGCTCTAAGTGTATCCCGCACATGGAGAGAAGTTTGAGGTAGCTTTTATGTTATCCTAGTATTGATTGTACACTCTGATTGTGTCATGGTCATTAAGTACTCAATGAGTTTAAGAACAAAAGAAAGTTGCATGTGAACCAAAAGATAAGAATGATATGCAAGCATGACTTGCAGAAGTATTGATAATAATAGACTATGTTGAGTTTTGAAGTGTAATGAGAAAAATGTACTCCCATACGAATTTTGTTTGCATGATGTAATCATGTGGATGAAGTAAGTAATCAAAGTTTCCTCATTCACAAGAGTTCTGAATGTTTCAAAATTATGGTAGAAAAGTTCATACCACATTTCGAGGGGGAGAAAATATAAGATTAATTAAGAAACACAATTAAGAAAGATACTTTCCTATACTTCAGATAATGCAATGCATACTATGCATTGAAGGTAAAAGTGATCTATAAAAGATGATTGTGATCGTTGAGGGAATAAGACGGTCATAATAACGATACCCCTAAAGTAAAGAAATAGCTAAATTCCTAGACCTTTTTATAGTTCCGATAGGAAGATAGCATAGTCGGCTAGTATTTATACTTGATGAGTTCAGAGTTATCAAGGCGGTGCTAAACGCGCCATATGAGTTTTTAGCAGATTAAACCCAAAATAAAAAATTTGAAGATACACCATCTTTACAGAAGATGGAGTAATCTGGGGGAGCATGGTATGTAGATACCTAAGGCTTGAATAGAAGTGGGATTACATATCCACTACAGTGTTTTTTAGAGCAACAAATTGCTTAATACATGTTGATGTTGTATGGATATACAACACCTGATGTTAGCTCTTAAAGAAGATGAATAAGTAAATAAGGATCTTATAATACAGGAGGCTATAGAACAATTGCCTTTTGGCAATGAAGAATAACAATAGCCCCGTATAAAAGAAGTGCCACGAGGCCCCAGAAGGTCTCAAAGAATAAGAAAATCAGATATTTCTGGTGATTAAGAAGTCAGTGTTAAGAAAGAAATTCAAATAGAGGATAATTCCACCTCATTTGAAAAAGCCATGAGAGGCGTTCACTCGTCTAAATGGCAAGAAGCAAAGGAAGATGAAATGAAATCGATAAATACCAACGATGTTTGGGACTTAGAAGTAATTCCCAATGGAGCCAACACAGTAGGCTGTAATGGGTCTACAAGACAAATGTGACTCCAAAGGAAATATGAAAAGCTATAAAGCGCCACTTGTGGTGAAATGATTTACACAAAGAGAAGGAATAGATTATAATAAGCTTGCAAGGATTCTTTTAGAATCATAATAGTATTAGTGGCACATTACGATTTACAGTTACATCAGAAGGATGTAAAGACACATTCCTCAACGAGGATTTGTATGGAAAAGTTTACATGGCATAACTTAAAAGGTTTTGTCGTGGAAGAAAAAGAACGTAAAGGAATGTTGCCTAAAGAAATCCATTTATGGATTAAAGCAAGCTTCAAGACAGTGATTCTTGAAGTTTGACAGTACAATAAGAAAGTTTGGGTTTTAAAGAGAATGTAGAGGACAATTGTATTTATGCAAAGTGTCGGTGTTTCGGAACCAAGGGTCCTTAACTGACTAGTGAATTTGTGCTGCGTGCTCCCAATTCCGGATGGTGATGCAAAGAGACACAAGGTTTATACTGGTTCGGGCAATGGACGCCCTACGTCCAGTCTGAGAAGATGTTCTTGTATTCCTTGCACCGGGGTGCTCATAGCAGGGGGTTACAAGCTGGGCCAGAGAGAGGGAGTTCGTCCCAGGTCTCTGTGAGGGGAGGTGATATGAATTACAGAATGAGGCGTGTTGTTCGTGCGAGTATTCGTGACTCTCTCCGCCCTCCTCAGAAACGGTCATGGCTGCCTCCTTTTATAGCCGCAGGGAGGAAACCAGGAGTACATAAGAGAGCTACACGTGGAGTAAGGACTATTCGATGACGTATTTACTCCTGGAGCAGCATGGCGTTGTCGTGGGAGTTCCCGTAGATGTCTAATCGGTATGGTCTCCACTGCAAGTAACATGCTGCGCATTTGTTGACTTGGTGGATTGCAGAGGCTTGGTGGCCATCGTAGCCGGTCGTGCCGAGGCCTGTCGTGCCGAGGCCTGCCGTGCCGAGGCCTGAGAAGTGACCCAGGTGCAGATGCGGGTCTCAGCGGCCATCAGGTGGAATAGTGCGAGACGTGCGCCTATAGGATACGGTACCTGTATTGTCAGTAAGGGATGGTAAAAAAGGTGATCTGACCGTTGTCCCGTCGCTCCTGTTGTAGCGCATTGCCGATCGTGGCTTACGTAGCGGGTGCAGCTGAGCGCATTAATCGGATGCGACAGCCTGCCAGAGAGACCTTTGAGGCGGAGGCGACGAGGTTGCGGGATGAGCCCGGCCTTGGGCGAGGCGGAGCGTGGCCAATTCGTCCGAGGCCCTATCGGGGGGTCTCGGACGGCAGACGGGCGAGGCGGAGTAAGATCAGTGAATCCGAGGCCCTGTCGAGGGGGCTTGGGCGAGACGGAGCGGTCGGTCCGCTGATTCCGAGGCTACAGGAACCCGTTTTGACTCCCTACGTTTCGATATCCTTGGTGCAGGAGTTAGGCAGCACAGTAGTCGGTAACCCCTGCTCTGTGCCGTCGCAGATGGCAGGAGGTTGACGCGACTGGCGTGTAGTCGGTCACTTCGCTGTACTGTGCCGTCGTGCGTCTATCGGAGTGGTTGGGCGCTTGGATGCGACGTTCGGTCAGAGCAGTTTGGTCGAAGAGGCGGTCACGGGGCTGGTGCCAAGCCGGCCTCGCGTGAATCAGAGAATCGGCACTTCTTCCGCTGGGGCTCGGCGACGGGGTCTCGGGCGAATCGGAGATTTTGGCCGAGACCTCGTTTGTTTATTCCGTTGGTTCTGTTTTTAGGGTCTAAGCAGTTTTTCGATCTTTGCTTGGGGTACCCCATTTTCTGGTATCCGACACAAAGTTTAAACATGAGAAATTTATTTTCCTAATCCTGCATGTGGGTAGCACCTTACTCGCTAGTAGTGGTGTTAATCTACTGTTGGAGAAGAAGCAGTTCTTGTCCTCAAGTTTCAATGAGAATGGTCTTGGTAAAGCATCATTCGTTCCAGGAATTGGAACTTACCAAGATAAAAGGAAAAGGGGTATTAGAACTATCTCAAGTGTATACTTAGAGAAGATTCTAAAGAAATAAAGTATATATGTGAATAAACCTGCGCCTGTTCCTATAGTCAAGGGTAATAGTTTTTGGAACTTTCAGTGTTCCAAGAATAAATGTGAGATCGATCAAATGGACGTCCTATATGCTTCAGCTGTTGGAAGCTTACTGAATGCTTATAAGCAAGAACTTACCCTTACACAGTTTATGTATCCGGGATGTTTTTGGCAGAAGTCCAGTCCAGATATAGATCACTGAAATGGAGTTGAGAATATTTTGCAATTGTGCAAAGATTTATAGGCCTCATGGTGAGTAAGAAAGAATAAGTACTCTCAAATAGTTGTGGGTACAAAAGTTAAATTTTGGCGAGATGTTTAGTGAAACCCGCATAGTAGCTAAGACTCGCAGTTGGAGTTTTATTGTGGAAAAGCTCCAAAGAAACAGTTGTGGTGTCATCAAAGATGCATACCCATGGTATAGCTTGTTATGAGGCTTAAGGACAGACAAAATGGTTAAAGGAACTTACACCCGGAATTGATAATGGTATACGACAGCAATAACCATTTAAGAAGTTCGCTCCTATAACAATGGGTCAAAGTGTGCTGCCAAACACATTGACGTTAAAGTTATACTTTGTGAAGGAGAAAGTCCGGAATCATACTAAAAGTATTGAGCATATAAGTAACAAGCAAGTGCTTGCGGATCCGCGTACAAAAGGCTTACCACCCAGTGTGTTTGGAGAACACACAGTCGACATGGGTTTATGGTATAGCTTATGATTTCCGAACAATAAAGGGCCCAAAAGTTAAAGAATCTGTTTTAGAACAGAGATGTGTATTGTAGCTGTTAAGTCTATCGGCGATTGACCGTGACGATGAAGCATGCTCTATGCACTAATCCGTGATGGAACAAATAAAAGTGAAAGGGATTAAAGTCAAAGTTTAAAGTTAAAGTATGAGTTGAGATCAAGGGGGAGAATGTTAGAATTGATCTCAACCGTCTTGACCCAACGATCGAGACGGACCCCTTGACCGCGTCCTGATCGGGGACGTCCAGCCATCTAGTGGTTGGTGGGCCCCCATCGCACAGTGCATATAAAGAGGAGGTGGGGCAAACGGCTCTTGACACGAGGTTCACCGCCGCCACAGCCCCACTGTCCTAACCCTAATCCGATCCAGAGGGTGGCACTGCCAGCGTAGGGAAGCGCCACTGCCTCCACCACCGCCGGTCTCCACAGCTACACCAAACGTCGCTACCCTAGCGCAGATCATCACCGGTGAACCAGCGAAGGCAGGGGGCTCCTCCGACGATCAGATGCTCCTACATCTCCCTCTCTCTCTCTCTGTCTCCTACTCCCGAAGCAAACTCTAGGTCTATGTGATTCAGTTAGAAAAGAACTCACCCACTGGTTCCACTACTAGATGATCCAAACTAGCTAACAGTTGATGCCGCCGATGATGAGCGGGAGGTTCGGCTCGAGGCGGTGGAGGTCGAAGCCGTGGCCCACGTGGAACGGAAGCGCTGGCGGCTTCGGCGCCACGGCCACGGCGGGCTGGTGCTCGGCCTGGACGGCGGCCGCTACGGCTGGGGACGGTCTCTGCCGGAGGCGCAGGGACGGCCAGGCGGAGGGAAGGCAGGACGTGGCTGGGCCGGTGCGGCTTCGTGGCGCGTTTGAGATGGGGGACGAGGCCAGGAAGAGGGAGGAGGTGGAGGGGGCGGTGGTGGCCATGGCGCCGCTGCTGGTGGGCAAGATAGCGCAGTGGCCGAGCTTTTTGGGTAGGGACTCGGGGAACGGGAATCATCGGGTCCGACACCGAGTCATCCGCCGACCAGCAGCGACAGGAGAAAGGGCTGAGAACGCGGCTCAATTCGAGCGACCAGCGCTCTCGTAGGCACGTACCATATCTGTTACGAAGTAGTAATAATAGCAATAATAATATAATAATAGTACTCATTAATTAATTAATTAATTAATTAGGCCATGTTTGCCACGGCTCCACTTCACCCATAAAGTTCTTTTTTGGGCTTCAGCTTTATGAACAGCTCTATGGGTGAAGCTGTAGCCGTTTTGATAAATCGTTGGGAAAACAGCTTCACATAGTTTTTCTTAAACAAAGAACGCCACATAGAATGAGGTGAAGCCGAGAGAAGCCACTATTTTTTTCTCCTTCCCACCCCAAACCAAAGCTCTGTGAGAGCATGTTTTTAGGGGCTTCATCGGTGGAGCCGTTTTATTTTACCTCGTTTGACAGAAAACGGCTTCAAGCGACTCCTGAAGTCGCTAGAGAAGCCCTGTCAAACATGGCCTTAATAAGTAATACAGTTTGATATGCTACCAGTAACATTTGCGTAGCTACACAACAGAGCCCCATGCGGACGAAGCAACCACGGCGATACAGGTTGAATTGGCAACATGGCGGCCACAAAATGCAGCACGCTTGCGTAGTGTCACCAGTCACGGCCTGGCACGACCAACGGTACAGTGGCCCCATCATTCAGAATTAGGCCTCCACGACGCCCGTGCGGTGCGGGCGCAGCTCTTGTGGTTGCTGAGTGGCGCTTGAATTGGCAATGCGGCGGGAATAAGTGCACCCTGGGTCCAAAACCGTCGTTACACAAGCCCTACACGGATGGCTGCCACGTGGCGTTATAAAAAATCAGACGTCATCCAACTGTCGAATCCTCCGCAGCATGTAACCGGTCACACGTCCGTGCGGATTCTGCATTCACTTGATCCAACCACCTTCAGCCGTGTGATTTCCTCCCATGACACGTGTCATCCATCTATGGTAGGAGTCCATGGGAGAATTGGACTCTGGGTCCATACAATAGCCTCGTTCACTTGTCTTAAATTTGGCCTGTTCGGCTTATTTTTTTAGCCGGAACAGTGTTTTTCTCTCACAACAATTCAGCCGGAACAGTGTTTTTCAGCCAGTTTCAGCCAAAGTTCATACTAGCGAACGGGACCAATTTTATTTCGCTCGGACGGTGTCACCAGCCACGACCAAGCAATACCAGTGCCATTGGTTTCATTGGGGAGCAGCAAGTATGACCTTGGTAGATATTTCGCTGCAGCAAGCCAACGATACAGATAAACACGAACTCATCAAATGTGATTCAGTCGACTGTTGTAGCTAGCTACAGTACCTTATATTTGCACGATTTAAACGATTGGACCATACATAGCGCCCGTAGTGCACACGCTTGGCTTCGGCGTAATGGCCACAAGCAGCATGGGCTAGCAGGAGGTAACAGGCTCCGGCGGCCCAACGCGATGGACGCCCGGACTGTCCATCATAACGCCTCTTTTATCGTCCATCGCCAGCTGCACAGTCGCAGCCGCTAACCTTAGCTGCCTCCGCCGCCTACCGTTCTTCAAGAAGCTCCTGCGATGCCACCGTCGTTGTACGACCTGCTGCATGTGCCACCACCGGTCTTCTCCAACATGCGCCGCCACGGGGGCTGAGGCTTTGATGGGTGGCCGTGTAGCAAGTTAGAGCAGTGGCTCTGGTTGCGTGGGCGGCTCTAGAATTTTGTGAGTTCCAATCGCTTTTACTTGATGATGCACCGAAACATACAATTGTTCGTAGATATATATATTCATGACATGACTCGCACAGGAGGCAGACGTGTTTGACCGAGTCTCTTTTCACATGGACGGAAAAAATATTAAAATTAGCATATCAAAACTAATGGAAGAAGTACCCAGGCTGCTTTTTCTAAACGTTTTCATGTAGACGTGGTCTAGCTTGTTGACATTATGTTGGAACAGCGATACGGAAGTATGACTCACGAAGTTATGGCTGCCGCAAGTTTTGAGGGGAAAAATTTTGGTAAGCTACAATACCAGTGAACAGTGCTAGGTGGAGTAGAGTTCGAACATTTTTTTGCTCTTACCGTTACCGGCCAGAGCTCTGCCTTGCGTGGCCTTTTTACTTGTTTTCCCTGTGTTTCCCACCATGGCCGCCAGCTCCAGGTCTTTTTTCCCCTCTTCCACTCGGGAAAGGCATTGGTAAAATAAGCAAAATAAATATACAGATACATCCTTTCCTATTTAGTTTAGGATTTCTATTAAGATTCATGATTGAAGAGATCTATTTGGATTAGAATTCCTATCTATCCAGATTGGCCTCCGTATCGTCGTACACAAAAGCTATTCTAACTTGTATGAGCACGATTATTCTATCATTAATAATAAAAATGCAAAATTTCTAGACGCTTTGGATTTTCGTCCAGCCCAACTATTCACTTGGTTTCG
Organism: Miscanthus lutarioriparius; assembly: GCA_904845875.1. Classification (NCBI taxonomy): domain Eukaryota; kingdom Viridiplantae; phylum Streptophyta; class Magnoliopsida; order Poales; family Poaceae; genus Miscanthus; species Miscanthus lutarioriparius. The sequence continues at coordinate 134,260,081 of CAJGYO010000002.1, forward strand.
GCCTAAAACTGGACAGACTCGTGTTGGGCTGCTGAGTTGGATTCAGCCCATGACTTTCTTTTTTTTTTCCCTTATTCCTATTCCAATCGGCACGCACGCAGTGCCTTCCTAGGCACACGCCGCACGCCGCACGCCGCTCCGATCAGCCTCGGCGGCCTTCCCTTCCATCCCGACGTCCGCGTAGGCGGCGGCGAGCGTGCCGATGCCCGTGGGCGCAGCGTCCGCGGTGTCTCCGAGCGCGGAGACGGCGGCGGGGAGGCGCGCGTCGGGGAGCGGGGACCAGGTCTGGTCCGTGGAGCGGGCGGGAGCATGCGCGCGAGCGAGGCCGCGAGGGCGGACCTGAAGACCAGGCTCGGTCTCGGGCCATGGCACGCGGAGACGGCGGCGGCGAGGCGCGCGTCGGGGAGCGTGACCAGGTTGGGTCGGTGGACCGGGCGGCGAGCACACGCGTGAGGGAGGCCACGAGGCGGGGCCGATAACCGGGCTCGGTCTCGGGCCGTGCCACTCCACAGGTCGGGTCGCTGGAGCGGGCGGCGAGCACGCGCTCGAGCGAGGCCACGAGGTTGGGAACAATGGCCGGGCTGTGTCTCTGGGTGTGACGGCAGTACGGGAGCAGGGTGATGCGGGGCAAGAGCCTCGCTGACATCAAACGCCGCGGACTGCGCCGGTGGCGGCCGCGGTGCGAGCACGGAGGAAACGCAACCCAATCTCGTGGGTTCTCCAGGATGCCGGCGATGGCCGTGGCCTGCGAGGAGTCGTCTGGCGCGGTGGCCACGGAGATGTGCACGGTCCACGTGGCAGGTTCATGTCCGGACTCCGGTTCTCATTGGATATCGGCGACATGGGCTAGATGCCGGACTCCAACAGCACGCTGGTGCACTAGGAGGAGCCCCAGGCAACCCCGTTCAGGTCGTCCTCTTCGTGGGTGACCTCTCCTACGCTGACAAGCACACGATGCACGACAATAACTGCCTGAGGGAGCTTGCCGCCAGGGGCTCGGCAAGCAGCAGGATAGAGACGAGAAGCAGGGTGGCGGCGCGATGGCCACGCGCGACAAGGCGCCGTTCAAAGGCCTTCAAGCCCCACTCTGAACGTAAGTGCTTACTGATCCTCTCCACTCCTTTTTCTTTATGGCACTCTAGCACAATATCAGTTTGGTTTCAGCGACCCAATGGCCATACAGCAACATGAGTTCTGGCCTATTAAAACAATGGTTAGCCCACGAAACAATTCAAAATAGTTATGCAGATTGCAGGCAAAGACATTCTACAGTTCTCTATTACTGCAGTCTTGCTGACAAATTCGAACTTCAGATTGCAAAGTGAATTTCAGTATCGAAAGGTGTGCATCTGCAGCATACTGTAATTGTAGTTGCCGAATCACAACATTCAACACTAATGCAACACTTAAATTTGTGCTATGCACACAGCAGGCTACTTGCATGTTAAAAATAACGGAGCTTGCTTAGCGCTCTGTTATTGCCTTGGTGATGGATGGATTACATGGATATATCTCCTTTAATAGTCAGTGATATATGCATACTAGCTTTCACACTATTTTTAAGGACTGATTTATTGTCTCTTGGGTCTTTTATTCATGTGTGTACTTGGCTTATATAAACTATAATTTGGAGTTCCCAACCTTCCACATTTGGAGTATTTGCGGGTTCAAAGTGAGTGAGTGGAACTATAGAATTGACGTGGTTACAACTATGTCAAGTATTTTACTTTGTTATAGAAGATATGGATCATTAGTGCATATTAACATATCGACTTTAGGATTATATATTAGATGTTTACATTTGAATATTTCATACAGCAAACAAAGTAATCATGCTATAGTTTTTCCATAATCGCTTGAACTGATAAAGATGAAAGCTGGCGACAGGTTTAATGTTCTGTTATCTTATCTAGCTATGAATTTTCTGTGAAATGCATAGGGACGCCAAATGTGGCCGCTGACTACCTGTGATGACTGCTGACTACAGGTCCTAGAAATTACATATTCGATTTGTATCCTTTTATTGCATTGTCAGATGAAATCTCATGGACATTGAGTTTGTTAAGACCTCATCGTCCAATGATATGGGAAACAGAGATTCAACAATTTGATTACTTTCCTTATCTTCTCTGTGAAGAACCCTAGTTCTCATAGTGTAATTCTGCACTTAATAATGATGGCCTCTCCTTCGATGAACCATTTCAGATAGCGTGGCTCTATGCATGTTTCTCCTGTTATTTTCAATTTTATCACAATCTCTTTGAGTTCTGAGCACTATTAGACTTTTCTTCAGTTTGGTGACGCTTGATCGGAGGCTCGGAGCATGGTAATGAAGGCTCAAACCAAGTTCTCTTCCTCAAGAATGTTCAGATTGATTGTGGAACATCACCAACCTGATCAAGCTTTCAGATGGGTTTGGAAAAGCTTCTGTCAGCCAAAGCACAAAGTTTTCTGCTGGTTGCTCTTGAAAGATAGACTTAGTACAAGAAACATTACGAGGAGGAAAAACATGCACCTAGATTCTTACAACTGTGAATTGTGCAACCAGAGGACTGAAGAAACTCTTGATCATCTTTTCCTTCACTGTCCATTTGCACAGCAAGGCTGGGGGATAATAAATTTAGCAGTCTCAACCAATAGTGGGATCTTCGACAACCTCAGTGCCCTAAAGAGCCAGCTTCACTCCCAATTTTTCATGGAAGCAATTATTCTTCTTTGCTGGACAATCTGGGTAGCCAGAAATGAGTTGATCTTTAAAACAACCAAGTCACTATACAAGACTGCAGAAGAAACTTCTTCAGAGAAGTGAATTTAGTTGGCCTAAGAGTAAAGTCAGGCCTTTCTCCACAGTTTGATCAATGGCTACAATCTTTAGGAATGACTTAAGTCCAAGATTTTGTCTCATTTTCTTTGTCTCTTTCTTTGTTTCTTAGAGTTCCTCTCTTCCCTCCTCCCCTTTCCTGTTTTTGTATAATAAACTTGTTTTTCTTCCAACAAAATTTCTGTAGGGCCAAGGCCCCTCCAGGTTCGTAAAAAAAAAGAGTAGGGTTGTTTCTGCAGATGGAGTAGGGCTGCGTTCGGCTGGCCGGTTGGGCTGGGCTGGCCAGCGCACTCGCAGTGGCACTGTTCACGTGAACAGTATTTTCAGATAGAACGGTATTTTTCCTCCCAACAATTAGCTGGAACAGTATTTTGGTTTATTTTTCAGTCCTGCCGAACAGCCCCATAGTAGGGTGAGGATTCATGATCCAGCAAGCAGTAAGAACATCATGGAGCATTCATGATCCACAAAATGGGTAAGTTGCGGTGACGTCGCACAATTCAGTAAGCTGCCTTCAGTGGATTATATAATCAAAAGCAGCTAAAAATTTTTAATCCTACTTTTAAGCATTAGAAAATTTATTATAAGTTAAAAGCAAAAGCTTGCTGAATAAAAAGTAACCTGGTAAAATGTATTATATGCGTCCATGTCCATGAGGCAACTAACAACCATGCAGTATGTGAGGACATGTATGACAACAGATAAATAAAAAGAGACATTAGCATAGCGTTATGCTCAACAAGCCAACGACACACAGCAGCAGGTGTCAGGTGATAAGAGATGCCTGCCTACTTGCCTAGGGGGTTATTTGAGAACCGTTGAAACATTAGCCACACTGGATTGCTGGATTGATCATGTGCAATTTACTCATTATATTCAATGCCTTGTTTTATTTGTTTCTCTCGTAGCAACGCACGGACATATTTGCTAGTATATATATAAGTCCGGATGGAATAAACTCTTCATCGTCCGGTGGTTAGAAAAAACGACAAAAAAATGGATGGACCAAAAAATAGGCTGAAATTTTTGCCTCTTTATTATTAGGTATAAAATACAAATACAGCTTTCGTCCAAAATAGTTTGGTGTGTGTGCCTCCAAACTATACTCGTGCACAGCTCGTTGAGACTTCGGAACTAGAAAGGACTCGACCAGACTCATCTGAAATCAAAGCCGATACGTAATCCGAACAAAATGAGCTTTTTACTTGTGTGTCATTATGAAAGATGAATGTATCCTGGTGTCATCGTGCTAAACTTTTTTATCCAACACGACATTCCGTCTCTATGCTTGTGAATATGCCATGGACAAGGACTTGTTTCATAATATTGCACTACTGAGGTTTTCTAAACATTTTCTAATGTTGATGCTCTTGCTCCAGCACAAATCCTGTCCATCTAGCACCGATCTGGTAGCTGTGATTTGCTCGTAGATCTAAACGTGCCATAGCACTACATATTGAGAAAACTCCCTATTTAACACCAGATATGACATGGTTACTTATTTAGCACCGAAAGATAAAATCTTCTTAATATAACATTGGGTTTATTTTTTGTTTCCTATATAGCACTGACGTTAGACGTGACCTCTAACACCGTCAACTATGAGGGAGAAATTACCATCTTACCCCTATTTACATGTGCAGTCACATCAATGTGTTAACTATTAAATGTTATTGCAAAGAATTTTTTTTTGACAATATCATTTTAATACAAAATTAAACATTTTTTGGCAATACAATTTTTTGGACCATGAATATTTTTTGGTAGTACATTTATTTTGCACATATTATTTACGACAATTCTTGATGTACGTTAGGTACGCTGAAAAATTATTTTTATTATTATCCACAAAATTGTACAGCCATAAATAATATGCGCAAAAAATGTACTCCAAAAAATATTAATGATCTCAAAAAGTTCCTTTTCAAAAAGAGTGCAATAAAATATCATCTTTAACATATTGATGGTGCTACAAATGAAACAGGTGTAAATGGTCTTTTCCCCTCATAAATTAAATCTAATAATGCTATATTAAAAAGATTTTAGGAACCCTTGTTATGCTAAATATGGAGTTTTCTGCTTGATATTTCGCCCCTTCATCTGGATTTTGGAAGCGCCTGGCCCCGTCCCTCCTCCTCCCCCTCCTTCCCCTCTCCTGGCGAGCGACGGCCGGAGCTGCTAGGGTTGCCGCCCCGCCCTGCCCCGTGCTGTAACGCTGGACGCCAAGTACGTGCATCGCCCTCCTCATCCCTTCTCTCCCTCCTGTGTGACTTCAGACACGTTAACCCCTAGATCTGACCTAAAACTTCTTTGCGGGGGAGGGGGGAATGCTGAAATCCCATTTTGTGTCTCACGTTCTGTCCTGACCCGGCTTCTTGGTACATCCAGCCGTTGTATGGGGGTGTAGGAGTGCTTATTCTTGGTACATGTAGCTGATCTACATACGTCCATCTGATTGGAAGTTTAGAACTTTACTTTAGGGGGTCAACTTCTCTCAACAAGATAGCTTGATTGGGTGGTACAATATTTGCGTTCTAGTATACAATGTTTGCTTAGAAACCCGCTTATATGATTGCTAATCAACAAGCAGTGGTACCAGAGTAACAGCACTACATGGGATACCTTTGTGCGGTTTCAGATCAGTTCTGTATTGTTCCTCTTTTGAATTATCAAGAGCTTGTTTCAGTGCAACATACAACTATTTGTTACAAACTGTGAAACACGGATACGCCAGGAAGGGTGCGTATCCCGTGTCGGATACATATCCGATACGGATACGCTCGGGATACGGCCGGGATACGTATCCGCGGCGTGTCCATGTATCCCTTCTTAATTGGGCCGAAAACTAAGCAACGGAAACGTTTCGGCCCAATCGATACGGCCTAGCCCAACTTAACAGTTACCACCATCCCTTGCCCTACTCCCGAGTCCCGACCCTGCGCAGCCGCCTCCGCCTCCCACGCGCAGCGGCGCAGCGCCCGTGTCCGACGCCCGCCGGCGACCAGCCTCCGCCGGTCCGCCCTCCCACGCGCAGCCTCACGCCTCCGCCTCCCCCACGTAGCGGCGCAGCGCCGGCGACGAGCTTCCGTCCCTACTCGCTGGCCACCAGCGACGAGTTTCCGCCCCTGCCACGTGGATCCAGGCTGCAGCGAGTTCCCGTTCTCGATCTCCCCTTCTTCTTCAGTTCGTGGCCGCTGCGACGAGTTCCAGGCCCCTGCGACGAGTTCCTTGAGTTAATCCCCTTCCCCGTTCTCGATCTCCTCTTCTTCTTCAGTTCGTGACTGCTTGTTGCTTGATTTCTTTGCTCCCCACTTCGTCTTCCTCTCCCCATTCTCGATCTATTCTATGTCTGCAGTGCGGTTAGTGACTTCTTGTTGCTTCATTGCTTGTATGCAGTAGATGGCGTCTCCAAATATGAGCAGTGCAGCAAGTAGGAACTTGCTGGTTGCTGCTGCATGAATTGCAAGCCTGCATGCCTTTTATTAATTTTCTAAATTTGAGACTACTATATTTGAGAGCTGATGAGACTTGAGAATGAGACCTGCTGTGTTGTAGTAATAGTACACTTAAGTAGTTAATTGCAACGGTTTATTGTTATCAGTTTTAAAATTTTAATATGCACTATTATTTTTTATTTTATTTTTTAAATAGTAAACGTATCCATGTATCGGTTTTTTTTAGGAAATTGCCGTATCCGCGTATCCTTCCGATACCGATATTACCGATACACGTATCCGTATCCGTGCTGCATAGGTTACAAAGCCTCTCTACATGTTTGCATTGCCTCTTCTAGATGGACAAGAGGATATCTTAATAACGAGAGTTTTTCAAGTATGCAATGTTTGCTTATAAACCCGCTTAAAGAATCTAGTATGATTGCTAATCAACAAGCAGCGCTACCAGAGTAAGAGCACTACACGGGATTCCTTGTGCAGTTTCAGATCATCAGTTCTATAGTGTTCCTCTTTTGAATTATCAAGAACTTGTTTCTCACTAGGCTCCATTGCCCCCACCTGCCTTTTCTGTTACAAAACCTCTCTACATGTTTGCATTGCCTCTTCTAGACGGATAAGAGCAAATCTTAAGAATGAGAGGTTTTTCATTTGTGTGGCTGCATATTGTTTCTTGGTTATAGTTTTATATTGTTTCTTCTCCGTTTATGATCCCAAATTTTGCTCCTCTGTTTTATTTCTAAAAGAAAGTTCTGCTTCAGTTATGAAGAGGATGCGCAAAGCTAAGAGGGGTGGTGGTGATCTCACTGAAAGCGCTCAGAACAGAAGAGTTTGCAAGGATGAATGGGCCTCAGGTCTGCTAGATTTTTCTCTTTTCTGCTAGGTTTTCCCACACATTAAACACCTTTATTTGATTATTCACAGTTGCCTTAATGTTTTATTTCCTTCAACTAGGTCACTTCTCTAACAAAGATATTTGGACTGGGCTGAGTGATGAGCTAAAGTTATATTTGTCTAGAAGTGTTGCCTCAATTACTTTGTGCGATGGTAATTATACATGCTTAGTCTTCCTAGCCTTCCAACTAATATATATTGAAACTCATCCAGCTATAAATGATTTAAATTGCGATCTTCTGTAGGAGATACAATCTTGTTTTCATGTTCGGGCATAGCTATGGAATGCCAGGGGAGCCACCTTACAAGGTTTCTGACTTCTGCAAGTTTGGTTAGAGCTCTCAATCTTACAAACAAAGACCATGATGACTTAAAGGTTGGCGCTGACGATCATTCTTTACTAATTTGTTTACTTAGATAATTTTATGCTCATTTCTTGCCTTATCATTTTGTAGATTGAAGTCCGTCATGAAGGCAATGAAGTGTTTATTGGGTTTGTGGCTGAATTTGATAAAGATCGCAACTTTGCTGTTGTCAATGTCCGTACCTTTGTTGATGTTCAGGTTGGACTTTTCAACCATGCACGGGAAGTTCTGCCTCATAGTGAGGTATTAGTTGTAGGGCGTGACGTCTCTGGTGAAATGATGGTCAGGAGTGTGGGATTGAATGGTAATTCAAGGGTATGTGAGGATGATGAAGATCTTGATTGTAAATTCTCTAAGGTACACTTGCATGAAGATACAAGCATTCTATTCTATTTCTGTTATGCATGCTGCTGCTTCCATTATTGCTGCTGTAGGCAGTAAAAAATGTTTTTTAATTTATATTTAACTCTTGTCCTATACAACTTCATTTTGTTCAAATGTAACCTGTAATGTGTCTGTCACCTTTATTGTGTTATTAGGCTTGGGAAGGTGGGCCACTTCTTTCTGTTGATGGGAACTTTGTTGGCTTGAACCTTTTTCTGACTATGAGAAGAGCTGTTTTCATACCATGTGGTACAATTCTCAAGCATCTAGAACATTACTGGACATCCCAGCAAAAGAAGACTGGTCGCGCACAGTCAAAAACTTTGAAGGTTCGCAGGTATGTCTAATTGATGTGTGCCCTTGATTAGTTCACCTACGTTATTTGTATCTTATCTCTTCTCCTAAAGATGTTAGGTAAGCCCTTTTGCCACCTCAACCAAATTTTTTATTTGCCGACCTTTGGCACGTGTCACAGATTCACAGTTGTCCTGTACTACACTTATCATATATCTTGTGCCAATTTGAAAACTGTATGTTTTTCTTATTGGAGTGTGCATTATGATCATGTTTTCATGAAACATTTTCCACACGACTTGAGGTCCTCATTTAACTATCTTGTTCCTTGCCTATGATTCTATCTATGTAGGTTTTGGCACCATTTTGCGTATTAATGCACTGGTTTGATCCATTTGCCTTTTAGGCTAGTAGTCAACTAATCATTTTTATGTTCTGCAGGTCTGGAGCAAGACCCTTAGCTGAGAAATCTAACAACCATCCAAAAGGTGAGCACACAGGCACTGCTTAACATTGTGGTATTATGCAAATTGTTGCAGTTTGTAGTGGTATGTGTTTAGAAGTGCAAGTTTAGCATTTTCATTTATATATCAACTAGTCTGCCCCTTTCACTTATTGTTAGGTCTTATCAGTTAGCATCATTATTGGGTATGTTCATGCACGCTGCTTAATTCTAATGTTAATTCTTGCTCAGGCTGTTGTCATTATATGACTATTGCTACATCCTGATCATTATTGCAGAATTTAAGTGAATTTACTTTTTGTGTATAGTATTAGTGTATGTCAGTGCTGATCACTTGACCCTGTTGCACCAGTACATGGAGATTTTCTCAGCCAGGAACAGTTAGATCTAGAATCCACGGATTACCCTAAGTTACCACCAAAAATGTCAGGTGAGTCGGTGCTTCTAAATTTGCTGACCTTTTACAGCTCTCCTGTGCCACTAACAACTCTTCTACAATGTATCTTTCTCCAGCTGGTGTGATTTTGGTTAATACTTTTGAAGAGACTTTTGGTGACATGCATGGTGAAGGTGTCTGGAGAAAATTTGGTGAAAAAGCTTCTAACATAAATGACAATGTTGTTGCACTGGCTTCATTCAATGGTGATATTACAATGATGTACCATTTACTATTTCGTCTCTGTTTTGGTTACAACTAGCTGATAACCAGAATCATGGCACGCAGGAGAAAAAAGGTTTTTTGCATGCACAGGGTTTTTTATTGAGTGGAATGGATCTACAATAATTTTAACATCAGCGAGCTTGGTTAGAAATTCTAGTGACGAGAACAAGACTATTGAAAACTTGAGGGTTGGTACTCATTGTGTTCTCTGTGACTACTGTTCCTTTTAAGATGCTGTTAAGTCTCATCACTGTATTATTTGCAGATTGAAGTATTGCTTAAGCTTAACGACCAAGACCAATGCAGAGAAGGGACACTACAACATTACAGTCTACATTACAATGTAGCTCTAGTCAGTGTCAAGGATTACTCTGCTCCTCGTCCATTAAAAACGCTGCTTGATTGGGAGGAGTCTGGCAAAGTAGCCGCTGTAGGGCGTTGCTTCAAATCAGGCGCACTAATGGCTACTTGTGGGGAACTGGTTTCCTGGTCAGGAACACTTGATTGCGATTTCCTTATTCGTTCCACGTGTAAAATCAGTAAGGTAATCCCCTATTTTTTCACGGTGATAGTAAATAACTCCCCACCTTTTTTCATAAGGTGTAATCTGACTGTCCAAAAGTGAGCTTTGACTATAAATTCCCGTGATATTATTTTGCTACATGGTCATGAGAGTATTTTGGAATATGAATCTAACTGTATTGTTCAGCCTGTTCGCTTGTGCTTTTGCTGTTGCTGATTGGCAGCGGCTGCAGACCTACCAGCTGAAAATCGGTTGCCTTACCTGGCTGCAGTTACCTGTGGCTGCTGCAACTTCACTGCTTGCTGCTGCTAATTTACTGGTTGTCTGCTGCAGCCACAGCCAGCTCTTCCTAACGGAGCCATTATTTTTTGACAAAACCTAGATATGATTAGATTAATCAATGGTCAGTGCTTGAATTTGGATAGAAAATATTCCTTGTATTCTGAACAAAGAATAGTTACATCTGAATGAGTTGGCTAGCAACAGAAATCACAGCTTGTTCATGTCAACTTGTTAGGCTGGGATTGGAGGCCCTCTTGTTAATTTCGATGGGGATGTCATTGGCATGAATTTCTATGACAAGAGAATAGGAACTCCTTACCTAGACTGGGACGAAATTTGCATAATTCTAGCGCGGTTTGAGACAAAAAGGTATTGCATATAACACATGTTTTTTTGGGTAACATTTTAAGAATCTTGCTTTGGGTGAAGCATAACATTTTAATTGATATGTTTGACAGTAAACTTGGTGAAGTTGGCAATGACGGTGCACCTTTTTCGTGGAAATTGGATGATGATGACAAAACTAAGTTAAACAGGTTGGTAGTCGTTATATAGTAAGCTAGGGTTAAGTTCTGGACATATGAATTATTTCATTGAACTCAACTGCAGGTGGCCTGTGCCAATGCCTTGTTGGTGCCTTCCTGAGGATAAATCTGATGATGATGATGAGTTGGGCTTTGTAACAAAATCTGGTCGCAGGAGGAGATACAGTTACTGTCGGGGAAAGAAAGTCGTGCTCTTTTAGATGCAATCACACCTTCGATTGGTATCACCATCTCCATAACCTGTGGCTTGCCGAAGTCTTGTGTTGTAACGTTTGTATCTTGGGATTATTTGGTGCTATATTTTGTAATAGCATGCATTGGCGGTTAAGTTGCTCTATGGTACTTGTGAGCTATTTTGTATCTTGGAATTATTTGGTGCTATGCTGTTGTGCCGAGTACTGTTTTGGGCACAAAAGAAAATTCAGTTCTAGGTTGCGAGCACTATGCTTAAGAGTAGAACCAATCCTAGCAGCCCCTGATTTTCCTTCCTGAAACATTTTTTTTAAAAGAAACATTTTTTTTAAAACAAGCCATTAGCTACTCAAACAGAAAGGATTCAACATGTATTGCACTTACTTTATTGGTAAAGCTTGTCAGCTTCAATATCTCTGCATTAACTTCTCTTGAAAAAGTAAAGCAAAGCTCAGCTTCTAGATATGTAAACAGTTTTGGGTACTCTAAAACTCACCAGAATGCTGTGCTGATAACGACTTTGGCCAAGTTTTGGAGTCCTGCTATATAGTTTTGTCATTCTCAATGGGATCGGAAGAGCCCAAGTTCTATGTCATTCTCCATCTAAAGAAGAACTAAAAACAAAATGAACAAAGCTTTTAAAAGCAGCAAATGACCTTCAAGTTCTATGTCATTCTCATGAGGAGCCTCTAGCATTGACATTCCAATAGGAACTTCAACAATCTTTTCCGCAGCATCCTTATCGACAAAAGTCAGATATTCTGCAAAGCAGATACTTGTCATCGGTACTGAAGAGCAATTGTTAAGGCAAAAGTATACGCAACACAAAAAATAATCCAAGAGAAGAGGGCAACAATCATGAAATTTGAACATAAAAACAGTTCAAGAGAAGAGGCAATAAGTCCTGATCTTTTAGTTTACGTTTGTAATTAGTTGATGGAACATGTAGTGCATTTCATAGTTCATACTTGAGATGGCAGGAATAAAAATCAACTAAGAAGAAAAGTGAAACTGATAGACCCTAAATGAATGCCTTACACAAACTTGTATAACTGCCACAAACTTTTCTTCAAAAACTAGATATTTCAGCAATTTCCGGTTGGTGTTTGGAAAGGATCAAGTATATTCACAAACAGCACCTACATGGAGTGTTTCAGTGTTCCGTGAAAAATGACAATGTACTTAACGGACTCTTTTAAGTAGTAGTAAAACACTACCATTAGTCATAGTACATGGAAATCTCATTAGGAGACATTTAGTAGGAAAAATTTATACTAAATTTTGAATACCAAAACACTAAGAGAACCCCACCTCACTAGGAGAAATTTAATATTATGGTTGTGACTGCCTTTAAAAAAGCTTTGCGAAATGTATGTACCGAAACAGGCTGACTACTTTATCACAAACAAAAAAAAGAAAAAAAAGAGGAAAACAAAAGAAAAAGAAGAAACAGGCTGGGCACTGTAACTGTAACTGCATAGCATACAAATGGCAACCAAACTTTAAGGCTGGTAGCGGATTTACTAGCACAGAAGGGCCAACAAGCTTGATATTTCCAATGGCAACATATGAAGGACTTACAAAGAGTTACTCAAGTAGGCTGATGGCTTATAGGCTTATAGCCTAGGCAGAAGGTAGTGAAATGTTTAATCATTTACAGTCCCCAAAGAGTTTAAAAAACAATTCTGAAACAGAAATTGCCGCTAGAGGTCTCGTCGCTACTTATTTCTATTAAATCATCTGCTTAATGTGTCCATAATTCCATTAAACCCCTACTCCCTCCGTCCCAAAAAGGATGTCGCCAAAAAAGATGTCGTTTTAGCTACGAATCTGGACAATGTCGGGACAGAGGGAGTATATGCCAGTCATGTCCCGAATTCTGTATAATCTCGATCATATACTTTGCTTTTCTAATCTGGTCACCTACCTATTTAGAAATCGAAATCGAATGTGCATGAAGAGGCACTACAATTTTTTTTTTAAAAAAAACAAAGATCTTTAACGGAGTCACCTATTCACATTGCAGACTGTAAACAGTGTCTTGAACTGTTTAAAATAGAGGCTAAAATACAATCTGATTGTGCACTTGATAGAAGAAATCTGATGGGAAAAAGACATCATTCGGGTACAAATATGAAGATTTTCCTTAGGCCCTGATTCCTGATGCGACAAGGTGTGAGCAGCGCAGGTGACATGGCATTTTTAGAAACGTTGCACTGAAAATGGTTTTACGTTAAGAGCGAAACTTCCGTGTTCTCAGGAGTGCATAAGCAACAATGCAACAATTGTTTATCACAGTCAAGCAAACGTGAGAAATGTGGATCTTCGATCGGTGCTCAAGATGGGAATGGGCCGACCTGGCCCTGGCCTTGGACCTGGCCACGTGGTCTCAAGGCCAAGTTTAGGTGCCATGGGTCGATCCATTTCGTTGATCCATTTCCCCTGGTTAAGACATTTTCCCGACCATTTTCATCCCTAGCGGCGGGGTGCGGCGCGTGCTTCCCCTGGACGGGGGCCGTCTTGCCCGAGGGTCTATCTGCATAATTCCCCCCGAGCGAGGCGGGGAACCCTTGGACGGGATTGGAAGGCGTGGGACTCATCTGCTTAGGGTCGGGCGAGGCGAAGACCCCCTTCCGGGGTCGGGCGAGTCGGAGGACTCGCTCCGAGGGTCAGCCAGGACGAGGTCTTCCCTCGTGGGGTCGGATGGGCTGTGCCATCACCCGTGACCACTGGCTGAGGTCCGGGTCAATTTACTCGTCGATCCCTCGGGCTTAGTCCTCGTGTGGTTCTTCCCCCGACAGTAGCCCCCGAGCTTCTGGAGGAGTGGGCTTACTCTTTCTGAGGCTCTATCTCTGATCGGGTGAGTGCGCGCGAGCGCACCCGCTGGGTGTTGCCCCCGGATCCTCGGAGGAGTGGGACATTCCTACGGGGGTTCTTCCGTCCGCCCCATAGAGCAGGCCTGACCGTGGGCCAGGTCATCCGCGGTATGCGAACGCCCGGATTTGGGCTGTGAGAGGACCCGTCCCACATCACCTCTCGCCTCCGGGGTGTTTTGGATTGGCCGTCGAAACCGTTGTTGGGCCAAATCATGAGTCGTCGGACCCTTTAATGCGTCGTGGGCGTGTTCCCTTCCTCGTGCTCTCGGCGTCAGGAGCTGCGCCCGGCACAAGGCTAGGCGGGAAGTTGGGACGCCGCCGCCCAATACAGTCGCAGGGGGAAACCGAGGGGGCGTGCCGCTCCGCATCCGCTGCGGCGATCGCAGTGGGGGCCGGCTAGGCTCCCCATGCCCCCCTTTAAATAACAGCCTTCACACTGTCTTCCACAGCTTGCCTTAGCTTCAGCCTTCAAACCTTGACGATCGCCCTCCTTCTCTCCTACTCTGCTCATGGACCACGGCAAGCGCCCCGCCGTCGACGCGCCAGAGGAGAGACAGCCCCTCCGTCGCCACCTGATCACGCTGGGGGCGGTGTCGCATGCGGGTCGGGGACGTCACATGGTCCTCCATGCGCGCCCCGTGATGCCCCCGGAGTCATCGTCCGGGTCAACGGGCGCGATCCCGGTCTTAGGGCTGGAGGAGGTTCGGGCAAGCCTTGAGGCCGCCCAGATCGCGCTTTGGGCCGCCGAGGCAGAAACGGAGACCGTCCGCGCCCAGCTGGCGGATGCCGATAGCCGGGTAGCCGGTAAGTTTCCCCAATAGCCGTCGTCCCTCTCCTTCTTGGTATGCCATTTCCCTAACCCTTGTTCGTTCTTGGTAGAGCATGAGACGGAGCTGCAAGCTTCGTCAGGCTGCGGACGTAGCCGCGGCCTCTGTGCGCGCTCGGGCCAGGCGGCGTGAGGAACGTCTCCTCGACATCCCTGATCGTGTCAGGGATGCCATGGAGCACGACATCTATCGAGGAGCGACTGTCGCCTTGGCCGCGGCCCAGGTCTGTTTCGGCCACGAGCTAAGCCACTGGGTGGGCTTCCCCGAGGGCCAAGGCGTGGCCGACTACGACGAGTTCATCGAGGACTTCGATGAGGCCGCTGAAGCCGTCGTCACCGAGGTGCCCGCCGAGGAAGTTATCCATGAGGCCCTATAGTTTGTATCTAGGGATCTTTCGCTGTTAATGAAATCCGACTTTCGCCTTCCACCGTCTATGGTCCTTTGGTCGATTTTCCCGTTTTGAATGTGGTTCGTTGTAGCGGAACGCGATGCTTTTAGATCGATAGGGGCCCGACCCTTGCCGTCCACATTCCGCAGACTTAGTGAACCCAATCCTCGTTCGGCTGCTCAAGTGTCTCTCCGTTCTCTCCTGACTTTGTAGTTCGACGCCCTGATGCGTCCGCCCCCGGCTTCCAAGCGTGGCGAGGGTCGGATCCGGGGGTCGGACGGGTTTCCTCCAGATCGTTCTGCGACCACATGTTCGGTCTCCTCATGAGTTCGGCTTTCCTCGAGCCCCCACACGTAGCAGGGGTCCGATAAAACGGCAGGGCTGAGCCGTGCCACGATTTTCCTCGGTGGACGAACCATGGTGCTCGGTGAGCTACTGATAGGTCGGTTCGAGTTGCCCCGGCATCCCGTTTGCGGAGTTCTAGCTTGGGTCAGCTGGTGACCGACTCCAGACTCTCGTCGGTCAATCCATATAGTTCTTGGGGTCCGTCCGACCGGTCCTGAGGGCTCTCTGCCTTTCTTCGGAGAAAAACCATGGATCGTGTCCGGGTGAGACTCGAACGTGGGTCGGGATGCCCATGGTGTTTGGCCGTAGGAGCGTTCTCAGCTCCGTATCCCTCTTACCTGTGATGGGCCACGGCCCGTCCGGGGGGGGGGCGAAGAGTCCGGTGCACTTTTTGCGGGGTGACCAGAGATCGTGTGCGAGCGTCTCGTGACGGGACGTGATGGTAGGGCGTAGTGGGCGCGGAGACCTAGGTGGGTGGTTGATTTCCTCGCATCCATCGCCCCTATAAAACCAAAAGGGTAGCCCCCTATGTTTCGTACACACGCCTGCATCCTTACCACCGCAGCCTCGCCGCCGCCGCCGATCGCTTAGGTTTCCTGCCTCTGCATCTCCACCGCGGTTAAGCTACGGTTTCCTCCTCCCACTTTTCCGCCATCGCCACCGGGATCGCATTCGTCTTCTCTTGCCTCCAATGGAACCATGGTGCCGCTCCAACATCACGTTCACGCGCATGGAGTGCCTCGTCTGCCATGGTCTCCTCTGCGCGCGGACCACGGCTCAAGAGTGGTTGCTGTCGGGGACGAAGACACACCATCGCCACTCGATGGCTACATGGTGTCGTTCACGCACTTCCATGAGCGCGGCCTCGCCACCCCTGCCCACAAGTTCCTTCGGGGGCTGCTGCATTATTATCAGATCGAGTTGTAGCACCTCAACCCCAACGGGATCTAGCACATGGCGACGTTCGTCGCACTGTGTGAAGGGTTCCTGGGGATCAGCGCTCACTTTGATCTGTGGCAGTACTTCTTTGCCGTCAACCTCTAGAAGAAGAGGGAGAAAAGCGGCTGGCCAGATCTGCACATGCCGATGGGGTGCGGCAACATCCAGCTTCGGAACAACCGGGTCGACGAGTACCCGTCGATGCGGCTCTCGACGTCCAACAAGGGGTGCCATTCACAGTGGTTCTATCTCAAGAACGACGCCGCCGCCCCTTTGCCAGAGTTCACGGGGCGCCTGATCGAAGAGGCCCCGGAGCCATGGAGGAAGTAGGGAGAAGAAGATCCATGACCACATCGCTGCCATCCGCATCTTGAAGGAGAGCGGCCTGAAGGGGTCGGGCATCATCGGGACCTATCACGCGAGAAGAGTGGCGTCGTTGATGACGCGCGCGCTCCCGCTATACGCGATGGTGCTCGGGGCGTTGCTCGATGGAACGACGCTCGCCGAGGGGCCGCTTGCCAACTCCGAGATCGCGCAATGCCTTAAGGAGGCGATGGAGCCCCTAAAGGATGTCACGGGCGCTGCCCTCGACTATGTTTACCTGATGCCGGGGCATCCTCCGATGCGACCGGAACCAGGCTTCGTCGTCTTTGTAAGTCTCTCTTTCTCCGGCCTTTTTCCAATTGATTTCCCGACCCCTTAGGACTGACCTTGGAGGGGGGCGGGACCAGCCGAGGGACCTCATCCTCATGAGTCACCCGGCGCCGCTGCCGAAGGATCCGGCAGTGATGGCAGCGAATCGCGCAGAGGCCGAACGGCAGAAGAAGGCCAAGGCGGACAAGAAGAGGAAGCAGGAGAGGAGGCAGCGGGCGCAAGACCGAGGGGAGGACACCGATGATGATGACGACGATGATGATGATGACGACGAGGTGATGGGGACAGCCGATGATGTCGAATGGGACAGCCTAGAGGGTGAGGATGAGCTGACAGGTATCGTCTCATCCTTGCAGGCATTAGGGGCCCTTCCCGTTCCACGGAGGGGGGCACTTCAAGGAGCCGGTAGGGGCGGGACGCGCCGTCGGCCTACCCCGAGTGTCGACAGAGGCGGGCAGCTCTACCGCCACGCCGCAGGAGCCAACGGAGGCGGTCGGCCCCGCTGCCGTGCCACAGGAGTTGGTGGAGGCGGGAGGCTCCACTGTCGCTCACCAAGAGCTGAGGGGAGCGGGCGGTTCAATTGTCGCGCCATAGGAACCGTCGGGGGTGACCATCTCCGCCCAGGAGCGGGAATCGGGCGCGAAACGGCCTCGCTCCGATGAGGCGGAGCAAGGGTCGGGGGCGACGTCCCCCAAACGCATCTGCCGCCCGACGTCACTGAGGTAAGCTTTCAATCCCTCCATTTTTTGTTTTGTCTTGGTCGGATTTCACTATGACTCGTGCTCTTGGTCCCTTGCAGAGTCGGTAGGCAGTGGAATCCTCTGTCCCTGGCACCAAAGAAGAGCCTCGCCCTCCAATTAGGGCGGGGGTCGTTGGCTGGAGTCATGCCCAGAGCAGGCGGGAGTAGCGCTGGCGTGGCCACATTGTTGGCCGATCAGACGCCGCCCGCAGTGTCACAGAACCATCCAGTTTATAAGAGCACAAGTACAATAGCAATCACCGAAGCGATCAAACCATCATACTTGAGCCCATATAAATCTGGTAGTCCAACGAAATCACGAAGGATCTCAAACAACCAACATACAAACCAAGATCGTAGAGATTCAACACAACCCATCACATGTAACATCACAAGTTCACAAATATGTCTCATACATCAGAGTTCGAATAATTATTACAAACAGAGTTTGAAAGTAACGGAAGCAAAGTAGTTTAACATCAACACCACTGTCGGTGTTTCGGAACCGGGGGTCCTTAACCGACTAGTGAATTTGTGCTGTGTGCTCCCGATTCTGGATGGAGATGCAAAGAGACACAAGGTTTATACTGGTTCGGGCAATGGATGCCCTACGTCCAGTCTGAGAAGATGTTCTTGTATTCCTTGCACCGGGGTGCTCGTAGTAGGGGGTTACAAGCTAGGCGAGAGAGGGAGTTCGTCCCAGGTCTCTGTGAGGGGAGGTGATATGAATTACAGAATGAGGCGTGTTGTTCGTGCGAGTATTCGTGACTCTATCCGCCGTCCCTAGAAACGGTCCTAGCTGCCTCCTTTTATAGCCGCAGGGAGGAAACCTGGAGTACATAAGAGAGCTACACGTGGAGCAAGGACTATTCGATGACGTATCTACTCCTAGAGCAGCATGGCATTGTCGTGGGAGTTCCCGTAGATGTCTAATCGGTATGGTCTCCACTGCAAGTAACATGCTGCGCATTTGTTGACTTGGTGGATTGCAGAGGCTCGGCGGCCATCGTAGCCGGTCGTGCCGAGGCCTGTCGTGCCGAGGCCTGTTGTGCCAAGGCCTGAGAAGTGACCCAGGTGCAGATGCGGGTCTCAGCGGCCATCAGACGGAATAGTGCGAGACGTGCGCCTACAGGATACGATACCTGTATTGTCAGTAAGGGATGGTAGAAAAGGTGATCTGACTGTTGTCCCGTCGCTCCTGTTGCAGCGCACTGCCGATCGTGGCTTACATAGCGGGTGCAGCTGAGCGCATTAATCGGATGCGACAGCCTGCCAGAGAGACTTTTGAGGCGGAGGCGATGAGGTTGCGGGATGAGCCCGGCCTTGGGCGAGGCGGAGCGCGGCCAATTCATCCGAGGCCCTACCGGGGGGGTCTCGGGCGAGGCAGACGGGCGAGGCGGAGTAAGATCAGTGAATCCGAGGCCCTGTCGAGGGGGCTCGGGCGGGACGGAGTGGTCGGTCCGCTGATTCCGAGGCTACAGGAACCCGCTCTGACTCCCCACGTTGCGAAGTCCTTGGTGCAGGAGTTAGCAAAGACGGTTGGTCGGTAACCCCTACTGCGCTGGTCGCCGCAGATGGCGGGGAGGTTGACGCGATCGGCGTGTAGTCTGGTCACTTCGGCTGATCTTGTGCCATCGTGCGTCTGCCGGAGTGGTTGGGCGCTTGGATGCGACGTTCGGTCAGAGCGGTTTGGTCAAAAAGGCGGTCACGGGGTTGGTGCCGAGACGGCCTCGCGCGTAATCGGAGAATCGGCACTTCTTCCGAGGCCCCGGCGGGGGCCTCGACGAGGGTCTCGACGCAGGGGGGCCTCGGCGAGGCGTCTCTCGGCGAGTTGGAGAATCGTTTGCTTCATTGGGGCTCGGCTGACGGGTCTCTCAAGAATAGGAGATTTCGGCCGAGACCTCGCGTTTGTTTATTCCGTTGGTTCTGCTTTTTTAGGGTCTAAGCAGTTTTTCGATCTTTGCTTTGGGTACCCAATTTTACGGTATCCGACAAGAGCCCCGAGCCTCGGGCGGGAGTGTGGGATACTCTCCCGAGGTTTTTCGAGACTTTTGTTTCAAAGTGGCTTTTGTCGGGTTTGTTTTATACTCGTGATTCCGGGGTGGTGTGAGGCACTCACGGTGTGTATGTCTTCCGAGGCCCTAGAGGAGTGAGTTTACTCCTTTAGGGCTTTTTTCTTCATTGAGTAAGGCGCTCTATCGCATTTGCTTGACCCATGAGAGCGGGCTCGGGTCGCTTGTTTGGGGTGCAGGAGGAGCACCCGAGCCTGCCGAGCCCTCGCGTGCGATCCTAGGTCGCTGGGTCTCGGCAAGGCTTGTAGGAAGAGCCCCCGAGCCTTCGCACGGAGCGAGAGGGCGGTCAGGAGTTCTCCTGGCTTTTTGTACGACCCTCGTGCATTCTTTTCGTTCGGAAGGAGGGGTTGTTTGCCGAGCCCTCCGCGTGCGAGCCTAGGCCGCTGGGTCTCGGCAAGGTTGCAGGAATAGCCCCCGAGCCTCCACATGTAGCGAGAGGGTGATCAGGAGTTCCCCTAGCTTTTTGTGCGACCCTCGCGCATCCTTTTCGCTTGGAAGGAGGGGTTGTTTGCCGAGCCCTTCGCGCGCGAGCCTAGGCCGCTGGGTCTCGGCAAGGTTGCAGGAAGAGCCCCCGAGCCTCCGCGCGGAGCGAGAGGGCGATCAGGAGTTCCCCTGGCTTTTTGTATGACCCTCGCGCTTCCTTTTCGCTTGGAAGGAGGGGTGGAACATGCCAGGCTACCCTCGGTGGGCGCGAGCGGTGACATTTCCGGTGAGCTTTTATCGGGTAAGTCCGAGTGGAGGCCCGTGCCCCATTCGATAGGGGTCGGCTAGTGGTCCAGAGACGCGCTCCAAAAAAGTACCAGAAGGCTTCTCTAGCGGGTGCTAGGGCCGTTCGATTGGCCCTAGGGGCTCGGTGCCTCCCTATGGTGGGATCCCCTTTAGAGAACTCCTGCTGGTCTTGGACACGACTTAGGGCATCCCAAGCAATCGCTTGCCTGGGCCTCGGCCATGTATGGGCTCGCCCATAGTTGTCCCTGACTCTGTCGTCCTGAGGCGGCTGTCGAGACCATAAATGGCCCAGCCTTTGAACCTCTGGACCATAATGGGCTTGGTGCCCTTTTTCGTCGCGTTTTTCCGACCCTCGGGGTGTGAGAGGTTGCAGGAATAGCCCCCGAGCCTCCGCGTGGAGCGAGAGGGCGATCAGGAGTTCCCCTGGCTTTTTGTGCGACCCTCGCGCTTCCTTTTCGCTCGGAAGGAGGGGTTGTTTGCCGAGCCCTTGGCGCGTGAGCCTAGGCCGCTGGGTCTCGGCAAGGTTGCAGGAAGAGGCCCCCGAGCCTCCGCACGTAGCGAGCGCGGAGCGAGAGGGCGATCAGGAGTTCCCCTGGCTTTTTGTATGACCCTCGCGCTTCCTTTTCGCTCGGAAGGAGGGGTGGAACATGCCAAGCTACCCTCGGTGGGCGCGAGCGGTGACATTTCCGGTGAGCTTTTATCGGGTAAGTCCGAGTGGAGGCTCGTGCCCCATTCGATAGGGGTCGGCTAGTGGTCCAGAGACGCGCTCCAAAAAAGTACCAGAAGGCTTCTCTAGCGGGTGCCAGGGCCGTTCGATTGGCCCTAGGGGCTCGGTGCCACCCTACGGTGGGATCCCCTTTAGAGAACTCCTGCTGGTCTTGGACACGACTTAGGGCATCCCAAGCAATCGCTTGCCTAGGCCTCGGCCATGTACGGGCTCGCCCATAGTTGTCCCTCGACTGCTGCGTCCGAGGCGGTGTCGAGACCATAAATGGCCCAGACCTTGAACCTCGGACCGTAGTGGGCTCGGTGCGGTTCCTTAGCTCGAAGGAATCGGGTGGGGTATTTCCTTCCATCGGCTGACAACGCCGTGCGTCGTCTTTTGAGGCGGTCTTTTCGAGTCTGCCGTTCTTTGCTTGACGACATGGTGTCAGTGGATGGGACATAACCGTCTGCGCGATTAAATGTGGCGAAGGTGGGCACGTGGGTGGAGAGATCAGATCTAGATTATATGCACCGGATCTGAGGGAAACTTCCCCGATTTCGTCGCCCGGTGGTTTCGTCTTACCCCTGCATAAATATGTAAAGAGCCTCGCCTCCCTCCTTACCTTACCTTGCATTTGCTTTTTGCGCTTCCAAGCCATTCTTTGAGAGCATAAAGCGCCAGGAGAAGAAGGGCGAGAGAGATCGATTGAAAGAGAAAGAGAGAGAGATTTACTGTCGTAGCAGTGTCCTCCTCCATCGCGCAATGGTCGGGCGATCTGTCATTCTCCCGGCGGATCTCAGGAGCGGTCAGACGTCACCGTGGAGAAGCTGCAGTCGCTGGTGGACGCCGGTCTCCTCCGCCCGATCACCAATCCTGACGAGCCGGAGTGGATTGCTCCGGGGAATGAGTCGGAACCGAGGCCACGTGATGGCTACGTGGTGAGCTTCGTCGTCTTCCACGAGCGAGGCCTCGGCTTGCCGGTGGACCAGTTCATGCGGGCGCTCCCGCACTACTATGGCGTGGAGCTCCACAACTTCAGCCCCAACTCCATTGCACAGGCGGCCATCTTCGCCGCCATTTGCGAGGGGTACCTGGGGATCGCTCCCCACTGGGAGCTGTGGCTCCATTTGTTTTGGGCGGTTTTTACCACCAAGTCGGCGAGAGCGAAGGGGGCTCGGAAGGCATTGAGGGCCGGCGGCTGCACCCTTCAGGTGCGCCAAGACCGGTAGCACCTCTACATCCCAGCCCAGCTGGCATCATCCAACCGTCGTTGGTATGACAGCTGGTTCTACCTTCGTAACGACGACGGCGGGCTTCCCCCTTATACGGGTGGGTTGTGGAGAGTCGGGAGGAGAAGTGGGGGGTGGCGTCATCAAGCCCGATCAGCCCAGTGGGGCGCTCCCCGAGGGCCACAGGGGAAGCTGCGTGATTGCGGCCTTTACGGCGGCCATGGGACGTGGCGGCTTTTCACCGCCGGAGGGTGTTGCCGCCGATGGCTCGGCTGGGCGGCGCTGTTTCGAGATGACCCCGCGATCCGATCGAAGGCATCAAGATGTCCGCCCGCGCCCTTACCGATGAGGAGATCCTACGTCGGGTAAGGGAGGCGGTGGATGGGAAACCGAAGATTGATGGCTTGATGCCGTTCCCGATGCGCCCATCGTGGGGGTACATTTCCCTGGTAAGTTGGGTGTTGCCGAGGCCTTCGCGGCCTTCTTGCTTATTGCTTTTTTCGCCCGTTGCCTTATTTCGTCGTTTCTGTAGTGGATAAGGGACGTGCGAAGCTCCCCGCCGCCCGTTCCTGAGGACGCCCAACGGCGAGCCGTGAATAGGGCGTACGCCGAGGAGCAGCAGAAGAAGAAAGACGCCAAGGTGGCAAGGCGCACGAAGAGGATCCTTGAGCGTGAAAAGTTGGACGCACGCCACCGGCAACAGAGGCTCGACGGTCTCCCGTTGGAGTCGTCTCCCTCATTATCAGTGTCGGCTTCCTCGGGCGACGTTGGCGCGGTCGAGGAAGGGATGGGTACCCTGGACCACCTCCCCGACGTTAGGGAGGTGGCGACTGGGGTGTCTCTAGTAGACGTCCATCTCGTTGTCGAGGGTGACACACCCGAGACGCATGCTGTCAGCCCGGTGGGCTCGGCGGAGGAGGTGGAGCAAGCGACGCCGGGGACGGCTCAACCGTCTCCACGGACGGTCGAGGGGGTGCCGGGGTCCGGCGGAGACCAGCCGGTATCGGCGGATACAGAAGCCGTGCCATCACCGCCACTGCCGCCGTTGCAGAGGAGGGATGCTATCCAGAAGCGGTTGTGTCCTCGTTCGCAGTAAGTGTATTTTTTAGCGGAGTTTGTAGTATTTCCTGCTTGCCCCCTGGTCGTATGCTGACCTTTAGGAGCGTCTTCGTTTCCAGCCAGAAGCGCCGGGTGGAGGAACCTGCCTTGGTGCCCCGTAAGGCGCTCAAGGTGAGCACCAGCTCCACCGCTCATCGGGCGGCGGAGGCGCTGGCTGCCGTGCAGCATGGCGCGGCGTCGGGTGGGGTCGGCCCGGAGGAACCGGCTGCTGAAGGAAAGGGCGCCGAGGTGGCCACGGAACGAGCGGGGGAGGACGAGTCCACACCCCGTGAGGTCGTGGGTCTTGGGGCCAGAGCCCCCGAGGCTTCCGAGGCCAGGGCGGTGGACGTCGGGGCCACCGAGGTAGAGATGGCAGAGGCCAGAGCCCCTGGTTCCGTTGAGTCCGAGGCGGTCGGGACAGAGGCGGGGCAGGCTTCGGCACCGCCCCTGGTTCAGACGATCTTGTCTGAGGATTCTTCCCAGGGGAAGGAGGCGGCGGACGATGAGGCGGCCGGCACCGCGGAGCGGCCGGTCCCGATTCCTGCCGAGGGGAGTTCGGTCCTTGTCCGGGTCCGACCTGAACCCCACGGGTGGGATAGCCCGCGTGTTGTATGGGGAAATCGGGCCGACCCTGAGGGGGAGCCTATGTTTGCCCTTGAGGACATCGCCGAGGGGGGGCGCTGGGACACCCTCGAGCAATACCATCAACTGGCGGTGCAGTCGATGCAGACAGCGATGTCTGTTATGCAAAGGGACCTGCCCGGTGTTACCCAGGTACGCATTTCTCTTTCTCGTGTCGCGTTGTTTTTTCTCCGAGCCCCCCTTGCGGCGTTTGACGTATGTCTTTGCCTATTTCAGGAGCTCGAGACCCGGTCCCTTGGGAAATCGTTGTTCCTACGAAGGGAGAGGGGCGTCTGGGAGCAGCTTCAGCGGTAAAAGGGCCTACTTGCCGACGCCTAGGAGCTCTTGTCGGTGCGGAGTGCTGAAGTGGAGGACCTCCGCCTTCGCTGTGTCGACCTGAAGGCCGAGGTGGCCATGGCTAAGGAGCAGGCTGCCCCTTTGGTGGTGAAGATCAAGGAGCTAGAGGAGGAGCGGGATTCCCTCAAGTCCTGGGCCCAAGAAGCAATGGCCTCTACCAAGGCCACCGCCGGGTAGCTGGGCGCAGAGCAGAGTGAACATCGGCTGACGAAAGTCGCTTTGGCAGAGGCTACCAAGGCTGCCGAGGCCTCTTGAGTCGAGGCTTTAGCTTGGAAGAACAAAGCCGAGGGTAAGTTCCGCTGAACCGCGCTCCTTGTTCCGTTTGCTCTAGTTTGCGTTCGACCCCTGACTCTTTGTCGTGGTGTAGGTCTGGAGAAAGAGGCCTCCCAGGCGGCTGAGGCCTCCGTCGCAGTGCAAGCGGCGCTGGACGTTGAGGTCCAGGAGCATGAGGCTCTGCGCAGCGCCGCCCGTACCACCTGCGAGGCTCTGGAAGTCGAGGGGGTCCAATCAGCCAGCTCCCTTGGGAGCCGCCTGATTGTGTTGAGTGGCTGCGTCCACGAGAGGCTCCGGGAGGCGTTGCACACGGGTGTCAAGCGCGCCCTGGCCGTTGTCTCCTCGCACTACGCCATCAACCTCGAGGCTGTCAGCGATGGCTATGTTTTGCCGGAAGATGACGAGGAGGCCGACGCAGAGGTCGCGAAGCTGATGGAGGTGGTGGAGGCGCCTGGCACAGCATTGGCCAACCTGTTTGAAGAAGAGGTGGTCCCTCCCACGCCAGTCGCCGATCCCTGAGTTTTGACCTGGGCCAATAGGGGCCATGTAAATGGATTGGTTTAATTGTCATACCGTGACGTTTTGTGGCCGTCGAGGCCTTTTAAAGTACTTACGTATGTGCGTTTTTTAACCGCTTTCTTATTCCATTTCCGAGCCTGTGCCCCCTGTCTCGTTCTTGGATACCCGCAAAGAACTTCCTCGGAGCCTAAGCCGTCCCTTGGCGAAGGGTGGCGAGGGAGTTGCCGTAGCCCGGGGGCATAGGATGTTCTCACGGCTCGACCGGCCCTTTGGCCTCAGGACACGCTTTTGGTCCTTAGGTTTCTTGCGACGGTCCTGCCGGAGCGTGAGAGAGTTTGGCGTGGAAATTTTCGAAAGACGGTTAAGAAATGACGTCCGGGACTTAGGGGGTTCCCCCCTTTTTAGCCCCCGAGGGAGGCTCGGCTCTGCAGAGGCAGAGCCGAGTCTCTCTTGTAGCGTTATTGTGACGTCGAGCCCCTATTGATAGACCAGCTCTTTGCAAAGAACTTCCTCGGAGCCTAAGCTGTCTCTTGGGCGAAAAGGTGGCAAGGGAGCTGCCGTAGCCTAGAGGCGTAGGCCGTTGTCACGGCTCTGCCGGTCTTTTGCCTTTTAGACGAACTTTTGGTCCTTAGGTTCCATACAATCGAGTTGCCTATTAAGGGGGGTCCTCGAAAGATTGTAACAACTAAAGAACGCTTCTTTAATGTATTTCGAGAAACAATATACACAATGCTTGGAAATTTAAGGGTAGAAACGACGTAGCTGTTCTATGTTCCAAGCGTTGGTGAAGATATCGCCCTTCTCATTGGCCAGCTTGTAGGTTTCGGGCTTCAGTACTTGGGCGACGATGTACGGCCCTTCCCATGGCGGGGTCAGCTTGTGGCGGCCCTTGCTGCTCTGCCTCAGCCTCAGCACCAGGTCGCCCACCTTCAGGTCTCGGCTCCGAATGTGCCGGGCTTGGTAGCGTCGTAGGGCTTGCTGGTATTTGGCCGAGTGTAGCAGGGCAACGTCTCGAGCTTCCTCAAGTTGGTCGAGGGCGTCCTCGCGGGCAGTGCGGTTGCTTTGCTCATTGTAGGCCTGTAGTCTCGGGGAGCCGTACTCCAAGTCGGTGGGGAGGATGGCCTCGGCCCCATAGACCAGGAAAAATGGTGTGAAGCCCGTGGCTCGGCTCGGTGTATTCCTCAGGCTCCAGATGACCGAGGGGAGTTCGGCAAGCCATTTCTTGCCAAACTTTTTCAACCGGTTGTAGATTCTTGGCTTGAGGCCTTGTAGGATCATGCCGTTGGCACGTTCTACTTGTCCGTTTGTCCTAGGGTGTCCAACGGCCGACCAGACCACACGGATGTGGTGGTCATCGCATAACGTCAGGAACTTGTGGCCGGTGAATTGCGTCCCGTTGTCGGTGATGATGGTATTTGGGATTCCGAACCTGTGGATGATATCCGTAAAGAACAGCACTGCTTGCTCGGATTTGATTTGGGTGATTGGACAAGCCTCGATCCATTTGGAGAACTTGTCGATGGCTACGAGCAGATGGGTATAGCCCTCGGGTGCCTCCTGCAGAGGCCCAACCATGTCCAGCCCCCACACGGCGAATGGCCATGTGATAGGGATGGTTTGGAGGGCTTGGGCCGGGAGGTGCGTCTGTCGAGCATAGTACTGGCATCCTTCGCAGGAGCGTACTAGCCCCATGGCATCAGCCATCGCTGTTGGCCAGTAGAAACCTTAGCGGAAGGCGTTTCCCACTAGCGCCCGAGGCGCTGCGTGGTGCCCGCAGGCTCCCGCATGCAAGTCCCAGAGTAGTGATTGGCCAGCCTCGGTGGTGATGCACCGTTGGAGAATACCAGACGGGCTACGCCTATACAACTCGTCGTTGTAGAGGACGTACGTCTTGCCTCGTCGCGCAAGCCGTCGGGCCTCGGTCCTGTCCGCGGGAAGCTCTCCTCGCACGAGGCGATCAAGGAAAGGGACTCACCAGTCCGTTCCTCGGTCGGCCTCGAGAGGCTCTGTGTCAATTGCCATGGCCTCAGGCTCGGGCGGCGGGGTCTCGGTGGCAAAAGGGGCCTCGAGCCCTGTGGTGGGCTCGGCCGATGGGCCCTCTACTGTCGCCGAGTCATAGTCGACGGATGGCTTGTGGAGGTCTCTGGCGAAGATGTTCGGGGGGACCGGGGTCCGTGCCGACGCCATCTTTGCCAGTTCGTCCACGGCCTCGTTGAACTTTCGTGCGATGTGATTGAGTTCGAGGCCATCAAACTTGTCCTCTAGGCGGCGTACCATCGTGCAGTACGCCTCCATCTTGAGGTCATGGCAGTTTGATTCTTTCATCACTTAGTTGATGACAAGCTGTGAATCGCCTCGAACGTCGAGACGCCGTACCCCAAGTTCAACGGCGATCTACAGGCCGTTGATGAGGGCCTCGTATTCGGCCACATTGTTGGAGGCGGCGAAGTGTAGTCGGATTACGTAGCGCATATGGACTCCGAGGGGTGAGATGAAGAGCAGACCCGCGCCTGCTCCGGTCTTCATCAGAGACCCGTCGAAGTACATGGTCCAGTACTCCGCCTGGACTTGAATAGGTGGTAGTTGGGTATCGGTCCATTCTACCACAAAATCGGCCAAGACCTGAGACTTAATGGCTTTTTGGGGTGCGAAAGACAGGGCTTCCCCCATGAGTTCCACGGCCCATTTGGAAATCCTTCCCGAGGCCTCCCGGTTATGGATTATCTCTCCCAAGGGGAAAGATGACACCACGGTCACTGGGTGGGACTCGAAGTAGTGACACAGCTTGCGTCGAGCCAAGATTATGGCGTAGATTAGTTTCTGGATGTGGGGGTAGCGCGTCTTGGTATCGGAAAGCACCTCGCTGATGAAGTAGACAGGTCATTGGATGGGTAGAGCGTGCCCTTCTTCCTGCCTCTCGACCACTATGGCCGCGCTGACCACTTGGGTCATTGCGGCGACGTAGAGCAAGAGGGCCTCGTCTTCGATCGGTGGTACCAGAACGGGGGGGTTGGAGAGCAGCGCTTTGAGTTTGGTGAGTGCTTCCTCAGCCTCGGGGGCCCAGGAAAAGCGCTCAGATTTTCTCAAGAGACGGTACAGAGGTAAGCCTTTTTCGCCGAGGCGCGAGATGAAGCGGCTCAGGGCCGCTAGACATCCCATAACCTTCTGTACTCCCTTGAGGTCTCGGATCGGCCCCATATTGGTCACGACAGATACCTTCTCCGGGTTGGCCTCGATGCCACGCTCTGAGACTATGAATCCCAAGAGCATGCCTCGGGGGACCCCGAAGACACACTTTTCGGGGTTGAGCTTGACGCCCTTCTCCCTGAGGCATTTGAAGGCTACCTCCAGGTCATTGACGAGGTCATTGGCCCGCTTGGATTTGACAACGACATCGTCCACGTAGGCCTCGACGGTTCGCCCGATGTGCTTGCTAAAGACCTAGGTCATACACCGCTGGTACGTGGCCCCCGCGTTTCTGAGGTCAAACGGCATAGTCGTATAGCAGTATAGGCCAAATGGGGTGATGAAAGAAGTTGCGAGCTGGTCGGACTCCTTCATTTTGATTTGATGGTAGCCGGAATAGGCATCAAGGAAGGACAGGGTCTCGCATCCCGTAGTGGAGTCAACGATTTGATCGATTCGAGGTAATGGAAACGGGACTTTTGGGCATGCTTTGTTCAGACCGCTGTAGTCCACACACATTCTCCATTTTCCATTTTTCTTCTTAACTAATACGGGATTAGCTAGCCACTCCGGATGGGACACTTCCTTGACGAATCCGGCCGCCAAAAGCTTATGTACCTCCTCGCCGATGGCCCTGCGCTTCTCCTCATCGAATCGGCGCAGGCATTGCTTCACCGGTCTGGAGCCGGCCTGGATGTCGAGGGCGTGCTCGGCGACCTCCCTCGGTATGCCCGGCATGTCCGAGGGACTCCACGCGAATATGTCGGCGTTCGCGCGAAGAAAGTCGACGAGCACGGCCCCCTATTTGCTGCCGAGGGTCGCGCTGACCCTCAGCACTCGGTTGTTTGAGCAAGTGGGGTCGACCGGGACGAGCTTGACGGCCTCCGCAGGCTCGAACGTCCCGGCACGACGCTTCAAATCAGGCACCTCGCTGCCGAGCTGGTCGAGGTTGGCGGTGAGGGCCTCGGACTCCACTATAGCCTCGGCGTACTCGATGCACTCGACGTCGCAGTCGTATGCATGCTCGTACGCGGAGTCAATAGTGATGACACCGTTGGGGCCCGACATCTTGAGCTTGAGGTAGGTGTAGTTCGGGACCGCCATGAACTTGGCGTAGCACGGCCGTCCCAGGATGGCGTGATAAGTCCCCTTGAACCCCACCACCTCGAAGGTGAGGGTCTCCTTGCGGTAGTTGGAGGGGGTGCCGAAGCAGACGGGTAAGTCTATGCGCTCGAGGGGTCGTGCGCGCATCCCTGGCATGATGCCGTGGAAGGGCGCGGCGTCGCCTCGGAGTTGTGACCGGTCGAGCCCTAGGAGCTCCAGCGTGTTGGCGTACAGGATGTTGAGGCCGCTGTGTCCGTCCATCAACACCTTGGTGAGTTGGGTGTTCCCGATGATCGGGTCAACGACGAGCGGGTACTGGCCGGGGTTTGGGACATGATCGGGGTGGTCATCCCGATCGAAGGTGATCGCCTCCCGAGACCAGTCGAGGTACCGGGGAGTGTCCACCTTAACTGAGAAGACCTCTCGGTGTTCCCTTTTTTGCTATCGCGCCATGAGGCACGTCGAGGGCCCACCGAAGATCATGAAGGCATTGTGTACCTCGGGGAACCCGTCGTCCTTGTCGTTGTCTCCGTCGTCCTAGCCCCTCTTCTTAGCATCGTCATTGGGGAGCCCGAGCTTGGCGTAGTATCGTCGGAGCATGGTGCACTCCTCGAGGGTGTGCTTTACCGAGCCCTGATGGTATGGGCAGGGTCTTTTAAGCATGCTGTCGAAGAGCCCCGGGCCTCGAGGATTCTTGTGGTCCACGGCCACGACGAGCCTAGCCTCGAGAACCTCCTGTTTCCCCTGGCGTCCCTTCTTTTTCTGGGGGGGCGAGACGTCGAGGCCCCGGGGGTCTCATCCCGCCTCTTCCCCTTGGAGTCGTTGTTGGGGAAGATGGCCCCGACGGCCTCCTCGCCAGAGGCGAAGCTGGTGGCGATGTCGAGGAGTGCGGACGCCGTGGTCGGTACGCTCCGGCCTAATTCTCGAACCAGGTCTTGACAGGTGGTGCCGGAGAGGAATGCCTGGACAATTTCTGAGTCGCCGATGTTGGGCAACTCGGTGCATTGCTTGGAGAAACGTCGGATGAAGTCTCGGAGAGACTCGTTCGGCCCTTGGCGGCAACTCTTGAGGTCCCAGGAGTTCCCGGGGCGCGCGTAGGTGCCCTGGAAATTCCCGACGAAGACCTTTACCAAGTCGCGCCAGTCGTGGATTTGCATAGGGGGAAGGTGTTCGAGCCAGGCTCACGCTGAGTTTGATAGGAATAGGGGGAGGTTGCGGATGATGAGCAGGTCATCGTCCGCACCGCCTAGCTGACAAGCCAGACGGTAATCGGCCAACCATAGCTCGGGGTTGGTCTCGCCGCTGTACTTTGAGAGATTCGCTGGTTGACGAAACCGGGCCGGGAAGCGGGCGCTGCGGACGGCCTTACTGAAAACTCTAGGGCCAGGCGGCCCGAGAGAAGGACTGCGGTCCTCCCCACTATCATAGCGACTACCTCGGTGCACTTGGTAGCCCCAGGCAGCCCCATAGTGGTCATGGCGCTGTCGTCTGCTGTCCACGTGGTGGCCGTTTTGCGCCTCGCGTTGGTCGTCGAGGCGGTCGTGCACCGAGGGGGCCCTGAGGCGGTCATGCACCGAGGGCTGTTTCGAGGCGTCCCCGCGTCGTGGAGACGTGGACCTTTCGGCCTGCTACACCGCGGCAGTCTCGAGAAGGCCCCGGAGTTCGCCGTGGACTCGTCGCCCCTCCATGGTAGAGGGCTCGGGCATCGCTCGGACCAGTATTGCCGCCGCAGCGATGTTCTGGCTAGCGCGATTGAAGATAGGGGGTTGCTCGCCCCCCTCATTATCGTTAATGCGGCGGTTGACGTCGTGAGCCCCCAGCCGGGCCGTTTCGCCACCGCCGCGCCCCCGCTGCTCTTGCTCGAGGGTGGCTCGGAGCTGCTGCAGGAGGAGTCGATCTTGCTCGACCTTGGCTTGAAGCTCACGGAGCTGCTCTAGGTCTATGCGTCGAAGTTGCTCGGGGGTGGGGCCACCTGCCGCCGCTGGCAGGGACCCCGTGCGTGGTGGTGTGGCGTTGGCTGCCCTTCCTCCATCGTTGCCCATGCTCGGCATTCCGAGTCCGATGTGGAAACACTCGCGAGTCGGGTCGTAAGCGTCCTCGCCGTCGGAATCGGAATAGCCAAAGCAGTAGTCGCTCGCGATCATGAAGCGGCGCATCGCCTCAGGGTCGCGAATCCCGGAGAAGTCTGCTCCAACCCACGCCTCGTCCTCCTCCGAGGAGTCAGAGTGGGGGTGGATTGGAGTTGTGACTATGGGGTTATGGGCATGACGTTGATGAATGGAGACGAGGGCGGTGGCGTAGGAGGCGGCGGCATTGGTCAGCCCGAAAGGGTACGGGGATGGCGCCGTCGCCAGGCTCTGCTCCGTCAGAGCTGGCTCCTCGGGAGGAGGCGGGACAGAGCTTGATGATGGGGCATCGTTGTGCACCACCGGCCCTTTTCCCCTGTCGAGGCATAAGCCGGACAGGTCCCCGTGCAGGGACTCTGTGCCAGCAGCGGGGTATGGGATTCCGGTGGACTCTGTACTTGCGCAGTGTTAGGGTGGACTCACCCGCGCGGCGCTTGGCGAGCTTGGCTAGAGCGGCGGCCCAGGCACCATCTGCACATGGGCTGCCGGTGCATGACGTCGTCGTCGGTTGATGGTGCTCTGGGTGAGAGGAGTACCATGTCGTACTCGTGCCCTAGAGACATGAATTCTAGGCTCCCGAACCAGACGATCGTCCCAAGACGCAACGATCGCACGGGATCTGCCATCCGGAATCTGGTGGGATGACTAAGCTGACACGCAGAAGCCCCTACCTGGCGCGCCAACTGTCGGTGTTTCGAAACCGGGGGTCCTTAACCGACTAGTTAATTTGTGCTGCGTGCTCCCGATTCCGGATAGAGATGCAAAGAGACACAAGGTTTATACTGGTTCGGGCAATGGATGCCCTACGTCCAGTCTGAGAAGATGTTCTTGTATTCCTTGCACCGGGGTGCTCGTAGTAGGGGGTTACAAGCTAGGCGAGAGAGGGAGTTCGTCCCAGGTCTCTGGTGAGGGGAGGTGATATGAATTAAGAATGAGGCGTGTTGTTCGTATGCGAGTATTCGTGACTCTATCCGCCCTTCCTAGAAACGGTCTGGCTGCCTCCTTTTATAGCCACGGGGAGGAAACCAGGAGTACATAAGAGAGCTACGTGGAGCAAGGACTATTCGATGGACGTATCTACTCACGGAGCAGCATGGCGTTGTCGTGGGAGTTCCCGTAGATGTCTAATCGGTATGGTCTCCATTTGCAAGTAACATGTCGCGCATTTGTTGACTTGGTGGATTGCGAGGCTCGGGGCCATCATAGCCGGTCGTGCCGAGGCTCACACAGCCGAGGCTCGCCGCGCCGAGGCCCGAGAAGTGACCCAGTGCGATGCGGTCTCGCCGCCATCAGCGGAATAGTGCGAGACGGCGCCTACTGGATGCTTTGTACTGTATTGTCAGTAAGGGATGGTAGAAAAGGTGATCTGACCATTGTCCCGTCGCTCCTGTTGCAGCGCACTGCCGATCATGGCTTACGTAGCGGGTGCAGTTGAGCGCATTAATCGGATGCGACGACCGCCGGAGAGACTTTTGAGGCGGAGGCGACGAGGTTGCGGGGGGAGAGCCGGCTTGGCGAGGCGGAGCGCGCCAATTTGTCCGAGAGCCCCACCGGGGGTCTCGGCGCGAGGCAAACGGGCGAGGCGGAGTAAGATCGGTGAATCCGAGGCCCTGTCGGCTCGGGGGCTCAAGGGACGGAGCGGTCGGTCCGCCGATTCGAGGCTGAGGAACCCGCTCGACTCCCCACGTTGCGATGTCCTTGGTGCAGGAGTTAGGCAAAGCACGGTGGTCGGTAACCCCTACTCTGTGCCGTCGCAGATGGCAGGAGGTTGACGCGACTGGCGTGTAGTCGGTCACTTCGCTGTACTGTGCCATCGTGCGTTTGTCGGAGTGGTTGGGCGCTTGGATGAGACGTTCGGTCAGAGCGGTTTGGTCAAAAAGGCGGTCACGGGGTTGGTGCCGAGCCGACCTCGCGCGAATCGGAGAATCAGCACTTCTTCCGAGGCCCCGGGTGAGGGGGCCTCGACGAGGGGGCCTCGACGCGGGGGCCTTGGCGAGGCGGTCTCGGGCGAGTCGGAGAATCGTTTGCTTCCGCTGGGGCTCGGCGACGGGGTCTCAGGCGAATCAGAGATTTCGGCCGAGACCTCGTTTGTTTATTCCGTTGGTTCTGTTTTTAGGGTCTAAGCAGTTTTTCGATCTTTGCTTGGGGTACCCCATTTTCTGGTATCCGACAACCACACATAGTTTAATACAAGCCAGTGTCATAGTCATCTCCATCCAAAAGCACAAAGGTGAGATGAAATACAGAATGACCATTGCCCATGGTCCTAGTCCTCATCCACGGCTGGAGCAAGACAGCTCTTGCAGTAGCCATGAAACATAACGTTATCTGCAACAATGGGAATAAAACCCTAAGTACGAGAAGGTACTCAGCTAGACTTACCCGTCCAACTAAAATACTAAGACACCAAGGAGTATGCAAGGCTTTATAAGTAGAGCTGGTAAACATTATTTGCAGAAAAAGCATAAGTTATCCAACATCTCTTTAATTGTGAATCACCAGTTATTAATCCTATCTCATACTAGATTAGCAACTATCCTATGCCAAACATGTTGGTACCATTAAGTCATCACAATAATAACCATATCCAGTTGAGTTCTTGCATAATCTCATTTCCATCATTTCCATCATTTACTACGATGAAGTGTACTCAAGTCAAGTTCTCACTATCCGGGAGAGACGGCGATTTGAATCGATTCCTACCCAGTTGGAGAATTATTCCTAACATACACCCAGACAGACCAGATCATTAGTCGCCTTAGATCACCTTTGGTACAACTCAGGAACTAAATTCGTGGGTACGACCAGCGCCGCACAATCAGAGAACCACTCTGCCAAGGGTGATCGGGGCTCTAACCCGCCCTTGGGCTTACGCCAATGGCTCTCCACACATCCTTACTACCATCCAGAGTGCGCACTTTTACCGCTCGTGGTCCCAGCCTGAATTGAGCTACTCGGCTTCACGGTCGGAACGACTTATCCGGCCAACTATGTGAGAGGCTGCGTTCAACATGACAAGATAAACCTCCAACGGCCGGTCCTTAAACGACACAGACGGAATCACTACAATACCACATATAAGACTCCGCCCGGTCTCCATTTATTCAACAATACCATGTTATGTTCCACGATAGCACAATATAGCCAACCGTGATCAAGTTATCACCTATAGCTCGCAGGTGACAGGAAATCACCCGACTTCTACCGGTCTAAGCATAGCTAAGCATAATACACGTTCCTGGACTTAATTAGGATTCATGGTAGATATTTCTGGTCAAGGAAAGATAATATGCAGCAATTGTTTCCAAACAACTCCTATCACGTAATGCAGCAATACGAATAACTTTAAGTGAGATTAATAAAATAGGGAGGCTTACAATGCTCTGGGGCTTGCCTTTCACAAACGTCGAAGGCTGGTGATCGGGGCACTCGGGAAGGTGATCGACTTCAGGCTCTCCTTCTCCGGGAACCTCCAGGTGCTGAACTTCCTGATGCTCCTCCTGCTGCTCGGCATCGAGCTCCACTAGAGTAATCCCCTCGGTTGCACTTATTGCATGCATATGCATAATTAAAGACCATGAATGCATAAGATGGATCACGGAGGATGTGATAAAGGAATGTACATGCTGTGATACTGATGTTAAGTAACAAAATGATGACAATGCTAACTCCTTATTTATCTAGTAGGTGCATATCTCTTCTCTAGTTATTTACAAATTTCACACAAAGCAATATCTAAGTTACGCATGACAGTTACAAGTTTAAATCATAACTGAAGTTATACTTATCAAAATGCTACGATCTTAGACTTTCTGGAAAGCTTATAAAATTGTCTACAACTCTTATTTAATCACCAAAAGCTGAATCACAAATCTATCCTAGACAAAATAGGCAATCTATGCAGTGCTGTCTAGAAATTTTAGAGAACAAGCAATTCGGAAAACTAACTTTAAACAGATAGAACTCCTAAACCCTTTGACCTATTGATCTGAAATTTTAACACAAGATAGATGAAAAGTTACCTACAACTTTGTTATTAATCATTTCTACAGAAAACATCATTTTGACTATGCAACATAACAAGCAACAGAATCTATCTGAAAACATGTTAAATCGAATTATAAAGCAACAATATTTCTACTACATGTAAGCATTCAAAATTTGACACCACCAAGTACACCAACTGTTCAGGGGCATCAAATACACTCAAGAAAAACATAATGGCAAAGCCCAAACTATTTATTTAATTGTATTTATTAATTTATTTAGATAATTAGGTTAAATAATAAACCTATACCAAATGTGCATAATAATTTCTTAGAAAATTACAGTGACCTCCAAGTGCTACCACAAGACTACTGTAAAAGTTTCAAGCCATTTTACCAAGTAAAATATTCTTTACAAAAATGACAAGCTAGTAAGGTCGATTTTAGTGAAAATAATAAACCCTATAGAAAAGTGTCAAACAACAGATTATAAATTTTTCCTAGCTAAAGCATGTCAACATAAGACCAACAAAGTTGGAATCACAATTTTATCACTTTTCTAGCTCAAGATATCTAATTTACAAGTTTATTAACATTCAAAAAGCATTTATTTAAATACATTTTAATCACCAAGAAAAATACAATAAACTGTATATTTCATATTTTTATAAAAAACTACACTTCAATAGGAACACAACAAAATTTGACTCACCAAAATTAGACCTAAATAACTCCACTTATGATTTTCCAAAGTGGCATTCAATCTAGAAATAAATGAGCTAGCTTGATGAACTGAGTCACTGTAGCAAACCGAAAACAGAGCACGAAAATAGAGCACCGCGCGGCGGAACTCCGGCGAGGTCCGCTCGTGGCCTGGCGGCTTACCGTGCTCTTCTAGCGAACAAAACGGACGCGGTGCGACGGTGGGGTCACTGAGGAACTACGGCGGTGGCCGAGGACGGACGTGGTGCGAGCAAGGGACGGCAACGACGACGGCGGCACTGCGGTGAGCGGATGCGGCTGCTGCGGTCGAGCGTGAAGGCGAAGGGAGGCAGAGAAATGAAAGGCGAGCGCTGCGGAGTCACGGGCGGAGGCTTGGGCTTGATGTGCCGCGCTGCCGCTCGACGTGGCCTGGCCGGTCAGGCCAACGGCGACGCGTGGCGCCACGTGGCTTTCAAACACTGAAGCTGGTCGGGTTACTATAGCGCGTCATCAGAGCCACGATTCCAGCCTGACAGCGATACTTGGCGACTATAAATCTCCTAATCCGTTGATCATTGGTGCAAACTTTCTAAACCAAAGTTGAAGACCTATATACCATATTAAACTTCTATTAAAGGATCTAGTTCCAATTCTCAGTCAATACGGAGTAAAATCAGCCCAAAGTTGAGCAAATAACACTGGAAACCAGTTTTGACTTAGAAAAATTCTAAGTGTCGCAAAACAGTGAAATGTGGATTTTTGGGAGCTCAAAAAGATTAAGCTATTCACATTATTAGCTCATGACCCAAACATAAAAGTTGTTTCTCTACTCAAATACTATAACTTTGTTTAAAGATTCACTACCATGCAAAGACTCTATCACATAGTTCAAACTAGGTCAAACATGGCACTTTAAAATAATGTCATACACCATATCCATGACTTAGAGACTAAACTAGACTTAGTCATGAATACCAAAGTTGTTCTTTATGCTATTCTAAACATGTTTAAAGCATTCACAAGGTTCCACACACATTTCATACAATGGTTCCATGTAACCCTAATTTAAGTAAGGTAATTAAGTAATATCCTATGCAATATAAGCAAACAAAGATGGAATACATGATATGCTTATGATCATGAATGCTCAATGATGATTGTGATCATGCAATGTCAAGGTTAAGTGCATGCTTAACACCGAGGGTGTTACACGCAGCGCCGCCAGTGTCATCGGCAGGACGTACCGACGCGGGCGCGCAAGGGGTGCCTCCGGTAGCCATGGTGCCACCGCCGCCGACGGGGCGGACGGAGTAGCCGACCACGCTCGTTGCGTCGATCATGGCAGAGGCGACGCAGGTGGTCGTGACTCCGCCGACACAGGTGGAGGTGGTGGTGCCCGGGGTGGACGGGTCGTGACCGCAGCGTCGGCCCTCCCAGCGTCGTCGGTGGCCCAGGCTGTGACGCCTGATGCGGGTGTCCCGGCTGAGGCACCACGCCGAGAGGTGTCGTCGACGCTTGGAGCTAGCGGGGAACCGTCCCTGGCCTTAACCTCGACGGGTAGTAGTTCACAGGTGTGGGGCACGCCCCTATTCCGGTGGATGGACCCGTAGGACCCGGCGTCGACGCTCTTCACTCTCGATGATGCCACAGAGAGCATGGAGCAGGAGAGCCTCGACCTGGGGGTCGCGACTGTGCTCGAGGCCCTAGAGAACGCTAGGGGTGCACTTCGCGATGTCGTTGTTCCCTCCGGCTGGGTATTGATTGGTCTTGCTTATTATCTTCTTTCTCCTTTATGTGTTTTTTGCCTTCTAACCATTGCCTTCCTGCATTCCCTCATAGCTCGCAGCCAGGGGAAGTCTGGGTTCCTCCGTCGCCAAAAGGAAATCTGGGACCACCTCGTCGAGGAGGCGCGACCACGCGGGGAGGCGACGGCACAGCTTATCGCCGCTCAGCAAAAGGTGGCCGAGCTGACCCCTCTGGCCGAGGAGGCGGTCGATCTTTGGACACGGGTGACCGAAGCCCGTCAGGACACTGAGGATGCCGAGAAGGCATTCGAGGCCCTGTCGGTGAGGATCCGTTAGGATGATGAAGCAGCCGCTAAGGTCAAGAAGGAGCGAGACGAGCTGCTTCAGAAGGAGGCCTCGAACCGCCAGTGCATCCTCTACCTCTTGGGCGAGGTTGAGGTTGAAAGGGACCTAAAGCTGAGGGCTGAGGAGAAGCTCGTGGCCTTGGAGAAGAAGGCGAATAAGGATGCTTCAACGGTTGAATGGTTGCGCAAGGAGCGGGATGAGCTGATCCAGACCATGGAGAGGCTCTGCTTTGAGCATGGCGCCACACAACAGAAAGCCAGCTCCCTCTGGAAGCTGGAGGCCAAGAGCGTCTCTGCCGGGCTGGCTGTGGACCTCGCCGAGGTGCGAAGGAACCTCCGGGCGGAGAGTGATGAGCTCGAGATCCTAAAGACTGCCCTTGGAGTGGTCTGCAACGACCTTGAGGTGGTGCAGTCGAAGGGGACCAGCTCAATCGTGGCTCGCGCCATAGATATCACGGCCCAAGTGCGCTAGCTCAAAAAGAATGCCCTTCGTGCCGGCGTCAATCGGTCCTTCGCGATCGCTCATTCTCACTATGAAGACAGCATCGATTTGGAGGCGATGAGCCATGGCTACACACCCGGCTACGAAGCCCGAGAGTTGGAGGAGATGGAGATGGTGGTGGCTCCCCTTTCGCAGGACCTATCGGACAGGATTGAGAGTATATTTCTCCCTCGGGGGGGGTTAGTTAGTTTGGTAAATTTAGGCCATAGGGCCGTCAGTCCTATACTTGAACAAGTACTTTTTTGTTTTAATCGTTCATTTTTCATGATATGCACTTGTGGTGAATCGTGATGTGCGCAAAAAGTAAGTTCAAGTGATCCGATCCCTTCCAACGTTGAGCCCGTTCAGCTCGAGCCGTGGGTGAAAAAACATTGATTACACCAGGGAGCAAAAGGCACCGTAGCCGCTGGGGCGTAGGTGTTTTTGGCGGTCCGCCCGGCTTTACTCAAAGTTAGTTTCCTTGACTTTTTGCTTCTCCGTCCTTAATGTGAGAAAGGGTCGGATGTGTTAGGCGTTTCTAAGTAAGAGTATCCCCCTATCAGCCCCCGAGTGTTACTGAGAATCGAGGAAGTGATAACAAAACTAATAAGGGGAGTACTTTACTATTTGGAAACGTGATCTTACTTGAACATGCCAATGATTCAAAAGAAAAGGATAAGGGTAAAAGCGATGTAGCTATTCAATGTTCCATGTG
Organism: Miscanthus lutarioriparius; assembly: GCA_904845875.1. Classification (NCBI taxonomy): domain Eukaryota; kingdom Viridiplantae; phylum Streptophyta; class Magnoliopsida; order Poales; family Poaceae; genus Miscanthus; species Miscanthus lutarioriparius. The sequence continues at coordinate 134,299,718 of CAJGYO010000002.1, forward strand.
TTGGTGAAGACTTGACCGTCGATGGTCTTAAGCTTATATGTGCCTGGTCGGAGCACCTCTGCGACGACGTATGGCCCTTCCCATAGCGGAGATAGCTTGTGGCGGTCCTTGTTACTCTGGAAGAGGCGGAGTACCAAGTCTCCTACATTGAAGGCCCAACCCCATACCTGACGGCTGTGATATCGGCGTAACGCCTGCTGGTGTTTAGCCGAGCGAAGGAGGGCCACGTCGAGCGCTTTGTCGAGCTGGTCCATGGCATCTTTGAGGGATGCCTCAGATCCCTGCTCGTTGTATGCCCTGACCCTCAGCGCTCCGTACTCGAGGTCAGTCGGGAGGACGGCCTCAGAGCTATTTACCATGGAGAAGGGAGTGTAGCCGGTGGCTCGACTAGAGGTTGTTCGCAGACTCTAGAGCACCGCGGAGAGCTCGATGACCCATCGGCCGGTGAATTTGTTCAGCTGGTTGAAGATCCTAGGCTTGAGACCTTGTAGGACCATGCCGTTCACGCGCTCGACTTGCATGTTCATACGGGGATGTCCTATGATGGACCAATTGACGTGGATGTGATGGTCATCGGCGAACTGGAGGAACTTCTTTCCAGTGAACTGCGTGTCATTATCTGTGATGATGGAGTTAGGGACCCCAAAGTGATGGGTGATGTCGATGAAGAACAGCACGGCCTGCTCGGATTTGATCACGGAGATTGGCCGAGCCTCTATCCATTTTATGAACTTGTCCACGGCGACAATTAGGTGCGTGTAGACGCCGGGCGCCTTTCTGAAAGGCCCGGCCATATCGAGCCCCCAGACCACGAACGACCAGGTGATGGGGATCGTCTGGAGCGCCTGGGCTAGTAGGTGAGTCTGCCGAGCATAGTATTGACACCCTTCGCAAGTGCGAACAACTTGCTCGGTGTTCGCTACAGTAGTCGCCCAGTAGAAGCCTTGCCAAAATGCTTTCTCGACCAAGGCTCTCAGCATGGCGTGGTGCTCGCAAACACCGCCGTGGATGTCATCCAGCAGCCGCTTCCCTTGATCGGTCGGGATACAACGCTGTAGGATCCCGGTGTGGCTGCGCTTGTAGAGCGCTTCTTCAATGACAACAAACGACTTGGCGCGGTGTGCAAGCCGCCGAGCCTCCATCTTATCTATCGTCAAGACTTCCTAGAGGAGGTAGTCGAAGTAGGGCATTCTCCAGTCAGCAGGAGGGTCGGGCTCCGCTGCTGGGCCAGCGTTGAGCTCTATCACCGAGTCTCACGGATCTCCATGGTCTCAAGGCCGGACGGGGCTAATGGAGAGTCGACTCCTGAGCCTAGGTCGGGCGGCGTGCTATCGGCTCTAGCTCCCGGGCCTAGGCCAGGGGAATCAAAAGGGGTTGATGGGCGCCCAGCCCCCAAGTCCTGGTCAGGAGGGTTGGGTGAGGTCATCGGCCGTTCATCCCCTGGCTCCCCGTATTGTACCGAGGGTTTGTGCTGATCGCTGGAAAAGACGCCGGCCGAGACTGGCTCCTGGCTGGATGCCATCTTTGCCAGCTCGTCGGTCACCTCGTTGAGTCGTCGAGGGATGTGGTTGAGTTCGAGGCCATCGAATTTGTCCTCAATCTTGCAAACTTCTTGGTAGTATGCGGCCATCTTGGGATTGTGGCAGCTCGATTTCTTCATGACCTGGCCAACGACTAGCTGGGAGTCACCCCGGATGTCAAGCCGTCGGATGCCCAACTCAATCGCGATACGCAGGCCATTGACGAGAGCCTCATACTCTATCACATTGTTCAACGTAGGGAAGTGTAGTCAGACCATGTACTTCATGCGCACCCCAAGGGGTGAGACCAAAACTAGCCCGACGCCGGCGCCTTTCCTCATCAGCGAGCCATCGAAGTACATCGTCCAGTAGTCCTGATCGACGGCCGCCGGTGGCATTTGGATCTCAGTCCATTTCACCACAAAGTCAGCCAGCGCTTGGGACTTGATGGTAGTTCGTGGGGCATACGAAATGCCCTAACCCATCAATTCGAGAGCCCACTTGGCAATTCTTCCCGTCGCATCCCGATTTTAGACAACCTCGCCGAGAGGGAAAGATGTCACCACCGTCACTGGGTGTGACTCAAAGTAGTGCTGTAATTTGCGTTTGGTGATGAGGACTGCGTAGAGGAGTTTTTGGATCTGGGGATAGCGGGTCTTGGAGTCAGACAAGACCTCACTAATAAAGTACACATGACGTTGTACTTTGAGGGCATGCCCTTCTTCCTCTCGCTCGACCACCAGTGCGGCGCTAACCACCTGCATGGTGGCCATGATGTAGAGCAAGAGGGGCTCCCCATCGGTCGGAGGGACTAGGATTGGGGCCCATGTTAAGAGCTCCTTGAGCTTGTTGAGTGCCTCTTGGGCCTCTAGCGTCCATTCAAAATGGTCGGCCTTCCTGAGGAGCCGACAAAGGGGCATGCCTCATTCTCTGAGACGTGAGATGAAGCGGCCGAGGGCGGTGAGGCACCCTGTAATCCGCTGTACTCGCTTTGTGTTCTGTATCGGGCCCATTTTTTGGGTTGGCTTCGATGCCACACTCGGAAACGATGAACCCAAGCAGCATACCCCTCAGAACCCCGAAAACGCATTTTTTGGGGTTGAGTTTGATGCCATTCGCACGGAGTTTCATGAAGGTCGACTCAAGGTCAGTAACAAGCTCGTTGGTGCGTTTGGATTTGACTACGATGTCATCCACGTAAGCCTCAACGGTCTGGCCGATGAGGTTATCGAAGCATTTGAGCATGCAACATTGATATGTAGCCCCCGTGTTTTCAGACCAAATGGCATTGTGACATAGCAATATGACCCGAAGGGGTGATGAAAGAAGTTGTGGGCTGGTCGGATTTCCTCATCGCGATCTGATGGTACCCGAGTACGCATCAATGAAGTAGAGGGTTTCGCACCCTGAGGTCGAGCCGACTACTTGGTCTATGCACGGCAAAGGAAACGAATCCTTTGGGCACGCTTTGTTGAGACCTGTGTAGTCAACGCACATTCTCTATTTCCCACTCTTTTTTCTTACAAGAATGGGATTGGCTAACCACTCAGGGTGATATACTTCCTTGATAAATCCGGCCACCAAAAGCTTTGCGATCTCCTCGCTTATGGCCCTACACTTCTCTTCATCAAAGCGACACAGGCGCTGCTTTGCCGGCTTGGAGCCCGACCTGATCTTCAAGGCGTGCTCAGCGACTTCTCTCGGAATGCCTGGCATATCCGAGGGTTTTCACGCAAAGATGTCTCTGGTTGACGCAGAGGAAGTCGACGAGCGCGCTTTCCTATTTGGAGGAAAGCATGGTGCTAATCTGGAGCACCTTGCTGGGGTCCATAGGGATCTCCTTGACGCCTTCCCGCAGGCTCAAAGGACCCCGCCGACCATTTGGAGTCGGGTGACCCCTCGGTGGTCTTCTCCTGGATGGCCGTGAGCTCGGCGGAGGCGACAATGGCCGCGGCGTGCTCACAACACTCCACCTCACATTCGTAAGCGCACTGAAAGGAAGTGCCAACGGTGATAACCCCTCGTGGGCTCGTCATCTTTAGTTTCAGGTAGGTGTAATTGGGGACGGCCATGAACTTCGCGTAACATGTCCGCCCGAGGATTGTGTGGTAGGTCCCATCCTGTAGTTGGTTGGATTCTCGAAGGTTACGGGCAGGTCGATCTGCCTGAGCGGCACGGCCTACTTCCTAGGCATGATGCCATGGAAAGGCGCCCCGGTTGGTCGGACGCGCAACCGGTCAATGCCCATGGCATTGAGCGTCTTGGCGTACAGGATGTTGAGACCGTTGCTGCCATCCATCAGAGCCTTGGTGAGCCGCTTCTTGCCAACGATCAAGTCGACGATGAGCGGATACCTCCCTAGCTGCAGGATGCAGTTGAGGTGGTCGGTCCGGTCGAAGGTGATGGCGGACTCCGACCACCGGAGGAAGGCGGGGGCGGCGGGCTCGGCCGTGTAGACCTCGCGGCGCACCAACTTTTGCCGGCGTTTGGAATTATAGGCTATCGACCCCCCCGAAGATCATGAGGCATCCGTCGGGGATCGGGAAGCCGTCATCCTTTCCATCGGCTTCATCCGTCATCGGCTTGGGGTCTTTTTTTGGATCCCCTTTGCTGGCACCGCCGCACAAGAACCGCTTCATGAGGGTGCAGTCCTAGTACAAATGCTTGACAGGGAAGGCGTGGTTTGGGCATGGCCCCTCGAGCAACTTCTCAAAGTGGTCGGGGGTGCCTTCGGTGGGCTTCCGACCCCCCTTATGGTTGGCAGCGGCCACGAGGGACCCTCGCGCCGTTGCTTGTTCTTCTTCTTACAGGGATGGTTGGAAGCGCCTTCGTCGGCGTCGTCATCCCACTCTGCCTTGCCCTTAAAGCGGTCAAAGATTGCTCCGACCGCCTCTTCGCTCGAGGCATGGCTAGTGGTGATGTTGAGGAGCTCCTTGGTGGTTGACGAGCCCTTGCGATCCAACTTGTGGACCAGGGACTCACAGGTGGTCCCCGACAGGAAGGCCCTGATGACGTCGGCGTCGGCGATGTCGGGCAACTCGTTGCACTACCGGGAGAAGCACCGGATGTACTCGCGAAGAGTCTCTTTGTACTTCTGCTGATAGTTCTTGAGGTCCCATGGGTTTCTAGGGCATGCGTAGGTGCCCTAGAAGTTGCCCATGAAGATCTCCTTTAGATCTGCCCAACTATGGATACTTTTGGGCGGGAGATGTTCCAGCCATGTTCGTGCTGAGTTAGTGAGGAACAAGGGGTGGTTGCGGATAATGAAGCTGTCACTATCCGTGCCACCGGCCTGGCAAGCGAGCCGATAGTCCTCGAGCCACAGCCCGGGGTTCATTTCTCCAGAGTACTTTGGGACATTGGTCAGTGGCCGGTATCGCGGCGAGAAAGGCGCGTTGAGGATGTGCCGTTCGAAAGCCTGAGGCCCAGGTAGGTCGGGGCTTGGACTCTGGTCCTCAGCGCTGTCGTAGCACCCACCATGGCATGGGTGGTAACCGTGGCTGGTTCCATCCCTCTCGCCGCCATGGGCACGCTTGCGGGCATTTAGAGTGTCACGGGCATCACGGTTGTGGAGGCGCTCGTGCACCAGGACCGTAACCCTCCTCCCGTCGTCGCATGGCGCTTGGTGGAGGGAAACATCCTTGCCACGTGGTCCCGAGGGTGTGCGCTGGCTGGCATCAAGCTCGCGTCGTCGGGATAGCGAGCTCTCCGCCTGCTGTTCCGCGGCACGCTCGAGTAGCGTGCGGATCTCTCGATGAGTCTGGCGGTCATCTGGCATCGCGGGCTCAGGGAGCCCTCGAAGCAAGGCTACGGCGGCCGCTATGTTCTGGCTCGCCCGGGCGAAGCGCGGGAGGCCCCCGTCATCCTCGACGATCTTCTGGTTTACCTCGCGGGCCCTGGCACCCGCACGTCCACCGTATCCTCGTTGTGCGATCTCCCGCTCGAGCTCTGCACATTCCTGCTCAAGTTGGAGTCACGCCTCCTCGAGCTCTTGACGCCGTGCCCGCAGTTGCTCCTCCTGCACGTGCGGTAGAGCCTCCGCGCCTTCATCGTTGTCGTCGTGCGCCGGATCGGCCACCTCGTGGACGCTTTCGGTGTGCCCTTCAGGGGTCTCCGCTATGAAGCATTTCCGTGAGGGGTGACAGCTGCCCCTGCTGGAGTTGGAATCAGAAAACGTTTCCGAGTCCCCTGCGAGAAGGTCATGGTGTGACTCCGCGGCGTACTCCGCCGCTCCCACGAACATGTCGTTCGTAGGGGGCTGGAGGAAATGATGCGCCGTGGAGTGGCCCATGGCCCACGTGGCGTTGCGCAGGCCGAAGGGGAACGCCACCGCGGCTCTACCGATGAGCTGCTCCGGGGTGAGCGGCTCCCTTCCAGCGAGTTGCGTCATGATGTTGGCGTAGGAGAAGGTGAGGCAGCGCAGATCCTCCCATGATGGCCAGGGTCCCAGAAAGGCGGCGAGCTGACGCTCAAGCCTCCCATAATCGAAGTCGAGGAGCTGGTTGCTCCTAGGAGCGCGAACATCTAGCGCGTGCAGCCGCAGCTCCTCAAATGCCTTGTCGATCGCGTTGAGGCCGGTGGGGTGGAGAAGTCTGGTGGTGGTGGGAGCCTGCGCCATCTCCCCCTTCATGGTGATGATGAAATCTAGGCTCCCGAAACGCACGTGTGCGCCCGGGGCCCAACTGACGCTGAGGTTGGCCATCCGAAGCTTGGAAATGACGTCGAGATGCCCAAAAGTCCCCTACCTGGCGCACCAACTGTTGGTGTTTCGAGTCACCAACTAGTAAATTTCTAAATTGCGCGTCTGGCTCGGATGGTTTGCAAGAGTGACATGAGTGTTATACTGGTTCAGACAGAATGTCCCTACGTCCAGTCGACAAGCTGCTGCTCATGTTCCTTGCACAAAAATGTTTGCGGTAGGGGTTACAAACGGGCGAGAGAGGGACGGGATCCCAAGTCTCCAGTAGGTGTGTGTGTGTGTGTGTCCGTGTGTTAGTCTCCCCCTTCTAAGTGGTCCCATCTCCTCCTTTTATAGCCCAAGGAGGAGGCGGGTTACATTCAAGGTAAGCCCTCTGTCTTGCATGGAGGACCAGGTGGAAAAGAAGAGAGCTGAATCTGTTCTCCTCCATCCTTCTTGCCTGGGCCCCCTTTGTTGTTGCCAACGCGCTAGCAACGGCAGCCATCCCGTACTGTCGGTAGCCGCGTGACGCAATGGCCTAAGGCACAGAGGCGCACTGCTCCGCCAGACCCCTATCCGTGCGGCGCACGGACCTAGTCGCCCCGACATGCACCACGCCGCACGCAGGCACGCGGTGCATGTGTCTGGTCGCGGTGGGACGCGCTATGTCGTCCCGCCGTAGGGGTGATCACATCCTACGATCAATCCCGTCTTAGGGCCGTACTGTAGTTGACAGTGTCACGCCCCCTCCGCCTTGCGTCGGGTGTCGTGGGCAGCCAGACACGGTCCATCATCACCGCCTGTCATATCCTAGTGCGCGTGTCTTACTCAGGGCGGCGGGGTGCGACGCGTGTCTCCCCTGGACGGGGGCCCGCTTTGACCGAGGGTCTATCTGCATAATTCCCCCCGAGCGAGGCGGGGAACCCTCGGACGGGATCGGAAGGCGTGGGACTCGTCTGCTTAGGGTCGGGCGAGGCGGAGACCCCCTTCCGGGGTCGGGCGAGTCGGAGGACTCGCTCCGAGGGTCAGCTAGGACGGGGTCTTCCCCCGTGGGGTCGGATGGGCTGTGCCATCACCTGTGACCACTGGCTGAGGTCCGGGTCATTTTACTCATCGATCCCTCGGGCTTAGTCCTCGTGTGGTTCTTCCCCCGACAGGTTGTCTTAAGAAAACCGCCTCTGAAAATCACTTATTTTTACAATTGCTAGCATAGTAGCGGTTTTTTAAACCATTTCTGAAGATCATTTTTTACCGTGACTAAAAAGCTTTTGTGTACTAGTGTGTTGGATTAACATATGGATTGTGGCTGGCCGATTTTACAGACCTTGTGCTTTACTGTAACTTAGTTAACCATGTGTGTGCTTTCTGTTTCCAAACACTAATTAATCACTAGAAATCTTAAACGTGTGGATGCTTAAAGAATTTACAAATCAGTGATATAGTTTCATTGATATCTGTTCATTTCCAGAAACAGTAACTATGGAAATATGTCAAGGGGAGAAGATAAGAGCACGGAAAACATACTGAATTAAGTCCTGCAGAATTGGAGGAATTTGCTGTTCTCTCCATGGAAATGCCTGTCTTGACGTTATTCTCTATACGCATCAAAACAGCTGCTCTTTTTTGTTTTTTTTTAAATCTTAGACTCTTAGTGCATCTTTGTTGGTACTCACTTATTACCCTTTTCTTTAGGTTGTTCGTTTTTAAAGTCATGGATATCTCTGAAGTGCTTTATACATGTAACCTTAATTGCATGATGACTTGTCCATTCGATACTATAGTGACTTAAGCTCTTATATTAAATATGTATTGTCTAGTTCTCCCTCAGCCCTTTGTATATGTTGAACTGTTGACTTAGAAACATAGGTTGTGTGTTTATGTTTGCTTGCTTCTATTTACTTTCCGATATGGATTGTAAGAACTTTTGTGCTATATCTGTTCACTAGGTTGGTTCTGCAGAAAATGATGGTCAATTAGGATCTCCTAAAGCCATTCCTGTGGAAAGCATGATCCTTGAGGATTTTTTTGTTGATATTGCACATACTGCAAAGATTAACAAAGTGAAACCTAATGATTCAGATAATATATGTCTGGCAGCAGCATCAGTGCATTAACAAAAGACTAACATTAAAGGACCAGTTACACAAGCATTTATTGAAGCAGAATCAAATGTGCTATATCAGGTAAAACCTTCATTAAAGAAACCTGTAGCTCAAGCAAATGTTTCTTTTGAGAAGGGCTATAGCCAAATGGATTGGCTAAAGCTGAGACATACACAACCTGATCTATCAGGTAAGTCGTCACAGAATTTCGTTGGTACTTTTTGAACTCTGATTATCTTTGATCGTTGGCATATCTGGTTATTAGTGCTGTGGCTTGACGCTGCTGCATAATTAATGCCTCTGTGAGGCCCTGTTGTGGGGTCTGGGAATGACAGTTAAGGGGCTGTAACCATTCCGTTTTACATCAATTCAAGTTAATGTGTTTTTTTATGCATATACTTTTGTCAAAGAGAAAGGTCCTATATTTTGTGTTGATTTTGGTCCTTAGAGATTCCATCAACATAGAACATAACATCGCCAACTTGAGAGTACACTTTTAGTTGAGATCTATCATCTTTTAATTTGTTAGTTTCCCTGGATAAATTGCCTTATAAATGTGGCCTTTATGCTTGTTGTTTGTTGTGTCATTTAGAGTCTTCTGAATTTTGACTTGAATGGCTGATGGCTCTACTAGGATACTAGCACCGCATTTATGCTTTCAGTCATATGTTTAAAATAAGTGGCATGATAAGTTCCACTAGGTTCATAAAGGGTCCAAGGCTGTCGTTGCGCTCAAGGGAACAATGATATCTCATAGTGACAAGGTTTCGATGAAAAAGCCAATTAGATGTGTTTTTATTTTGTAATGTTCTTAGCAGGCATAAAAATGTTGAGGCTTAGCTCTGTTGTCTTCAAGAAATTGTTTTAGACAAGTTGGTTGAATATTTTCCCTGTGTGAACAGGATAATATTAGTGGCAGAAATAGCTTCGTGAATGTGCAGTTAGTAGAAGCTTTCAAAGGTTAGTTAGATCGTGATTTAAAATTATGTGGACATATGAGTATAAAAAAGGAACTAGACCAAACCAGGAGAAACTAGGTGGAGCTTTACATGAAGAAGAAAATAGGCACCCAAATTCACCTCAACGAGGCCTTTAGTGGTTTGGGCCTACATCCACCCTCTAAACCGACTGAGCTAGCTCCTTCCAAGGACCTCTAAGTATCACTGAGATTGGCTGGAATTATATGCTTGTCATATATCTGATTTCATGTTTTCTCATTTTTATTTCCTGTTGACACCCCCTCCCCTCAATTGATTATACCAACAAATGATGAAACAATGCTGGTTTCCTTGACTTTATAGGGCTTGAGGGTCAGTCAAGGTCAATTTCTTTGAAAGAAGTCAAGCAGCATAAAAGTGGAGAAAGTATTTGGATAATTATTAAAGGTGGTGTGTACAATATTGCTCCATACATGAAATTTCATCCTGGAGGTAATCATAAGTTTGTGTTCATGCAGAGTCATTCTGTTGCCTTCTGTGTGTCGGTGTTCTCCTTTGAATTTGCTTACAGTGCCATGCTGTTGTTTTAGTTCTCTCTTCCTCGGTTTGTAAGCTTTGTAGGCATCCTCTTCTCTTGATGGATTTGGCAGGTCTCCTGACTTTTAAAAAAATATATATATATTTTTTAACCTACATCATATATTTGATCATGTTTGCAGGAGTTGATATGCTTATGAAAGCCGCTGAAAAGGACTGCACTGCTTTGTTCAGTCTCCTTTTATTATTATTATTTTGCAATGTAACGGAATTATCATGGTGCTTTGTTGCTTGTTGTAGACTCGCCCTAGAACACCATTATTTTCATGCAAGTTGGTGTAGTACCAAACTTCACTCCACACTGATCAAATGATCATTAGCACACTTTTTCAGCTTTGATCTGTCCTCTCTAGTCATTGACCTGTTAATGACCCTGATTATGTAGTAGTGTGTAATTAGATTGTGCGTGAGTACATAATTCCTGATGGCTGCTTGACTTCGCCATAGATCAATACCATGCCTGGGTGAATTGCAAAATTCCTCTTGGAGAAGTGCTATATCGGATCACTTGCTCCTCACGAGTGCATGCACACAATTCAGGACACAATGGCACCCGATCTTTTATGCACTTTGAGTCCTAACGATTACACACATTGGTTGATGAATTGGTGAATGTAAATGTTCTATTGCATCACAATGGAAATATTATGATTAATTTTGTATCGAAGTGGAAGAATAAATTTAGTGACCATTCTTGTATAGTACAATTCTAGTATCGTAGGTCCTGGAGATAAACTGCAACTGCTGATGAAATACATGCCACAGCCACAAATAGTCCGATTGAGGCCTAACCTTCATTCCTGTTTACCCCTAGGTTATTGGCGCATACATGTTTATAAAGGAAACATATGATTTTTTTATACGCCTGAGTTAAGAACTCCTTTTTAGCATTGCAATATGCATATTATTTAGCAAATGCTATTACTGTGATGGACTACTATGACTTGATACAACCATCACTCACTAAGTTCAGCACCTATGTATGCATTTTTTTCTTTGACAAAAATGAACCGATAAGAGCGCGCGAACTACGTTTGAGAACAGAAGCATAAAGTTTTGGAGTAGGTTGTGGGAAATTTCTGAATGATCAATACAATAACTATTGTGCAAAGCGAGAACGGCGCTTGGCAAAACATCCTTGATGGGTTAAGAATTTGCTTTAGCTTTTATTTATGGTTAGACGTTTGAAGAAATTCTATTCCTTTTTTTTAACAAGAATGGAGATATATAAACAGTATGGATATTTTTTGACCAGCCCAAGACAGAAATATGGATCTATTCTCACAGTAATTTTAGATAGTGACGTAAAATCTGGAAGAGGGAGAGGAGCTCTAAAACTGAACTGTGATGCATCTTTCTCTTCTACTACAAAGGCTGGTGGTTGGGGATATGTGATTAGGGACTGCGACGGGGATGTGGCGACTGCAGGAAGAGGGAGAGTGCAGTACCTCTACAATGCCCTACAAGCTGAAATTATAGCATGCTTGCAGGGTGCCCAAGCGGCAATTAATCAAGAAATTTCCAACCTTATTTTGGAAACTGATGCGTTGATGGTGAAACAAGCACTGCAATATGAGGACTTCTCAAACTCGTTGGTGGGTGGTCTAGTGGAGGAACTGCGCTTCCTGGTGACTATGAATTTTACCTCGTTTCGTTGTGTTTCAATTCCTAGAGAATGTAATAGAGTTGCCCATGAATTGGCAGCTGTTGGGTGTAATTGTGACGAAGGAAGTGAGACAACCATCAATTCACTTCCGGCGCACATTCATGTAATTGTTGCTGGAATTTAGATAAAAAAAACTTAAGAATATTTTATCCTAAATTGTTGTCTTTGCATGTTAAGAAGTCTTCAAATAACAGAGTTTCAATAGATATTTAGATTCTAGAAAATGAGTACTTCAACCTAATTTTTATATTTCTACCTTATATTCTCATTTTGAGGAAACGGTCTCCATTTGCTGCTTGGGTGTGGTAAATTAAATAAGGCCCCGTTCGCTTGGCTAAAAAACATGACTGAAAGTACTCTTAGCTGATTTGTTGGGAGAGAAAACATTCTTCCGGTTGAAAAAACATGTTGAAAAATACGAATTATAAGGCAAACGACAGAGCAAGTACACATGAAGGCCCAACATTTGTGACGTGGGCACTGGCATTTTTTTTTTTTTGAGCAACGTGGGCACTAGCAAATGGCAGTTGCATTCTGGGGCTAAACCGCGCGACCCACTCGGCCCATTCCAAGCCCCTCCGCGTACGCGAGCCAAACGCTCCTGGCAGGCTCCGTCTCCACCTAGGGTTCCGGCGATGGCGCACGGCGGCTACCCGCGCCGCGGCGCCACCGTCCGCCGGCCCAAGTCCTCGGCCTCCGCGGCAGTTGCCGACCGCAAGCGGAAGCGAACCGCCGCCGCCAAGACCACCTCCCTTAAGAACCAGATCCGCTCCACTGAGCGCTTCCTCCGCAAGGTACTTACCGACACCTGGGGTCTGCTCTGCTGAACTCTGAACCCTCTAGTTGCTCGTTGTTCTTCTCCCATGGATTGGGTTTAGATGTTACGTGTGGACCGCTGGGTGTTTCTCTTGGGAACCTCTCCATTTCCTAGTTAATTGGGACGTTTCGCCGAACGTAGCTAGGAATTTTAGCATGGCAGTCTTTCTGCAATGATGGATAGCTCAACCACGAATATTTTTTTTATTTGTTGCTACGTCAGGGGCTAATTGACGCTTCAACTGAGGCCTCTGTTTGTTGCATTCGCTCAGTAGACTAGTTCATGGTGTAGCTGGATTACTGCAGCTTGCATAGGTGCTATTAAGTATCAAGTATTGATTGAAAAACTAACATACTGAAATATTAACTATGCTGCTCAAATGGATTAGTTAGAAATGCAGTGAAAGGGCATTTGTTCTTGTCAGAGAAGTGAGGAAGCCTAATTGACCTTGATTTAGAACAGTGTAGTCATGGTTATGTTCATGCCTCTTTCTATGCATCAACTACATATAATTTTTGGCCAACAGAATCTTCACCTTATATTGGAAAGAGTCAAGTAGGCATAGGTGACAACTGATTGTATAATTCACTTCTACAGCGGAAGAGGGGGGAGCATAAGCTTAGCATGCTTGTGCTATTTAAATCAAGGCCACTTTATGTGAGCAGCCTACATATATAAAAGCATAGCACATCCGCTTCCATTTTATGTTCTTCTGATTACATCAATGAACCATAGCCCCCTTTTCGTCTAGCCATGTTGATATGTTTGTGCTCCATGTTTAATTTTCAGGACCTTCCTGATGACATTAGGGTTGCTCAAGAGAAGAAACTGGAAGAACTTAAGAGGCAACAAGAGCTTCAGAATCAACTCGCTGTTCAGCGAACATTACAGTTGAGAGATAGAAAGATAAAATTCTTTGGTCTGTTATCACTTCCTATTCATTTCAAGTTCCTTTTCTCTGCGCGTATGTACTTACCATTTTCTTGATGGTGGTGTTCAAAATACAAAGAGAGGCGGAAGATTGAGAGGATGATAAGGCGCCTTGAGAAGCAGCAACGTTCAAATGGTGATGATTTCAGCAATGATCTGTCAAAACTGCGAGAAGATCTTGAATATGTTAGGGTAAGCTTACTACATTACTGACCTGCCCTGCCCTGCCCATGATCCCATGATGATATGAGATATAAGTATCATTACAGCTTTCTTATCCTTGCTGTATCGTTCTCTTTGCATTAGATTGGAGGGTCTAATCAACCATTGTTTATCTGTACCTGCTTGATTCCTGAACTAAAGCTTATATATATCTCAACTCATGTGTAGTTCTTCCCTAAGAATGAGAAATATGTCTCGCTGTTCACTGGAGGGAATAGCTCAGATATTGTTCAAGAGAGGAAAAAATGGCGTAAACAGATCAAGGAGAATCTCATGGCTGCTGCAGCAAACGGAAAAGATTTAGAAGGTGCCTGTTTGTGTCACTATTTCTCTTGATGGCCTTCGAAATTATGGTACCCTTTTACTGGATATCTAATGTGTGAAGCACGAAACTTTATTCTTGGTCATTTAACAGAGACAGCAAGCGATGATGATACCTTGGATGTGAGTGATGATGACTTCTTTATGTCTGGAAGTTCAAGCGACGAAGAGGCTGATGATGAGTGGACTGACAAAAGTGCTAAGTATAGTTCACAACTCACAGCTCTTGGACACTGTAGATGCTTTTAAGCTTCCTTCTGATATATCCTGCAATATGCTATCATGCTATGATGCTATCACTTATGTATATGAGGTCCTAAATCGAATGCTTCCTTCTGATGTATCGTCCATATGCTTCCCTCTGGTGCTGTGACAGCATTGCTACTGCTGTGCTAATGTATTTTTGTTTCTTTCTTGACTTGGTGTGCTAATATGTTCTTCTTTCTTCACTTGGTGTGCTAATGTTACTTGTACCAACCTTCTGCAGGGAACCAGCTTCCAGTGCTTCAGGTAGGGCAGCATCTGGCATGTCAAGTGATGAAAAGAACCAGGTACTTTTATTAGGGGTGTTTCAGTTTTCTTCAGAGCTCAGACGAACTGTTGAAATTTGCATTTCCTTGTATTTAACCCAACATATTCTGTTTTGCAGCGTCAGAGAGATGCTCGAGTTCTTATGCCACCACCACGCTCATTAGCACCAAATAGAGCCAGACATGCAGATAAACGTGTGATATCCAGCTCGAGCAATACTTCAAACAGCACAAGCGGTGAATCGTTTAAAAATAGAAGAGTACCAAATCGTCCTGGGGATAATAACAGTAATCTGAGTTCAAATTCTGATGCTCATAAACCACGCCGCAAAAGGAGGCATAAGAAGAAAAAGAAGCTGGTATAACTTCGCATCCACACCATAGACCCTTTTTTATGCATCTTTTTAAGGTCGTCATATTTTAGAAAACATAGGATGAACTATGTCTGAAACGTTTCGTCTATCCTGTTTTTTTTTTCAAACTTCACTGTGGGTTTCAAGCTCATTTGTCACCATATGGCTACTTCTGCCTAAATTATGAATTGTAGATCCTCTTGTGGTCTGCTGTGAGATCTATATTTTGTTAACCATCAAATGGCCAAGCTATCAAAGTTTATCCATTGGGTCTTAGGCCCTGTTCGTTTGGAGAAATCTGGAGGAATCTGTGAGAGCGTGAACAATATTTTTCATCCGTGAACAGTGAATTCCGGCTGGTTTTTCAACCAGCCGAACGGCGCCTTAGAAATCATAAGTTCATAACCATTAACATTCCATGCATCACAAGTGGAGATCTGCATACACAGTAACTGTAATAAAATATGAAGGGAAATCCAGCCACCTGATGTCTGTGTGGCTGGAAGTAGATATGCTTAACCAATTTTGAGGCAAGTTGGTGATGATATCTGTGTAGTTGGTTTTGCCCTGTACCGTTTTGTCTGCCATAGACAAAACAGTGTTGGTGGTTAACTGTCTCTCATAATAGATATATGCAGTCTCACAATGCCACTTCTGTATCTCAACAGGCATGATGAATATTCCCAAAGCGCGTGAATCGTGGGGGTGGAAACTGATTCCCAGCAAAGTTTGACTTTCAGCATGGTCAATTTGGAAAGAAAAAACACAGCATGTGTGGTGTGTCTGAGCAAGTTGATGATTTTGTATCCTCACTCCTGATGTAAAAACGACTCTACATCCATTTGTTCATGGATATCACTTACGGTGACCAGATCTTGCCAGTGTACCGAATGCGTGTTCATCATTTTCGCCGTGAAATTATGTATGGTTTTCATGGTCTACAACGATTTTTGTACTACTGGAGGGGTGGAACAGCGACAGCTCCATGGATTCAGTACACCCGGTATCTAGGTCTGGAGATGGTGGGCTTTTATCCTTGCTAGGCTGTGGATTGGTTGACTGCTGGCTGCTCCCAGGTCTCAGAGATCTCATGACCTGTCTGCACGATACGTATGTTGCATTGTCCCCCTGCTGTCTGATTCGCATCTACTGGGGGGTGTGGGTCTGGTGCACGTTGTCCGTTGCTGAAGCATTCACCGTCAGTTGCAAGGGGGGGACTTTTACTGTTGTGATACTGTGCTCTGGTTTCCTCTTTACCGAGCGATGTTACCGTGCCAGATTCGGAAACATCCCCTTGTCATCTCTGCCCGTCTGCCTGAATTTCTCGTGCAGCCATGCGTTGCACTGCTGGCATGGCCCCTGGAGGTCCCGGCTATGTTTGCCGCTGCGCTGGGCTGCGTGGGGTGCGCTGCAGTGACACGGTCCTCTGCTGTGTGCTCCATGCTACGTATCGTCACTCTCAGATGTTCATGTGGTAGGCATGCATCTGAGATCTGACTGAGCCCCATGGTAGCTTTCACTATTGAGTGCTACTATTTCTCTCTAGTTATCTCCATCTGCATGAGTATGCGTAACGAAACAAAAGACCAAGGGGACCGGGGGCATCTGCGTGTTTATCAGCATGTCTATACTATTATCGGTATAGAGATGGTTGCAGCAAAGAACGGTTGTCCTGTGCCTGCTCACTGCTCAGGTACGGTGTGGCAGTCTTAATGGCAAACTCCATGCTGTACGCCTGTACTACCAAATTAGTTGAGCGCAGAAAAACGATGACCGTTGATGGCTATCGACTACCAGAAAGGACTTGTCGACTTTACCCAGATCTGAGATGCATTCGCAATGTGATGTCTTCCGCTATGGCTTTTCTCTCATGAATTTCAACTGCCCCCACTGGAGATTGGAGAGCGATGTGCCTTAGAAACGGAAAGACACGAAGAGAGAGTGAGAAAAGCAGCAGCTTTATCAGACAAAACAGTTGCCAAACTAGTAGTGGTATTTTCATTGTGAGGCTGTGTTTAGTTCAAAAAGATTTCCAAAAAGTGCTACAGTAGCTATCACATCGAATCTTACGATACGTGCATAGAGCATTAAATGTAGACGAAAAAAACAAATTGCACAGTTTGGTTGGAAATCGCGAGACAAACGTTTTGAGCCTAATTAGTCCATGATTGAACATTAATTGCCAAATAAAAACGAAAGTGCTACAGTAGCCAAATTCCTAAATTTCACGAACTAAACACAGCCTGACTTTTATAGTGTCAGGAGATACCGAAAGGAAAAGGATGTTGACACAAGTTTGAAGTCGAATTTGAAATTTCCCTCTCTTTTCCTCCATACATTTTCTCAAACTTGCTCACTCAGGTCTAGGGGTGGAGCTGGAGCTAACCGGAGGAGATGCGCTTGCCTTGTTGATGCAATGATTTTTAACATGGAGTGTATAAAATGGTGAAAATTTAGCTCTAATAATCACATCATTCTTTTTTGCGCGCGAGCGCGACTGCACCCCCTACAATGAATTAATATCCATTCACCCAGGTCACATACAAAAGGGAAACTCAGGGCGCGTTTAGTTGGCGAAAATTTTTGGCTTTGGCTACTGTAGCACTTTCGTTTGTATTTGGCAATTAGTGTCTAATTATGGACTAATTAGGTTCGAAAGTTTCGTCTCGCGATTTCTCACTCAACTGTGCAATTAGCTTTTTTTCGTCTACATTTAGTACTCCATGCATGTGCCGTAAAATTCAATGTGACACTTTGGATGAAATTTTTTGGAAACTAAACAGGGCCTCAAAATTACAAATGAAAAGCTACAACTTATGTGCACACAGTACAAATCCTAGGTAGCTCTTCCCGATGCTACTTGGCCGTCCACAGCACTGGCCGCATCATCCGTCCATCCCGTCTGATGACAGGACGGCGTGACGCGTACGCCGCCGTGATTCTTGAATCGTCACCTCCATCTCCATGGTGTGTATGGGCCGGGCTGGCTGGCCGTAGAACACGACGACGCGTGCATGCATGGGCTGGCGGCTTGCCGCGCCGCGCCCTCCTCCCCATGCAGGTATACCCAACGCCTTCAATTCCATGTCTGTAGAGCACCATGCGTATCCATCGAATGATCGATATGAAGATCTTCTTCTTTCTCTCTCTTCTCTCTAGCTCTCATGCATGAGTTCGACCATAGCTGGTCCTCCATGCATGCATCCAACAGGTTCTCGCATCCTCGTTGCTGGGTTATCTTGCTTCGGAGCCCCTCATGATTCTCAGCTTCTTGCAAGAACAGATGAACATCCTGCAAAATCCACAGAAAGGTCAGGTGTTGTTCCTCCGATCCTTTATATTGGACCCGTACGTGATCCAATTAATGGATGGATTAGATGTTGGTACTTACTCCCAGGGCACGTCGCCGGCGAGCATGAGGTCGCCGTCCTTGTCCTCGTAGGCGATGGCGAACTGACAGCCGCCGTCGGCCGAGGAGGAGGAGAAGCAGCCGAAGAGCGCGTCCAGCGCGTCCCTCAGCTCCCGGTAGCCGCCGTAGGTCCGCAGGTCCACCTTCCGGAGGAAGGGCGCCCCGTCCATGCTGACCTTCACGTACAAGCTTCCCTGCTCGCCGCCCTTGGTCCTCCTCGCCTCCGCCGCCGCGTGGAACGCGTTCTTCCGGTACGCTCTCACCGGCGGCCACCCCACCACCTGAACCCTGCGGCGTTCACACGGACACAGCGTCAGCTCGGTCGGCTGCTAGCTGCTAGCTGCAGCTAACGAAAGCGCATGCGTGTGCTGGCGACTTACTTGGAGGCCGGTGCGGCGTCGTCATGGTCGTCCGTCCCGGAAGCCTCGCTCTTCACCACCGACGACGACGGCCGTTTCGCCGCCGCCGACGCCAGCGGCTTCCTCGCCGGCTGCAAGACGGTGACGTCGCTGTTGCTCCCGGGTGGGCCAAGACGCAGCTCCGCGTCGATCATCTCCATGGCCGGCGCCGATCGATCACAGATAAAATGCTCGCTGGTGGATGCACCGACGACGAACTCGCCGAGACGCACGAGACGAGACGAGAGATGACGACAAGCAGAGAACAGCTAGCGTGAGAATGCTCGGCTTGCACTGCTCGTCGGTGTTCGGTTGCGAGCCTTGGAGGCTCGCATAAATAGAGGCGGTTGCCACTTGCCAGTTGCAGTTGCGTGCACTATGGATGAAAATGGGACGGGAAATTTCCGTACGGACCGACACCCTATACGGCATTAACCGATCCTATACCGGTTTTACAGGAAACGAGAAACCGACACCGTATTTTAGGCAGAAGCGGGAACAGAATCAGTTAAGGAATTTTTCCGACCATATTCATGGTTCCCGTATTCGGGCAGGAAAATTCCCGGCGGTATTCCCGTATTCCCGTGTAGCGCTACCTACCTGTTACCATCTCCTGCGTGTGAGGCTGCACTGATTTTTTTGTTATGATGCAAGTCGCAGCTGACGACGGATTCAGAACTAAAAACTGATTGGTGGCGTCTCCCTCCACATATCTATATTGCTGCATTAGCCGCATCTGGACTAGAACAAGGATGTCAGAAATGGTGAGCTGTGAGACTGACCGGGTGTGTGCAACAAACTAGTAGATTCTGAATAAGTAGATGTCAATGATTTTTGTTTCTAAACATGGAGGGGAACTCAATGTCAGTGTGGGTTCACTGGATGAGGCAAGGCGATATCGATATACAGTAGTTGCTAAGTTTCGGTTTCAGTCATCAATTTTGTATCCTTCATGGTTCAACAATATAACAACGCTCCAGGACATTATGAACTTGTCCACTTGTTTGCATATGGTTGCTATTGTTGCATCGAGCTCATTGTTTTAAGTGGTTACATATATTGATGTTCTCGTTTTGTGTTACCGCTTCCCGATCGTAATCGATACGTTCCCGTTCGAAATATTCCGTTCCTGATATCCTGTAATACCGGTTTTGTTTTCCCGTCCGGCTTTTCTGTCCCAAAAAAAAATACAGGAGTAAAAATGGTTAAGACATTTTTCTGGACCGTTACCGACCGTTTTGATCCTAGCGTGCACTCGTCTAGCCTGCCGCCCGCAGCTCGTGCCAGCCATGACACGTCGCCAAGCCACCTATGGCAGGTGGGTCCCTGCGAGGGGGAACACGGAGGCCGGGTGGGTGTGCGGCCGGGGCCCAGCCGACAGGTGGGGCCTGGGAGGTGGACCAGCAGGTCGGGGGCTAGATTCCTTGCGATGCCCGTCGCCTCGGGGCGGCAGGCGCATGTGGGTGTGGGGTGCGGGGCCCGGGTGTCGGTGGGGCAGGGCATGGCATGGCGCTGCTGCTGATGCCACCGTGCGGGGCTCACACGTGTCGCGGCTCGGCCAGTCTGGTCTCGCTTGGATGGATCATGGACGGATGGGGCTGGCCGTGGGCCGTGGGCGCATCGCATGCAGGCGCCAGCCAGCTCATGGGCCACGTCGGCGGCGCGTCCTCCGGTACCGCCGTACGGAGTATGCGTAAACGACGGATGATGGCCTGATGGGGTACTGGTCTCTGGTCATGCTCATGCATACGCGTAGAGAGCTAGCGACGACGACACGGTAAGATTCCCGGCACTCATGCAGAAGAGTTGCAGAGCCAGTCTGGAGACTTTAAACCTTGTGTTGTTGCAAATTTGCAATTGCAACCGATTTCTGTTAAAATCCGAAAATCCGAAATAAGCACGTTACGTGGTAATAAATGTTTCTTAATTTAGTAGAACGTGCAGCAGGTTAGTAGCAATCGTGTTCAAACAAGCTCTGGTGATAAAAAGAAAAGGAGGCAACGACGATGAACAAAAAGGAAAACAAATCAAAGCTTGATCATCAGGACATTATTAAATATTTGGAAAAGAAAGAGTTCAAGACAACGATAAAAATATAATTAAGTGTATATTTATTTCCATTTGGTACGATTTATTCCAACGAGGCACTTATCACATCCCGAATACTGGCATTTGATTCAGTTGGAGATTGCTCCTGCGTAATCAGACTACTACACTCCGGCCGGCCGGCAGCGTGTACGCCAGCTGATTGTGCTGCGAGGAACAAAATCATCGTATATTCCGGCCGGGAACCAAGCAAATCATCAATTATAAACCGAGCAGGCGACGCATCTCGGAACCGGGCACAAAATACACACGCAACGCAAGCAACGTTGCGGCAGCATCGTTCCTCGTATCTCGCCCATATGCCCGCGGACTGAGCAGCAATAGACGGCGGATCGATACGGCCACGCCACGCGAGTCGCGAGAGATGCGAGATGCCGATCGACGGGGCCGGGGAATAACATGCGCTAGCTGAGCTGCTGCAATGGCTGCATGCACGGGCACGGCCATGCATGGCATGGCCCAACGGCGCGAGCATGCACCAACCAACCAAGCAACCGCACGCAAAGAGAAATCATGCAACGCACGCGCGCGCGCACACGCACATGCATGTCGCGGGCTCGGTATAGGATAAATGAGCTAGCATATACCAAACCAAGTAAGCAATAAGCCCAGCCCGAAGCAACGATGACGCCGGCGATGCATGCAATGCAATGCAAGCGCACCGGCAGCGGCAGCGGAAGGAGTACCGGACCAGACATGCTTTCGGTCGCTGCCCGGCCGGTTGGTGCCTCTGTCCCCTCTTGACAAGGAACCAACACGCGCGCGCGCGCATCCATCCCCCGGGCTGTCCCTGTCCTCTCCCCCTCGTGTCGTCGTTGCCGTGCCATCCATGCAAATCCTCCCGCTGTGCGTGGCCACACACCGCACAGCGATCTGGCCATAATGGCGGTCGTCGCAGCACAGCGCCGGGAATGGACGAACTCGCTGTCAGCCTGTCACGCACGCACACGCACACGCACACGCCCCAGTCGTCGACGACCTGTTGCATGCATTGCATTGTGGCGAGTGGCGACGTTTGATTCATTCGTTCGGTCGGTGCGTGTGTGGGTCTCTCTCGATCGGCAGGCAGCAGCCAGGCATGTGCAGCGGCAGCCGGCAGTGTGCATGAGAGGGATAGATGCCTGCAACTGCAATGCATATGCCGTGCGTGCGACCTGTCCATCGCGCGCGCCAGCGCCACGGTCGATCGCGAGAGGATCGGAAGGTGGGGTTCCCTACCGGCACGGCATTGTGTGTGCGGAGATTATTGTGCCGATATGATCCATGGAGTCGCTAGCCAGCTGCAGCTATTGTGCTCGCCGGATCGGTCGGGGTATAATGCGATGGGCAACTTGCGATCGATTAATGCACAGCAGGACAGTGCGTGCAACTTGGAGGAGAAAATGGGAATTTTGCCTTCCTCGTAAGTGGGTTTCGCTACTTTGCCATCTTATAAATGGGATTCGCTGCTTTGCCATTATGAAACGCGGACATACGCTAGAATGTCATTTAGTGCTGTTGTCTAGGTTTTATTCCAAAGCTACCCTTGCCTTCCTCTCGCTATGCTGCTGGACGCCCGCCGCAGCCATGGCTGCCGTTCGGTGGCGCAGCAAGCTCCCTCCTCCTTTCCTTCCCCGTCCGAGCCGAGTAGGCCATCGCCCTGTGATCACATAACGCTGTCTCTCGACCCCGTCGCGGAGCACCTCTGCCGCACGACGCCGCCGGCTTGCATGTGACCGGGTCGCATGCCCGCGTGCCAGGAGCCTCGGTCCACCTTCGACGGAGCCGAGATCACCCACGAGTCGGCCTCCGCCCCGGGTGCTTCCCCGCCACTTCGCCGCTGCCGGTGACCTTCATCTTTGGCGCGCCTTATGCTCGATTGAAGAAAGACCATTAGACCGCAGACCGCGGCGGCGGCTGCTCGTCTTTGGGCAGCCGAGGCGTGTCTCGGGGGCGGGTGGAGGCATGTCTAGAGGCATGTCTGGAGGCAAGGGCCAGCAACGGCAGCACATCTGGAGGAGGGTCGCCGGGCCACCGCCGCTCCGAGCACCTGGCCGCCGCACCACCGAGCAGGTCGTCGGGCCACCGACGCCCGCGCGCCGCCGCCCGTGCTTCCGAAAGCGAGGCGCTGGTCGAACACGCAGCCCGCAGTGAGGCTGCGTGGGCTCGGGGCTCGCGTCGCCATTCCTCGTGATCTTCTGTGGTCGTCGTGGAGGCGCTGGAGCTCGACTTGGGCCGGAATGCCGTGGACTTGAGCCTTCTCGTGAAGGAGCCCGTCTTCAAGTTGGCACTCCATGGAGGACGGAGGCGTCGAGCTCTACAGCCAACCGGTTCTTGGTCCTCCTCCTTAGTTTGCTCGGAAGCATAGCAAGCCGGCGCAACATGTCGGATGGCGAGAAGCAGTGGCTCATGACGATGGCGCATGAAGTGTTGTGGAGCATGTCGTCGAGGGTGATGGCTAACATGTGGCTGAAGCTGATGCGCAACCCGGACGTGAAGATCCCCCAAAAGTAGTGGCTTCAGAAATCTTGTTCCTACAGGCTACAGCTCGTGATTGTAAATTATTTCATTCGTGCACTAGGATTGTCTAGTGGTTAAGGCATGAGGTACATATATCCTGCATTCTATTTCTATTTTGCTTGAGAAAATTGTACGATACGTGCTTCGTATTGTTGCCATGGGGGCGAGCGTGGTCGACAGCGTGGGGCATAGGCGGCGTGGGAGCGGGGGGAGTCGTGACACCGGTGACGTGGGGGCAGGCGTCGGAGAGCTCAGGTGTGGGTCGTGGGCGTCGATGGCGTACGGGCAGCGCTGGCAAGGAGCTTGCTGCGCCACCGAACAGGAACCATGGCTGCGGCCTCGTGTGCAAACATAGCGAGAGGAAGGCATGGGTAATTTTTGGAATATAAACTGGACAGCAACACTGAATGACATTCTAGCGTGATGTCCGTGTTTCATAATGGCAAAACAGCGAATCCCATTTGCACGATGGCAAAGTAGCGAATCCTATTTATGAAGATGGCAAAATTCCCATTTTCTCAACTTGGAGAAAGTTTGTTCAGTTACGCGCGCGTCCAGTCGACGTCTCCATCGTCTGCTGGCATCGCGAGGTGAGGTGCCATGCATGCCAGCAAGTTTCTATTCATTCTTCAGCTTGAAGATTCTCGAAGAAAAGCTCCCACCTGATGTGACTACCAAGTGGGGCATTTTCATGCTGTCACATGACAATGATTTTGTGTGTGTTTTTCGCATTTCAAAAGTGAAGATTTATCATGGTTTATTGGTGGTGACATCAATAACTTATGAACCTAGATTCTCCCCTATGTCACATCGTTGTTTACTATATATTTTTGTTCGAGTAAAATGCACTTGTGGTCTTTAAATTTAGGAAGATGTGTCATCTAGGTCTTCAATTCCTTTTTTTTGATTTTTGAGTCCCCCAACCTGTCTTGGATCCCTTCGGTGATCTAAATAGGCGATCGTCCGATTCACTATCCTATGTGGTATACTGATTTGTTCGACGTTGATGTGAATTCTCTCTCGCTATCTTCTATCTTCCTCATCTCCCTCCTCTACCTCATTTCCTACTCCATCCTTCAAACCCGGTCGCTCCACCACCTCCCTTTCGTGCCGCCGCACCTAGGGCTAGTGGCGGAGATAGGGGATCGGGGGAGAGGGGGCGGAGGAGGAAGAGACCCCCCTAGGGCCATATGATTTTCGCTAATCTTTTAAAAATTTAACTAGATTTTTAATTAAAAACATTGTACTCCCCCCCCCAAAAGGAGGGGAGCACATTTCTAGATTCCCTTTGTCTAGGGTCGACCTTTGCGTTGCCATACACTGGTCCATCCCGTGGCTCCTCGCCCCTCCCATACCGTTGTGCTTGGGACCGATATGGACACCTTGCCATCTGGTGCCCTCGTGGCTCCTTGCCTCCCTCCCCCACCGGACACCGCTCGACATGTCAGCCAAGGTGCCCCCACGCCCTACGGTTGGCGCGCGCTGCCACTGCTGCCCACTACCACCTGTTGCTGCCTAAGGGGAACGTCTCCATTATAACCCACCACACCATCCATGTCGTCCTCCACAACCGCTTCACCATCCTAATCTCCGCCCATTGGCCCACCGTAGTAGCGATTGCCGCAGACAAGACCGCAGGGTTGAGAAGCTGCCGACACCTCCAGCCAAACTACCACCACCATGCCCCACAACTCAACTTTAGACCTCTCCACGGCTCTTTCCCTCCCTTCTTCTCTAAGTCCCCGTCCTTGTCCTTGCCGCGTCCGGCTATGGTTTCTCCGCCACCTTTTGGGGAGTGGCAGCGGGACACGGACGGTGTGAGTGACATGGTGTGGTCTCTGAGGGCCATCGGGGAGGATTTTGTTCGAGCAGAGGAGCTACGGGGCACCCCCGCCAGGACAAGGAGGAGGAGAGGAGGTGGAGCGCGAGGCTCCTCGCGTGCGGATGTGGTTGAGGCCACGTGCATTACTTGCAATCTTGAAACTTTTGGTTTTGTTTTAAGCTATCAATTGCAGGAGAGTGCAACAAAGATATAATAGTATATATAATCAATTTTTTGGAATAATGGCCTCTTTATTAATAGCATGTGTAGGTAATAAAGAAATATGATATTCTAGGCTAGTTTTATATAATGACTGTGGTATACAGTTTATCGATATATTGGGGGCACTTTAATTTTATTTTTCCTGATTAATTATATTATAATTTGTAGGCATTTGAGAATACCATGGTGTGGTAACATGCGCGCATGATGCATGTACGTCCAGAGGTGGTACGGCATGGAGGCAGCCCCAGGGCCCAGGCCCCCAGGCCCCATCGCAAGGCAGCATGATAGATCCGGGCCCGGGGTTGGTCGGGCCCCGATCCGATCGCCCAGCCGGGCAGGCAAGGAGCGCACTTGCACGCTCGTAACGTAATTGGCGAAGCCCCCACCCAGGGCCGGTGCATGCTGCACGGGCATGGTCGCGCGGAGAGACCCCGATCACTCAATGCATGCAAAAGCCACCACCAGCCCCGCCAGGTCAATATGGGCGGCACACAAAGGCAAAGCTGGGCCGTGCGTGCATGTGCGATGCCCGTGTGCCGTGCGTCGTCTTCGTGCCTACGCCACTACGCGCATGCACCTGCCCCTCTTTACTCGGCTGCCGGCTTGCCCCCAGGCCCCGGCCAAGCATCCCCTCCCACGGGACGAGCTCACGAGCGCGTACACGTACACGCCTACCTTGCTTGGCCACCACCGCCACCGCGTACGTGCCGCCGGATGGGCTCGGCCTACGCGTGACCCGGCCGGCGTGGGCGTGCGTGCGTGCGTGCCGTGCGCCCGTGCCACCCGGGTCCCGGGCTGGTCCAGTCCAAGCGTACAACGCGTGCGTACGTTAATTCTAGCCTGCCGATCGAGCTACGTGGTGCATGCGTCGTCCGTCTCCGCACGCGTCCGCAGGGTTCCGCGGCCGCGAGCGCGTTCCGTCCTCTGGTCCGGCCCACGGCCACATCTCCCGCCCCCGATCTCCACCGCCCCAGCGACAGCGATCGAGCACGCACACATGCGCGGTCGCGCGCACAGCCCACCATCGCAACACCACATCTCACGCGTACCTAAAAGCCACCGATGCCGATGGCGCCTTCGCCCGTCTCCGTCCTGTGGGCCGTGCCCGTGCGCGCCTGCCGCGCCGTGTCGTGTCTTGCCACCTCGGTCGCGAGCGCGAGGGCTTCTTCCGGGACTCTGGGTGACGTTGCAGCGTTGCTTGGTGGATCGCTGCTTGCCCGGAGCCAGAGATGCCGTGCTCTGCTTTCTGCCGCCGCGCCCGCCGCGACCATTCACCACACGGGAAACGAAACGAAACGATTTCGCGTGCACCTGGAGGGCCTGGGCCGGCAGCTGGTGCTGGGCTAGACCACCGCACCGTCGTACCTAGAATCCTTGATGGGCAGGGCAGCTTGCCCAGGTTGGCTGTCAGCCTGTGTATCCTAATCCTATCTCTTGATTCTGAAAATGGCATCCGTGACTCTTCAGCCAATGCAAAGATCCTGACACCAATGCAAGGACACGCTAAAGCACAACTTGTAACTAGTGTAGTGTTCAGATCATCACGATCACGCGGAGTATCAACGCATAGGCATTTCGTGATACGCATAATGATGTCCATGACCGCGATTAGGAAACATGCAGACACAGATACAGCTTGGACTCCTCACCTTTAATTTGTTTCTTGATCATATAGAGAGCTACAAAGACAGCTATTCAAAAATATATAATAACAGCAAATCAGCAATACTCCTACAACAAGAACACAGTTAAGCACGTTTCAAATAACAAACTGTCCAAGTATGCTTCACTTGAAGCTTTATTTATTTACTGAATGTCGAGATCCCCCGCCAGGAAGGACACATCCAAAAGGCCGTGCATCAGTTCTATATGGATACCTTATACTGTATATGGTTACATCTTTAATTTAGGTCGTGCGATTATCTATATGTATATAATTACTTGAGTAGTCTAGTGATTTTCTGCCTCGCCACAGTTCTGCGTGGCTGCCACCATCTCGATCAGGTCCATCTCCTCCTTCACATGCACAGTTTCGACATGAGCTGCTGGTCCAGCAGGCTCAGCAGTACACCTGAGGGCGTCTGCGTCGTCATCCCACATCATCATCATCTCCATGTCTATCTCAGGATCCACCTTGATCGCAGCATGGTCGATATGGTTGAAGATGTAGTTCATGTCGATGTCGTCGTCGTCCACGGTGGTGTACACTTGGAAGTCGTCCTCGTTCGTGTCGAACAGACTGTCACACATTTCGACTGAAAACCCGTCACAGATAGGGGCAAGAAGCTCTTCGCAAGACTGAGACGCGCTGCAGTTGTTGTACTCTTGCATGTTGGGAAGAAGAAGAATGCCTTGGGGATCCAGTATGTTGGACGACGAGCTGTGTTCCAGCGCTATTTCATCAGTCTTTGCTGACTTTGCTCCGAGAGTTTCAGGTGAGGACGGTGACAGTGTAGGTTCAGGAAGAGGTGCAGCAGCGCTCTTGTTGCTTGGGCCAACAATACCAAGGCCTTTGATGTAGCTCTGCAGAAGGGTGCCTGATTTGGGCCCCTTGGAGCTAGTACGGCTCCGCCTCCGTGCAAACTGCCTTCTCTTTGTTGCGTTCCAATGGTTCTTTATGGAGTTCTCTGTCCTGCCGGGTAGCCGCTTTGCTATCTCTGCCCATTTGTTGCCCACTTCCTTGTGTGCTTGTATCAGAACCATGTCTTCCTCGTCACTCCAAATGTCTTTCTGCATGCATTTGAGGTTCCATAAATAAAAGGAGGTTAAATGGATGAATGAATTGTATTGTCTAGATATTATCATAATGTCATGAGCTTTTTTATATCATAAAACACCTCTAAAATTATAGAAACCTGAATGGCCATTTTCACGCCTTAAATTTCTTGTGTTTCCCATATTTTCTTTTTATATAAAGAATTTCCCAATTACTAATGGCGATTGGCTAACTCCATAGATTTCATTTTATTTTTATTTATTTTTTTGGAGAGAGTGAGGGGGGTTTCTCATTGTTGTGAGTTGTGACCATCTATCATTCAGTTTTTTGAACTTGTTACACGATGTCAAGCTAAAAAGAATCCCTTTCTTGTTTTACTACTTGACAAAAAAAAATAACTAATACTCCCAAATAATAATGTACTTTAATAATAAGGTGAATAATTATTTGATTGTGTACAAACCCAAAATACAGTAACTCGTGACTTCTCTGTTCTCTCCCTTGTTCCTATCTCTCTGGTTAATCTCTATCCCAGTCTCTCCTCTCAGGCACTCAATGCATCTAATACACAACAAAAAATTACCAAGGCTGACTAGTAACTCCTAGAATTTATTACTGCGCCCATAATGCATGTTTGACCTATGACCATTCTAATATTACTAAATGTCAGAGAACCGGCCAAACAAAATAAAGAAATGTCCAGCACTGGAATACGGTAAAAACTAATCCCTTCGTTTTGAAATATATGGCATATTAGGATTTAATAAAGTCAGACTTCATAAAGTTTGACCAATAATTATTCAAAATATTTGCATACTTTGTACATAAAATTTGTATGGCTAGATTCACATCCTAAACATCTTTTAAATACAGATCGATTTTGTAGCAATTGATGATATATTGTAAGATGGTCAAAGTACACTTCTAAAGACTTCTCCAAATTCTAATGCGCCTTATAAAAAGAAGCACTGGGAGTACTATATAATTGATAAGAATGCATAGTTTGCTACATGTTGAGAAGCAACAGAATAGTATTGGCATTGAACCGAAGGATGTGCTCAGAAACGAAAAACGTTAAACTGATTAAGGAAGAAGTTTACCTTGATGTTTGGCCTCAAATGGTTGTGCCATCTTTCTCTGCACTGCTTTCCCACTCTTCCTGGCAGCAGTTGTGCTATGTAAGACCACTTCCTCAATCCAAATTGTTCCACTAATTTTACCAGCTTCCTGTTAAATTTTCCAAGAATGAGCTCATTGACAGATGAGAGAGAACAAGTCATGAATTACAGTAAACAAAAGAGAACTTTTACTTTTAGGAGGAATAAGAAAAAAAGTATTGATAGAATTTAACTTTTACCTATCTTCCGCTGGAGTCCACTGCCCTTTCACAACATTGACTTTCTTCAAAGAGGTCTTCTTTCTTGGCAGAAACCTGCCATTCATCTCATATGCCTTATATGATCCAAGGCCACCGTTCATGAGATTTGAAACCTCAGTTTTGGGAGTCAGAAGAGGCACTTGAATTCCAACTCTATAACCGACAGATGAACCATGGTCGAACATGGGCTTCTTGTTTTCTCTTTCTGCAAAGAACTGGTGTCCAAGGTCGTTGAAGGTTGCAGATGTATAGTCCCCAATAACTTCAAATGGATGATGATCAACAGGATGGAGCTCATAGCGTCCATTTTGCTGCATATACGGATCAAATGGCAGGTAACTACAAATTCCAGTGTGGGGCTGAAAGCAACTGAAATCCATGAGGATCTCAGAAGCTATGTAAGATGGAGGGAGAGAGATTGAGTTGCGAGTTTGCTATCTAATTGCATCTCTCAAAAAGGAGAATAGTACAGGATGCCGTACTAGTATTATATAGAGTCCTAGACAAGGCTTGTTCCCTTCAACACAACTACTTAATGAAAATTTAATGTTTTATTACTTATTGCTAGTTAATAACCTTATTTATTATCACTAATTCTTAACGACTTCTTGTATTCCATGGAAAGAGGTAATAAAGTGCCCTTCAATCTAAAACTTGACACACACATCTTAGACCTTACTGCTGCAGATATTGCTAGTGGTACAGGATATATCCAATATAGAGTGCATGCCATCTAAATCTAATGACACAATTCTATTCAGATGCTACGGAGAGTGACTGTACAATATAACTGCAGGCTTTGGAGGCATGCACACAAGGATTTTTTTTTTTTGTAGAAGCTACAGTGACCAAGTAATATATGGAACCGATTGAGGTGGTAATCAAACCTGGAGCTGGAGACCAAGTGCTGAGTGCAGCCGACGACCGTGTAGGTAATGGGATTAGGATTCTCTTGCCTGGTTATGTGTTTACAGAAGAAAAAAAATACTTAGCCCATGAGCTCTAGAGTTAATCAGTCTCCACATGCACCAAGATCACCTTTCGAAAAAAAAACATACACCAAGCTGATCACACCAGAATCACATGAACGAGCAAACATGGGCTCAGTAGTTTCCGACGCCGTCGACTCTCTACCTGCAAGAGGACCGCTGCGGAGTGCGGCGAAACTCAGGCGCACGGGAGGAGAGGATCTATGTCAGTGTCGCCGGCACGTCGCCTTGCGATACGGCGGCAACATAGAGCTGCCTTGCCACCGGATCCTCCGGCGGCGGCCGAGACCCGAGAGGACCTGACCACAGCTCGTCAAGACGGGAGGGGCTATCCGTTTCCATCGTGGGATGCCCGTGCCCCAGCGTGGCAGAGTGCCAGAGTTGAAGCGGGCCGACGGCGAACGAAAACCCATGTATACTATGGGCCTCAACCCTGCGTAGATCCAGGTCCAAATCTTTGGTCAGGAAATTTCTACGAGATTTTCCTCACTCGTCTTTAAAACTGGATTTTTTTTATCTCCGTAGCTTTTAAAATTATTTATTTTTGCACTTAGACTTTTTGCCTGGCGCTACGTGCTGCGAGGAGTAAATCAGACTTCATTAATACGGAGTAGTTCATGAAGATAAATCAGAAACTAATTGTTCGAAAAAAAGAAAACCAATATTTTTTATATAATATTTTAAATGTTTAAGGCATATATATACCACAAAAGTTTGGAAGAATAATACTGTACGGTACTAGTAGAAGATAAACAACACGAAATTTTTTCTCGGGCTCGACCAAAAAAATGATTTGTTTTTGGCGAAATGTAGAGGAATTTGGAGGGACTTTTTTTTTTTCTGGAAAGTTTTGACCCGGGAGACGGCGTCGCGGCGAGACGCTGAAGCGGTCCGGTCGGCTTGAGCGTGACGCCGACACGCCGAGTGGTTCCAGAAACCATGCCCAGTAACCGCTACGCGTCGTCACTCTCGCGGTCTCGCCTCGTCCCCACCGCCCACCCAAAGCCCCCAAAGCGCACGGCGCACTGTCGCTGTCGCTGTCGCGGCCGAGGAAATCGAAGCTGCGAGCAACGCGATCGAGCGCGACGCGGGTGAGAGCCGTGAGGGAGGGCCTCTGCCTCTACGGCTGGCGGCATGGAGAGCGCCGTGCTCGCCTGCGAGGCGCCAACCGCCGGCGCCGCCACGGCGCCTGGAGCGGGAGGGGACGGAGGAGCCGGGGACGTGGTGATGCTGAGGCGGTCGGTCCTCGCGGCGTGCCTCACGTGCCCGCTCTGCGGCCGCCTCTTCCGCGACGCCGCCACCATCACTGAGTGCCTCCACACCTGTGAGTAACTCGCCGCTCCGCCAACCTTTCAGTAACTGGCGTGCATAGGTCTGCTCGGGTCCTGTAGCTCGCTCAAAACCTTTTTTTCTCGGCTGCTGTGTCGTGGAACGTGGAAGGTGGTCACGGCTATCCTTCCGCGCTTCGGATTTGAAATTTTGCAGTGATCTGTCTGGTTTTTGAGGTGATGCGCGAAAGGTGGCATCTTCAGGCTTCAGTCGCCCAAGCGACAAGCGTTGAGAATTTCTGAAAAATTACGAGGGTAAAGGTGTGCACTTTTAGTGTGTGAAATTCACATCATCTGTAATTCTGTATGTTTGTTACGGAGTGGGTACGCTCTAACTTTCCGGGAATGGAAGGCATGGTTCACTTTTGCACTGTTTTTTTTTTGGAGGGATTTGAGGTGATCAGCGCTGTTGATTGCATGAGTGGTGGTTGCTGCGTGTGCACGCCATGATCCATGAGAAAATCACATGGACCCTGTTTTTACTGGGAGTGTGTTATGGCCTTATGTTATTTATTTGTTGCGCAAGTGTTCTAAACTTAATGTTCACCTGAAAGTGTTCTAGCCTTGTCGTTTCATGCAAAATGAATTACATAGGTTGTTTACTGGGGGTATCTAGTGATGTGAAGCTTTACGCATAACATGGCAACTGTGGTGTTTCCACGTTGTAGGCCGGATGTTTTCTAGATTGGTCTCCTAATGCAGCAAAACACATCACAAACCTTTCGTTGTGCTGGGAATAGATGCATATCGCATTGCATGGAAAAGTGTTGCATCATTTGTTTATTTTATAGGTAACGCTTTCTGGAAAAACCATTGACTGGTAGGTTGGCTGTTCATTTCATTTCTGTAGTGGTTGGGGAAAGAAAAAAAAAGTTAGAAATTGCTAATGTCGAGCACCATTAGTCCACTAGAAAATAGAAGCGCTGCTCAACCTGTTTCTTCACAGCTTTGGGTGAGTGTTCCAGTGTGTTTGTAGAGTTGACTTGGAATGTTTGTAAAGACGACTTGCTAATCTCGTTCATGTGTGTGAAATGTATGGTTTTATGCTTGAAGAGTTGCTTATATGGCCAAAAAATGGTGATATTTCATTTATCCTGTTCTGGTGATTCTGCAATGCACCATCTTGAGAACAAGTACGGAGTATGTTATACTCTTTGGTCAGGAAACAAAGTCCTTGTTTGTGGTGAGGTACTGTAGCACATCATTAGTGGGAGAGCCAGAGAGGGGCAAGGACTTCGTTTTTTTATCTATGTAAAGAGTGCTTTTAGCCTTAACTGAGGAAGATGTGCTAACTAATTTGAAGTCACTTCCTCAAGCCACACCAAATCGCCACCTTTCCCTTCAGGTTTCAGCTGTGCTAGCTGTGTAACCAAGTCGGGCTCGCTGCTGGTAGTACCTAACAGTGCTTGGCATAACAAATACAGTATTGTACTACTGTGTTCATTTATTCTTAATTGGATTAGTATCTTCCAACAGTTTTTCTTCGTGAATCATGATTGCGCCTTTGCCATTAATGTTATAAATACCATCAGTTTGCAGGAAGTGCATATCAGAGGAGTTCATAAATAAGGAAGTATGCTGCTGCCCTATTTGTAGCATTGATTTGGGCTGTGCTCCATTGGAGAAACTCAGGTTCGTTTTTTTATTGAAATATACTTATATTGTGTGTGGTTGTATAGTATTGCATTATCTTGGGCTGTTTCAATGAACCATTTTGAGTTATGGCATCAGCTTTGATGCATGCCAGATGCATGTCAGTTGTCAGCTAGTGTTAGTGTGCAACATAGCGGAATATACAGGGACAAATCTGTGAAAATGTTCTCCAACATTCTCTCTAGTATCAAAAGTGAGTTAGCCTTTAGCGATCTACTATTTAAATGTGCCGTCCTGGCTTTTGACATTCCCCTGCATCAGCACCCTGCCATGTTGGATCATCTTGTTTTCACAATGACACCATTGCATTACCATACCGCTGCATTGGTTGCATCATTTAAATTGCTACTGCTCCATGTAACCTCCTTTTGTACAACCTTGGCTATCGGGTGGTCTTGACATGATTGTAAATATGCTTTATTTTTTTGGTAACTTCTGAAATGCCAAGATTGGCCCAGTAATCTGAACTCTGATAAATTATTCCCTTGCATTGAAGCAACATGCAACAAGAAAGTTTACTTTTCTGTATGTTAGTTTTTCTTGTAATGCACTTGATATATTTTATAGCTATAGCTTATGGCTCATGTCAACTAACTTTTTGTACAGAATTGATCATAGCCTACAGTATGTAAGGTCAAAGGTATTCCCTTTTAAAAAACAAAAGGTTGAGGGCCAAGAAGTAACATCGCCAATTACATCACCTATAAAGACGAAAGAACGGTCTTTATCTTCGTTGACAAAACATACTCCTCAAATGTCTATGCAAAAATGCTTGACAAAGAGGAGAACAAAAGCTTCATGCTTACGCAAACTCCCTTTGGTATGTAGCTTTTCTTTTACTGGATATCCTTAATAAACGATTGTGTTAAGAAATTATAAGCTAAATCCCCACAATTGAAAAAAAAAGTCTCATTATGTGTATATATAGGAGATTGTGTAGTTCACTCTTGCCCTTCTATTTTTCCTTTGTTTTGTTTGCACGGATGTGTTGAGCCTAAGAGTTCCTGTATGTGTTAGGCCTTTGGACATTATGGATGACACATGTTCACTTCCCTTGGAAAAAAGAAGACACGTTCAACCTTCTTCTATTTTATTTCAAACCTTTATAATTTCACATATATATCAATATCATGTTCCATGTTGGTAAGGAAGCATGGAACCTGAATACGATATATGCATGTGTCGTATGCAATTGCATTATTTTGTTGGCGAAGTTCTTTCATATCTGAACTTCCTTTAGTTCCTGCAGTGAGAGAAATTTCAGTGCTATTTTATGTTTTAAAATTGATTTACTTGATTGAAATTCATTGTATTTTGTTGTGACTAAGTCTTATTTACTGCTCCTTATGCCAATGATGCAGCACTCAACCTTGCGGGGCAGTAGTAATATCACAAAAAAATCTGGGGGATGGAGACCTTTAGGGTGTCACTTTCGAGCAGCTAAAAACAAAAAGTCTCTTAGATCTAAATCAGAAGATGTAATGACAGCTGAAAAAAAGACTGATGATCCAGTTGATGTAACTCTTGCCAGTCAAGCAAAGACTAAGAAGCAGTTTACAAGACGTGGAAATCTGGAGAAGAAAACTGGAACCAAGAAACTGTTGATTTTAAAGGGAAAACAGAAAAATACAAAGCCAAAGAATATGCCTAATAAGAGGAGATTGCAAGCATTATGGTTCTACCTTCTTGCTGCTTTTGACCAGTAAGAAACTAGGCTGCTTGTCTTACAAAGTTCTATTTGTTGTTTTTAAAAGGAACATCAGAAATCATGCTGTTGTGTTGATTGTTGCAGGAAAGGACAGCCTCCTCTACCGCAGATACCATCAAAATTTTTGAGGATCAAGTGAGTTTTCTCGACGCACTTTCTTGCTTGAAACACTATATACTTTTTCTGCACTAAGGGTGATTTCCTTACTCTGTTGTCCTAGGGATGTAAATTTGCCTGCTTCCTTCATACAGAAATACCTTGTGCAGAAACTTGATCTTTCAAGTGAAGCTGAGGTTTGTCTTTTATCTCCTAGTGACCATTAATACCAATTAGTTGTATCTCATAAGATCTAGCTCTTTATTTGTTTATTTTAAAAATCAATGCATATCATTTCGTGATTATCTTTTAATTATCAATGAAAACTGCGAGACATTGTTTCCAAATATTACTTCCATGAAGCTGTTTCACTTCAGAGAGTTTATTGCTATTATCTTTGTACTGAGCAACATCTACAAAAGCTAACAAACAATACTGCCTAGTGCCCAATGTCCATCCAATCATCTTCTGTTCCGTGGCCAACTCAGCAAAAACTCTGATTGCTTCCAAACTGATAACAAGGCAGTCAATCAGTTTGCTTCCGAAAAGAAAAGAAAAGAAAAGAAAAGAAAAGAAGAGTAGCCAAGCAGTCCGCAGTGAGCAACATACAGATTCTATGAGTGCAGTAGCCCCCAAAGTTTTTCGCATAGCTTAGTGCATTCGAATATTTTAACAAACTTTGCTACCATCGGTGGATAGTATAGATATGGCCAGTGTAGCAGATACCGTTTTGTTTCTCATTTCGTCTAGTTACAACAGAGGTGTGCTTGCAGGTGGAGATACTCTGCGGCGGCAGGCCAGTGAACCCAGGAATTCCCCTGCACGACCTAGCAGATTACTGGATTGACAAACGACCAAAGGGCCGAGTGCGGTCATCTGTGGGCACGCCTGCGGCTGAATTCGTGCTGAAGGTATTTTATGCCAGGTCAGGAGCGCCCCTTCCTGAAACTGAAAACAACAAAGATTGATGGAGAGCTTTCCCTTCGTTTCGAACCAGCAGGGTATCGTTTCATTCATAGGAACCATTGATTAAGGGTATCTTAACATGTACATAGATGCTAGTGTCGCGGCTTAGAAGCCTTCATGGGCTTACTATTATATATCCTTTAGTGTGTACCTAGGCTGTGTAATTATAATTGGATGAGACGTTGAGTCGTTGAGTGTGCTTGTGCTGTAAGCAGGGTCCAGTCGTCCTCTGCATGAGTCTACGCTGATGTATAGTGGAGTTTGTTGATTGAACTGGAAATTGTCACTGATTCTGGATGTGGCATAACAAAATGAGTATTGTTTCAGGGCATTTGGTGCTTAGTTTTGCCATTGTTAAGTCTGGCAGAGTGCCGCCCGTTCAACTCAATAGGGGTGCGTTTGTTGGAGGACGAAGTTGGATGGGATATGTTAGATCCATGGATATTGGGATAAGGATATTTGTGATGCATGTTTGGTTTTATGGATGGAGACGAATCATTTTTCTGATCGGTTGGATGGATGAAAGTGGATAGGATGAGAATAGTTGATTAATTATATCAATTATTTAAAAATAATAATAACTAATTAGACATTAATAAATATGCACTAATACTAATTTTATCAAGATAATAACTAATTTAAAATAAAATATATTAATTAGCACCACTAATATCCTAATTAGCACGCAAAACATGCACTAATCAACATATTATTACTTATCAAAACTAATCATATCATAATTACCGAGTAATAATATAACATACTAATAATCCTTAATTTATTTACTAATAACAAAGATCACAAGACATGGATAAGCTAGTCCGCCAGATTTTTTTATCAGGAAATCCAGCATCTGAAGTTATATTCCTTATCCATGAATTTGTTTGTCCTAGTGATCCATCCAACCAATCGCTGCATATTCATATATGGTTCCATCCTATCCTTTGATATCAACCAACCGAACGCACCCTAGCTGTATGGTTACGTAGATTGTGTCTGGTTGCCTCAGCCTAATGTTTCGTGACCGCGCTCAAGGAGCACGTTTTCCTGAAGACAGAAGCTGCTATTACACGGTTACAATTTGGGACCGACGAACGAGAAACGGGGTCAACCTCATCTAATCACCTAGGCAACGTGCTGTGCTTCACGCGGAATCCTCCAGCACGGATGGCCCGTTGTAGCCATCAACCGTAGCCGCTCGTTTGGAGGCGGAGAGGGGGCTGTCACGTCGGGTGTGAAAGTATTTTGATAATAATAATAAAATAAATTATAGAAGTTATCGATAATCCGTGAGATAAATTTATTAAGCCTAACGAAATCCTCATTAACATATGTTTACTGTAGTATTAGAAATTTAGCCATTTTCATTATCAGTTTAATTCAGAAAAATAACATCAGCAGGTTCGTGACGCCATATATGTGCATGTGTATATCTCTAACGAACGCTACAGCATACAGTAAAAGCACAAATTACAGTAATCAGAAAGATTAGACTGTACCCAGCGGAGGGTCCCATGCCGATGGCATCGGAGACTCCATTCGCATTAGTCGACATAGTGTGTTGCTCGAAGTCGCGGACCAGAGTTGGTGCAGGACGATGTTCGCAGGGCAGTCCCACGAACGGATCACCAGGAAGAAGACGCCTTGATGTTCCGCAAGCAATCACTAGGAAGAAGACGGGATCCAAAAGAGATCACCACCAGGAAGAAGACGTACGTGGACGAGCAGTCGCAGATCGCTCCCAAAAAACCTAATCGCCGCACACCCCGAGCAAGGTTCTCAAGCGGGCGAGGGTTCCGGAGGCACCTGCTCTCCCGCTGCTCCGTGCGCGCAGAAGTACGGGACGGGGAAACCAGAATGCTGCTGAGATGTGGTTTCTCTCGGGAGCGGTTGCGAAAGACGGAGATCTGGACTGACGGAGGACTCAGATATATGGGTGTGACGGGAAGGGAGAGAGGCAGCGGAGAATCCCAGGAGACGGAGAATCGGAAGCGGAAATGACGGTAACTGACGCAATCAGTTTGCCTCCACCATCAAAAGGAGCAACTCCCGTGATTATGTGGATTAAGTGGCAAAAGACTGGCCACGCCCGCTCGCTCGCTCGCCGCCCGCCTGCCTGCCACGCCACGCCACGGCCTCGGCCCGGCCCCGCCCGCGCCCGCGCCCACGGCCCGGCCGGCGATGGTGGCGGCAGCGCACGCGCGTGTGGCACGCCTTTATCCTTTTCTCAACTTCTCAATTTAGATGAATAATTTTTAACTATATAAGCTGAGTCAACGTTCAGTCAAAATCTCATATGGTATTGAACCATACAATGCTTAATGTTACGTACCAGAGTTTTATTTTATTTATTAAATATTATATGGGCCAAGCCTTATATCCAACAATCACCACCAAACTCTAGGGTTTGTAACAAAGTAGTCTCAGAACCACATTTCTTTTATATACCAGTGTTTCGATAGAGACTGTTAAGTTGAACATCCATCTAGAGCAATAGTTTCACTCAGTCACAACTGAACAATGGACTAGGCCTTGAATTGCCAGTTTTGTGTAAGGTGAATGTCACTAAAGTACTTAGCTGATACTTGACTGCAAAAGACATCCCCTCTATTTGAAGCATATAAGTCATACTCCAGTACCTTTCATGAGTATTTAGAGATCACCTAAATCTCATAAACTGTGACCAGCAGCCTGACTCATATAAGTGTGATCCTCAAAAGATGTTCTATAGGACAACATCTTTGCTTTAGCAAGCCGCTTGGAACACATTAAGGTAAAACCAACCTGCCTTACAGATAGAAAAGATGTGCATCAGAAATAAGTCTTACTAAGGATCTTTCCTCATAATTTACTACTAGCTTATTTTACCATTCTACTTCACGGGATCTCCGATCACATAAAACAAGTTACCACTATAGTAAATTTCAAGTGGGTCTCAAACCCATCTCTCTCGATACACTTTCTATCACATTGCGTGACATACCCTTAGTTAATTGATCTGCCAGATTGTTAGATGTGTGAACATAGTCCAACGCTATTACTCCGGAGTTTCTCAATTTTCTGACATATTTCAGTCGTCTCTTAACATGTCTTGTGGACTTCATGTTATCCTTAGAACTGTTAACCTTCGTAATCACAGTCTGGTTATCACATTTTATAGAAATAGTCGGTATGGGTTTTTCAACAACCGATAAATCCATAAGGAGTTCACGAAGCCACTTGGCCTCAGAGCTAGCAGTGTCTAATGCTGTGAGTTCTGCTTTCATTGTAGACTTCGTTAAGATAGTCTGCTTGCAAGACTTTTAGGAAACAGCACCACCTCCAAGTGAAAACACATATCCACTTGTGGCATAAAGCTCGTCAGCATCAGAGATTCAGTTTGCATCACAATAGCCTTCCAACACTTTTGGATGTCTGGTATAACGAATACCATAGCTCATGGTGCCTTTTAGATAGTGCATCACTCTCTTAAGAGCACGCCAGTGATCATCTCTCGGGTTTGACACAAACCGGCTCAGCTTGCACACAGCAAATGAGATGTCAGACCTAGTTGCATTAGCAAGATACATGAGCGAACCAATGATCTGAGAATATCTCAACTGATTCCTTGCTATTCTCTGATTTTTCCTCAATAGCACACTAGGGTCATAAGGTGTAGGAGCAGGTGCACAGTCACTAAATCCAAAGCGACTCAGTACCTTTTCCACATAGTGGGATTGTAAC
Organism: Miscanthus lutarioriparius; assembly: GCA_904845875.1. NCBI lineage: Eukaryota > Viridiplantae > Streptophyta > Magnoliopsida > Poales > Poaceae > Miscanthus > Miscanthus lutarioriparius. Next base: position 134,339,408 of record CAJGYO010000002.1, read on the forward strand.
AGAGTTACCCCACCATCACCTTCTCTCAGAAACTTGATATTAAGAATAACATCAGCTTCTCCCAAATCTTTCATCTCAAAATTATTGGTTAAAAATTCCTTCACCTCCTCGATCACTTTGAGGCTAGATCCAAAGATCAGTATGTCATCAACATATAAGCACAAAATGACTCCCTCACCCCCACTATGCCAATATTACACACATTTGTCAGCTTCATTCACAACAAAGCCAGCAGATGTTCAAGTTTTGTCGAACTTCTCATGCCACTGCTTAGGAGCTTGTTTCAGGCCATATAATGACTTTAATAATTTATACACCTTGCCTTCTTGACCATTTGCTACAAACCCATCCGACTGATCCATATAGATCTCCTCCTCCAACTCTCCGTTTAGGAAAGCTATCTTAACGTCCATTTTATGAACGGTAGGACCATAAGAAGCTGCCAGAGAAAGCAAAACTCGAATTGTGGTCAATCGGGCAACCGGTGAATAAGTATCAAAGAAATCCTCACCTTCCTTTTGAGTATAGCCCTTGGCCACAAGCCTTGCCTTGTACCTCTTGATAATACCATCAGGCCTAAGCTTTTTCTTGAACACCCATTTACACCCTATAGGCTTGCACTCGTAGGGACGATCAACAATTTCCCAAGTTCCATTAGACATAACAGAATCCATCTCACTTTGTACTGCTTCCTTCCATAAGTCAGCATCAAGAGAGGAATATGCCTCTTCAATGGTCGTTGGTGTGTCATCCACAAGGTACATATGGTGTGTCATCCACAAGGTACATAATATAGTCATCACCAAAAGACTTTGCAGTCCTCTGTCTCTTACTTTTTCTTGTGACTATAGTGTCATCCTCCTCAAGATTTGCATATAGGGTTCCTCAGTTTGCTCTATCGGAATAAAATTTTCATGCTCATGAAAAATTATAAATTCATGTCTAGTCGTGCTAGGTGCATTTTTCATGGGAAACTCATTCTCAAAAAATATAGCGTCTTTAGATTCCATGATTGTATCAACAGTCATCTCAGGAACACTAGAGTTTATGATTAAACATCTGTAACCCACGCTGTGAATAGCATAACCAAGAAAGACACAATCAATAGTCTTTGGTCCAAGCTTTCGTTTTTTATTTATTGGCACATTCACCTTTGCCAAACAACCCCAAGTTCACAGGTAAGAGAGATTTAATCTCTTCTTCTCCCATTCCTCGAATGGTGTAATTTATTTGTTCTTTGTGGGCACTCTATTCAGGACATGGCATGCTGTCAATATAGCCTCACCTATAGTTAGCCAAACGGGCCGCCCGGCACGGCACTAGCACGGGCATGGCCAGGCATGGCCCGGCCAGGCATGGCACTACGCGGCACGGTAGACTAGCCGTGCCGTGCCTGTCTGTGCTGCCGTGCCGAGGTGTCGGCCCAGGCACGACACTATTAGGTCTTAGTCATGCCGTGTCGTGTCACTGGGCACGGTGACCCAGCAGTGCCCGTGCCGGCACTGGCACTACAAGTGATCAAACACCTAAAACTGATAAGAATATCGGGGATAAGTTCATCTCAAACACCTCAAACAGATCAGAATATCAAACACCTCAAATACTTCATCACCTCAATCTTAAGTTACAAGTTCAGAGAACTTATCAAAGACTCAAAGTTACATGTTCACAGAACTTATCAAAGACTCAAAGTCACATAATCACACAAACACATGCAGAGAACAAGGGTTAGGGTTAGGGATCCATCCATCGCCACTTGTCGGCGCCCTGGTCCCTCAACGACTTTAGACAAAACAGAGCAAGGGTTAGTAGAGATTGAGGGTTAGGGTTAGGGATTGAGCAAGGGTTAGGTCAACGACGACTTACCTTCAAAATCGAAGCACCAGAGTCACCGGCAAGGTCAATGAGGCATGGATCCGGCCAGGAAACCGACGGATCCGGCCAGGAAACTGATGGATCCGGTGAGGTCGACGATGGATCCGATGAGGAAACCGACGGATCTAGCGAGGAAACCCACAGATCCGGCCAGGAAACTGACGGATCCGGTGAGGTCGACGAGGGATCCGACGAGGACGAAGCGAGATCAAGGGTTAGGGTTAGGGATTGAGCAAGGGTTATGGTTAGGGATTGTGCCAGTGCCGGCTAGCGGTGGCTCTAGAGGCCACCGGAGAGCGAGAAGAAGAGAGGAAGTCAGAGGCGAGAGAGGAGAGCGAGTCGCTGACGCGGTGATGCTGACTCGCTGAGAGAGGAGAGCGAGGCGAGAGAGGAGAGCGAGGCGAGAGAGGAGAGCGAGGCGAGAGAGGAGCGGGCGAGACAGCGCTGCGGGGGAGAGCCGAGAGAGGAGAGCCGAGAGCGAGGCGAGAGAGACAGAGAGTGAGACTGAGAGCAAATGAATTAGGGCAACGAAGTCTGAGAGCGAGGTGAGAGCGCTGCGGTTTTATACCCCCAATTCCAACGGCCGGATCCAACGGTCGGATGGGAGCGACATCAGGGATCCAACGGCCACCTGCGGCCGAGCCGTGCCACTGCCGGGCTGGGCCATATAGCGTGTCGTGCCCGGGCCGGCACTACGGGCCAGAATGGCGGCCCAAGCACGGCACTAAGGCCAGGCCATGCTAAGCACTGGCACGAAGGCCGTTGGGCCGGGCTGTTCCTGGGCCGTGCTGATTCGTGTCGTGCTTGGGCTGGCCCGTAGTGCCCGGGCCAAATGGCCAACTATAGCCTCACCCCACCATTCCTTAGAGAGTCCCGTAGTCTCTAACATGGCATTAACCAAATTAGTTAGAAGTGCGGTCCTTTCTCTCTGCAATCCCATTAGACTGTGGTGAGTATGGTGGCATCCTCTCATGAATAATTCCATGCACCCCGCAAAACTCAGAAAATTCATATGAGAAATATTCTCCCCCGTGATCGGACCGCAAACACTTGATTTTCTTCTCAAGTTGATTTTCTACCTTAGCTTTATACACTTTAAAATAATGCAACGCTTCATCTTTAGTTTTTAGTAAATACACGTAGCAAAATCTAGTACTATCATCTATAAATGTCATGAAGTATCGTCTATCGCCTTTAGTCAATTCGCCATTCATTTCGCATAAATCAGAATGAACAAGTTCTAATGGTGCCAAGTTCCTCGCCTCAGCAGCCTTGTGAGGCTTGCACGGTTGCTTCGATTGCACACACACCTAGCACTTAGAATCTTTGACTAAGTTAAATTTCGGGATTAAATTCAGATTTGCAAGCCGCTTGAGATAGCCAAAATTAATGTGACAAAGTCGTGAATACCAAATATTCGACTCATCCGAAGCATTAACATTGTTCACCACTTTATTACACATATCATCAAGCAAAGATAAGTGGAACAAGCCTCCGCAATTATAACCTTTTTCAACAAATGTTCCATGTCTCGACACAACACATTTATTGGACTCAAGTACAATTTTAAAGCCAACGCGACACATCTGAGAAGCGCTAACAAGATTCGTCTTGATGGATGGGACATGCTGCATGTTCTTTAATAGCACCGTCTTTCCCGAAGTAAACTTCAGAACGACTGTACCAGCACCAAGAACACGCGTATGCGAACCGTTTCCCATCAGCAAGGCTCCAATCCTACCGGCCTGATAGGAAGTAAACAAAGAAACATCAGCACACATATGGATATTAGCACCGCTGTCCATCCACTACTTAGGTGAAAGACAAACTGAAAGAACAAAATGTAAATAATTACCATACCCAAATGTTCCTCCTCCAGCCTCGCTAATCACCACATTTGCTGATTTCTTTTCTTGCTTATATTTGCGGTCTGGGCACGCACTTACCCAATGCTCATCATTCCCGCAAACAAAGCAACTTCCACCTTTCTTGTTGTTTTTCTTCTTGAACTGTGCAGTTTGCTTAGGCTTTGTATTGTTGTTCTCTTGCATATTCTTCTTCTTTTTATTACGAGATGCAAATGAGTTTTTCTTCTGCACCATATTGGCGGCGAAAGACTCAACTCCTTTTCCACGGTTGTCTTTTGCTCTCGCCCTCTCCTCAACATCAAGAGATCCAATAAGTTCAGCCACGCTAAATTCTTGTCTCTTGTGTTTTAGAGAAGTAGCAAAATCCCTCCAAAAAGGTGACAGCTTAGAGATTATACCGTCGGCCACAAACTTATCGGGCAACAAACATGAGAAATGTTCTAGTTCCTTTGCTAGCGCCTGTATCTCATGAGCCTATTCGACCACAGAACGGTTTTCAACCATTTTGTAGTCATACAGATGCTCCATAAGGTACAGCTCGCTGCTAGCATCAGAAACTCCAAACTTTGCCTCAAGAGCATCCCATAAATCTTTGTCTGATGTGCAAGATATGTAGTTTTTCTCATACTTGGGGTGAAGTGCACTGATCATGGCGCCTCAAAACAGGTTATCGGTAGCCAAGAACTTTTTCTCCTCCTTAGGAGTAAACTGTTCAAGCTTCCCCTGTGCGGCATGATAGCAGTTCATCACAGTCAACCACAATACCATCTTAGCACACCATATCATGAAATTCTTGCCATCAAAATTATTTGGCTTCAAAGCAGCAGTAAAACCACTGACAGAAAATTGCCTAACATTAGGTTTTTGGATTGTTAGAAATTTAGACATTTTCATTATCAGTTTAATCCAGAAAAATAACATCAGCAGGTTCGTGATGGCATATATGTGCATGTGTATATCTCTAACGAACGCTACAGCATGCAGAGATGACATACAGATAAATACAGCAATAACACAGATTACAGCTATCAGAAAGATTAGACTGTACCCAGCGAAGGGTCCCATGCCGAGGGCATCGGAGGCTCCATTCGCGCTAGTCGACATAGTGCGTTGCTCGCAGTCGTGGACCACAATTGGTGCAGGACGATGTTCGCAGTGCAGTCCCACGAATGGATCACCAGGAAGAAGACGTAATATTTGCAGTGCAGTCCCACGAACGGATCACTGGGAAGAAGACGTACGAGCAGTCGCGGATCGCTCCCCAAAAACCTAATCACTGCACACCCCGTGCAAGGTTCTCGGGTGGGGAAGGGTTCCGGGGGCACCTGCTCTCCCGCTGCTCCGTGCGCGTAGAGGTACGGGACGGGGAAGCCAGAAGGCTGCTGAGTTGTGGTTTCTCTCGAGAGCGGTTGCGGAAGACTGAGATCTGGACTGACGGGGGACTTTGATATATGGGTGCGATGGGAAGGGAGAGAGGCAGTGGAGAATCCCAGGAGACAGAGAATCATAAGCGGAAAGGACGGTAACTGACGCAATCAGTTCACCTCCACCATCAAAGAAAGTAACTCCCATGATTATGTGGATTAAGTGGCAAAAGACTGGCCACGCTCGCTCGCTCGCTCATCGCCCGCCTGCCTGCCTGCCTCGCCATGCCACAGCCCACGCCCACGCCCACGGCCCAGCCCGGCCGGCGGTGGCACGCACACCCGCGTGTGGCATGCCTTTATCCTTGTCTCAGCTTCTCAATTTAGATCAATAATTTCCAACTATATAAGCTGAGTCAACATTCAGTCAAAATCCCGTATGGTATTAAACCATACAACGCTTAATGTTACGTACCATAGAGTTTTATTTGATTCATTAAATATTATATGGGCCAAGCCCATATTATATCCAACACTCTGGCTCACTTAAAAGCGACAAAAGTAGAAGGGAAAAACAAAATTGATTTTCTCAGTTACCTAAACATGATCCAGTATATTCTGTTGTGGTGCCTAGACCCAAAGTAGAGGCTAAACGTGGGGAACAGAAGGCAAATCGACTTATCAATTCCACATATTCATGAGTTTACCTGTTGGTTGTTGTCTGCTTGCTCCTACCTTCCGACCAGGAGCAATGGTGCTCTAACCTTGAGTGGGGGGAGGGGGTCGCGGATTCTATACGGGGAGTGAGGGGGTCGCAGCTTCTGACGGACGACGCTTGTCACGGTTCAGACACTTCAATAGCTGCTTTCCAAGTACTCCTATTCAAAGAAAAATGAGGATGAAAAAGAAAAAATATTGAAATCGTGAAAAAATGTGCATGTGCAGTCGATGGGATTTCAACCTCTAATTTATGGCCTCGCATGTAGCTCTTCAAATCACTCCACCTCAATGTCATTTAAGATTAAATAGATGATATTTTCCTTTAGTATTGACTTTTCAAGACATTGTTGATCTCATCGAGATATAGAACATTTGGTTTTGGTCATTTACCAATCCAAGGTAGTTTGGACAATTAAAAAAATGTAATTCAAAATATTATACGTGGAGTTTGGCTTATCATGTTAAAATTCAGATCATAAATTGTGACGATTGTCTATTAGCATGCCATGACAAATTGCAACTCATCGTAATATGGAAATCCTTCCATTTACGATGATTTCTTCAAGATCTTAGTGACAGACACATATTTTCGTTGTAAAGTCATACTCCCACCAAATAACGTCGTAAAACATAATGACTTAGCGACGAATTTAGCCGTCGTCATGAGAAAATCGTCGTAGAAGGTCATATTTCTTATAGTGGAGGGCAACCCTCCATCACTTCACCCTGAGCCAATTCCTGTGCACCACTTGATTCACTTTCATCCCATCTTCGCCCTGCGCGCCAAAGCCGAACCTCTACCGCCTCCCCATCGTCGCTGACGCGATCGTGCCACCGTGGTGCGCCGCTGCATGCCTCGGCCGCACATGGCCAGCCCTTCTACGCCATCCTCCGCTCCAACCATCACCTCGGCCTAGTCCATGGTAGCCTCCTAATGCTCGCGAGCTAACTAATTAGGTCTATAGCTGCCCCAGCGCACCGAAATAGTGGCGCCGCCGTCGCGAATGGCCCCGCGCTGCTGCAGCCTTCCCCAGCAAGTCATATCACCTCGCCCCGCTGCTTAGCATCGCCGCTCGGGTCGGAGATGGTGACCGACCCGTTAAGACGGTCGGCGCAGGTCCTAGGTTACCGGCGTGTCCGCACTGTGTCACCGCCCGCCGCGTCGCCATGCGCTGAGTCGCGGGGGAATTCCAGAAAGCCAGGGGGTTAAGTGAGAAGGTTTGAGAGAGGGGGGGGGGAAATAGCGTTAGGACTTAGTTGTAATTCGGGAGAAACGCGAGGTCTATTTTGCAAAGGCGCTAGCACGCATGGGCTCCCCCACCGTGGGCCGTCTCGCGCATGGGTCGCATCCGCACGGGCCACACGGTTGAATCCATTTTTTCTTTTTCTTAGGAATTAGTAATAGTTTTTCCATTTTAATTTCTGAGCTAGATTTGTATAATTAATATAAATTCGTGTAGGTGTCCAAAAATTATGAAACAAATTTTGTCAGGTTCCTAAAATTATGGTGTATCTGGTAGTATAGATAGATCATGCATATTTGTGTTGATACTAGGAGCTATTAAATTGCTTGAGAATGCTTAATATTATTAAGTTAATCATTATAGGAATTTTTGTAATTAATTGGTGATAACTTTAGTCCTGAAATTTTTATAGTAGCTTCATCGTATTATTATGTGGTCACTGTAATTTTTGTAGCCTTATAATAGACTAAGCATTAGGGTAGTTAAAAGCTCTTTATTTCAATATACATTAAATCCTTAGTAGAACTAAAGATATACCCTTAAATTGCAAAGCTACATGTTTGTTAGTTGAACCCAAGACTTTGCTTGATGAAGATGATAGTTAGCTTAGTATCTTAGTCATTAGAGCTACCTTGCGTATTCTTATTTTAAGAGTTGATGTTGTCTAAATGCTAAGTTGTTGCATCGTCATCGCATGCATGTAGAGAACAAGTTGATGAAGATAGTGACCACCGATGATCACAAGTTCGAGGAGATCATCGAGGAATATGAGGAGGAAGTCCTCGTGAGGGAGGAAGCCCCAAAGCCACCACCGACTGACTCGGCTGACACCGCGCCTGCCCAAGGCAAGCCCCGGTGCATAACCCTTATTTTTTATAATCAATATATGTATATAGGTGATGTGCATTTACGTTACAGAAATTTTATGGAAATCACATGCATATATATATCTGTCCTATGAGTCTTACTAGAGCAGATTCGAGTAGCTGCTATGCTTAGGTTTTCAGTAGTGTGAGTAACCTGCCGTTACTCACAATAGGTGATTATTATAATTACTCTCATGATAAAAATGGTGAAAGGAAAAATGAAGACCGGACAGGGATATGGTATGGGTATTGGTGGGTGTAACGAGTTGTGTCCCGCGTGGTTGAATCCGTTTTTTCTTTTTCTTAGGAATTAGTAATAGTTTTCCATTTTAATTTCTGAGCTAGATTTGTATAATTGATATAAATTCGTGTAGGTGTCTAAAAATTGCGAAACAAATTTTGTTAGGTTCCTAAAATTATGGTATATCTGGTAGTATAGATAGATCATGCATATTTGTGTTGATACTAGGAGCTATTAAATCGTTTGAGAATGCTTAATATTATTAAGTTAATCATTGTAGATATTTTTGTGATTAATTGGTGATAACTTTAGTCCTGAAATTTTTATAGTAGCTTCATCGTATTATTATGTGCTCATTGTAATTTTTGTAGCCTTAGAATAGACTACGCATTAGGATAGTTAAAAGCTCTTTATTTCAATATACATTAAATCCTTAGTAGAACTAAAGATATACTCTTAAATTGCAAAGCTACATGTTTGTTAGTTGAACCCAAGACTTTGCTTGATGAAGATGATAGTTAGCTTAGTATCTTAGTCATTAGAGCTACCTTAGTAGCTTGGTATGCGTATTCTTATTTTAAGAGTTGCTGTTGCCTAAATGCTAAGTTGTTGCATCATCATCGCATGCATGTAGAGAACGAGTTGGTGAAGATAGTGACCACCGACGATCGCGAGTTTGAGGAGATCGTCGAGGAATACGAGGAGGAGATCCTCGTGAGGGAGGAAGCCCCGGAGCCACCACCGACTGACTCGGCTGACACCGCGCCTGCCCAAGGCAAGCCCCGGTGTATAACCCTTATTTTTGATAATCACTATATGTATATACGTGATGTGCATTTACGTTACAGGAATTTTATAAAAATCACATGCATAGATATATCTGTCCTATGAGTCTTACTAATGCAGGTTCGAGTAGCTGCTATGCTTAGGTTTTTGGTAGCGTGAGTAACCTACCGTTACTCACAATAGATGATTATTATAATTACTCTCATGATAAAAATGGTGAAAGGAAAAATGAAGACCGGGCAGGGATATGGTATGGGTATTGGTGGGTGTAACGAGTTGTGTCCCGCGGCCATGGAGCTTAGCTTGGTTACGCTATTTTCCCTGTCCGTGTCAATTGAGGACCGTCCGTTGTTGTGGATAGTAGTCGAGTCACAGACTTATTATCTTGAGCACATACTTGCTTATATGAGCGGGAATGCTCGTTACGCTCTTGTCGTGGGTTCTGGCTCTTTCCGGACCGACTGATTGGAGGCGGAGAAAGGTGGAGGTCTAAGCACCATATTGAGACCGGGTCTCAAGTGTGGGGGCTTGGAGTCCAAGTTTGGACGAGGACCTGGACCCCGTGGAAGGAGTGGAATGGGTTGGTCTTGTTTGTGCCTATGGTACAAATGGGGCGTGTATTTCGAGGTACCCAGCTGGGATACATTGGTTCGCGAATCACCATTTCTATGAGACAGTACGACTTGCCTATGGTTAGTACCGTAGTAAGAACTAGAATATGAAAGATGGTAAATTGGTTCTGATTGCTCAACCCTTGCTTGAAAGTAGAACATATGTTTACCTAGAATGGTTAGCTAATGAAGTAATCATGACTGCTAATTAAACTTGATCTTAAGGGCGTACTTCTAGTAATGCTTTTCGCAAATAAAAAGAAAATAACAAACCCATATTGCGTATCATACCCCTTGAAGTCGGAAAACTATTTCCACTAGTCGGGTAAGTCTTACGAGTACATTGTGTACTCAGGGTTTATTTTAACCTGTTGCAGGTGCAGCTTGAGGAGTAGCTCTTATATGGAGGATTCTTCTAGTGGACACAGACGGATCCTTGTATCATTTCCGCTAGATATTTATTTTCATTCCGCTGTTTAATTATCGCATTCTGAACCCTGGTATTGTAATAAATAATTTTCAAGAACTCTTGTTGTATGAAATTGACTAAGTATTATAAGTTCGTACTCATTATTGGATTCTGGATGTAAAACGTCGATTGCTCCGAGTTCTTCTGTGGGGTGTGCTCCATGGAACTGTCCGATGTAGCTAACTTTTAAGGTGCTTAGTGTCTAGTGAAATACGAGCGCCTCCGAAAGCGTGTTATTTTGGACGGTTCTGCCACAACACCGCTAGGGTTTTTGCCCTCCCATTTATCCCCCTCCCCCCGTCTTCTCCGCCGCTTCTCGCTGTCGCTCCCTCGCTCTCTCTCCCGCTCTTGCTTGGCCCGGTGTTGATGGCGCGGTAGCAGACGCTCCTAGCCCTTGTGTTGGGGAGTTCTCTCGCTGCCGTCGTTGTGGAGGAGGTGGCGTTGGTGGTGTGGCTGGTACATCTCCGTCTCCGCTTCGCCAACCTCTTCGTCTCCTTCGCCGGGTGCTGGTGGTGGCCGTTGTTCCGTGGGCCTCTTCTTCTTCCTCTGCTCCGGATTTGCTTCATCTTCCCCCGGTCCGATGCGGTGGTGCTTGTTTGCCTCGACATTTCCGCCTCGTCTGCTCCTCCTGGTGTTCCTCTTCACTTGTAGCAAGGTGATATCCCCTTTCGGTTCCTTATCTCCTTTCAGTAGTTGATGTTAGTTGGGGAAAACTAACACCTTGTCTAGGCAAACAAACAAGGAGCCAGCACTAGCCAGTCCACACTGGTTCAGGGCAAACAAACAACCCCAATTGCGCCCGCTAGGGTGGCCTGGTGCAGGCTAATGCCCAGCTCATACGACCCAGCCACTCTAGTCCACGCAAACAAACATGGCCTTACGAGCTAGTTTCTATACGCTTCCTCATAAGAAACAACGTATCGACCATTGTGTGGAGCTCTGAATGGCAGTGTGGGCACTCAAGAGTCAAGAGCCGTGCCACTTCTCTCGCAGAACCATTTTATGAGCTAGTGTTTGGTAAGAGTCATAGAAGCTAAAAGTGAACCTCTTAAAAAATCTCTACCAAAAAGGGTCTGATAATAAAGCTTGAAACAGGACCACGGGAGGGGGCAAATTGTCATTGTTACGCGGTGTCGAAAAAGCAAACAAGCATTTTATGTGAGTGTTGTCTAATTTACCCCCAAAGCAATAAATTCTGACTTAAATATTGTATTTTCCAAAAGAAAATCACGGTCCACAAAAGTTTTACTCTTGCTAATGTCAAATATAAGTTCATTATTAGGACGTTGGCTGACCTTATGTATATTGCATTCTGTTTAACGAATGAAAATTTATTATTCTAAATAGAAAGAGTTGCATGTATGGAAATATTTTTCAAATATATCAAGTGACATCAACCTTTTGTTGTAAAACTGTACTTCCTATGGTCTCTTCGGTTGACGGTTTAATAACTAAATATATGTTTGAATGGACTAAAATAAGTTACTAGCTGTAAAAAGAGGCTCTGTCTGATCCAAACAACTCAACTCATATTTATAACCTATTTTAAACTATTAAATTCAATTACATAATTTATAGAAGGTTATTAGCTACCTCTCTCTCTCTCTCTAGCTATTGTAGGTACATACAATTTAGCTGATCCAGTAGGAATAACACGCAATACTTTTTAAGACCCATTTTTGCGCTTGTAAGTGTATCCTTCAATGTGATACACGGATGCACTAACTAAAACAAAATCAGGTGAGCCCTTTATTTTCTTGATCACACATTATTCTTTAACTATTTGCCACTGTTATGAATGACATATTTTCACGTACTAGGTTTAGAACAAGGGCATGTTTGAAAGCCTGATATTTGCCCCTCAAAACTCTGTAAATTACATACCCCATTTTTTTCCCGCCACAGGGCGGAATTCACTGTTTGGATGATTGGTAAGCCCACTTGTTTTGCACTCGGTTTGGGCCAAAACCGTTGGAAAAAATGTCATGTCAAAAAAAAAACGATAACTATCGGGTGAAACTCGACTCCGCTCCGCTCGGTGCTGAGGGGCAAGAGTTTATTGTGGCGGCACCAAACCCTAGAACTACGCTGCCTTCCCACCTCACGCCGTCGGTCCCTCCCCATACCCAACCACTACTCGACGACTGCTCGCCTCGCCGCTGGAGCCGACGGAGGCCTCAAGCGAGTGCACAAGCCTCATCTGTGACATGGGGGCGCGTCCCTGCAGGAAAGGTTGAAATCGACAACGACTTGGGTTCGGCTCGAACGACGCGAGATGACTATTGATCTGAGTGGCGGCTCAATGCTATAGAGGAGAGGCTAAGCAAGATGCATACGAAGGAATTGATGGATGGGTGCTCAGGCTGCTTGAATTTGCTCCAGCGAGTTTAGGCAGAAATGGCGGCTAGAGCTTGGATTCTTTGGCCCTGGTGCCCCTAGCTTCGATGGAGTCCGACAAGGACTGCCTGGGAGAGTAGCAGGTGAGGTACGAGGCATCACACACTAGTAAATATGGGATGACAGCCTAAGGGTGTGTTTGGTTGAGCTGTGACTGTGAAAAAAGACTGCTGTGGGCTGTGAACTATGAGAAAGCTGCTGTGGGCCGTGAGCTGTAGAAAAGCTGAAAGCTATTTAGTTAAACAAGTATAAAATATATCTTCTATCTTTATCTCTCTTGAAACAACTATGGAAGAGCTTTTTATTCCACCAATTTCGAAAAGTAGAAAGCCAAAAGCCAAAAGCATGGTCAAATCAGCTTTCAAAAATATACCACGAAAAAACAGCCTCAAAAAACAACCCTTTTAGTTGGGCTTTTGGCTTTTAGGGTAAAAAACCAAAGCCAAAAGCCCAACCAAATGGACCCTAATTGTCGATAAATTTGGCTGGCGACAAGCAAGTGCGCGTAAGAAGTTTTTATACGGTGCTTCCAAATTACAATACTTCTTTCCGAAAATAAATGCACCTCTAGGATGTGTGGAGGAAGACCAAAGCTACTATGAAATTACATATACACCCCTATAAAAATAGTACCAATATGTAATGATTGCACTTTGGAAGAAGAGAAACTAGCAAAATTTTAGTAGCATTTAGGTAGTCCAAGGCTAAAAATGCTCTTCTTATGGGACAAAATTTGAATAGGCCCCGTTCGGCTTGCTGAATTTTGGCTGAAACTGGCTAAAAATACTATTCTGGCTGAATTGTTGTGAGAGAAAAACACTATTCCGGCTAAAAAAAGATGCTGAACAAGTCGAATATGGGATAAGCCGAACGAGACCTAGATGTGCAATTATTTTGGATCGGACGAAGTATGTGTTACAAGTGGATGATTATTGACTGGTTTCCTTGTGCACATTAAAATACTATTGTAAACAATTTACACGTGCATATGTTTTCGTAACAACCTCGAAACAAGATCAACACTTTAAAAAATTAATATAAGAGAGAAGATATTGCTATATCTCTGTCACTTTTGCTTACATGGCTACTCAGGTCAACATGTCAGCGTGGACTGGCGTTTGATTCACTCAAATATTTGGCATCTTTGTCAAATACCCTATTTTTAGGGAGTGATCGGCTGGCTGTAAACCGCTGGTGCTGATTTGCATGACTGATTTTTTAGAGAGAGAAATATTATACCATATCTTATAAGCCAGCGAATAAGCTGGCTGATAAGACCAACCGAACATTCAGTGATCAAACCATCTTTTTGTTTAAAACAAATACCTCTAGCATCTTCTTACCCCAGCAAAGAAAGTCCAATCTCCATTCTCATTTGCAAAGACCATTTCCTGAAATCGAAGCTGAAAATTTGGGGTCAGCCGCGTACGCCCGCCAAAAATGGTCCCCCACGGCCTGCATTCGAAACTCGAAACCCCCAGCGTCGCCTCGTGTTCCTCCTCTCTGCCCACCATTATTACCTCACCACTCCCCTTTTCTCTCCACTCCCACTTCCCTTTCTCCTACACGCTTCGCCTCTCCACGCCGCGTTCGCCCGCGCTCGGCCTCCGCTGCGCCCGCCGCAGAACCACGCCTCCGACGCAAGCCGCCACTCGCCCACTCGTCGTTTCGTCGGTGAGCGCGTTGGTGACGCTGCTCGCTTCGTTTTTGCTACCATGCCAAATGTAGTAGTACTACTATGGAGAGGGTTTTGGGCGCGGTTTTCCTTCCATGAATGGGGAGGGCGGGAGTATCACGTTTCACCGATCGGAGGAGCTTCTCCGGGATCGGGCCGCCTGCTGCGGCGCCCAGCAGTTCGCTTGCCTTGCGTAATCTGTAGCGAGCTCTCGTTTGTGGTCTCTAGTGGGGTTTTCCTATAGGAAAAATCACCCCTCCGTGTGCTTCCGAGTTGGGGAGTTCTGATTCGGTGTGACTTTCAGTTCGTGGGATCTGGTCTAAAGGGCGAGCGTTGGTAGATTTGGGGCTTTGTTTCACTGCCTGCTGCTGTTGTGGGGTCGCGTGGGTAGGTTGCCTTGGTTGTGTCCAACGGTTGTATAGTTTTCTCGTCTTGATCGTGCAGCTGCTTGTAGGTGATTTATATATGGGTCAGGATCTGACGTGGATTTTTCTTATTTTTCTGGCTTCCGCACGGTCATATTTGGTTACTTTGTCGTGCAGGAACCGCGTATTCGGTGATGGAACGGTGACCTGCTCCGGGGATTCTGCTCATCGTGCTGGTATATCTTTTCTCACGTGATTACGACTCGAATTCAGTTCACCCCCTTTGTAGTTTTTATGAAGCAGATGCTTAATTTTGTTAAAATAAATTTAAGTAGTAATGCTGGTAGCTATGAACTTTGTTGTGAAATCAGTGAAGAGTTACATGTGCATGCTTCTTTTGGTCTGGTCGAGTCGCTAATTGTACCTGGTTTTGCGGTTGCACTTCCCGGGTAGTGTAATTCACAAGAAGTACGCTACTGTTGCTGCCTCCTCAATGTTCGTTAGTGGTTTTATCTGATCTTGTCATGAAATGGTTGATAGCTGTGGATCTGCCGTACTTTATGAATGAACCAATTCTCACAAATTATCTCTTTTTCATGGTATCATATTTAGTGAATGAACGGGTGCATATTTCATTGTAGTCTAGTTATGTGGTGTTGATGTGTTTTCTTACTCTACATTTTAACATGATTGAATTGAAAGGCACACTTACCAGTAACTCCCTATGTTCCAAATTATAAGATGTTTTGGCTATTCTAGATACATTGCTTTTATCATGTATCTAGACAGTGTATATCTAAGTGCATAGTAAAAGCTACGTATAGAAAAGTCAAAAACGTCTTTATAATTTGGAATGGAGGGAGTATTTTATAGTCTCATTACAGCACAAGGTACTCCCTGTGTTCAAGAATATGTGGCAGTTTTTAGATAATTGTATTATTTTCACAACAAATCTAAATAGTAACAGAGATGTTAATAGTAAAAGTTGAGGAAGTTTGTTGTGTCAAATTTAAAACATTGTATGTTTCCAAATGGAGTAACAGAGATATACTATGCACTTGCTTTTGCTCTTGAATATCTCAAACTAAATCTATATGCTGCAGTTGTGTGTCCAAGGTAGTAGTTTAGGTCAAATTCTCAAACGACAAAATATTCACTGAAGTTGCGACATTGCGTTATCATGCTTTGAGTGTAGTGTAGTTTTTGTTTCCTATTGTCTTTGTTTCCTCACTTAATTACTAAAATCATTTTAGCTCGCTATTTGATTCTTACATTTGTTTTTGGAAATGTTAGTTCACATATTTACTTGATTCTGAACTTTACAGGGGTGTTATGGCAAAACATCAACGCTCTGCTGTTGCTACAGCTACAGGTCTTGTTTCCAAATGCCTTGTAGCTGCAATATATCAATTTTCCTTTTCAATAAATTCTCTGTAGTGTGCCATATGAGGCTATGAACTGTGGCACAATTGTTTCTACTGATGCATTAAAGGTTGGAAAAACTGATATATGCCAGCTAGGCTACCTCAAAAATCCAATTTTATTTCATGCTTGTGCGGTGATGCGTATTTGATACTAGAACGTGTCTGATATTTTATATGTATTGATATGAATTAGGGGGGTGTCAAATTTAGTTTGTTCTTTAAACAAAGTTGAAAACCCAATATGCCTTTATACAAATTTTCGTCAAATTTGTCATTACATTTAGGTCATCATGGAACCGCAACCAAACGAATCAAATCGCTAGCTCCCAACTTGGGCTCTTCCTTCCTCTGTCCTTTCTGCCGCCACCGCCGCCACCTCCCTTCTCACCATTGTCTCCCTCACTATCATTCACGCTGCCTCCTTCCTCTATCACACTTCGCCATAGCTTGAGCTCATGTCAATGTCGAGGAGGCAAAGCGTGTATTGCTTTAATCAAGGTATTTCTTTTGCATCTACTTGTGAAACTTTTTAAATCGCGTCGTTGTAGGCGTACCAGGTTCCATGGTGACCTAGTAACGCAGAGAATATAGTTGAGGACTCTTTCATATTGATGTTTTGCTTTTGGTTTGGTATTGTAATCTTAGCCAACTTTATGTGCATTGCTTTAATCAAGGTATTTCTTTTGCATTTACTTGTGAAGCTTTTTAAATCGTGTCGTTGTAGGCGTACCAGGTTCCATGGTGACCTAGTAACGCAGGGAATATAGTTAAGGACTCTTTCATATTGATGTTTTGCTTTTGGTTTCGTATTGTAATCTTAGCCAACTTTATTTTGCCTCAAAGTCGAGGAAAGACACCATAACATGTATAGTCTTTGTTGTACATGGGCGGGGTTAGAGTGAGCAGTAGTAAGTTAAAACACTACTCAAAGAGAACCTTTAGAAGTATCAAATTTAACTGTATATTCATTATTTCTTAATTGCATACATTGGGATTATTGTTCATGAGGCGTCACTGGCACCAGCTTGTTTAATGATAATAATATTTGGAGTTTAGAACCATCCTTGTTTCAGGACGTGCACTTATATGGCGTCTTTATATGAATGGTTAAAAGGCTAACTGAAGAACTTGTTCTCTGTAAACATGCAGTGTCCAGTATCTACACTGTAGTTAGTGATTTACCAATCTGCAACTGCAATCAAACTAGTATAGCATATAAAACGGATCAGATCCTGTCTTTTCTAACTTCATCATCTTGCCTGAAACCTGCAGTTCTAGTTATCTTGGAATGACTGCATATGCACTCATGTTCATTAGCCAGGCTGGGCATGCCTAGTATGATTGCATGTAATGCATGAATTCAACATGGTGCATCTTTTGGTGTGATCCAGAATTGAGCTGTTGCTTTCTGCACATATTTGAATGCTATACCTATTAGTATTAAATACGATTCTGTTGGTCAAACTCCTTATCTGAACCCCTGTGTTTCATCTCATCCCTGCCTTTGCATTCAGTTATTTTAGCATGTTTGTTGCTCTTCTGGATTTCAGGAACAATGAAGCGCAAAGCAAAGCTGCAGAATAGGGAAGAGTCCATTGAGAATGAAGAAATGGTGACTGAACATGAGACTAAAACAGATAGCAATGACACCACTGATGAGCCTGTTGTCCGCAAGAGACCGAAGAGGGCAGCTGCCTGTTCTAACTTCAAAGAGAAAGAATTGGGCTTATCCGAGGAAGATTTAATTATCACAATCAAGGAAAGTAGGGTGGAAGAGGAGGAAATAGAAGCAGTCAGGTTGACAAAAACAGAACCTGATGACCGTCGGCCTTCCAGAAAACTCATTGATTTCTCCTTGCATGATGCAGATGGTAATCTACAACCATTTGAAATGTCTGAAGTTGATGATATTTTCATAACAGCTCTTATCATGCCTTTGGACGATGGCCTGGAAAAGGACAGGGAAAAGGGTGTACTCTGTTTAGGATTTGGGAGAATCAAGGAGTGGATAATTTCTGGCTACAATGAAGGTACTGCAGTAATTTGGATTTCAACAGAAATAGCTGATTACAAATGTGTGAAGCCGGCAAGCAGTTACAGATCTTATTTTGACCACTTCAGTGAGAAGGCTCGAGTCTGTGTTGAAGTTTACATGAAGATAGCCAAATCAGTTGGCGGAAATCCTCAGTTGGACCTGGAAGAGTTGCTGGCCAGTGTTGTCCGTTCCATTAATTCAAACAGAAAATCTGGTGGAACAATGAGCAAGGACTTTGTGATCTCCAATGGTGAGTTCATATACAACCAACTTGTTGGGTTAGATAAGACGGCAGCCAGCAATGATGAGATCTTGGGCACACTCCCTGTTCTTGCTGCATTAAGAGAAGAAAGTAAGTCTAGAGTAAAATTCAACAAGTTCTCAGCTATGCCCTCAAATGGAGCTCTGAAAATAAAGGACGAACATCATATGGGAGTAGGTGACAATGATGATGAGAAATTAGCAAGACTATTGCAGGAAGAGGAAGAGTGGAAGATGATGAAGCAGAGAGGCAAGCGTGGAACTTCACAGAAAAATGTATACATCAAAATTAGTGAAACAGAGATTGCCAATGACTATCCATTGCCAGCTTACTATAAATCATACAATCAAGAAATGGATGAATACATATTTGATAGTGACATTAGCATCTTTTCTTCTGATGATATGCCAGTGAGAATCCTGAACAACTGGGCTCTATATAATTCAGATTCCAGACTCATTCCATTGGAGCTCATCCCTATGAAATCGGGTGCTGAAAATGATACAGTGATCTTTGGATCAGGTTTTATGAGAGACGATGACGGTAGTTGCTGTTCTACTGCTGAGCCAATGCAGCTATCTTCTTCCTCAAGTAAATCGAACCAAGATCTGGGAATTCCAATTTATGTGAGCCCAATCAAGGAGTGGGTTATTGAATTTGGTGGTTCAATGATCTGCATAACCATTCGCACTGATGTGGCTTGGTAAATATCCTGACAGCTCCAATACACTCTATATTATTCACTGTCTAAAATTACATGCTATTTTTTTTGTTATTAAAAGAACAGCTCTGACCTTAAATTTGACACTTTATTTCAAGCACGGCATATTGCAGTTACCTTCTATTTAGCCTTCTTCCAACTAATATATTATTATTGATATCATTTTTCCAGGTACAAATTACGCCAGCCAACAAAACAATATGCACCATGGTGTGAGCCGGTTCTGAAAACAGCAAGGCTGGCTGTTAGCATCATCACTCTTTTAAAAGAACAAAGTCGTGCTTCAAAGCTTTCTTTTGCCGAAGTGATTAAAAGAGTAGCAGAATTTGACAGCGTGCACCCTGCATTTATATCATCAAATACAACTCTTGTTGAAAGATATGTTGTGGTACATGGACAAATAATACTTCAGCAATTTGCAGATTTTCCAGATGTGTCTATCCAACGGAGTGCCTTTGTCACAGGCCTTATACTGAAGATGGAAGAAAGAAGACACACAAAGCTGGTGATGAAGAAGAAATCTCAAGCAATGAAAGGAGAGAATCTGAACCCAAGCGCAAAAATGGGCCCAATATTAAGAAGGAAGCTTATGCGTGCAACAACTACAAGATTCATCAGCAAGATATGGGGTGATTATTATGCCACACACTTTCCAGAGGATACAAAGGAAGGAGACGGAAATGAGCAAAAGGAAATCGATGAAGAGCTAGAAGAAAATGAAGATGATGATACTGAAGAGGATGTAAATATTGAAATGGAGCAGGCTGCGAAGACCCCACCATCAACACGATCTAATAAGTCATTGAAGTCTTGCAAGGAAGCTAAGTGGAAAGGGCAGATAGCTGGAAAAACAGTATCTGGTGAATTTCTATACAAATGTGTTACATTTCAAGATCTTAGTATTGGTGTTGGTCAATCAGTCTCATTGGAAGATGATTCAGGAGAAGCCATCATGTGTTTTGTTGAGTACATGTATGAGAAACATGATGGTACAAAAAAAATCCATGGAAGAATTCTGCAAAAAGGTGTTCAGACTGTTCTTGGCAATGCTGCAAATGAAAGGGAGGTTTTCTTGACTAATGATTGTCAAGAATTCGAATTAGGTGACATCAAAGAATTGGTGACTGTCAATCTCCAGTTGATTCCATGGGGTCACAAATACAGAAAAGAGAATTCAGAAGTTAATAGGATTGAGAGGGAGAAGGCAGAGGCGAGGAAGAGGAAGGGTCTACCTGTGGAATATTTTTGCAATAGCTTATACTTGCCAAAGAAAGGTGGCTTCTTCTCCATCCCTCATGATAAACTTGGCATTGGAACTGGTGCCTGTAGCTCATGTGAGGAGAGAAACCAAGCTGGTGATGAATTCAAGATACTTTCAGGGACCAGTTTTGTCTTCAAGAATATTAGATACAATGTTCATGACTTCCTGTATATTAGGCCTGATTTTTTCTCCCAAGGGGAGGGCTATGAGACCTACAAGGCTGGAAGAAACGTGGGCCTAAAGCCTTATGTTGTTTGCCATGTATTGAGTATCGATGCTCCTGATGGATCTAACAAAGCGCATCCAGAATCAACAAAGATCAATGTAAGAAGGTTTTACAGGCCGGATGACATATCATCAACAAAAGCCTATACGTCAGATATAAGAGAGGTTCGCTTGTTCTGTCTAATCAATGCATCATTCTTCTTTAAGTGCTGTAGATGAGCTTGTGACTTACCACTCACACTTCCCTTGTTTCTGTTATCACTTGGGATTTAATGCTTGCATTCTGTCATTTGATCCAGGTATACTACAGTGAAGATATCATGAGTGTGCCAGTGACAATGATAGAGGGAAAATGTGAAGTTAGGATGAAGGATGACCTTCCAAATTCAAATCTTCCAGTGGTGGCTGAGCATGTATTTTACTGTGAACTTTTGTTTGATCCTGTTACTGGATCCCTGAAACAGGTCAGACATTCTGAGTTTCACCTTTCATTTCTCAGTTGCTTAGATTGTTTTCCTGAGAAATTTCTTTAGATGATTAACTGAGCTTATCTTTGCATGATCCTGAACCAGCTTCCACCCAATGCTAAACTTATGTCATTGATAAGGAAGGCACCTTCTGCTTCCAAGAAGAATAAAGGAAAGCAAATTTGTGATGATGAGCTAGATGGTTCAGACAAAAATGATATGCCGTCAGACAACTCTCTTGCAACCCTGGATATTTTTGCTGGCTGTGGTGGTTTATCTGAAGGATTGCAGATAGCTGGTATGCACTTGTCCTGCAGATTCTATATGGGTTGATGGGAACACCTTGATTGCCACAGCTATTTTACTTTCTGATCATACAATTCTGCAGGTGCGTCAAAAACAAAATGGGCAATTGAATATGAAGAGCCTGCTGGGGAAGCATTTGGTGAAAATCACCCAGAAGCAGCAGTATTTGTGGAGAACTGCAATGTTATTTTGAAGTATGACAATTGTTTATCATGGATATGCTTATTCATGCATTGCACCTTTTACTCATTTCTGAGTATTGTCTTGCAGGGCAGTAATGGATAAGTGTGGTGATGCTGATGATTGCATCTCTACTTCTGAGGCTGCTGAACGATCATCAAAACTTTCTGATGAGAAGATTAGGAATCTGCCCGTGCCTGGCGAAGTAGACTTCATAAATGGTGGACCTCCATGTCAGGTCTGTTGTTTTTCTTTGACTAGGAAACATTTTATGCTTGTTTTCGATATTCTAAACCAATTGCATAACTTTCCCTGTGCATCCTTTTTGCAGGGGTTTTCTGGGATGAACAGATTCAATCGAAGTCCCTGGAGCAAGGTTCAGTGTGAGATGGTTCTAGCATTCCTCTCTTTCACAGATTATTTCCGCCCAAGATTCCTTCTCTTAGAAAACGTCAGGAACTTCGTTTCATTCAACAAAGGCCAGACCTTCAGATTAACACTGGCATCACTCCTGGAGATGGGGTACCAGGTGCTTGCTGTTCTTCTCTACTAAGTAGTTCTTGCATTCTAGCTTTTCGTTCAACACTAAATTTTGTTACCTTTTCCTTTACATGTTCTCAGGTTCGATTCGGCATTCTAGAGGCAGGTGCTTATGGTGTTGCACAGTCCAGGAAAAGAGCATTCATCTGGGCTGCTGCACCTGGAGAGACCCTTCCGGAGTGGCCTGAACCAATGCACGTCTTTGCTAGCCCTGAGCTGAAGATAAACCTCCCTGACGGCAAACACTACGCAGCTGTCAAGAACACTGCTGCAGGGGCACCTTTCCGGTCAATAACAGTTAGAGATACAGTTGGGGATCTTCCACCCGTGGAAAATGGCGCCAGCAAGCCAACAATACAGGTATGTGTCAGTGTCACTGCAACTTAATCTCCAGTCGCTTTCTTCTGTTGGTGCCCTTGGCTGGTAGTATCAGCTGGATTTACTCCTTCCTATGGTGCAGTATGGGAGTGAACCAGTGTCATGGTTCCAGAAGAAGATCAGAGGCAGCACCGTGTTGTTAAGTGACCACATATCCAAGGAGATGAACGAGCTGAATCTCATCAGGTGCAGGCACATTCCAAAACGACCTGGCTGCGATTGGCATGAGCTACCGGATGAGAAGGTAACCATAGCCTGCTCCTTTGTCCACCAGTATTTGTTTTGTACTACCTTTGTTCTAGGTAACCATGCCCCATTTGCCAATGGTTATGCGAGTACACAGGTGAAGCTGTCAACTGGGCAAATGGTGGACCTTATACCCTGGTGCCTGCCCAACACTGCCAAAAGGCACAATCAATGGAAGGGGCTGTATGGGAGGTTGGACTGGGAGGGCAACTTCCCCACATCCGTGACCGATCCCCAGCCTATGGGCAAGGTCGGTATGTGCTTCCACCCTGAGCAGGACAGGATCGTCACTGTTCGTGAGTGTGCCAGGTCTCAGGTAATTTGCCTTCGCATCGCATGTAACATATAGATCATTGGTTCCTCAATAGCTGCTGCAATTCAGTAACAGTAATCAATCAATTATTAAGAGTTTTAATCAATCAATTCTTAGTAGCTTTGGCCTGCTCTAGCGTTGCTACTGTTTGAATTACTTAACAAGAAGCAGACTAGACTTCAGAGCATTTCTTTTTGAAGAACTTCAGAGCATTCATGTGCAAATTGTCTCTTGACATCCGAATCTTGTTCACATGGTCTGTGTACGCAGGGCTTCCCTGACAGCTACCGTTTCGCGGGCAGCATCCAGTGCAAGCACAGGCAGATTGGCAACGCCGTGCCACCTCCGCTTGCCTACGCGCTCGGGAGGAAGCTCAAGGAAGCCATCGACGGCAAGCGCTGATCGTCTTGCCTGCTGCGCCCGTCATTTTTGGGTTGGTCCTGGTGCATGTGATCAGCACTGAACTTCCAGCATTTTGTGAGCAGAAAAGACTCTTTAACTCGATTCCGGGATGGCTACACGGAGGGCCTTTTAACATCTAGTAACGGGAGACTTTAAACTAGCTAACACCAACAGGATTCTGGGGTATACAAGCTTAGAAACAGAATCATAGCATTGGTGGTATAGTATTTTGTGGGCAGTGACTATTATGTCACTGAGGGGTGCAATCTTTTGTGGACGGTAACTGAAAACATTGGTGGTATAATCCTCTGGGCAGTCGTTTAGTAAGTAGCTGTCGGCATGAATTAAATGTGAAATTTGAATGACTTTCTAGGCATCTTTTCAAGTAGAGATGAGCACAATCAGGATCTATTGCCATCTTTTCTGGCTCTAATCTAATCTTGTTAAGTAAGGTCAGAACCTTTATTCCGAGTTCAGTTGGATGGATGGTTTACAGTTTTACACTAGCCTTAGCCAGACTGTAGTCTGCGTCTTCAATTTCCCTCTTAAAAAAACAGATTCAAATCATACCAATCACATAAGTTTTACCCTCAAACTACACTCAATATACTTAACCAAGTAAAAATTTCTCTTAAACTGAGCACAAAAATCACTATACATAGAATGCAGACTAGAAGAGGAAGTCAATAACACCTCAAAACGATAAGAACATTGAGGCACCCATGAACACCTTGCAAAATCCGAGGATGGATCAGAACCACCAAGAATCCCCTGCCTCAAGAAGAGCAGAACACAATCAACAACCCCATCAGCTGAATGCCCCCGCCGTATCTCAATCATCATCTAGGGAGCGCGTAGCCGTATGCGCTATCCGTGAACGAGTTGCCGGCGACATCGAACGCGTCCCTCTCGTCGAGGTAGAAGTTGACCCTGAAGGCGGCGTGCAAGCCGATGACGGCTGCCGCGACGACGAGGGAGACGAGGAGGTTGAGCCCCGCGCGGGTGAGCGCGACGGCGAGCACGGTGGCCGCCGAGAGCACGGCCAGCACGACGCGGTCGTCGACGTCGCGGCCGAGGCACACGAGCGGGTCCCCGTCGCCGCGGCCGAAGTAGAGCCCTAGCCAGGCGAGGAAGAGCGCCAGGAACACGAGCATGGAGACCGGGCGGTAGACGAGGCCGAGGAAGACGAGCACGAGCGCGGCGAGCGCGTAGTTGGCGCGGAAGTAGGAGAGGTTCCGGCGCACCCGCGCGCGGGCCTCCCCGCAGCTCTCCGGGCGCGAGAACGCCGTCGGGTCCAGCACCTCACGCCACGCGCGCGGCCGGCCCGCCGCGGCGCCCGCGAACGCCCGCGCGCGGGAGAAGAAGGCGACCCCTGCCTCCGCCGCCGTCGCCGAGGCCGACGACGACGAGGGCGCCGCCTCGCCGCCCGCAACGTCCTCCGGCTTGAGCTGCGGCGGCGGTGGCGCAGGGGGCGAGGTGGGGACGGCGCCGTAGCGCGACCACGACGCGGTGGAGGAGGACATGGCGGGGCGCTGCCGAACCGCAGCCGCCGGCGGGGGGTCGCGCTGGATCGGGCCTCGGGCTGTGGGATTGATTGATGCGGTGGCTTGCGCTGTTGCGCAGCTGTGTTGGGTTGGCTGCTTGTTGGCCTGGCCTGGCTTCTTCGATCGCGGGGATCTGGATGGAGAGGAGAGAGAGAGAGAAAGAGGAGGGAGGGGAAAGGTCTGGGGATTGATTTTAATTGCCCAAAATTGACCACTTCCGGCCTTATTTAATACCATTTTTCGAGATACTAATAAAGCGACTTGCGGCAGCGTCGGCAGAATATAAATAGATTTGCTAAAACGAAAATGGATTTGCATCTACTGACATGAGTGGCGCAACCATCTCCCAAGCGCAAATGATCATGGGTGTGTCATATGGATACATGATTTTTATTTTTTTTAAAAAAGAAACACTGTCCTTGCTGGACAGTTTTTGGGCTCTCTCTTTCGCAAAGTTGAGTCAAATTCATGTGTTTGCATAAATTAGTGAAGATTTAATCCCTAAAGAAGAACTTTGGTATAAAACACTGCAACCGTTCCAAGTTCCTCGCTACAACGAATCATTGGTTCCAAAATCGCCGGCCTTCACATGGCCTCTCTCCTCGCGTGTACGTGTACACCTATCGCCGCGGTTCCCTCAACAGCAGCCATCAATGTCGTGTCATGCGAAGCAGTATGTCTGTCGACTCCGAACAAGGGGAAACAGCCACCAGGCGCGCCCGCGTTGAAGCCCTTTACCAGGCCGCGCCTAGCCTGTCGGCACGCTCCGTCCGGCTAGTCCCGCCGGATCGGATCGTGTGCCGCGGGGCGATCGTGAAGTGGCCAGCGAAGACATGGCACGTGCCTGCTGCCCGCCCAAAGCAGCATGGAGGGGAAAAAAGAATCGGGATCGAAATGCCAAGGAGGAGTATCCGGGGAAAAACAGACGGGAGAGCAGATCCAAAACCCGCCGAAAAACGCACACTACGGCAATCGTTTCGGCCGTGCGAAAAGGACTAATAAAGCCCCACCTCAACTGGGGAATATCCTGGACTTCTCTCAGTCTCTTTTTTTTCTCTCTCTCTCTCAAACGTGGCCAATTCGGACTTCGAGATCAAAATCAACGACACGGTCGTATTTGGCTTATAAGTCATGGTTTATCAGTCAACAAATAATATTTTTTTCTCACACTAAATCAGCCAACAATACTTTCAGCCATAGCTTATAAGCCAAATAAATCCAAATAAACAGGGCGCAAGTAATTAACGGCTTGAGTAGGCAAACAGGGACGTCGATAGATCAAGACTTCAGGCAAGTCAAACCAGACTAAGGATGGCAATGGGGCGGTTTCGGGTCGGATATCCGCGGGTTTCAGGTCTCACAGGTTCGGGTTCGGGGCCCCAAAACCTATCGGGTTCGGTTTTCCACCCATGGATATCCAATGGATATCCGAAATAAATTATTTAGAATTAAAACTCATGTTTTATAATATACTAATAATAACTTATTTACTTAGATTATTAAATTTATTCTAAGTTGACTCATGAAAATATTTATTATTTGTTGCCTCTTGTTTATACATGTGAATATGTGTATATATATCATGCATATGTTTATAGAAAGTCCTTTTTGCTCTTACTATGTTGCCATACAAAACGGGTTTCGGGTATCCACGGGTTTGGTTTTTGGGACGGATTATCACCCGAATCGGTGTTCGGTGCGATTTCGGGTTTCTATTTCGGATTTCGAGTTCGTGTGCACAAAGACTCAACCCGATCCGAATCCGCTCCGTTGCCATCCCTAGACCAGACAGCTTTGCCTTCGCCTTGCATGCAAGACGGCCCATCGTTCTTTCGTGACGGGCCTGCTTTTAATGCATGTGGATGGACCAAGGCTCAATGGGCCAGAGCTTCTCCAAAAGACATGCACGGTTTATGACACCGTCGTATGCTTTGGACTAGTCCAGCGAGAGGTAGTCCCAAGGTTAACCAAAGGAATCGAATTACGGTAATGATACGGTGAGGGTACCTGGGCCTGCGGGAGGAGTCCGGTCTACTCCTCCTCACGGCCCATTTAAAATCTAAAAATAAATAACAAACGCATTTCTCTTCCTCCTCGCCTTGTTGCGCAGTTTCTTCTCGTTGTCGTAGCCACGATGCCTGCACCGATTGTCGAGGCGGCGCTCTTGGTGGCCTTCCTCTGCGTCCCGTCCCCGCTCCTCTCCATGCTGCTCCCCAGCGCCGCACTCTCTGCCTCCCCCGCGCCCTCCTCCATCCTCCATCTCCACCGCATCCGAGCGTCGGCGACCGCCTTCCTCCCTCTCCACCGCGCTCACCGAGCACCGCGCAAGAGAGGGGGCCGTTGCTGGCCGGGCCTAGGCCAGGCGCAGGAATAGCTGACCGCTGCCAGGTCGCGCCACCATCCTTGGATGTCGGCTGGCCGGAACATACCGTTTCCCGCTCTACTCTGTGTCATCCAGAAGGAGAAGGATGAAAAACGCAAGTTGCAAACGTATGTTTCAAGTGTTTCAAATATTTCATAGGTACATTGCAAGTGTTTCATATGAATGTTACAAAAGTAGATTGAGATGTTTTATATGTTGCAATGGTTGTATATGTATGTTGCAAGCTTCAATTTTCAACGTTTCATCTATTTTTTCAAATACATGTCGCAAGTGTGGTTATCTGAACGTTGCTATGTTTACAATGGTTTTCAAGTGTTTTTCATGTGTTTTTGCAAGTGTTTCAGATGCATGTTTCAAGTGTTTCATCTGTCTTTTTACGTATGTTTCAAATGTTGTTGGATGTTTTTCAAAAGTAGATCGAATGCTGCACATGTTGTAACGTGACCCACCTCGCTGGGCGTGAGGTTATGCAAAATTGTTAGTTGGTCAGGGTGGACAGAGTTGCTAGTTGGCTCGTGTTGGACGAGAATAGCCTGGTGTTACGTGCCTAAGTGTGTAGTGAGGTTTAAATCTGTTCGTTGGTTGATCTTTACACTAAAGTCATAAAAAATAGATGAGCATCCTGTTTTTGAGTCTGGTTACCACTCAATATTTTTTTTATTTTCTATTTCTAACAAAACTCGTGACAAAGTTTTTATCGTCTTCTCGAAGAAAAAAAAAAGCTCACCTCATGGTCCATTGTTGGTAGGCAACACTGAACACGCGAAAAATGAAGGGTTCTTGGTGCCACGGCTACGACGAACTGACGATCACCCATCGGCCATCGCAATCGCAATGGGTTGGCGTTCTCTCCGGAGGCGGTGGTGCTTGGATGCTCGCATGCAGGGATGACCGAATGAATGCATGCCCCGGGCAAAAGTTGGTAACGTTGGATTAGTGCACAAGCAGTTGACCAAGTGCGAAATGCATGGCAGTAAGAACTAATTGGACGCTGACCTGCTACCGATTCAGACTTCCGAGATGGAAATGGAGTGGACAGTAGACAAGCTCGAGACCGAGAGGCATGGGCTCCACTGGTGCGGGCCCCGTTCGCTTCGCTGAAAAAATAAGCCATGTTCCGACTAATTTGTTGTGAGAGAAAAATACTGTTCCGACTGAAAAAATAAGTTGAAAAGTATGGATTATAAGAGAAACGAACAGGCCGCTGCCCACATAAATACTAGTGACTGACCAACCACAGCTCTACAAGTCAACATGTAGATATACTAGGCCCTTTTTTCTTGCTTTCACTTAATAAGACGCTACGCGTACCCTTTACTAAAAGCGATTCTGCTGAGCCCAGGACTAAACAAAGGCCCGGACATCATCCTTAAGTTTTCAAAAAGTTTTTTTAATGTGATTGGTCAACTTATGACCCTAGCCCCTACTATGCTCTTAAAAACAAAATCCCTCGGATCCGTTTCATAAGATATAATTTGAAATGATACATTCTTTCAAATTATACTTTGATCATTCATTTACTTTATACTATCTTGTTTATGCTTATAAACCATTGGATAGTACAATTGCTTATAAATTTAACTGTATAGACTTTGTATTATAGTAGTTTAAAATTGTTATCCAAATTATTGGTCAAAGATTTTAAAGTATTTCGAATCTTATATGCATGTGCGCCTTATAAAGGGAAACCGAGCTAGTACTCTACTTTAGAAAGGAAACACACTCCATGTTGTCACTTCCGGTAATGCACTAACGCTAGCAGTCGGATGTTCGAACGGAGTCTTGAATATCAAATGATGTTATGATAGATTTACCTATCTATTACGTGGCACAACCTCTTTCACATGTTCTTGATTGTCATTTCTCTACATCCTTTACCGTTTACCAATTGCTATCCATTGGCTCCCTCCTCTCTCATGCGTTGCACCTTGTCGCCGTGGACTGCCCCAAGAGAAGCAAGGTCGTGATGGTGTATCTCCCCCACTTCCCTTCTCCATTATTCCTCCGCTCCATGCTCACAAGCTTGGATCTAGTGACTCGTGTAGCATCTCCGTTCTAGATGTCGTCCCTCCATTGCCTTTGCTATGCTCTTCCCCCTTTCCCTCCTGGGCTGCCTTTGCCCCTACATTCCATGCCTGCTAAGCCCCTCTCCCTCGACCCCACAACCTCTACTCCTCCATGTCCAGTAGGCACCGCTGCTGATTGGTGATATGATGTAGGGTGATAGGGATGGTCATAGATCTAGGCCTTCCTAAGCAACAAGGATGACAACCACCAGTGGGCGGTGCGTGCATTCAACCTTACTTTTGCGGACGTGCTCAAGCTTGACCACTTGGGCGAATGTGTGGCGAAGGTGCCGTCAACGATCTTGAAGTAATTGTTTGTACGATGTTGTGTTTATTTGTTTCTTTGTGTTCCAACTAAGACATTATGATGTCTCAATCAGTGAGTTTTGTATGTTGCAATGGATGATCTTAACATCTCCCATGTTAGAAGAAATTTTTTTTGAGATGTTGAAACAAAAACATATTATGATGTTGCAAACATGGTCTTTGTTTTTACATTGCAAGATGTGCTTGTACAATGTTATAATAGCAATTCATAGATGTTGTGGCTGATGTCTTGATTTGTTTCATGAATCTTTTTGCCAGAACACATTGCAATGAGGTAAAAACTAATCATTTTTCTATCGTTCCTAACTTTAGCTTCATTGAGATTATTGTATCATTTTGATATTACAGTAACAAATGTTATTTCTCTACCTCTCCCCTCTCTCTGTTTCTATCGCTCTCGTGCAGCGGTTGTGTGAGGTAGGCATGGCGTGAGGTGGCGCTTCAGCGAGCGTGAATCGTGTTTTTGCTCAAAGGCGGAGCTAGAGCAAATCCGGAGGATGCGCTTGCCATTTTGTGGGTGCAAGTATATGTGACATAGGGGGTGTAAATATGGTAAAAATTTGGTTCTTATCGATATGTATTTTTAAAATTGTACATGTGCACTGTCATACCCAGTGCACTTAATATAGCTCTGACTTGCTGCCAGGTGTTGTGTTGTGAGGAGAGAGGTCCCACGTGTGGCATGTCATTACTGACATGTCATTTTTAGCCGAAATTGCCACCCACCCCCTAAAATTTTAGAAATTATTATCATTCCTATACTTTTATCCATTTTAGGGTTCTATTACATGTCACTGTTCTTTTGGTTACACTTTGAAAAGCTAGACATGCACTCTCTCTGTTCGTAGAAATTGTAATATGGTGAATATTCTAAAAATAATGTCGAATTGTTTGGTGTTGCGGATCTTAACAGGTTTTCTCGACCGCGCGTGAGAATGTCTTCTTCTTAAGCACAGTGCCCAGGGGCTGTCTTACCCCCCGCGGGTCGAGTTTTTTTTTCTTAACATATTTACACAACAAACTTTGATCAAAGTTAAATAAATTTAATTCAGGACAAACTAAAATACTTTGTATTTTAAAAGGTGGATGGAGTAGGTAGAGGAGGTTACAATTGATTAAACTATCAGCCAATTTCTTATCAAAATTGTGTTACGACGTCAAGTTGGAGTGCTTGGACAGCTAGCTTTTTTCCCCCGATGAATGAATTGAACAGCTAGCTTCTTCTTTTTTTCCTTTTATTTCCTGATGACTTGAACAGCTAGCTTTGTGGGACATACATTCACATTGAATGAGCAATAAACAAATGCAATTTCCAGTAACCACACAACGTCGAATTGTTGACCCGTTCAGCCCCTGAGCTGGACAAGATATAAATTCAACATGATGATTATTCAAAGTCTTCACTGAGTAAGTTGTTAAATTTAAATCAACTATCATTTATAGTTTAGCATCTTGTCAGCTATAGTTTACACCCGTGATGATTGACCATTTAAAAAAAAAACAAGACAAAACAAAAAGGCAAGAAGATAGAGTTGATAACTCAGAATGGACGTTTTGACACCTAATAAAAAGTTGTTTAAAATAATCAGAAGGCATCTGGGCCGTCCACCGTAGCGACGGGCGACGGCCCTGATCATCTGATCATCAGCCTCGTTGACTTTCCAACATTTTATTCCGATCGTGCTCCACCTCTCACTCCCAAATGGAATATCATATACTCACGAGAATTACTTCCTGCTCAAGTGAAGGAGAAGGACCCAATGAGACTTAGCCTCACATATGCTCTCCCTGTATAAGATCACAGAAAGATCTTGCAAAGACTCTTTCCAACGCCACCACAATTGCTGCAATTCTCGCAACCTTTCTACCTCTCCACTCATCATAGTCATAGCATAGCACCTGGAACAATTTCATGCGCAAATCTAGATTGATTAGTGGTTGCAATCCCATTGGGTAATTCAATCGAGGCTACCAGTGTGCTAGCTACTAGCACTTGGATTTGCCGGCCGGTGCAAGTTTTCTGATGAAAGCCATGGAGGTGGTGGAGGAAGCCAACCGGGCCGCCGTGGAGAGCTGCAAGAAGCTCGTCGCCGTTCTCTCGCTCTCCGGTGCCGACGCGTTCCGGCCTATGCCCGTGGCCGCGGAGACCGACGAGGCGGTCTCCCGGTTCGGCAAGGTGGTCGCCGTCCTGAGCGACAGGCTCGGCCATGCCAGAGCAAGGGTTGGCAAGAGGAGCCCGCCGGCGCCTCCCGTCGATGCGAGCTGCCTCTTGGAGTACCACCCGTCTCTGGCAGTGGCACCGCGCCACACTCCCAACGCCGGCCACCTGCTGGTCAGTGCTACTTCTCCTCCTCCTCCTCCTCCGCCGCCGCCGCCTCTGACGCCGCCGACGTCGCTGCCAACTAGTATGACGATGCGAAGCGCTGCGGCGCTGATGACGATGAGAAGCCAAGAAGCGGAGGCAGTGGCGCCGGCGGTGCTGCTGCTGCCGCCTTGTGCCAGCAACGTGACATTGATGCCGGCCCCGGCCAAGAAGTTTGACAGGAGCATGTTCCTCGAGACGTCGCTGCTGGAGTTGAACTCTTGCAGCGTGCCTCCCTCGCCGTCGCCGGCCATGGCGGTGCAGAAGAACAGCCCGAGAGTACTCGCGGCTGCTGTCCCCCCGCCCAATCCTTGCACCAGCACCCCTCACATCCAGTTCCAGCCGCCGCAGCAGCAGCAGGCGAAGAAGCAGAAGAGCTTCCAGTTCGACCAGACGCCGAGCGGCGAGCAGTTCCACATCGAGGTCCCGGTGCCGCTGCCGCTGCCCCGTGCCGCCCCCGCCGGCGCCAAGGAGGTGATCAGCTTCAGCTTCGACAACAACTCGGTGTGCACGTCGTCGGCGGCGACGTCCTTCTTCACGTCCATCAGCAGCCAGCTGATCAGCATGTCGGACGCCGCGACGAGCTCCGCCGCCAGGCCCGCCACGGCGAAGAAGGTGTGCGGCAAGGGAGGAGACGGCAGCGGCGTGAGGTGCCATTGCCCGAAGAAAAAGTGAGTGCCAGCCATCTCATCTGCATCCCTCTTACAATGCAATGCAAGGTGCTGTAAGTACGTGGTATTGAATGGCTGGCTAATGGATGATGGAAATCTGTGCAGGAAGCCGAGGGAGAAGAGGGTGGTGAGGGTGCCGGCGATCAGCGACAAGAACGCCGACATCCCGGCGGACAACTACTCTTGGAGGAAGTATGGGCAGAAACCCATCAAAGGCTCTCCTCACCCAAGGTGCGCTGCATCTTGAACATTTCGTTCTCTTCACGCCATTGCTTTATTAGTTGTGTCCATTAAGCTGCCACGCCATCTTGTTTGTGCTACTGCTGCTACACTGCTATTAATTGATCGTTATTCAGAAAAATTGCAGTTTTGTATGACTGATAAATTCTGAATGATGGTGGTGTATGCAGGGGATACTACAGGTGCAGCAGCAAGAAGGACTGCCCGGCGAGGAAGCACGTGGAGCGGTGCCGCAGCGACGCCGCCATGCTGATCGTCACCTACGAGAACGACCACAACCACGCGCAGCCGCTCGACCCCTCCGTGCTCACCACCGCCGCCAACGCGGAAGCCTGATGAGAGCCCATCGGACGGAGCCGGAGCCGGAGCCAACGTCGTGCAGGAGCGACAAATTCTTTTCTTTCCAAAACAAGATGTACAGTAGTGACAACTTGAGTGTGTTTCACTGTTTTCCGTTTCTCCGTGTCTGTTACTCTGTTTAGACGAAATTCATTCAGATGAAGGCCTCTAGTTTAATTTGTGCATGCCAAAGAGTGTAATCCTACTAGTTGATGTTTCATCTCGGCAAAGTACTGCACCCGTGTAATCCGCCATTCAGAATTCACGTGTGACCAGCTCGTTTCGGCATACCTGCTGGCTGATCTTTCTGCCAATCTCCTGTGGATGCGAGGCACGAGGGCTCGAGAAAACGAACGGACGTCGCCTGCTGAATAATTACAGATTCTTCAGTTCCAGCAGCTCACACGAGTGATTTTCTTAATTCCCGAAATCCGAGACGCCAGCGTTTCCATCACCGCGCACGCTCGATCCATGATTCAGTTCTGAACGATCATGCTGTTGGTTCGTCGTTGCAGTTGCAGAGCGGACGACGCACGTGATTCGGTCCAGTTAAGCAACTGTCAGCTGCTAATCTGGCTGGCAGGATCGTTAGGGCATTAAATGCGCCCCCACGATGAGCGCCGATGATTAGTGGCGCCAAGCATGTGCTTGCCCCAGGCCCCGTGCCATGGATCTTACTGACGCTCTAATCCTGATTTTGTTCAGGAGAGGCCGAGCTGGCACACCATTATTTTCCACATAGCCTGGTGAGATCATTATTGATGGTCATTTGCAGGGCTTATGTATGGATGGATCGTATTGTTTTTTTTAGCAAATCTTGGCAGAGACTTGAGATCCATGTTTAATGATTAATGAATAAGAATGGTAATTCCGAGCTATAAATCTATAATAAGGCTGTCAGACACCTGTTCAACTTGTTCTTCAGTCACAGCTTAGTTGCTCTGTACAATGCAGCACCGCGAATCTTCTAATAAATTTGAGGTGGGATATCTCTTTTTTTTTCTTTCAGTGCAATAAGAAGATTGCATTTTACTCACAATTTGGTGACTCCAATAGTTCAGTTACTGACAGCAAACACTACTATTTCAACTCAAGGAGTCAAGGCTGAGTACCTCTTCATCGGAAAACATGGCCGAGTATTTGTGGAGGCTCTGCAGCATTGTTTGTTTTTTATGGGGACCGACGATGCCAACTGCAATGCTAAAAAGCTAGGTTAGAATGATAAGAGTTGCCTTATTGAACAAATCGAATTCAACTGTAATTTAGTCTTTGTCACTAATTGTAAAAGGCAGGAGTCCACGCGGTTAGCTGCCTAGAGAAATAAACATATTTCACTGGCATGGTAGAGTTTGACAAACGAGGGAAACAAATATTAATTTGATTGGAAACACTTAGACGCGGGCATCCGTCCGGTCGGACCTGGCTTCTCACTTTGCTTTGCCCGTCTCTCTAAAAAAAACTGTCTCACTCGCCTCTCTCATAAAAAAAAATTCTCGACTCCGCCTCACGCCGCGACCCACTCGGTGCGCCGCCGCCATCACCCCCACGGTGCCTCTGTCCCCCGTAGAGAGGAGGAATCCTTCGCCAGGTACGCTGCTAGCCGCCCCACTGACTGCAGCTGCTGCTGGACCCGGTCTCCAGCGCCTCGCCTTCCGCCTCCAAGCTCCATGCGCGTGGTCGGCGACTGCAGCGGCGCCTGCGTCACCGCCGCGCCATGCCGTGCTCAGTCCTCCGTCGCGCCCTGGCTAGACACCAGGAGAGGGGGCCATCGCTGGCCGGCCCCAGGCCAGGCGCAGGCGCACTTAGCCACTGCCAGGCCGCGCCACCATCCTCGGCCGCCGGTAGCCGGAACCGGCCATCCCCGCTCTGCTCTGCGCCGCACGGAAGAAGGGTGAAAACGCATGTTGCAAGTGTACATTTAAAGTGTTTCAGATGTTTTATAGGTATGTTGCAAGTGTTTCAGATGGACGCTGCAAAAGTAGATCAGGATTTTGCATATGTTGCAATGGTTGTATACGTATGTTGCAAGTTTCTGTTCTCAATGTTTTATTTTTCCAACTTATGTTGCAAGTGTGTTTATCTGGATATTGCATATGTTTTTACACATATGTTGCAAATGTTTTATCTGGATGTTGCATATGCCTTGTAATAGTTTCAAGTATTTTTGCAAGTGTTTCAGACATATGTTTCAAATATTGCATTTGTCTTCAGACGTATATTCCAATTGTTACATCTAGATGTTTTAAAACTAGATCGGATGTTGCATCTTCCT
This sequence comes from Miscanthus lutarioriparius, assembly GCA_904845875.1. NCBI lineage: Eukaryota > Viridiplantae > Streptophyta > Magnoliopsida > Poales > Poaceae > Miscanthus > Miscanthus lutarioriparius. The sequence continues at coordinate 134,374,853 of CAJGYO010000002.1, forward strand.
CCTCATGTTCTGCCGCTACCTCGCCTCAGTGTCAGACGTGGTAAGCGAGGGCAGGTGGAGGTGGTCCCCGCTGGTGCGGGCATGCGGCCGTATGTAGCATGTGCAGCAGTAGCCGTCGTGGGCTAGGAGGCGGCGTGGGTGAGAGCGGCAGGCGAGGCGTGGGCGGGTAGGCGCAGTGACGCGGGTGCGGCAGGCTAAGGCAGGTGTAGCGGCACGGACATCCGGACATCCGGGCGCTAACCACGGCCTAATTTGATTTCTACGCCCTAATTTGATTGCTGATTTGTCCTTTTAGTATAGATAGATTATTAAAACTAGTATGTTCTTACTATGCTATTATGCTGAGGAACAGGCGGTAGCAGCGTAGCTGTAGTAGGGTCTACATATAACTAGTGTTGTTCGCCATTTTTTAAGAAAAATTGAATGTCCAAAGTCTTTGATGAGTCAACAAAAGCATATTAAGGCTATGTTTCTGTAGGGTCTGTTTGGTTGGGGTTTTGGCTTAGCCAAAGCCAAAAGCCCAACCAAAGATACTGTTTTTGAGGCGTCTTTTCCAGAAGCAGCTGTTTTTTCGTAATACATTTTTGAAAGCTGGTTTGACCCTGCTTTTGACTTTTAGCTTTCTGCTTTTCGAAATTGATGGAATAAAAAACTCTTTCATAGTTGTTTCAAGAGAGATAAAGATAGAAAGTATATTTTATACTTGTTTAACCAAACAGCTTTAAGCTTTTCTACAGCTCACCGCCGACAACAGCTTTTTCCCACAGCCACAGCTCAACCAAACACACCCGTAGCCACTCTTCATGGCACCATGGTCTCCTGCAGCTCCTGGCGCGCGGCGCCTCAGCGTGTCGGGCTGGCTTGATCTAGAGAGCATGGTGGCGCTGAACTGATCACTGGCAGGGCGAGAGGCATCGGGGCATGCATGGCGTGACTCTTTCACGAAGCGCACGCGCGTTGTGGTGGCGGACATCGCCGGCTTCTCTTCACCGAACGGTCGAGGACGACGTCCCGGCAGCCGTGGGCCGTGGACCATAACGTGGCGCGGTTCGGGTCACTGGAGACCGGCCTGATGACTGGGACCGACTCGTCCCTAAATCCGATCCGTCGGTCGCGTCGTAGTCCTCCGCGCCCTCGCTCCGATCAGACCCGGCCGAGCCCACCGGGAACCTGAGGTGCCGCGTCGTCAGGAATCAGGATTGCTTGGAAACTAATCCGGGCCTCGTACGAAACAGAGCGACGTACTAGATCAAAAGTGGACCACTTCAGGCCCAATACACGAAACGGGCGGAGGGACTATATAAAAGTGCTTGACCTCCATCATATATCCATCTACAACACGATCGATCTACAATGGCTGACGAGGAAAAACGACCCGACTGGTCCAACCTCCCCACCGATCTCCTGGAGAACATCGGGAGGAGGACCCGCGACGCCGTCACCGGCCTGGCCGCGTTCCGCTCCGTCTGCCGGGCATGGCGCGCTGCGGTAGGGCCAGCGCCGCGCCTGCTGCTTCCCCGTGCGGGGCCGTCAGAGGACGCGCTCGTCTTCCCCTTGTCGCGCGGCTGGTCCATAGTCGTCGACGCCCGCGACGCGTCCTGCCGCCTCTCGCACCTGGCCACGGGCGCGACGGCTGCCCTGCCCAGGCTCAACGCCGTCCGCCACGCCGGCAGCGACGTTGTCACGCACCTGACATACCTGCGCCGCCCCGACTTCCACACGGCGGTACGCACCTGGATCTTGTGCACAAACTACCTCCAATTCACGGATTTCTTCCGCTTCGCCGTCCATGTCCCACCCGGCGCTCCTCCGACGACGGCGGCGGCGGCGGCGAGCATGACGATCATGATGTCCCACATGATGCTGGTGCCACCGGGAGCGGGTATGTTATGCTGCCGCCCCGGAGACGCGGCTTGGACCTTGGTGAACACGCCCGTCCCAGTAAACCTCGGCTACTTCGACTTAGCCTACCACGACGGCAAGATGTTCGGCTTCGACGGCCAGATGACGGTGTTCGACGCCACGACGCTCCACGCCCTCTGCATCGTGCAGCCTCCACCAGCGACGCCCAACCTTGCCAACAAGATGTACGGCATCTGTACCCAGAAGGAAGAGTTCAATTTCGTCCACCTCGTTGCGTTGCCGAGCAAGCTGGTTTTGGTCAGGACTAGCGTCAAGTCTTCACGGCCGGTGGCCTTCGACGTCTTCGAGTTAGGCTCGACGCCTGACGGGCTCGCTTGGCTCAAGGTGAGAGACGCTGGCGACTACGAACTGTTCCTGGATGGATATCACACCACCTTTAGGGAAAATAATGGCGTCAACGGCGGCGGTACTCGGATCTACTATGTTCATGACGTTGCTACAGCAGACCTTTTTTACGACGAGCTCCGGGTTCCTCCTGCGGCCTACTGCTACAGCATGCAGGATAACAAACTGGAGTGCATCTACGTGCCGCCGGAGGATATTCATCGATGCTCAACTAAGCCTAGTTGGTTTGTTCCCTAGCTAGCTTTCTAGTAGTCCTCTCTTAGATTAGATTAGATTAGATTAAATATATATAGGGTATTTAGTGTTTCCCGATGTTTCTCTTCCTCAACAACAGGTGTTTTCGGTTTTACAAATTTACTGGAAAAATATGCCCATAATAATTACTACTATGGACAAAGGCCACATGGATATATCTTGTATTTCACTTTTTTCTAAAAAGCATATGCCTAGAATGTGTCTTTGGTTCAGGCGACGACGTGATCGTTTGATCTCGCTTCGAAATTCATACATCATTGTGTCAATTTAGATCATAGTTTTTTAGTTGTCTTACTATAGAATTGTTTATTTTTAATTGTCTTTGTGTCTTAGATCATAATTTTGTAATTGTCTTACTATAGAAAGAATTCCTTATTGTTAGTTTCCTTTGTGCGAATTTAGATCCGTCAGATCTTCATCTATGGCTCACAGCCATTGTTCAGATGCCTGAACAGATGCTATTTTCAGGTGGAAAATAGCAAATCCCTTTGTATTTAGAATAAAGAATGAAATATTCTCGTTTACATTTAGTATAAAAGTTTTAGTATAATAGATGCAAATAATGAAGGTTCTCTTTTTACATTTAGTATAAAAGTTCTAGTACAATAGATTCTTGAGCACCTAGCTACTATTGTAGAATATTGAGTATACTTCTTCACTAGAAAATAGCGATAGTATCTGCTTTGATCTTTTCTAAGCAGAGATAGAACAGAATGACATAATAAATAAGGCGCTTATTACTATGGGGAAGTTAACGCGCGACGCGTCGCACTGTCGAGCGAGCACGCACCCCGCCGCAACACGGTAGAGTCTTGCTGGAGCTCCGCGGCCTCCTTCTTCCCCTTCGCCCTCCCGCCGCCGCCATGGCCATATTGTCGTCCCCGCTCCGACCTGGCCCGGCCGCCTCCTCCGCCGCCGAAACCCTAACTGCTGCCCTCCTGATGTTGGGGAAGAAGAAAGAGAGAGTCGGATTGAGAGGGTGTTGAACTCGCCACCACCACCGGAGCCCTAGCCGCCGCCGTCTTCTTCTTCGTTGGCGCTGGCACGGGCGAGTGGGACACGGGCGCGTTGACGCGGGTGGGTGGGAGCGGGTCGCGCTGTCACGCTCCAGCCCGACGATCACGTAGTAGAGTTTCCATATTACTACCTACTCTTGATGATTTAGTACACTCCCACTCTTTCTTGTGTTGGGTGGATCATGTTACCTCCACTCTAACCATAACAAACTAGTATTATAATATAATTTTGATCATTGAATCGTTTATTTCTCTTAGAGATAAATGCACTGTAGGTCTATTAATTTTTGATGGTGTGTCATATAGGTCCATCAACTCTTAAACTACATTTTTGAGCCCTCAAGCTTTTTAATTGGTTCACCGAAGATCCATACCCCTTCGTTTGGTGTTTAGATTTGACGTGACATGTACACTCAGCAGCGAAGGTGACGTGTAAATTATAATTAGCCCCTTTCTTGCTTTTTTCCTCTTTCATGTTCAGCCACTGCACGAGCACGACGCACACCAACCCAGTCGCCACGCCCACCGCTCAGCAAGGCTGGCTTCTTGCCGTTGACGCGCGCGCCCACCACCGCGAGCCTGCCACCTCCGCGAGACCGCCCTGCTGACGCATGCCCGCCGCTGCGACCCTGCTGATGCGCACGCGCCGTCATGTGCTGGGCTTGCACCTCCACGGCCTCATCACCCCGTCTCTCTCTCTCTCTTCGACCTCTAGCGCCACCATCTGCCCATCTGCTCATCCGCGCACGCCGTCACCGTCGTCGTGCGATCCGCTCGCCACGCTGCTCGAGACACCATCACCGCACCCTGCTCGCAGTGCCGCCGCCACGGGTGCCATCGTCGTGGCCGCGCGCCTTTTGCACCTACTCAGGCATGTTGTTGCAGCAGCCGCACGCCTTGCTCGCCTTGCACCCACTCCCGTACGACCGCCCACCATGCACGCTGATGCACCGCTCACACAACTCACAGCGCACCCACTCGCGTGTCCCGTCGTCTGCGCACACCGTTCAACGTTGCCGCGACAACGGCACGCTCTCGCAGCGCACCCGCGAGCTTGGCCGGGCTGGCCGGGACAGCGCGGAGGCTGAACCAGACGAGCGCAAGGCGCTTCAACGAGTTCGTGGCCGCGAAAAGGTCGCCATGCTGCTCCACGAGGGCGGTGGCAGGTATACCTCCACCTCCATGGCGCCCCTCGCCACAGCGAACGCGACCCACCCGACGACGTCCCAGGCCGCGGCTCGAGTTCGCTCGCAGCGGTCGGGCCCGAGGCTTGAGCCTCGCCCGGTCTTGGCGTCCGCGACGATTGCTCACGAACTTGCTTGGCTTGGGGCTCGTTCGTTGCTGACGGCCACACCACCCTTGCTCGTCGTCGGTGTTGGTGCTCCTCGCAGCCCTGTCCATGGCAGTGGCTGGGCTCCTCCACACACGCACTGTCCAAGTCGCCCAGGGATTCGAGGAGAGGATCCGAACTGTGGGTGAAGTGGGAGAGGGAGAAAAGGAGAGGGTGATATCCGTTAAAAAAGGGCCACTCAGCGATGTGCCACACTGGATGCTTACATGGCTTGCCACATCCCGAATGAAGGGTATGGACTTTCATTGAGCCACTTAAAATATTTAAGTACTCAAAAATACAGTTTGGAAGTTGATGGACTTATATGACACACCACCAAAAGTTAATGGACCTATGATGTATTTATCTCTTTATCTTCTTACAAAATTGGACTGGTTCCTATTCTCTACATATATTACTACCCTATTGTATTATATTATTACTCCTAAACAGTGGCAGAGCGATTTAAACATAGGAGGGGTCGTTCGAACCGATGACAATTATGCATGACGAAATGTATATACAATCAAAGTATACATAATAACCAAATAAATATTTTGCGTTATAATACAAAAGAAAGCTAAAAACTAGAAAAAGAACAAAATATTTTGACAAAATTAATTAGCACCAAGTCTCTAACGCTCATATGATGATCAATCTAATTCTTGGGTAGAAAAAGAATCATGGTAATAACAGGAGGACTAATTCCAAATAATATTGGTGTTATCGGAGAGTAATTCAGAAGGAGAGTAAACAAGAAAGCACTAATCATATTTAATTTGACTAGCTAATTAGGGCATCTTTGGAAGGCAGGAATTCCATAGGAATTTCACAGGATTCAATTCATTTATCGTAGAAAAAATGCAGGAACGGAAAAAAAAATCCCGCGTTTCAAAGGGGGCCTTAGAGGGTTATTGTGGGAACAAAAGAGAGAGAGAAAACAACTTTTTAATTATATAAGATGCTATAAGAGATTAATATGAAAGAGGACAAGAAATCAAAGTATAAATAACATCATTAAGACACGACCAGGAGTGTTTACAGGATCCAAGTCATGGGAGACTATAACAAACCAAGATTCACCGTGTTTGGAAGGCCAAAGCAGAACCAAATTAAAATGCCGGTTCTTTGCATGGACTTTGACGCCTCTTTTGTACATTTTGCAATTAATTAACATCCTCGTGGATTTTGTTGACGCTCAAAAATCTGAGCATCAACCATTTTGCTATTTTACTTGGAAAACCAGGAGAGTGGAGTTGCAATGGCGCTGAGAGACCTGCCCCCCAACTGCTGCGGCAGTGCTAGCTCTTCAGAAAGTAAACAATTGTGGCAGTGCTGTGCCAGACAACAATTGTGGCAGTCAAGGTGTTCCCTTGATAATACATACCAGCTAGCTGCAATCCTTCAGATATATACCACCACAGCCAGCAAAAATATCAAGAGTTACAAGAGAGTTGTCTGATGGTATATCCTTCTTTTTTTATCTGAACCAGATAGCTCATCATCACGAATTTGCTTTCCTTTATTCTTGTTGGAAACACAAGTACCTTCCTTATCAGTGACATGGGTTTAGCCTTGGGTCATTGGGTGGAAGCTGGTTCAAGATCATTCAAAGATAAGCTCAGTTTATCATCTCAAGAAATGAAAGCTGATCTGGCCCAAACACAACGGCCCAACAAGACAAACAATGCTGCACCACTGACAGAAGCCAAGCCCAGACTTCGGCCATTGCCATGTACACGTACTGAACCATTACCTGCATTCTTCTTCCCTGCTCGTCTCTTCATTAACTTCTCCACGGATCTCTTGCTCATGACATAGAACCTCTCTGATATTTGACGTATAGGCTAATAGGCTTTTGTTGATGACATGTCATCAAGCCTGTAAAACCCTCTTACATTGACTTTTGTCAATTGTAGATGCGCTTTGTTAGATCCATTAGAGCTCGGATACTCAACACATGTCATACAGATACACCGTATCAAGTCCGAATCCATTTAGAGGATCAGTTGAGATCTGTTCGTATCCAAGTTTGAATATTCAACATCCGATACTGTATCCATATATGAACACTCAAATCCCATATTTATGATGTCGATATCCATTCGTATCCTATCCAACGTGACTAATACTATCATGTTCGAATCTGAACCCAAATAGAAATACGAAAACATATGTAATAGCAGTGATATTCGTCCGTATCCGATCCATTTGCACCCCTACTGAATTCATCACCAACTAGCATCACCTACGTAATAGAGTACTGGACATTGACGGTCATCAATTCTTTGATGTCACCTAATTAGAATGCTAGACATCATTAGTCTAGAAAACATCAGTTTCATTTGCAGTACTGCCGAGAACAATCTGAAAACCTTTTTTTAAGAATTCTTCAGTGAATTTTCTTGTACATGTTTTACATATACTCAACAAAACACATGATGCCTTCTCCATGAATCATCTTCCAATGTCACTGATTGACCAACACCAATACTAAGATCTCGAAGTCTAGCACATTTGTACATATAATAGAACTTCACTTGACACTGTTTTTTGCAGCTGTTTGCCCTTTCCATTTCAATGGTGACTTACTAGACCGTGCTGTGCTGATGGCCGCGTCCTCGCAGCATGTCCCATTTGGCCATTTCGATCTTTTTCTTCTTCTTGCTCTTCACCAATCTTCGATCCTTTTGCACATCGGACAGGAGCGCAGCCAGCAGGCAGGCTACTATATAAACAACCGACTCAGCGAGCCATTCGTTAGAACCCGAACAAACGCCAAACCAAACCTCCCCGCCCTCTCCCCTTTCGTCCCCTCCCCGCAACGGCCCAACCGCCATCGCCATGGCGTCTTCCTCCTCCAACCCCTCGTCAACTTCGTCCTCCACCGCTTCAACTCCCTCCGCCGCTCGGCCCAGCCGCCCTCACGCCGGGCGCGGAAGAGGTAGACCCGCTTGGGTCCTCTCCGAGGAGGAGTGGCCTCGGCTCGGCACCGCTCCGCCCACCAACCCCGCCCGCGCGCATCGGAGGGGAGGTCGTAGTCGGAACTCCGCGGGTGTCTCCCAGCCCCGGAACTCGGGCGTGTCCCAGCACGTCTCGCCGTCGCTGCAGTCGGGGTGGGAGAGCGCAGCGCACCCGACGTCCACGTTCGCCTCGGTGACCGAGGGCTCGTCGTCGTCCGAGCCCTTTTCCTCGTCGAGCACCGTGGCTTCCACCCCTACGGACACCAGGGCCGCCTCCGCCGCCTCGTCGAGCACCACGCCGTCACCCGACATCACGCTGGTGCCCAACGCGTCAGGCTCCGCGCCCGCTGTGGCGACGAGCGCCGACACCGCGCCGGAGCCGAACGCGTCCACCTCTTCCGCGCCCGACGTGACGAAGATCGCCGACCTCGCGCCGGAGCCGGACGCGTTCACCGCCCCCACCTCTTCCGTGCCCGGCGTGAAGACGAGCGCCGGTCTGGAGCCGGACGCGACCACCTCCATCACCCCTTCTGCGCCCGGCGTGGAAACGATCGTCGACGCCGAGCCGGAGCCGGACGCGTCCACCTCCACCCTCTCTTCCGCGCCCGGCGTGAAGATGATCGCGGACCCCGCCTCCACCCCCTCTTCCGCGCCCGGCGTGACTACGATCGTCGACCCTTCCGCCACGACTTCTGCACCCGGCGCAGCACGGACCGCCTCCGCCACGACTTCTGCACCCGGCGCAGCACAGACTATCCCCGGCCTTCGAGACAACCGGGTTGCTGAACATTGGGGCGTACCGCCACGGTCCGTGGAGCGTTGTCCCGGGCAGCAAGCGTTCGGCGGCAACGGCATGTCTGCCGTCGAAGCCCTCTATCCGAACCCGTTGTGGGCGTGGCGAGAGGAGGAGGAGGTCCTGCCGCGCGTCCCGTTGTGTTGGGAGTGCCGCCTCCGACCCGCACTGCTCGAGGCTAGACCTTGCGGCCATTTGGTCCTCTGCGCCCGGTGCTACGCCCAGAGGTACGTCTGCCCCTGCTGTGGCTCGCGTGTTACCAGGCTACATCTACAACTGTAGCGTTCAGATACGTATCGATTCTTGCTGGTAGCATACTGCGAATTGCAAATGCTGTTGCTCCCTGAAACCTATCGATTAGTACAGTTCTAGTTCTGGGTAACATTTGGATAATCTTGGTTCAACGTTCTTGGTAACATTTGGATAATCTTGGTTCAAAGCCACTGAATCATTTGAAACATCCATGGTAACATTTGGATATTCGTGGTTCAAAGCCACATTGGGTATAACATTTGGTTCAAAGCTTCTTTTCATCGATTGCATCTCTGGTTCAAAGCTTCTTTTCATAAATGCATCTCTTGTTCGAGTGCTGTGCTATGAGTCTGGTACTCTGGTTCAAAGCTTGTTTTCATCAATGCATCTCTTGTTCGAGCGCTGTGCTGTGAGTCTGTAAACTCAGCCCGGACAGCCTGGCAGGCGGCAGCTTGTTTCACAATTCAGATGCCGTCCATATGTGTTTCACAATTCCGATGCGGTCCATGAGCGAGCTTGTGCAGATGAGACAGGGATTTTTGCATTGACAGGTCATTTGAGCGAGCTTGTGCAGGAATTTTGACATTGGCAGCACAAAAGAACTCACGTTCCAGTAGCATGAACGTGCAACGCGTGATACAGTTTCAAAAGAGAAGTGATGTTGTGATGTTGATCTTTGAAACATCCATGGTAACATTTGGATATTCTTGGCTGGTTCAAGCCACATTGGGTATAACGTTTGGTTCAAAGCTTCTTTTCATCGATTGCATCTCTGGTTCAAAGCTTGTTTTCATCAATGCATCTCTTGTTCGAGCGCTGTGCTGTGAGTGTGTAAACTCAGCCCGGCAGCTTGTTTATAATTCAGGCCTCGTTCGCGTGCCTTTAAACCCGGCTTGATCCGCTTCTTTTTTCATCCGGAACAGTATTTTTCTCTCATAAATTCCTCCAACATTCCTCCAAACCATCCAAATTCCTCTAGAATTTCTCCAAGCGAACATGATTTCTTCCTCTGCTAGCCTTTTTTTCTCATTTATTTCGAAGAATTCGCTAGACTGCAATGCAAAAGAGCCATGAAGAGATTTCTTCCTCTGCTGTAAATTCCTAAATGGTCTCTGCTGTTCTTGCTGAATTCCTCTTAGCTATCCACTTCCTCCATGAATTCTTACTGACCTCGTGACAATCTCCCTGATGGCAAATACTGCTCGGCTGTGAAGAGCACTGCCGCAGCAGTTGGGGGTCAGGTCTCTCAGCACCATTGCATTGCAACTCCACTCTCCTGGTTTTCCAAGTAAAACAGCAAGCTGGTTGACGCTTGTCTGGAGAAATACACAGATTTTCGAGCATCAACAAATCTCCGAGGATGTTAATTAAGTGCAAAAAGTAAGAAAGAGGCATCAAAGTCCATGCAAAGAACCGACATTTTAATTTGGTTCTGCTTTGGCCTTCCAGCCAGGGCGAATCTTCAGTTTGTTATCACCATCTGATGTCCATCTCCAAGAAATCTTTTGAGCACGCATCTCCAAGAAATCTCATCATCGTTTTCAATGATGCCGTTTAATGACATAGGCAAAACTCATGAACTAAACCGCGACACGTAAATCCCCATCCCATTTCCCCAGACCTCGTGACGTCATCATCCCAGCGGCGCGACAACGCCAGCAACCTGCTGCGGCGGCACAACCGGCGGCGCGCACCGACCGAGGTGTGCGCGTGATAGCGCTGGCTAGCTAGCACAGCAGCAGGGGAGCGTGAGCACCGACCTCGTCCAAGCCGGCACCGGAGCGCGCGCGCCTTTGCCAGGAGCTGAGCCCACCCTCACCGCCAGCGCAAAGCGCTGGGCCCGGGTCGCCTCCGTGTCCCAGCCGAGCTCCTCCGCCCGCATGCGCAGCCGACTCCAGCCAAGGTTCAATATCTTGCGCTTCAACCGCTCCTCCTCGCTGGCGCCGCTGCCAGCAGAGCAGGCTGGCTTGGAGTCCGTACGGGATTCCCGTTCGCACCTGCATGCTCCTCTCCTGGTGACGACGCGTGGTGTGTACAGCAACCAACATTTGGATTTTGGAGAGCACGTCCGCGTGGCTCTGATCCTAGCGCTTGCATTGGATCCTACGGTCTCGGCTCCCAGTCCTCAGATAGTCAGATAGATATGCGTAGCGCTCGCCGCTCGGCTCCTACATTGCACGAATCTACTAGTACAACGCCGATCCGTGTCACCTATCACGGTCCCAAACGGCTACGCTCCGTTCTTCGGCACTACTTCAATACTACTTTTCAGCGAACGAACAATTTTTTCTTATAATAAATCAGCATAAGCTAAATTTCAGCGAAACAACGCGACATCGGCGGTCTCCAGTATACTATACCAGAGCGAAAGCCAGCACGGGAGGCAAACCATCTGTCGGGTTCATAAACCCGGAGTCCCTCGTGGACCCGCTTCCCAACAAAGGCTTGGCCCAAGCAGACAACGCTCAACTCATGGGCCGGCCCAGGTGCCTAAACAACAGGCCAGAAGGACTATCCAATCTCTGATCGGAAGGCCTGACCGAGGAAGAACGGCACCCGCTTCTGATTTCGGCCCGCCTCTCTGACCGAAGCACTCTCCTCGGTCTCCAGCCCGCCTCCGGACGACCTCTTCGACTAGAAGGCCTGGCCAAACATCGCTTCCGACTCCGACCCATGCGCCAAAACCCTGCTCAATGCTCTTCTCTAACTAGCGCAATCAGAGCCGATCGGGACCAACCGACCAGGGACGCCCGCTCGGTGAGGACCATGAAACAGGCGGAGAAAGTAAGGCAGGGCGTACAAGTCAAACCACAGTACCAGGGACCATACCCTGTGCACCTGCCAGGTAGTACCCTGCGACCCTCCTGGCATGACAGAACTCAAGCAGTGTTGTAGGCATCGACATTTTCCCCTACAGTGTTGTGGGTGCCATTAACTCCTATGCTAGACAAATACGGTAAGGCTTCCCCCACATGCCTCTAGGCATCGACAGTGTTGTGGGCGTCGGCATTTACCGTACTGAGCGAACATGGTAAAACCCCTTGCATGCCTCCGGGTATCAACATTATGGTAGGCGCCGATGTCTGCCATACCCGAAGAAGACAACACAACCTCCCACGTGCATCTGACATTCAACAGTATTGTGAGCGCCTACCATCATGTTGTACCCGCCGGTGTGGGCAACAAGGCTTAGTAGCATACGCACTCTCTCCCTCTCACCTGTAAAACCACCCCCTTCATCTATAAAAGGGGATGCGCTCTCTCCCAACAGATAGGTTGATTCATATTCATTCAGATCGGTCGAGTTCACTTAACACATAGCAGAGCTCCCGTCACTCTCGGCCCCTCTGACCAGAATCCGACCGAACCTCTTGTACCCCACATCTTTCTCCTTCTCGTTTGTAACCCCACTGCAAACTTTGAGCACCTGAGCTCAGGAATAAAGTCACCCACCGACTCAAACTGGACGTAGGGCACGTTGCCTGAACCAGTATAAACCCAGTGTCATTGAGTGTTAGGCCACCTCCGATCACAATGTATGGCAAAACTATAAATATTTACGTGTTGGTCACTTTCTCCACCGACAGTTGGCGCCGTCCGTGGGGAAGACGTTGTACGTTCAACACTTTTTGGTCATCGGATGGCCCACTTTTCCGCCACCATCGCCATGGCGGGCTCAAGCGATACGACTCGCTTCGGCTCACCGGAGTTTCCCGCACTCCCACCTGTTGGGATGTGGGTTCCACCCGTCTTCGAGCCATCTCAGGCCTTCCTATTTGGAAGCCTGGACTTTGCCGCCGACCGGCTTGGCGTACTACACCTCCGCGAGGAGCATATCTCGTCGGAGGGGCGCCCTCCATCAGCTCTGGGACGCACGACGACTTCAACGAGGCACCTGCGCTTCATTCCGAGCAAACTCTCTATAAGTAGTGTACATACTGTTATTTACTTTCCATTTACTATCTCCCACCGATTATCCGGGGGGACCGTATTGTTCACACCACAAACACCGTACGACCGGTTCCCCTACGGTCTCGTGTCCCCCGCGGACGCATGCGCTTGGGGCTTCGAAGGACGCTGGTGCCGCCCCCTCTCACATCCGAATTCGTAGGAATGGCGAGCTATGCTCCCACCACTTTCCATGAACTCCTGGATGATGAGGTTGAGAGCGACGGCTCCAGCATCGGCGACGTGGCGCCTAGCCACCGTCTGTCCGGGGAGTGCGCTATGGCGGACGATCCATGACAGTCGCCGGTGGTTGCGGAGTCTATGCAGACTCGCACCCCTCTAGACCCGCTTGCGGGGGCCCTCGCACTCGCACAAGGGCACGCCGAGGAGCTACGACAACGGCGGTAGAATCAGCCGCCGCCTGCGCTGGCACGCTCGGTGCAGCACGTTGCGCCCCATGCGCTTGACCCGACGGGCGATGCCCGGGGTCACGCCCGCTAGGCCCAGCGCGACATCATGAACGAGGGGAACGATCCCCCATAGTTCGCTTGGGCTAGCCAGAACATCGCCGCTGCGGTAGTGCTTCTGCGCGGCGTCCCTGAGCCCGTCGACCCCAGAAGCGGGGGGTCTACCAGAACCTTCGGGCATTGGTAGAAGCCGCCGCTGTTCAACAGGCAGAAAGCACCACATCGCGACTCCAACACGCGCCCTCTCTCCCACTAGGGGAGCGGGAACGCGCCAGACGGATCGCTCCATCTGCTCACCGCTACAGCCGCCGAGCGTAGCACGGGAGGCAGCGGCTGGGCCATGGTCCGACCTGGCGCCCGCTCTACACCGACCGCCGGTACACGAATGGCCCGGTCCACACCATGACGCTCACAGCATCATTAGCAACCAGCATCATGCCCGGCATGATGATGACGTCCACCGGGCGACGATGCGAGCAGGCGACGTGGGTCCTGGCCGAACCATCGAGGGGAGCGATGAAACGCGCCCCAGGCATGGTCGCCGGCCAGACGACCGGAGCCCCTGCCCTAAGGGCTCGGGACCATGGGCCTTTGGCCAGCGTATCCGGAGAGCGCCGTTTCCACAACGCTTCCGACCACCCACCAACATCACCAAGTACACCGGAAACAAACCCCGGTATTTGGTTCAAAGATTTCTGGCTCGCTTACCGAGCCGAAGGGGTGGATGATGATCTTTTCATCATTCAATATCTCCCCATCTGCGTGGGGGAACATGTTCGAGCGTGGCTTGAATTCCTCCCGCACGACAGCATCCGTAACTATTCGGACCTCAAGAGAGTCTTCGTTAGAAATTTCTAGGGGACGTATGTCCGCCCTGGAAACTCCTGGGACCTCAAGAGCTGTCAGCATGAGCCCAGCGAGTCCCTATGGGATTACATCCTTAGGTTCTCCCAACGATGCAACTCCCTCACTGATGTCGTCGACGTGAACGTCATCAGCGCATTCCTCTCTAGGACAACCTGCGAGTCCTTGATCCATAAGCTTGGCTGCCTAAAGCCCCATACCACCCGCGACCTGCTTGATATCACCACTAACCATGGCTCCGACGAGGAGGCGATCGGAGCGGTCTTCAACGGAGGCTGGGACAAAGGCAAGGCCAAACGCGCGGACCAAGACGAGGGCCCCTCCACAGAGAGGGCAAGAAGAACAAAAAGGATCGGCACCGACCGGACAACACCGCGTTGGTTGCCGCAGCTGATCGCATGGGCAAGCAGCCCCAACAGGGCCTGCCTGACCACTTCAACAAGCTCATGGATAGCCCGTGCACCAACCATGCCTATCCCGTCAAACACCTCTACAAGGACTGCGAGCTCCTCAAACGTTTCCTCCGATGGGCCGAAAGAGGAGACGGCAAAGAGACGGCAGCCAAGAAAGGAGGCACGACGGGCAAGGATGGAGACGACTTTCCCAACCCTGAGGAGTGCATCATGATCTTTGGCATATTCGATGCCATCTGGACCAAACACCAGCACAAGGTGCGCTATAGGGAGGCATGTGCCACCGAGAAGGCCGTCCCCTCCTTCCTCAGCTGGTCGGAATCTCCGATCACCTTCGATCAGAGGGACCATCCCTCACACGTCATGAGATTGGGATGTCACCCGCTCGTCGTCGACCCAATCGTTCGCAAGAAGCACCTCACCAAGGTGCTGATGGACGGAGGCAGTGGCCTCAACATCCTCTATGTCGACACCCTTGATGCCATGTGCATCCCTCGCTCGTAACTCTGCCTAGCGGGCTCCCCCTTTCACGGGGTGATCTTAGGAGCGCAGGCATACCCACTCGGACAGATCGACCTACCCATCATGTTTGGCAACCGAGCCAACTTCTGCTTAGAGGTCCTCACCTTCAAAGTAGTGGACTTCCCAGGGTCCTACCACGCCATCTTGGGGTGGCCATGCTACGCCAAATTCATGGCAATTCCCAACTACACCTACCTCAAGCTGAAGATGCCGGGACCGAACGGCGTCATCACTGTGAGCAGCGCCTTCTTGCACGCCTTCACGTGAGACCATGAGCATTTCGAGCTCGCCACCGCGGTCGTCAACTCGTCCAAGCTGTCGTGGCTCAGGGAGTCTTCGACCCTAGCAGTCCCAGACTACAACAAACCAACTTCCTCGATGGCTGTAACACGCTAGGTGTTAGCCTTGCATAACTTGACTTGCATAGCATGAACATGATCATCAAGCATTCATATATATGCATTTACACTTGAAACATTCAATTGAAACATGTGCAACATTTCTTAGTATTTCATGCTTTCATATGAATATGCATATGATTATGAGTGTATACATGTGATTGGTTGATATGAGTCACAAAAACATGTTAGCAACACTTAGGTTAGCAAATGGAACATAGTTCATGAATGTCATTTCCCATGATCAAGCCTTAAGTCATATTTCATGTGATTACACTAAATAGCTCTATGAGTGACTAATGCATAAAATGATTGAATGACCTTGCAAATTGCTTAAACATGGTTAGAGTGTCATTATGAACAACTTTGATATTCATGGTTAAGGGTAATTAGGTCATTAAGCCATGATTTGAAGTGTGTCATCATTTAAATGTGACATGTTTGACCAAATTTGAACTAGGTGTTAGAGACCTTGCATGGAGGAGATCACTAAAGCAAAGTTGTAGTATTTGCTATAAGGAACAACTTTTATGTTTGGGTCATAGACTGGTTTAGCTCCTAACATGCTTGAATTAGGCTCACAAGAATCATTAATTCCCTATTTTCAACACTTAGCCAATTCTGCTAAGTCTTGTACCCTAACCGTGCTGACAGCTGATCTTTGGGATGGCCTAACTCGAGATTGGTTGAGAGTTTGGGCGTGAGTTCTAAACAAGAAATGAAGACGGTACATCGGTGTACAAGTTCCATTTAGATGGTTTACACAATAGAGCTACGGTTTAGCAGTTAAATCGTTGTCAAAACACGCTATCAGGCATCACATTGCGAGTCTGAACTAACTAAATCGGCCAATCGTTCAGTCGTCAGTGGCCGACCGGCTCAGAGCCGAGCCATCGCGTGGCACGGGAATTGGCCATGCGTCGTCGATGCCCTGCCCAGCGCGGCAGTGACGAGCCAGAGTGCGGCTTTAACACCGCCAGTGCCCGCCCGATCCATCCCGCGCCCCATTTTTCATTTCCTCAGCTCCTTCTTCATCCTTGCGCGTAGCTACCGAGCTTCCGCAGCACCGAGAGCCTACGCCGTCGCCATAGCCAACGCCAGCTCGCCCTCGTCGCTTCTCCACCACTGCAATGCCTCCACCAGAGCCCCCGCGACTCACCGCCTCCACCCGCGCTCACTGACCGCGATTGGTAAGCCACAGCAACGCGCACGAGCTCGCCGGAGCTCCACCGCCAAGTTCGTCACCGTGGCTGGAAGGCCACCGTCCACCTCTTGCTGCAAATGCTTGTGCGTTAGGTTCGCCTGAGTCCATAGAAGCTTGTCAGCGCTCAAGCTTGCTTCGCCGTGGCCTCCACCGGTGTAGCGCCGTCGTCCCGTGCCACCGCTCTGCCATGGTCACCGCCGTAGTTGCTAGCTCCGATGAGAGGTCCCACCGAGTAGCTCAATCGATGCACTAGGTCACGTAGGTCATGCAGTGATGATGTCACTGCCGGCAACCCCACCGTCGACGAGCTCCGCCGTTCCCGCGTCGATTCCGCGCCGTTGCTCTATTCCGTTTCATTGACATGTGGGGTCCCCTGACTAGTGGGTCCCTCTTGTCAGTGACTCCAACTTAAAATCTAGTTCATTTAAATCCAGATCTGGTGCTGTTTTGTGATTTTTATATCTCCAGTTTGATAGTTTCAAAAATTGTGAAATAAATTTTGTAGTGTTCCTTAGGAAGTGAACTATTTAAGAAAAATATATTCTTGACATTTACAGTAGAAATTTTTGGAGATTTAAATAAGAGTTGTAGACAATTTTATAAGCTTTCCATAAAGTCTAATATCACAGCATTTGGATAAGTAGAACTTCAGTTATGAGTAAACCAAGCAGCTGCTGTTTTGTGTGTAGTGAATGAATTGTAAATGTGTTTGATTAAGTAATTAAGAGAGATATGCACCTACTCGGTAAAATATGATGCATTTGTTAACACCATGCTGTTAAGAATACTTATATGAATGCATTCATCCTGTGTCATCATTTTATACTTGTACGCATGTATGCATTCACAATATCTTATGCCATATTCATGCATCTAGGATCGGAGGAAGAAATAACGTTGCTAGAATTCGACGAAGTAGAGGAAGGGGACCAGCAGGAGAATCCTCAAGTCGTAGCTCCCGAAGGCGAGGAGCAGAATCCTGAAGAGCTTCTGGAGTGTCCTGATCACCGCCCTACTTCCTTTCTACGAGGCAAGCCCCGGAGCATTCTAAGTCTCCCAGTATTTTACAAATGATTACTTAAGTACTTATGATTGATGCATTAGGTTATAAGAGTTGAATGGAACCACTTGATGCATATAAATTCCTTGTCCAGCTATTACACCTTTAACCGGTATAGGTCCAGGATCGAATATATGCTTAGCCATGCTTAGACCGGTAGAAGTCGGGTGATTTCCTGTCACCTACGAGATATAGGTGGATACCGGAGCACGGTTGGCTATATTTGCTATCATGGAAAAGAACCATGGGTAATGTAAATGGAGACCGGGCGGGATGTCGATAGGGAAGCAACAAGACATGGAGGTCTTGGGTGTGGATCTATAACCGTCTGTGTCGATTAAGGACCATACCGTTGTTGGTGCTTCTGACAAGATTGAACGCATGCCTATCACTTAGCTGGCCGGATAACTCGTTTCGACCGTAAAGCCGAGTAGCTCAACTTAGGTCGGGACCCGTTCTGTTGTGCGCTCCTTGCGGGGGGCGATCAGACTGAGCCCAAGGGCAGGCTAGGCCTGAACATCCTGGCATCTGGTGTCCCAGATTGTGCGGCGCGGTACGGACCCGTGAAAGGTGTACCTGAGTTGTACCAAAGGTGACCTAAGGCTGCCTTCGCGCGGTATGCCTGGGTTTGTGTTAGGAATAAATTCCCAGCTGGTTGAAATCGATTCGAATCGCCGTCTCCCCGGATAGTGAGAAACTTGGCTAGTCCCAACATCGTAGTAACTGTGTTATGGAACATGATGGTTCGGATGAATATGGAATTGCAATACCTGCTATGGTTACTATTGTATGCTTTCAAATGGATATACCACATGTTTGGCACATGATAGTTGCTAATCTAGAGATGGATAGTATAATTAACCTGATATTGGAACCATAATTGTATAGCTAAGTTAATCGTTTTTATGCAAAATGTTGTCAAGCTATCCCCACTTATACAGCCTTGCATAATCTTTGGAGTCATTTTATTTCTAGTTTATGACGGGTAAGTCTAGCTGAGTACCTTCTCGTACTCAGGGTTTTATTTCCCATGTTGCAGATGGCACTGTGTATCATGGTTATTGCAAGAGTTGCTTCTATCCCGCTGTGGATGAGGAGTAAGCCTTGGGCAGGCTTCTTATTAATCCTTCTACATGCTTTTGTGGACCGTGATCGTATCTTGGCACTGTATCAAACTATGTTGGAAACTTTACTTTTGAACTTAATTGCTTCCGCTTTATCTATCAAACTCGGTTTGTAATAACTGGTTTCATACTCTGATGATGAAAATGTATCTGTAAACTTTATTTAATATGTGGCATGTATGTTGAATCATGTATGATCTTGGTTGTTGTAAATCGTTTATCGAGACCCGTCGTGGTACTCGACGGACTACCGGGTTTATATGGGTTCAAGTATGACAGTGCGACCGCTTGCGGGACGCCATTGTACTTGTACTCTTATAAATTGGTCGGTTCTGTGACAATGGCCTTTCGCCCGCTCAAGGAAACCAAGGCAGTAGGGATCGACCCCACTGACCCAACGAAGACGGTGCGGATCGGGACCCAGCTCCCGGCCAAATAGGAAAGCGAGCTCGTCGACTTCCTGCACGCCAATCGTGATGTCTTCGCATGGAAGCCATCTGACATGATGGGCATACCGTGGGACATCGCTGAGCATGCACTATGCCTCATCCCAGGTGAAAGGTCCTAATGGCTAGAGGGGGAGGTGAATAGCCTATTAAAAATTTCTATAACAACACTTAACAAACCGGTTAGACAATTATGAGGCGAAGCAAGTGTTGCGCCAGCCTACTAAAATTGCAAGCCACCTACCACAATTCTAGTTTATATAGTTTCTATCCACACAATAGCTATAATACTATACTAAGTTAGTGTGCTCTCAAAAGCTATCTAAAGAGCCACACTAACCAAACTAACAAGCTCTCACAACTAGCTACACTAAAGAGCTTGACCACTAGTTTGCGGTAATGTAAAGAGAGTGAGCAAGAAGGTTATACCGCCGTGTCGAGGAAGGAGCCAATCAATCATAAGAATGAATAACAATGAAGATCAATCACCTCGGAATCAAATGATGAACACAATGATTTTTTATCGAGGTTCACTTGCTTGCCGGCAAGCTACTCCTCGTTGTGGCGATTCACTCACTTGGAGGTTCACGCGTTAATTGGCATCACACGCCAAACCCATAATAGGGTGCCGCACAACCAACACAAGATGAGGATCACACAAGCCATGAGCAATTTACTAGAGTACCATTTGGCTCTCCGCCCGGGAAAGGTCAAGACCCCTCACAATCACCACGATTGGAGCCGGAGATAATCACCACCCTCCGTTCGATGATCCTCGCTGCTCCAAGCCATCTAGGTGGCGGCAACCACCAAGAGTAACAAGCGAATCCCGTAGCAAAACACGAACACCAAGTGCCTCTAGATGCAAACACTCAAGCAATGCACTTGGATTCTCTCCCAATCTCACAAAGATGATGAATCAATGACGGAGATGAGTAGGAGGGCTTTGGCTAAGCTCACAAGGTTGCTATATCAATGCAAATGGCCAAGAAAGTGAGCTTGAGCCAGCCATGGGGCTTAAATAGAAGCCCCCACGAAATAGAGTCGTTGTACCCCTTCACTGGGCACGACATGTGGTGACCGAACGCTGGACCTCAGTGTCCGGTCACGCGATGCGTGCCATGTGTCCCTTCTCTTTGAATGCTAAATGCCCGATCTCAACGGTCATCGGACGACCGGACGCTGCAGCAAAAGTGACCAGACGCTGAACCTCCAGCGCCGGTCGTTTACAGTAAGGTTCTAGAAATGATTTTTCTCGCCCTTGATCGGACCCAGCCAGCGTTCGGTCAGTCACCTTCATCACTGATGTTGCCACGTCAGCACGACTGGACGTGGCCTTCCAGCATCCGGTTAGTTTGTGACCCAGCGTCCGGTCAGAGACCGATGCCAGCGTCTTTGCTGTTACTCCTGACCGGACGCGCCAGTCCAACCGATGCCAGCGTCCGGTCACTTCCAGTGACCTCCGTCTTTTCTGTCCGGACACTCCACCGGTGAAGTTTCCTACCCTTGCTCAAATGTGCCAACCACCAAGTGTATCACCTTGTGCACATGTGTTAGCATATTTTCATAAACATTTTCAAGGGTGTTAGCACTCCACTAGATCCTAAATGCATATGCAATGAGTTAGAGCATCTAGTGGCACTTTGATAACCGCATTTCGATCCGAGTTTCACCCCTCTTAATAGTACAGCTATCAATCCTAAATGTGATCACACTCTCTAAGTGTCTTGATCACCAAAACAAAATAGCTCCTACAAATCATATCTTTGCCTTGAGCTTTTTGTTTTTCTCTTTCTTCTTTTCAAGTCCAAGCACTTGATCATCACCATGGCATCATCATCATTATGTTATGATCTTCATTTGCTTCACTACTTGGAGTGTGCTACCTATCTCATGATCACTTGATAAACTAGGTTAGCACTTAGGGTTTCATCAATTCACCAAAACCAAACAAGAGCTTTCAATCTTCTCCTTTTTGGTAATTGATGACAACCCTTTTACAAAGATATGAATTGAAATTCAATTGAATCCATGTTGCTTGTCCAAGCATATTTACTATGTGTAAAAGGATATGGACAAGTTTCATAAACTCCATATGGTAGCAATTGCTCTCTCTACATATGTGCTAAGAGTTTGGCTTGTAGCTTGCACATATGCTTAGATAGGAAATATAGGAGACAATGTCTATCAAATGATGCTAAGGTATGAAAGATGGACCTTTGAAGCGTGATACCAATCAAAGTGCACCATTATACCATCCTTAGCACCATGGTTAGCTTGATACCACTTAGAAACACTTGGAAATGAAATCACTAGATAACCTATGCATGCTAGATTTTCATTTCATCATTCAAACCTACAACTAGCATACACCACACAAGCATGGATATTGAAATTTAAAACTTGTGCCATGCAAGCAAACATATGAAATGCACATTCAAATGCACCATATAAGTTCATGAGCTTGCTCCCCCTACTTGTGTGCTCAAGGTTTTAATTGATCCCTTTTCTTTGTTATATCTCTCCCCCTATGTCAAATTCTCCCTCTTTGTTGTCTTTTCACTATCTTTGTACACTATTTCTCCCCCTTTGTCATCAATGATCACAAAGGCTTAAATTATAGATAGGTTGAGATTATCAATGTCAATCAACGGGGTGAGGATCATTTTTCTAAATTTGGTCCAATCTAGATCATTTGCCAAAGATATTTAACTCGGTTTCTAGATCAAACACTTAGAGCATGTTGAGTTAAACACTTAGAGCTCATTTTCTAGATCAAACACTAGGTTTACAAGCCCACAAACATGTCATATGCTATCACTAGATCAAAATATGCATAGAAGCAATAGTGATACCATATAATCATCAAATTCATTTGATTTTCATGAATGAGCCTATTCAATGTGAAAGATATCTAGATGCACTAAACAAGTCCTTAGTAAGGATGTATGCCATGCTAATCAACTTTTACCTTGGATTGCTCGAAGGAGAGGCATGTCATATAAGTGTGGGGAGGTGCATCAACACATATTTGAGAAATCCAATATGTTCAACTCATTCCTTAGCTTGCAAAATCTTTTCTCATGCAATGGCTTGGTGAATATATCGGCAAGTTGATCTTCGGTTCCTACACTCTCAATGCAAATGTCCCCTTTTTGTTGGTGATCTCTTATGAAATGGTGACGGACATCAATGTGCTTTGTTCTTGCATGTTGAACCGGATTGTTGGTTAACTTGATTGCACTCTTATTGTCACATAGCAATGGCACTTTCTTGAACTTGATTCCAAAGTCACTAAAAGTGGCCTTCATCCAAAGTATTTGTGCACAACAACTACCGGCGGATATGTATTCGGCTTCGGCGGTTGATAATACAACACTATTTTACTTCTTTGATGACCATGAAATAAGTGATCTTCCCAACAATTGACATGTGCCTGAGGTGCTCTTCCTTTCAACCTTGCATCCCGCATAATCCGAGTCGGAGTAACCAACTATCTCAAACTTTACTCCTTTGAGATACCATAAACCAATATTTTGTGTATGCTTCAAGTACCTCAATATTCTTTTTGTAGCCTTCAAATGACTTTCTCTTGGTGAGGCTTGAAATCTTGCACATATGCATACACTAAACATGACATCCGGTCTTGATGCGGTCACATAGAGTAGACTTCCAATCATAGACCGATACAATTTTTGATCCACCATATTTCCACTTGCATCACTATCAAGTTGCCATTTGTTCCCATTGGTGTACTAATGGCTTTATTATTATTCATGTCAAACTTCTTGATCATGTCCTTGATATACTTTCCTTGACTCACAAATATACCACTCTTCAATTGCTTGATTTGAAGACCAAGGAAGTAACTTAACTCTCTAATCATGGATATTTCAAACTCATTAGCCATCATCTTTCCAAACTCATCACAAAAGTCTTGATTGGTTGATCCAAATATGATATCATCTACATAGATTGGCAACACAAACAAATCTTGTCCAATCTTCTTAATGAAAAGAGTGGTGTCAACCTTGCCCATTATGAACCATTTATAGAGTAGGAAGTCTCTCAATCTCTCATACCATGCTCTAGGTGCTTGCTTCAAGCCATACAATGCCTTCTTCAACTTGTACACATGGTTGGGCTTCTTGTCATCTTCAAAACTGGGAGGTTGCTCAACATATACTCTTCATTGATGTAACCATTGAGAAATGCACTCTTAACATCCATTTGATAGAGCTTGATGTTGTGGGCACAAGCATAGGCTAGCAAGATTCTAATTGCTTCCAATCTAGCAACCGGGGCATATGTTTCTCCAAAGTCAAGACCTTCAACTTGTGTATATCCTTGTGCTACCAATCTTGCTTTATTCCTTACTACTATCCTATCTTGATCTTGCTTATTTGTAAAGACCCATTTGGTTCCAATCACATTATATCCATTTGATCTCTCTACTAATTCTCATACTTGATTTCTTGTAAAGTTATTTTATTCTTCATGCATAACATTCACCCAATCAACATCCTTCAATGCTTTATCTATCTTCTTTGGTTCAATGGATGACACAAATGAGAAGTGCTCACAAAATGAAGCTAATCTTGATCTTGTTTGTACACCTCTTGAAATATCACCAATGATAGTGTCCAATGGATGATCCCTTGCAACATTGGTTGGTTGGAGGATTGGAACTTGATTGCTTGCATTTGCTTGATCATTGGGTTGAGATGATGTACTAGCCACTTGATCTTGTTTATTGTCATGAGAGTCACTTGTACTAGCTTGATTTGTATCATCTTGCACATTTGAGTTAGAGAGCATTTGCACTTGATCATCTTCATCATCATTCACTTGTCTAGGCCTCAATTCACCAACATCCATGTTCTTCATGGCATTTGAAAGTTGAATGCCTCTAACATCTTCCAAGTTCTCATTCTCCACTTGTGAACCCTTGGTTTCATCAAATTCAACATCATGAACTTTCTCAAGAGTACCACTATCCAAATTCCAAACTCTATATGATTTGCTTGTAGTGGAATAACCAAGTAGGAATCCTTCATCACATTTCTTGTCAAACTTGCCCAATCTAGTGTCTTTCTTCAAGATATAGCATTTGCAACCAAAGACCCAAAAATATACTTCGCCAGGGAGGTACTCACCCACCCCAAGGTCCGGTACCCTCAGGTGCAGAAACTCCTATACGCAGTGCTGATGGCGACCCGGAAGCTCCTGCACTACTTCACTGACCATGAAGTCACAGTCGTCACTTCATACACGCTCGGAGACATCATTCGCAACTACGACGCCACAGGATGGATCTCCAAATGGGCACTCAAACTCATGGGCCATGACATCAGGTATGTCCCCCATACCACCATTAAGTCTCAAGCTCTCGTGGATTTTGTTGCCGAATGGACGGAGGTCCAGCTACCGACCCTAGATGTCACCCACGAGTACTGTACAATGTACTTAGACGGGTCTATCATGGCACCTGGCTTGGGGGCTAGAGTGGTTCTGATATCTCCAGACGGGAGTAGGCTCCGTTACGCCATCCGCCTCCACTTTTTAGCCTCAAACAACGCTGCGGAGTACGAGGCCCTCATCAACGGACTCCGCATCGCCATCGAACTTGGTGCTACGCGACTCTACGTTCGCGGTGACTCAGAGCTGGTCATCGATCAGGTCATGACGAAGTCCTCCTGCAAAAGCCCCTCATGGTAGCATACTACCAAGAGGTACGCAAGCTTGAGGACAAATTCTAGGGAATCGAGCTGCATCACGTCCCCCGAAAGGACAACGATGCCCCCGATTTCCTCGCAAAATTGGCCGCCAAGCGAGATCCGTCTCCAAGCGGGATCTTCATCAACGACCTCCATGAGCCGTCCGCTCGTGTCCTGGAAGGTCCGATCCAGACACACCCTGATGCCAAGCCGGCGCCCAAGGGCTCCGACCCCGAAGCCAAGCCGACGCTTGGGGGCTCCGACCCCAGTGCCTCTATGACGACGTCACCCGCTGACGTCATCGTATTGGCACTCGATCAAATCGAATGGCGAGCGCCGCTACTCGCCTACCTCCTCGAGGAGGTTCTTCTGCTCGAAAGGACTGAAGCCTGATGGATCGCTCAATGCGCCAAGACCTTCATCGCGCTCGGTGACGAACTCTACAAATGGAGTCCATCGGAGGTACTCATGAAGTGCATCCCCACCAACCAGGGGAAGCAGCTTCTCCTCAAGGTCCATGCCGAGATCTGCAAACATCACGTGGCCCCAAGGTCGCTGGTTAGAAAAGCCTTTCGCCAAGATTTTTACTAGCCCACCGCACTACGAGATGTAGAGGTCATCCGCAGGTGTGAGGGATGCCAATTCTATGCTCGGCAAACTCATTTGCCAACACAGGAGCTTCAAACCATCCCCATCACCTAACCATTCGTGGTCTAGGGCCTCAACATGGTAGGACCCCTCAAAAAGGGCCCAGGCGGCTTCACTCACCTACTCGTAGCAGTCGACAAGTTCACCAAGTGGATAGAGGCCAAATCCATCACCAACATCCGCTTGGAAGAGGCGGTCACATTCTTCCTCGACGTCATCTACTGGTTCAACGTTCCTAACTGTATCATCACTGACCACAGGACTAACTTCACCGAAAAGAAGTTCCTGGACTTCAGTGATGGATATGACATCAGGATCGACTGGGCCTCGGTCGGACACCCACATACTAACGGTCAGGTCGAGTGTGCCAATGGCATGGTCCTCCAAGGACTTAAGTCACGCGTCTTTGACCGACTCAACAAGTACACCGGGCGATGGGTTGTAGAGGTCTCAGCGATCCTCTAGAGCCTGAGAAAGACCCCGAACCGATCCACAGGGTTCACACCCTTCTTCTTGGCCTACGGAACGGAAGCAGTGTTGCCCTCTGACCTTGTCGACGAAATATGGTCGGCAGTCTACCTAGGGGTATACCCAAGGTAGTAGATTGTCGGCAGACATATGCGCAAGCTACAAACAAGACGGTGACGCAAGACAGACACAAGGTTTTATCCAGGTTCGGCCGCCAAGAAGGTGTAATACCTACGTCCTACGTCTGATTTGTATTGCTGTATGTTAATGAGAAATGATCTTTAGAGGGGTCCCCTGCCCGCCTTATATAGCTCGGGGGGCAGGGTTACAGATCTAGAAACTAATCCTAGCCAGTTACAATTACCATATGTGGCCGGATAAGGATTCCTATTCTAACCGACCAGGATCTTGATTGATCGCCAAATCTGCCTTGACTCCTTGCGCGGGACTCCGATCAGGTTAACCGGGCCGCACGTCGTCTTTTGGTGGACCAAACCCATCGATCCAGGCCGGCCCAAGCTTAGCCATAAGGGTATAGGGTTAATACCCCCACAGACCTCGACCACGGCGCCCCCAGAGTGAAGGCTTTCAACAGCGACCGAGCCGTAGAGGCTCAACAAGATGCAGTCAACCTGCTCGAGAAGGCCCGCGAGATGACCGTCATCCGCTCCGCCTGCTACCAACAAACTCTTCGCAGGTACCACGAAAGAAACATCAGGGGGAGGACCCTCGAAGTCGGTGATCTTGTGCTCCAGAGGACCCAATCAACGAAGGAAAAACACAAACTCTCTCCACCATGGGAAGGACCCTATACGGTAACCGAAGTGATCCGACCGTGCGCCTACCGACTGGAGGACGACAACGGCAATGTTGTCACCAACACTTGAAACATTGAACAGCTACGTCATTTTTCCATAAATTTGGTCTTACCGCTTTCTAGTCAACACTTGCTCCTGTAAAGGACCCCAGGCCAAACATTTTCAGCCTGAGTCGCTCAGGGGCTCCATGAGGGTACAATACTAAATATTACCTCTCTTTTTTTACTATCACATGGTAAAAATTGTTTACCCAAACAAAAGGGCATTCCATTCCTTTGATTAACCTATGTAACTTTGTTCTTGCTCCTGACCGAACGCACCCCACCACGACCTACGGTTAGGAGTAGCCGAAGCCCCGCGGGCCATGCCCAGGTTCTTAAAAGCTACAGCCTACGGAATGAACAGGAAGGTGCAAAAAAGAAAGGATAAAAACAAAGCTATGCTAGGATAAAAAACAAGGAACGGATAGTGATTCTATCACAAAAATAGAACTGATGTATTCATTGATATAAAAAACTATTCACACGGGGGCTCCCCCAAACTTAAGGATTACATTTGATGACTACTTCTACTCCAAATACTAGTATGGCCGCTCGGCGGCATCAGCTGATACTAAAGGAGAAGCCACGGCAGATACCGCCGGCTCCATCACGAACGACGAGCACGGATCCCGATCGAACATCTTCGATTGGAGCTCTTCAAACCCCGTCACTCGAGTCATCAAGGTAGCCTTACCAACCCCCACTATTTCTTTATAATCATTCATACATCCATACACGCATTCATTCCATACACCCATGCCCTCCCGGATGATTCGGGCCCTAAATTGCCCGGGGGCTCGGGAACTAAGGCATCGCACGTGCGGTGAAATGCATCACAACGCTCCACATTATGTCACAAAGCGGCAGTTGCCTCATTCAACATGAGCAACAACCAACCAGGGGACGAAGGCTGGCCCACAAAGGGCTCGAGGACGCCTCGCGTCAAACAGAGCCAGGGGAGAAAACGCAGATGAGCCCCGTGCGGACCTCGCCCAGTCTGTCCCAAAGCGGACAGGGTCATCTCAACCTTCTCGTTCGATCCTAAACCTCTCGCCAAACCCATAGAATCTCCATCGAGGGGAGGCCAGCAAGCCACCCGGGTCGGTCTCCAAAATGACCCAGGCATCTGCCGGGTTGCAGGTAAAGGAGCAATGGAATGTCACAAGAGGGCTATGCCGACCCTGTCACGAACGATAGACCCGGATTTCACTCGATCATACCCATTAGCGAGCTCACCGAGTGCGTCACTCGAGCCCGAGAGATCGAGGCAAGCGACAAAGCTCAGCCCCTCCGGTTGTGAGAAACCGAGGATGGGTAACGCACACTACTCAAATCGACCCCTACCAAAGCCCAACGGTGCCCCATCCCTCGGCTACGCCTCGACTGCACTCCAAACGCTTGGGTCTGTGACCCCAAACTCGCTCCATCAGGATCCATGACTCCGACTCGCCCGATCCCACGGTGCGCACCGACGCCAGCATCCGTGAGCACCGTCTCGTCCAATCCCTAAACTAAACTACCTCGGCTACATGGCGCGCACCGACACCAGGATCCACGACTCCAACTAGCCCGATCCCATGGCGCGCACCGACGCCAGGATCCGTAATCATCATCTCGTTCAATCCCTAAACTAACTGCCTCGGCTACATGGTGCGCACCAACGCCGAGATCCATGAGCACCGTCTCATCCAATCCCTAAAACTAACCACCTCGGCTGCGCAACGACGACTCGGTTAACAACTCTGTCTCAAATAAAAAATACACACACACGCCCGCTGACAAAACCCCCAGACGATTCTGCTCGAATCGCCCAGGGGCTCACGGGCTACACCCGTGGGTGCGCTCACGCGCACCCGCTGACGAAAAATCCTCCAGACGATTCTGCCCGAATCGTCCGGGGGCTCGGGGGCTACACCCGTGGGTGCGCTTGCGCGCACCGGCCGTCAAAGACAAAAATCCCCCAGACGATTCTACCCGAATTGTCCGGGGGCTCGGGGGCTCCTGTCGGGTTCATAAACCTAGGGTCCCTCGTGGATCCGCTTCCCAACAAAGGCTCGGCCCAAGCAGACAATGCGTAACTCATGGGCCAGCCCAAGTACCTAAACAACAAGCCAGAAGGGTGATCCAATCTCTGATCGAAAGGCCTAGCCGAGGAAGAACGACACCCGCTTCCGACTTCGGCCTACCTCTCTGACCGGAGCACTCACCTCGGTCACTAGCCCGCCTCCGGACGGCCTCTCTGACTAGAAGGCCTGGCCAAACACCGCTTCTGACTCCGACCCATGTCCCCGACCGGGGATGCACCAAAACCCTGCTCACTGCTCTTCTCCAACTGGCGCAATCAGAGTCGACTGGGACCAACCGACCGGGGACGCCTGCTCGGTGAGGACCAGGAAACAGACAGAGAAAGTAAGGCAGGGCGCACAAGTCAAACCGTAGTACCAGGAACCATACCCTGTGCACCTGCCACGTAGTACCCTACGACCCTCCTAGCACGACAGAACTCAAGCAGTGTTGTAGGCGCCAACATTTTCCCCTATAGTGTTGTGGGCGCCATTAACTCCTATGCCCCCAAAAAACTGAGAGTACTTAGAGAGGAGGAATCTGAGAGGAAAAGGGGACGACGAACCTGTATCGGTTGAATTGGTCAGCGGCTGCCGGAGGCGGCGAGCTTGCTTACGTGAGCTTTGTATCGGATTTGTCCAAACTAGCCCATACTCCCTCCGTTAACTCTCACAAGACGCGCTACGAAAAAGGATAAATCCAAAAAATTCTCACAATAATCAGAAACATCTGGCCTTTAATTTGGTAAACTCTAATCATCATGTCCGATAATAGCCATTGGATCTATTGTAATTTATAAAAAATTTACCAACTTTTGCCATTATGAAAAATACTTAAAGTAACCTCTTAATTTTGCAAATAAATTACCCACCTCTGCCATTACGAAAAAATAATTCAAAATAACCCCCTAAATTTCTATATAAATTACCCACACTTATCATTATGAAAATAATTCAAAATAACCCCCTATTTGTAGCTAAATTACCCATTTTGTCATTATGAAACATAATTCATAATAACCCCCTCACATTACATCTAAATTACTCACCTCTCTCAAATCTATATGTAAATACTAATATATGCTATTACAAAAAAATCAATATTCATAAAGTATGAGACATATATATTTCTAAATTATAAACTTCTAGAACTATGAAATTAGATAATCACAATGCTATGTTTGACATGTATATAGGAGACATATATTTCTAAATTACAAACTTCTAAACTGTGAAATTAAATAACCATAATGCTATGTTTGACCATGTATACCAAGTAAAATATATATATATATGGTAAATATTTATTTTAATAGCTTATAAGCATGGAAAATGTTTAATTAACAAACCACATACCAATAACATAACATCGTCAATTCCCTTTGAATTGTATTAATACTCCCTAATCATGAATTTCATAAGTTGTTTTTAAATAACTTTATACATTTTAACTGAAACATTATGTCATACAATATTGGTAAGTTAATTTCGAGCACTCTATGACATATAAAATAATATTACACACATATAATTATGTGATGTTAACAATTTAACAAGCTCGGTGCTAGGGTGCAAAATGAGTTTCAACTTAATTAACATGCAGAAAACAATATTACTAAGACCTAAACTCTTTTTAATAAAAATGAATTTTGAATAAAAATAA
Source organism: Miscanthus lutarioriparius (assembly GCA_904845875.1). NCBI lineage: Eukaryota > Viridiplantae > Streptophyta > Magnoliopsida > Poales > Poaceae > Miscanthus > Miscanthus lutarioriparius. Next base: position 134,405,594 of record CAJGYO010000002.1, read on the forward strand.
AAAAACACTAGAGTTTCTATTTAACATGTGGAAAAAATTGTACAACTTGGTTAAAAGTCAAAAGCTAAACAATAATCCGAGAAAGGGATGCAATAAGAGTTTATATATCTTCTGATTAGAATGTCATGCTAAAAAAGATAAATACTAGAAATACTAACTAGAGGTCCTTAATGGAGCCTCCACTTTAATCCTCACGAGCATAATAGGAAAATTAAAGATAGATCCTATAAATTTCTCACAAAAATCTAAAACATTTAACCATCAATTCGGTATAACCTAATCACCATTGATAATAATAGCTATTGGATCTATTCTATTTTTTAAATAATTACCCACCTCTGCTATTACATAAAACAACACAAAATAACTCATGACTCTATATTTAAACTACCAACATATGCCATTAAGAAACATGATCTAAAGTAGACCTAAATTTGCATCTAATTACCCACGTACTCCTATTATAATAAATAATTTTGTAACCCAATTCTTATCTCATTACTAAGAGAATCAAATATCCTCTAAAATCTGGACCTAAAAGATAATCAACATCTTCTATTAAAAATTGTTTAAATAACCATAGAGCATGTAGATGTTTGTACATTACCCATTTCTATCACTATTAATATATTAAGATTTGATTAATTTAAGCATACACATTGCGTCAGCATGCATGAGTGATAAATATATATGTTATGTTTGATCAACAAAATACTTCCTTAACAACTCATATACTAATGATGCTAACAATTTTTTTAAAACCATATTATTAACCATGACATAATTTATATGGGTTATTACTTTATTTATATTTATATGTTTTAACTAAATGTTTGACACATCTATATTGACAGGATAACCATAATTGCACGTATAATTCCTTGATAGGAAAATTCAATCATCTTAAGAATGGTTCTGATGGCTATATTTTTCGGCCCTTTAACATTACTCTAGAGTAATTTGATCATTATAAGGCTTAATAAGATTTAAAATTCTCTCAAGGTTAGGTTAGCACCGCTACCCGCCGCCAACAGAGATCTCATTTCAAGCTCTATCACTTAACTTAGGTGACATGGTGCAAGTTTCAAATGATTGCATATACTACTGTAGTATTTAGGAATGTACTATAGGACCTAAAATCCTTATTTTAAAACAGTCCAAAATGAGAGTTAGTAAAAGATACAATAAGCACAAGAGTTTTAACTTGAGAAAAAATCTATAGCAGTCAATAAAAATAAAGTTAAAAATCAAAATTTAGATTCATGACTTAATATATGTGATGCAACAAGGGTCGCCATAGTTAATGGCAAGGTTTCAAACTAATTGCATATTAAAATATATACAAGGTGCCATGCAGAGTAAAAATATGAATATGTATGAAAAATATACAAGTCAGTCCCTTACAAAGAATGTAATTATAAATTTATGATCATTAGATATAGACCATAAAGTATATATTATGTCCATTTTGTAGAAAAAATAAAGAAAAACATATAATTTAATATAAGTAATATTTTATTAAATACATCTTTTAAAATTCTAGCTCGTGCGAGAGTACGGGTTGATAGACTAGTATATATAGATACATAACAAAATAAATGAATCAAAAAAGTCAAAGCAACTTATAATTTGAAACGGACGGAGTATCTAGTAGCACTGGTACAGCCGTGTGCTTAAATCCTATAGGGGTAGAAACATTGTGTCTATCTGGCTTAAAAGGATGAAACATAGATATACTATTGCGGGTGGAGCTTCTTGGCTAAGTGAAAACCAACTCACTGAAAATCGATGTGAGTTTGAGCTCAGGAAAAACAAGAATACTTTAGAGGAGTTATAAGGAATCTGTCGCGGGAAAGAGGACGTTAAAATCGTCAACAAGAATACTTTAGAGAAGGAGTTATAAGGAATCTGTCGCGGGAAAGAGGACGTTAAAATCGTCAGTTAAAGTCCAAGTCGTAGCGGCATCACCACGACCAGGTAGACGGGTCACTTATGCTCCATTTAGGAGTAATAAGAGCATCTCTAAGAGCCTTTCTAAATCATCATTTAGATAGTCATTTGCATAAAAATCGCTATCTATATCTTTACATTCTCCAACAGATTTTCTATATGAGATGCACACTCTAGAGAGACATTCTCGTATTCTATTTTTTGGCTAGCGAAAAATCCAGAATAGAAGATGGCTATATTTGGATAACCATTTAAAGAAGCTATTGGAGGATAGTTTTTCACCTAAATATCTATTCCTAGCATTTAGGAAGAAACATAGAGTCTCTTGGAGTTGCTCTAATACTGATATAATACAATGGGGTAGATATATGTAGAGAATAGGAGCCGACGGTCCAATTTTGTAAGAAGAGAAACAAACAATTCAATGATTAAAATTATATTGTAAGACTAGTTTGTTATGGTTAGAGTGGAGGTAACAGGATCCACCCAAACAAGAAAGAGTGGGAGTGTATGGAATCAAGAGTATACAGTGATAAGCGTCTTATTTATTACGAAAATGCTCCCTTTAGGATGCCCGGCCGTCCGGTCGATGGCTTCCTAGGCCTGTGCAACGGACTGGCCCAATAGGCCCGCTCTTCTCTATTAAAAAATAGCTATTGGAGGCCAATTCCCCAATCCTCGTCACTCGCCCGTCGAGGCATTCTTCACTGCCACACTACGCCATCGACCGCCACGGTAGATTCCACTGCGTCCCCCGCCGCTCGCCTTCTCCAGCGCGGGGCCGCTCACCGCGACGTTCTCCAGTGCAGGGGCGCCTCACCGTGGGCACGGCACCAGCCTACCGCGACCTTCTCCAGCTACGGTAGGTGCCTCGTCGTGGGAGGCCGCACCCACCTGACCGCGGCCACTGCCTCCACCGCGGGGGCCGCTCGTCGAAGGCGCCACCACTCGCAGTCGAGCCTGCACCACCGAGGATTCCAGCATGGTCCGCGACGACCGTTGCGATGAGCCTCGACGCCATCCTTCCTCTCTCCACCGCGGCGAGCCGCCCGCTTGCCGCCATCCTCGCTCTCCACCGCACTCGAGCGCCGCTTGCTGGCTACAGTAGTTCCCCACAAGGTACGCCATGGTCGTCGACGATGCCGTGTTTCAGGTGTTTCAGATGTATGTGTTCAAGTGTTTCATCTGGATGTTGCGTATGTTGCAATGGCTATATACACATGTTGCAAGCATGTGTTTTAGGTGTTTCAAATGTATGTTTCAAGTGTTTCATCTGGATGTTACATAACATGCATGTTACAAGCGTACGTTTCAAGTGTTTTATGTGTTTCATACGTTTGTTGCAAGTGTTTCATCTGGATGTTGCAAAAGTAGATCTAGATATTGCATATATTTTTGCAATGGCTTTCAAGTGTTTTCAGGTGTTTCAAACGTATTTTGCAAGTGTTTTAGCTGTTTCGGACGTATGTTGCAAGTGTTTTCATCTGGATGTTGCAAAAGTAAATTGGGATGTTGCACATGTTGTAATGGGACCCACCTTCTGCAGATGCCTGCAGCTTCTACTGGGGCGCAGCCGTGGCTCACTGTGCGGGGCCCGAGGCCAGTAGACGCCTCCGCAGCGCGCATCCGCGGGCAGGGCAGGTAAATGGGACCCACATGGGTTCCCCGTGTGTGGGCGCGACAGTCATCGAGTGAAATAGAGCGAGCGTGATGGTAGGGGCGGGAAGCGGCATGGGGTCCACGTCATGGGGCGCGCGAAAACAAGCGAGCGCAGTTACGTCCGGGCGCTAGAAAGTCTTTATTTATTATGGTCATTCAGTTCTATCTCTGCTTAGGAAAGGTTAAAGCAGATACAATTGATATTGTCTTGCTACTGTTATGGGTTGTGGGTGCTGAAGCGTCCACATAAAAAAAGGAAACACAATACGAAAATCAAAATTTTTACCATGTTTTCAATACAAATTCAAGTACCTACATAGCAAGCGCACCCCCTTAGATTTGCTCTATTAGCCTCACCACTGCGAAGAAGTATACTCGTGCTACACTAATATTCTACAATAGTAGCTAGGTGCTGAAGAATCTATTATACTAGAACTTTTATACTAAACCTAAAAGAGGACCTTCATTCTTTGCAGTCATTTTATAAATACAAAATATATCCATGTGGCCTTTGTCCATAGTAATCATGGGCATATTTTACAGTAAATTTGTAAAACCGAAAACACATGTTGCTGAGGAAGAGAAACATATTATCATCTCATCGGCAAACACTAAGAACAAACTAAAATACCACTAGCTACACTAAATACTGTATATATTTAATCTAATAATCTAATCTAAGAGGGGACTACTAGCTAGCTAGCTAGGGAACAAACCAGCTAGGCTTAGTTGAGCGCTGATGAATATCCTCCGGTGGCATGTAGACGCACTCCAATTTGTTATCCTGCATGCTGTAGCAGTAGGCCACAGGAAGAAGCCAGCGCTCCTCGTTAACATAGCCTGCTGTAGCAACGTCATGAACATAGTAGATCCGAGTACCGCCGCCGTTGACGCCATTATTTTCCCTAAAGGTGGTGTGATATCCATCCAGGAACAGTTCGTAGTCGCCAGCGTCTCTCACCTTGAGCCAAGCGAGCCCGTCAGGCGTCGAGCCTAACTCGAAGACGTCGAAGGCCACCGGCCGTGAAGACTTGACGCTAGTCCTGACCAAAACCAGCTTGCTCGGCAACGCAACGAGGTGGACGAAATTGAACTCTTCCTTCTGGGTACAGATGCCGTACATCTTGTTGGCAAGGTTGGGCGTCGCTGGTGGAGGCTGCACGATGCAGAGGGCGTGGAGCGTCGTGGCGTCGAACACCGTCATCTGGCCGTCGAAGCCGAACATCTTGCCGTCGTGGTAGGCTAAGTCGAAGTAGCCGAGGTTTACTGGGACGGGCGTGTTCACCAAGGTCCAAGCCGCGTCTCCGGGGCGGCAGCATAACATACCCGCTCCCGGTGGCACCAGCATCATGTGGGACATCATGATCGTCATGCTCGCCGCAGCCGCCGCTGTCGTCGGAGGAGCGCCGGGCGGGACATGGACGGCGAAGCGGAAGAAATCCGTGAATTGGAGGTAGTTTCTGCACAACATCCAGGTGCGTACCGCCGTGTGGAAGTCGGGGCGGTGCAGGTATGTCAGGTGCGTGACAACGTCGCTGCCGGCGTGGCGGACGGCGTTGAGCCTGGGCAGGGCAGCCGTCGCGCCCGTGGCCAGGTGTGAGAGGCGGCAGGACGCGTCGCGGGCGTCGACGACTATGGACCAGCCGCGCGACAAGGGGAAGACGAGCGCGTCCTCTGACGGCCCCGCACGGGGAAGCAGCAGGCGCGGCGCTGGCCCTACCGCAGCGCGCCATGCCCGGCAGACGGAGCGGAACGCGGCCAGGCCGGTGACGGCGTCGCGGGTCCTCCTCCCGATGTTCTCCAGGAGATCGGTGGGGAGGTCGGACCAGTCGGGTCGTTTTTCCTCGTCAGCCATTGTAGATCGATCGTGTTGTAGATGGATATATGATGGAGGTCAAGCACATGCGGCTTCGGGTCCTGGATCCCTTCTTTTATATACTCCCTCCGCCCGTTTTGCTTCGGGTCCTGGATCCCTTCTTTTGATCTACGCCGCTCTGTTTTCTCTGGTGCCGTTTCGTACCAGGCCCGGATTAGTTTCCCAAGCAATCCTACCCTAGAATAGTTGCGAGTCTGCTACGGATAAGCATTTTAACCACCTACTATACCTGAAACTGTAACTCTTATCTGCACTCACGAAGCATAGGAAATGGTTACAACAATCAGTGTTGAACGAAATACAACAAGTACTACTGGCGAATTTAAGAACGGAAACCACCTGGTATCCCATCACCCATCTCCAGGGAGTGATGCCAGTGTTAGTCTGATGGTCTGGCCTTTGTTGAATACTTGAATCAAACGAAGTTCCTGATGTTTCTGGGGCAGAAATATTCTGCAAAAGAGAGGAACGCGAGGACATCTGGCACTACCTTGCTCCAGGGACCTCCATTGGATCAGTTCTTCCCAGAAAGCCCTGCAGAAAGGGTGCACATGGTAAGTTATGCGATTGATTAAGAAGATCTAACAAGCATAAAATGTTTCCTAGTCAGAGAAAAACAACAGACCTGGCATTTATGAAGTCTACTTTGCCAGGCACAGGCAGATTCCTAATCTCTCATCAGAAGGTTTTGATTCTCGTTTAGCAGCCTCAGAAGTAGAGATGCAATCATCAGCATCACCACACTTATCCAATGTTGCCACGCACGACAATACTCGAACACTGTTGAAGTGCAAGATGCATGGATAAGCATATCCATGAGAAAGAAATGCCATACTTCAAAATAACATTGCAGTTCTCCACAAACACTGTTGCTTATCGGTGATTTTCACCAAATGCTTCCCCGGCAGGCTCTTCATATTCAATTGCCCATTTTGTATGTAACGCTCCTACAGAATTCAGAATTGTATGATCAGAAAGTAAACAACTGTAGCAATCAAGGTGCTCCCATCAACCCATCTAAAATCTGCATGACTACATACCAGCTAGCTGCAATCTTTTAGATAAACCACCATAGCCAGCAAAAATATCAAGGGTTGCAAGAGGGTTGTCTGATGGTATATCCTTCTTTTTTATCTGAAGCAGCTAGCTCATCATCACAAATTTGCTTTCCTTTTATTCTTCTTGGAAGCAAAAGTTACCTTCCTTATCAGTGACATGGGTTTAGCACTGGATGGAAGCTGGCTCAAGATCATTCAGAGATAAGATCAGTTAATCATCTAAAGAAATGAAAGCTGACGCGGCCCAACAAGACAAACTATGCTGCACCATTGACAGAAGCCAAACCCAGACTTAAGCCACTGAATTCTTCTTCCCTGTTCTTCTCTTCAGTAACTTCTTCACTGCTCTCTTGCTCATGACAAAGATTTATCCTCAGCTCAGGCTAACCTCTGATATTTGACGTATAGGTTTTAGTTGATGGCATGTAATCAGGCCTGTAAACCCCTCATACACTGACTTTTGTCAATTCTGGATGCGCTTTGTTAGATCCATCAGGAGCTCGGATACTCGATACATGGCATACAGCATAAGGCTTTAGGCCCACGTTTCTACCAACCATGTAGATGAGTACATCCCATGGCCCCCCTTTTGGGAGAAAAAATTTCGGCCTAATATATACAGAAAGTCATGAACATTGTATATGATATTCTTGAAGACAAAATTGGTCCCTGAATTCATCACCAGGTGGCATAAACTAGAGAACTGGACACTGACGGTGACGAATTCTTTGATGTCACCCATCATCGAATTCTAGACGTCATTAGTCAAGAAAACCTCAGTTTTCATTAGCAGCACTGCCGAGAACAATCTGAAAAAACTTTTTTGCAGAATTCTTCCATGAAATTTTCTGTACATGTTTCTGAACAAAACACATTATGGCTTCTCCTTGAACCATCTTCCAATGTGCCTAATTGATCAACGCCAATACTACTAGACCGCGCTGATGGTCAGGTCCTCGCAGCATGTTCTTCATCTAGCTCTTCATCAATTTCCTTTTGCACATCGGACAGGAGCAGCATCCAGCAGGCAGGCTAAGGCTACTATATAAACAGCCAGCAGACAGGAGCGATTCGCTAGAACCCAAACAAACGCCAAACCAAACCTCCCGCTCTCTCCCTCCCCGCCCCCGCAACGGCCCAACCGCCATGGCGTCTTCCTCCTCCAACCCCTCGTCAACTTCGTCCTCCTCCACCACTTCAACTCCCTCCGCCGCTCGGGTCCTCTCCGACTCCGAGAGGATGAGGCCTCGACTCCCCAACCCTGCCGCCGCTCCAGCAGCGAGCGCCGCCCTCGGCGTCGTACCTAGCGCCAACGCCTCCGCCTCCGCCACTGCTCCCGGCGTCGCAACTGGCGCCATCGCCTCCGCCACCGCTCCCGGCGTCGCACCTAGCGCCATCGCCTCCGCATCCACGCCCAATGTCGCACCGGACGCCATCACCTCCGCCTCCGCGCCCGGCGTCTCCCGCTCCATCAAACGACCTCCGACAGACACCCCCACCGCCTGGGGCGGCTCCAAAGGCGTTCCCCCGCCCACCTACTTCGCTCACGCGCACCAGAGGGGAAGGGGAGGTCGGGCTCGGAACTCCGCTGGTGTCTCCCAGCCCTGGAACTCTGTGGGCGTATCCCAGCACGTCTCTCGCAAGCCGTCGCAGCGGGGGTGGCAGACCGCAGCGGACCCGACGTCCACGTTCGCTCCGTCGAGGTTGTCCACCGAGGGCTCGTCGCCGTCTACGTTGGCATGGTCCAAGCCCCTTCCCTACGTCGGCATCACGCTGGTGCCCAACGCGTCAGGCTCCGCGCCCGCCGTGGCGACGAGCGCCGACACCGTGCCGGAGCCGGACGCGTCCACCTCTTCCGCGCCCGGCGTGACGACGATCGCCGAGGAGGAGTGGCCTCGGCTCGGCACCGCTCCGCCCACCAACCCCGCCCGCGCGCATCGGAGGGGAGGTCTTAGTCGGAACTCCGCGGGTGTCTCCCAGCCCCGGAACTCGGGCGTGTCCCAGCACGTCTCGCCGTCGCTGCAGTCGGGGTGGGAGAGCGCAGCGCACCCGACGTCCACGTTCGCCTCGGTGATGTGGTCCACCGAGGGCTCGTCGTCGTCTGCGTCGGCATCGTCCGAGCCCTTTGCCTGGTCGAGCACCGTGGCTTCCACCCCTACGGACACCAGGGCCGCCTCCGCCGCCTCGTCGAGCACCACGCCGTCACCCGACATCACGCTGGTGCCCAACGCGTCAGGCTCCGCGCCCGCCGTGGCGACGAGCGCCGACACCGCGCCGGAGCCGAACGCGTCCACCTCTTCCGCGCCCGACGTGACGAAGATCGCCGACCTCGCGCCGGAGCCGGACGCGTTCACCGCCCCCACCTCTTCCGTGCCCGGCGTGAAGACGAGCGCCGGTCTGGAGCCGGACGCGACCACCTCCACCACCCCTTCTGCGCCCGGCGTGGAAACGATCGTCGACGCCGCGGACGCCGCGCCGGAGCCGGACGCGTCCGCCTCCACCCTCTCTTCCGCGCCCGGCGTGAAGATGATCGCGGACCCCGCCTCCACCCCCTCTTCCGCGCCCGGCGTGACTACGATCGTCGACCCTTCCGCCACGACTTCTGCACCCGGCGCAGCACAGACTATCCCCGGCCTTCGAGACAACCGGGTTGCTGAACATTGGGGCGTACCGCCACGGTCCGTGGAGCGTTGTCCCGGGCAGCAAGCGTTCGGCGGCAACGGCATGTCTGCCGTCGAAGCCCTCTATCCGAACCCGTTGTGGGCGTGGCGAGAGGAGGAGGTCCTGCCGCGCGTCCCGTTGTGTTGGGAGTGCCGCCTCCGACCCGCACTGCTCGAGGCTAGACCTTGCGGCCATTTGGTCCTCTGCGCCCGGTGCTACGCCCAGAGGTACGTCTGCCCCTGCTGTGGCTCGCGTGTTACCAGGCTACATCTACAACTGTAGCGTTCAGATACGTATCGATTCTTGCTGGTAGCATACTGCGAATTGCAAATGCTGTTGCTCCCTGAAACCTATCGATTAGTACAGTTCTAGTTCTGGGTAACATTTGGATAATCTTGGTTCAACGTTCTTGGTAACATTTGGATCATCTTGGTTCAAAGCCACTGGATCTTTTGAAACATCCATGGTAACATTTGGATATTCGTGGTTCAAAGCCACATTGGGTATAACATTTGGTTCAAAGCTTCTTTTCATCGATTGCATCTCTGGTTCAAAGCTTCTTTTCATAAATGCATCTCTTGTTCGAGTGCTGTGCTATGAGTCTGGTACTCTGGTTCAAAGCTTGTTTTCATCAATGCATCTCTTGTTCGTGCGCTGTGCTGTGAGTCTGTAAACTCAGCCTGGACAGCCCGGCAGGCGGCAGCTTGTTTCACAATTCAGATGCCGTCCATATGTGTTTCACAATTCCGATGCGGTCCATGAGCGAGCTTGTGCAGATGAGACAGGGATTTTTGCATTGACAGGTCATTTGAGCGAGCTTGTGCAGGAATTTTGACATTGGCAGCACAAAAGAACTCGCGTTCCAGTAGCATGAACGTGGAACGCGTGATACAGTTTCAAAAGAGAAGTGATGTTGTGATGTTGATCTTTGAAACATCCATGGTAACATTTGGATATTCTTGGTTGGTTCAAGCCACATTGGGTATAACATTTGGTTCAAAGCTTCTTTTCATTGATTGCATCTCTGGTTCAAAGCTTGTTTTCATCAATGCATCTCTTGTTCGAGCGCTGTGCTGTGAGTGTGTAAACTCAGCCCGGCAGCTTGTTTATAATTCAGAAGTCTTGCGAAGTGGCCTGAACACGTCTTCGCTAGCCTTTTTTTTCTCATTTATTTCGGAAAGAAATTTTTCTCTCATAAAAAGAGCCATGAAGAAATTTCTTCCTCTGCTGTAAATTCCAAATGGTCTCTGCTGTTCTTGCTGAATTCCTCCTAACTATCCACTTCCTCCATGAATTCTTACTGACCTCGTGACAATCTCCCTGATGGCTTTTTACTGCTTTATTGTGAAGAGCACTGCCGCAGCAGTTGGGCAATCAGGTCTCTCAGAGCCATTGCATTGCAACTCCACTCTCATGGTTGTAAATTAAAATGGTCTCTGCTGTTTGACGCTTGTCTTAGGAGAAACACACAGATTTTTCGAGCGTCAACAATCTCCAAAGATGTTAATTAAGTGCAAAATTGAGAAAGAGGCATCAAAGTCCATGCAAAGAACCGGCATTTTAATTTGGTTCTGCTTTGGCCTTCCAGCCAGGGCGAATCTTCAGTTTGTTATCACCATCTGATGTCCATCTCCAAGAAATCTTTTGAGCACGCATCTCCAACAAATCTCATCATCATTTTCAAATCGCCGAGGATGCTTAATTGGCTTATAAAAAGTATTTTTTCAGCCAAAGAACAATCCAAGTCCATAGCATTAAACTGAGCAGCATTTTAATTTGGTTCTGCTTTGGCCTTCCAGCCAGGGCGAATCTTGAATATTTTTTATCACCAAATCTGATGTCCATCTTTCAAGAAATCTATGAGCACGCATCTCCAAGAAATCTCAAATCGAATAATGATGTCGTTTAATGACAGAGGCAAAACTCATGAACTAAACCGCGACACGTAAATCCCCATCCCATTTCCCCAGACCTCGTGATGTCATCGTCCCAGCGGCGCGACAACGCCAGCAACCTGTTGCGGCGGCACAACCGGCGGCGCGCACCGACCGAGGTGTGCGCGTGACAGCGCTGGCTAACTAGCACAGCAGCAGGGGAGCGCGAGCACCGACCTCGTCCAAGCCGGCACCGGAGCGCGCGCGCCTTTGCCAGGAGCTGAGCCCACCCTCGCCGCAAGCGCAAACCACTGGGCCCGGGTCGCCTCCGTGTCCCAGCCGAGCTCCTCCACCCGCATGCGCAGCCGACTCCAGCCAAGGTTCGATATCTTGCGCTTCAACCACTCCTCGTTGGCGCCGCTACCAGCAGAGCAGGCTGGCTTAGAGTCCGTACGGGATTCCCGTTCGCACCTGCATGCTCCTCTCCTGGTGACGACGCGTGGTGTGTCCAGCAACCAACATTTGGATTTTGGAGAGCACGTCCGCATGGCTCTGATCCCAGCGCTTGCATTGGCTCCTACGGTCTCGGCTCCCAGTCCTCAGATAGTCAGATAGATATGCGTAGCGCTTGCCGCTCGGCTCCTACATTGCATGAATCTAATAGTACAACGCCGATCCGTGTCACCTGTCACGGTCCCAAACGTCTACGCTCGGTTCTTCACCGCTACTTCAATACTACTTTTCAGCGAACGAATAAATTTTTTTATAATAAATCAGCATCAGCAAAATTTCAGCGAAACAGCACGACACCGGTGATCTTCAGTATACTATACCAGAGCGAAAGCCAGCACAGGAGGCAAACCATCTGTCGGGTTCATAAACCCGGGGTCCCTCGTGGACCCGCTTCCCAACAAAGGCTCGGCCTAAGCAGACAACGCGCAACTCATGGGCCGGTCCAAGTACCTAAACAACAGGCCAGAAGGACGATCCAATCTTCGACCGAAAGGCCTGGCCGAGAAAGAACGGCACCCGCTTCCGACTTCGGCCCGCCTCTCTCACCGGAGCACTAGCCTCGGTCTCCTGCCCGCCTCCGGACGGCCTCTCCAACCGGAAGGCCTGGCCAAACACCGCTTCCGACTCTGACCCGCGTCCCTGACCGGGGGATGCGCCAAAACCCTGCTCACTGCTCTTCTCCAACTGGTGCAATCAGAGCCGACTGGGACCAACCGACCAGAGACGCCCGCTCGGTGAGGACCAGGAAACAGGCGGAGAAAGTAATGCAGGGCGCAAAAGTCAAACCGCAGTATCAGGGACCATACCCTATGCACCTGCCAGGCAGTACCCTGTGACCCTCCTGGCACGACAGAACTCAAGCAGTGTTGTAGGCGCCGACATTTTCCCCTACAGTGTTGTGGGCGCCGGCATTTACCGTACCGAGCGAACATGGTAAAACCCCTTACATGCCTCCGGATATCAACGTGCATCTAACATTCAACAGTATTGTGGGCGCCTACCATCATCATGTACCCGCCGGCGTGGACAACAAGGCTTAGTAGCATACGCACTCTCTCTCTCTCTCACTTGTAAAGCCATCCCCTTCATCTATAAAAGGGGATGCGCTCTCTCCCAACAGATAGGTTGATTCATATTCATTCAGATCGATCAAGTTCACTTAACACATAGCAGAGCTCCCGTCACTCTCGGCCCCTCTGACCAGAGTTCGACCGGACCTCTTGTACCCCCATCTTTCTCCTTCTCGTTTATAACCCTACTGCAAACTTCGAGCACCTGGGCTTAGAAATAAAGTCACCGACCGACTCAAACTGGACGTAGGGCACGTTGCCTAAACTAGTATAAACCCTATGTCATTGAGTGCTAGGCCACCTCCGATCACAACGTACGGCAAAACTACAAATATTTACATGTTGATCATTTTCTGCACCGACAGTTGGCACCGTCCGTGGGGAAGACGTTGTACGTTCAACACTTTTTGGTCATCGGATGGCCCACTTTTCCGCCACCATCGCCATGGCGGGCTCAAGCGATACGACTCGCTTCGGCTCATCGGAGTTTCCCGCACTCCCACCTGTTGGGATGTGGGTTCCACCTGTCTTCGAGCCATCCCAGGCCTTCCTCTTTGGAAGCCTGGACTTCGTCGCCAACCGGCTCGGCGTACTACACCTCCGTGAGGAGGCACTCGTTCCGGCGCTCGTCGGAGGGGCGCCCTCCATCAGCTTCGGGACGCACGACGACTTCAACAACGAGGCACCTGCGCTTCATTCCGAGCAAACTCTCTGCTCAAACCCCGCTGTAAGTAGTGTACATACTGTTATTTACTTTCCATTTACTATCTCCTACCGATTATCCGGGGGACCGTATTGTCCGCACCGCAAACACCGTACGACGGGTTCCCCTACGGCCTCGCGTCCCCCGCGGACGCGTGCACTCGGAGGCTCTGAAGGATGCTGGCGTCGCCGCCTCTCACATCCGAATTCGTAGGAATGGCAAGCTATGCTCCCACCACTTTCCATGAACTTCTGGATGATGAGGTTGAGAGCGACGGCTCCAGCATTGGCGATGTGGCGCCTAGCCACCGTCCGTCCTGGGAGTGCGCTATGGCGGACGCTCTGGGACAGCCGTTGGTGGTTACGGAGTCTGTGCAGACTCACACCCCTCCAAACCCACATGTGGAGGCCCTCGTACTCGCACAAGGGAACACCGAGGAGCTACGACAACAGCGGCAGAACCAGCCGCCGCCTGCGCCGGCGCGCTCGGTGCAGCACGTTGCACCCCATGAGCTTGACCCGGTGGGCGGTGCCCAGGGTCACGCCCGCCAGGTCCAGCGCGACATCATGAATGAGGGAAACGATCCCCCACAGTTCACTTGGGCTAGCCAAAACATCGCCGCTGCGGCAGTGCTTCTGCCGCGGTGTCCCCGAGCCCGTCGACCCCCAGGAGCGGGAGGTCTACCGGAACCTTCGGGCACTGGTAGAAGCCGCCGCCATTCAATAGGCGGAAAGCTCCGCATCGTGACTCCAACACGCGCCCTCTCTCCCCACTAGGGGAGCGGGGACACGCCTAACGGATCGCTCCATCCGCTCACCACTACAGCCGCCGAGCGCAGCACGGGAGGAAGCGGCTGCGCCACGGTCTGACCTGGCGCCCGCTCTACACTGACTGCCACGGTTCGCACCATGACGCTCGCAACGTCATCAGCAACCGGCATCATGCCCGGCATGATGCTGACGTCCACCGGGCGGCGATGCGAGCAGGCGACGTGGGTCCTGGCTGAACCATCGAGGGGAGCGGTGAAACACGCCCCAGGCATGGTCGCCGGCCAGACGACCGAAGTCCCAGCCCTAAGGGCCCGGGACCACGGGCCTTTGGTCGGCATATCCGGAGAGCGCCGTTCCCACAGCGCTTCTGACCACCCACCAATATCGCCAAGTATATCGGGGAAATGAACCCCGTTGTTTGGCTCGAAGATTTCTGTCTCACCTACCGAGCTAGAGGGGTGGATGATGATCTTTTCATCATTTAATATCTCTCCATCTGCGTGGGGGAACATGTTCGGGCGTGGCTTGAATTCCTCCCGCACGACAGCACCCATAACTGGGCGGACCTCAAGAGGGTCTTCGTCGGAAATTTCCAGGGGACGTATGTCCACCCTAGAAACTCCTGGGACCTCAAGAGCTATCAGCAGGAGCCCAGCGAGTACCTGCGGGATTACATCCGTAGGTTCTCCCAATGATGCAACTCCCTCCCTGATGTCATCGACGTGAACGTCATCAACGCATTCCTCTCCGGGACGACCTGTGAGTCCTTGATCCACAAGCTTGGCTGCCTAAAGCCCCATACCACCCGCGACCTGCTTGATGTCACCACTAACCACGCCTCCGGAGAGGAGGCGGTCAGAGCGGTCTTCAAAAGAGGTCGGGACAAAGGCAAGGCCAAACGCGCGGACCAAGACGAGGGCCCCTCCACACAGAGGGGCAAGAAGAACAAAACGGATCGGTGCCGATCGAACAACACTACGTTGGTCGCCGCAGCTGATCACACGGGCAGGCAGCCCCAACAGGGCCTACCTAACCACTTCAACAAGCTCATGGATAGCCCGTGCACCAACCACGCCTATCCCGTCAAACACCTCTATAAGGACTACGAGCTCCTCAAACGTTTCCTTCGACAGGCTGGTGGGCCGAAAGAGGGAGACAGCAAAGAGGCGGCAGCCAAGAAAGAAGGCACGGCGGGCAAGGACGGAGATGGCTTTCCCAACCCTGAGGAGTGCATCATGATCTTCGGTGGATCCGACGCCATCTGAACCAAATGCCAGCACAAGGTGCGCTATAGGGAGGCATGCGTCGCCGAGACGGCCGTCCCCTCCTTCCTCAGCTGGTCGGAATCTCCGATCACCTTTGATCAGAGGGACCATCCCTCCCACGTCATGAGATCGGGACGCTACCCACTCGTCGTTGACCCCATTATCCGCAAGAAGCGCCTCACCAAGGTGCTGATGGACGGAGGCAGCGGCCTCAACATCCTCTACGTCGACACCCTTGACACCATGCGCATCCCCCGGTCGTAACTCCGCCTAGCAAGCTCCCCCTTTCACGGGGTGATCCCGGGAGCGTAGGCATACACACTCGGACAGATCGACCTGCCCATCACATTTGGCAACCGAGCCAACTTCCGCTTGGAGGTCCTCACCATCGAAGTAGTAGACTTCCTAAGGTCCTACCACGCCATCTTGGGGCAATCCCCAACTATACCTACCTCAAGCTAAAGATGCCGGGACCGAACGGCATCATCACCAGGAGCAGCGCCTTCTTGCACGCCTTCACGTGCGACCACGAGCATTTCGAGCTCGCCACCGTGGTTGTCAACTCGTCCGAGCTCCCATGGCTCAGGGAGTCTTCGACCCCAGCAGTCCCAGACTGCAACAAACCAACTTCCTCGATGGCCTTTCGCCTGCTCGAGGAAACCAAGGCAGTAGGGATCGACCCCACTGACCCAACCAAGATGGTGCAGATCGGGACCCAGCTCCTGGCCAAATAGGAAAGCGAGCTCGTCGACTTCCTACACGCCAATCACGATGTCTTCGCATGGAAGCCATCTCAGATGTCGGGCATACCGTGGGACGTCGCCGAGCACGCACTACGCCTCATCCTGGGCTCAAAGCCCGCCTGCGTCGCTTCGACGACGAGAGGCAAAAGAGCCATATGCGAAGAGATCGCCAAACTCTTGGCAGACAGATTCATCAGAGAGGTATTCCACTCCGACTGGCTTGCCAATCCCGTTCTCGTTAAAAAGAAAACCGCAAAATGGAGAATGTGTGTTGATTATACTGGCCTCAACAAAGCGTGTCCAAAAGATCATTTTCCTTTGCCACACATAGACCAGATAGTCGATTCTACCTCGGGTTGCGAGATCCTCTTCTTTCTGGATGCTTACTCGGGCTATAACCAGATCGCGATGAAGGAGTCCGATCAGCTCGCAACCTCGTTTATCAACCCGTATGGTTCGTACTACTATGTAACCATGCCTTTCGGTCTGAAGAACGCTAGCGCCACCTACCAAAGGTGAATGCAGCAATGCTTCACCGACCAAATCGACATGCTCGATCAGCCTGATCAAGCCGAGCGGCCGAAACCAACAATCGCCGTCTATGTTGATGACATAGTGGTCAAAACGGCTAAAGCTTGCGACCTGATCGCAAACTTGGCCGCAACATTCGTGAACCTCCGAAGGTTCAACATCATATTGAATCCCGAGAAATGTGTTTTTGGGGTTCCAAAGGGAAAGCTGCTAGGATACATTATGTCCGAGCGCGACATCGAGGCCAACCCCAAAAAGATCATGGCTATTTCCAACATGGGCCCCATATGCAATGTCAAGGGCATGCAAAGGCTCACCAGCTGTCTGGCCGCCCTGAGCCGGTTCATCTCTCGGCTCGGTGAACGGGGGATGCCACTCTATAAGCTCCTCAAAAAGACGGACGCCTTCGTCTAGACTGAGGAAGCTCAGTAGGCTCTACAGAGCCTCAAAGCATCCCTAACGTCTGCCAAAATCCTCATCGCTCCCGAACGGGGAGAACCCCTCCTCCTCTATGTCGCGGCCAGCAACCATGTGGTAAGCGCCACCCTGGTCGTCGAAAGGGAGGAGCCGGGACACCACCTTAAGGTCCAGCGGCCCGTATACTTCGTCGGGGAGGTACTCACCGACACCAAGGTCTGGTACCCTCAGGTGCAGAAACTCCTATACACCGTGCTGATGGCGACCCGGAATCTCCTGCACTACTTCATCGACCACGAAGCCGCGATCGTCACTTCATACCCGCTCGAAGACATCATCCGCAACCGCGACGCCGCGAGACGGATCTCCAAATGGGCACTCGAACTCATGGGCCATGACATCAGGTATATCCCCCATACCGCCATTAAGTCTCAAGCTCTCGTGGATTTTGTTGCCGAATGGACGGAGGTCCAGCTACCGACCCCAGACGTCACCCATGAGTACTGGACAATGTACTTCAACGGGTCCGTCATGGCACCGGGCTCAGGGGCTAGAGTGGTTCTAATATCCCCAGACAGGAGTAGGCTCTGCTACATCATCCGCCTTCACTTTTTAGCCTCAAACAACGCCGCAGACTATGAGGCCCTCATCAATGGACTCCGTATCGCCATCGAACCTGGTGCTACACGACTCTACGTTCGTGGCGACTTAGAGCTGGTCATCGATCAGGTCATGTAGGAGTCCTCCTGCAAAAGCCCCCTCATGGCAGCATACTGCCAAGAGGTATGGAAGCCCGAGGACAAATTCTAGGGAATTGAGCTGCATCACGTCCCCTGAAAGGACAACGATGCTGCTGATTTCCTCGCAAAATTTGCCGCCAGGCGAGATCCGTCTCCATGAAGGTCCTGGAAGGGATCTTCATCCATGACCTCCATGAGCCGTTCACCCGTGTCCTAGAAGGTCCGATCAAGACACACCCCGACGCCAAGCCAACGTCCGGGGGCTCCAACCCCAAAGCCACGCCGGCGCTCGGGGGCTCCGACCCCGACGCCAAGCCGGTGCTCGGGGGCTCTGACCCCAGTGCCTCTATGACGACGTCACCCGCTAACGTCGTTGTATTGGCACTTGATCAAACGGACTGGCGAGCGCTGCTACTTGCCTACCTCCTTGAGAAGGTTCTTCCACCCGAAAGGATTGAAGCCTGACGGATCGCTCAACGCGCCAAGACCTTCGTCGCGCTCGATGATGAACTCTACAAACGGAGTCCATCGAGGGTACTCATGAAGTGCATCCCCACCAACCAGGGGAATCAGCTTCTTCTTTACGGACATCACGTGACCCCAAGGTTACTGGCCCACCGCACTACAAGATGCAGAAGAGGTCGTCCGAAGGTGTGAGGGATGCCAATTCTATGCTCGGCAAACTCATTTGCCGGCACAGGAGCTTCAAACCATCCCCATCACCTAACCATTCACGGTCTAGGGCCTCGACATGGTAGGACCCCTCAAAAAGGGCCCGGGCAGCTTCACTCACCTACTCGTAGCAGTCAACAAGTTCACCAAGTGGATAGAGGCCAAGCCCATCACCAACATCCACTCGAAAGAGGCGGTCAAATTCTTCCTCGACATCATCTACCGGTTCGACGTTCCTAACTGTATCATCACTGACCACGTGACTAACTTCACCGGAAAGAAGTTCCTAGACTTCAGTGATGGATACGGCATCAGGATCGACTAGGCCTCGGTCAGACACCGACGTACTAACGGTTAGGTCGAGTGTGCCAATGGCATGGTCCTCCAAGGACTTAAGTCACGCATCTTTGACCGACTCAACAAGTACGTCGGGCGATGGGTTGCAGAGGTCCCAGTGATCCTCTAGAGCCTAAGAATGACCCCGAACTGATCCATAGGGTTCACACCCTTCTTCCTGGCCTACGGAGCGGAAGTAGTTTTGCCCTCTGACCTTGACCACGGTGCCCCCAGAGTGAAGGCTTTCGACCGCGACCAAGCCATGGAGGCTCAGCAAGACGCAGTCGACCTGCTCGAGGAGGCCCGTGAGACGACTATCATCCACTCCGCCCGCTACCAACAAACTCTTCGTAGATACCACGAAAGATCAGGGGAAGACCCTCGAAGTCGGTGGTCTCATGCTCCGGAGGACCCAATCAACGAAGAATAAACACAAACTCTCTCCACCATGGGAAGGACCCTATACTGTAACTGAAGTGATCTGACCGGGCACCTACCGACTGGAGGACGACAATGGCAATGTTCTCACCAACACTTCGAACATTGAACATCTACGTCATTTTTCCCCTAAATTTAGTCTTACCGCTTTCTAGTCCACACTTGCTCCTGTAAAGCACCCCAGCCCAAACATTTTTAGCCTAGGTCGCTCAGGGGCTCCATGAGGCTATAATACTAAATATTACCTCTCTTTTTTTACTATCACATGGTAAAACATGTTTACCCAAACAAAAGGGCTTTCCATTCCTTTGATTACCCTACGTAACTTTGTTCTTGCTCCCAACCGAACGCACCCCACCACGACCTACGGTTATGAGCAGCCGAAGCCCCGCGGGCCATGCCCAGGTTCTTAAAAGCTATAGCCTACGGAATGAATGGGCAGGTGCGAAAAAGAAAGAATAAAAACAAGGCTATGCTAGGATAAAAAACAAGGAACGGATAGTGATTCTATCACAAAAATAGAACTGATGTATTCATTGATAAAAAACTGTTCACACGAGGGCTCCCCCAAACTTAACGATTACATTTGATGACTACTTCTACTCCAAATACTACGGCGGCATCAGCTGATACCAAAGGAGAAGCCACGGCACATACCGCCAGCTCCGTCATGAACAACGAGGGCTCTGTCATGAACAAACCGCTAGCTCCGCCACGGCACATACCCCATCACTAGAGTCATCAAGGTAACCTTACGAACCCCCACTATTTCTTCATAATCATTCATACATCCATACACGCATTCATTCCATACGCCCGTGCCCCCGAACGATTTGGGCCCTAAATTGCTCGGGGGTTCAAGAACTAAGGCATTGCACGTGCGGCGAAATGCATCACAATGCTCCGTGTTGTGTCATGAAGCGGCAGTTGCCTCATTCAACAATGCTCTGGATTTCACTCGATCATACCCATTAGCGAGCTCATCGAGCGCGTCACTCGAGTCTGAGCGGTTGAGGCAAGCGACAAAGCTCAGCCCCTCCGGTTGTGAGAAACCGAGGATGGGATAACGCACACTACTCAAACCGACACCTACCAAAGCCCAACGGGGCTCGGGGGCTCAAGACACTCCAAACACCGGGGTCGGTGACCCCAAACTCGCACCATCCTTTGGCTGCACTCCAAACTCCTGGGTCTGCGACCCCAAACTCACCCCATCCATCGACTACGCCTCAACTGCTCTCCAAACTCCTGGGGTCTGCGACCCCAAACTCGCCCCATCCCTCGGCTACACCTCGACTACACTCCAAACGCCTAGGGCTATGACCCCAAACTCGCCCCAACAGGATCCATGACTCGGACTCGCCCGATCCCACGGCGCGCACCGACACCAGGATCCATGAGCACCATCTCGTCCGATCCCTAAACTAAACTGCCTCGGCTACAGGGCGCGCACCGACACCAAGATCCACGACTCCGACTCATCTGATCCCACGGCACGCACTGATGCTAGGATCCATAATCATCGTCTCGTCCGATCCCTAAACTAACTGCTTTGGCTACATGGCGTGCACCGAAGCTGGGATCCGTGAGCACCGTCTCATCCGATCCATAAAACTAATCACCACGGCTGCGCAACGACGCCTCGGTTGACAACTCTGTCTCAACTAAAAAACATGCACACACACTCGCTGACAAAACCTCCCAAACGATTCTGTCCGAATCGCCCGGGGGCTCAGGGGCTACACCCGCGGGTGCGCTCGCGCGCACCTGCTGATGAAACAAAACTTCCCCCGCTGGCAACATGAAACCCCCCTAGACGATTCTGCCCGAATCGCCCGGGGCTCGGGGGCTACACCCGCGGGTGCGCTCGCGCGCACCTGCCGTCAAAGACAAAAATCCCCAAGACAATTCTACCCGAATCGTCTAGGGTCTCAGGGGCTCCTGTTGGGTTCATAAACCTGGGGTACCTAGCGGACCCGCTTCCCAACAAAGGCTCGGCCCAAGCAGACAACGCGCAACTCATGGGTCGGCCCAAGTACATAAACAATAGGTCAGAAGGGCGATCCACTCTCTGACTGGAAGGCTTGGCCGAGGATGAACGACACCCGCTTCCGACTTTGGCCCGCCTCTCTGACCGGAGCACTCGCCTCGGTCTCTAGCCCGCCTCCGGATGGCCTCTTCGATCGGAAGGCCTGGCCAAACACCGCTTCTGACTTTGACACCGCTTCTGACTTTGATCGAAAGGCCTGGCCAAAACCCTGCTCACTGCTCTTCTCCAACTGGTGCAATCAGAGCTGACTGGGACCGACCGACCGGGGACGCCCAGCTCGGTGAGGACCAGGAAACAGACGGAGAAAGTAAGGCAGGGCGCACAAGTCAAACCGTAGTACCAGGGACCATACCCTGTGCACCAGCCAGGCAGTGCCCTACGACCCTCCTAGCATGACAGAACTCAAGCAGTGTTGTAGGCGCCGACATTTTCCCCTACAGTGTTGTGGGCGGCATTAACTCCTATGCCAGACAAATACGGTAAGGCTCCCCCCACATGCCTCTGGGCATCGACAGTGTTGTGGGCGCCGGCATTTACCGTACCGAGCGAACATGGTAAAACCCCTTGCATGCCTCCAGGTATCAACAGTATGGTAGGCGCCGACGTCTGCCATACCCGAAGAAGACAACACAACCTCCCACATGCATCTGACATTCAACAGTATTGTGGGCGCCTACCATCATCCTATACCTGTCGGCATGGGCAACAAGGCTTAGTAGTATACGCACTCTCTCCCTCTCACCTGTAAAGCCATCCTCTTCATCTATAAAAGGGGATGCGCTCTCTCCCAACAGATAGGTTGATTCAGATTCATTCAGATCGGTCGAGTTCACTTAACACATAGCGGAGCTCGCGTCACTCTCAGCCTCTCTAACCAGAGTCCGACCGGACCTCATGTACCCCATCTTCTTCTCATTTGTAACCCCACTGCAAACTTCGAGCACCTGGGCTCAGGAATAAAGTCACCGACCGACTCAAACTAGACGTAGGGCACGTTGCCTAAACCAGTATAAACCCTGTGTCATTGAGTACTAAGCCACCTCCGATCACAACGTATGGCAAAACTACAAATATTTACGAGTTGATCACTTTCTACACTGACACGATCAGGCTCGACTACGCCTACTGTTGTGTTGACAACCAAGGCCCAGGAACCAAATCGTCCCCACAGAGGCCCAATCCACTCTATTGCATCCCGTTATGGAAGAACTGAATGTAATTTTTTAGAATTACACAGTACAACGCAGACGCCCACAACACGCACACACATAGTACTTTTTGCCCCCCAAAAAAACTGAGAGTACTTAAAGAGGAGGAACCTGAGAGGAAAAGGGGACGACAAACCTGTATCAGTTGAATTGGTCAGCGGCTGCCGGAGGCGGCGAGCTTGCTTACGTGACCTTTGTATCGGATTTGTCCAAACTATCCCATACTCTCTCCGTTTCAAATTATGAGTCGTTTTAACTTTTTTGATACACATACATTTTGCTATGCATCTAGATATAACAATAATCTTACTATCACTAATTAGAGGCCCCAACGGAGGCACCACGTTAACTCTCACAAGATGCGCTATGAAAAAAGATAAATCCTAGAAATTCTCACAATAATCAAAAACATCTGGCCTTTAATTTGGTAGACTCTAATCATCATGTCCGATAATAGCCATTGGATCTATTGTAATTTATAAAAAAAAAATTACCAACTTTTGCCATTATGAAAAATACTTAAAGTAACCTCTTAATTTTGCATATAAATTACCCACCTCTACCATTATGAAAAAATAATTCAAAATAACCCCCTAAATTTCTATATAAATTACCCACACTTATCATTATGAAAATAATTCAAAATAACCCCCTATTTGTAGCTATATTACCCATTTTGTCATTAAGAAACATAATTCATAATAACCCCCTCACATTGCATCTAAATTACTCACCTCTCTCAAATCTATATGCAAATACTAATATATGCTATTACAAAAAAAATCAATATTCATAAAGTATGAGACATATATATTTCTAAATTACAAACTTCTAGAACTATGAAATTAGATAATCACAATGCTATGTTTGACATGTATATATGAGACATATATTTCTAAATTACAAACTTCTAAACTATGAAATTAAATAACCATAATGCTATGTTTGACCATGTATACCAAGTAAACATATATATATATGGTAAATATTTATTTTAATAGCTTATAAGTATGGAAAATGTTTAATTAACAAACCACATACCAATAACATAACAGCGGCAATTCCCTTTGAATTATATTAATACTCCCTAATCATGAATTTCATAAGTTGTTTTTAAATAACTTTATACATTTTAACTGAAACATTATGTCATACCAATATTGGTAAGTTAATTTCGAGCACTCTATGACATATAAAATAATATTACACACATATAATTATGTGATGTTAACAATTTAACAAGCTCGGTGCTAGGGTGCAAAATGAGTTTCAACTTAATTAACATGCAGAAAACAATATTACTAAGACCTAAACTATTTTTAATAAAAATGAATTTTGAATAAAAAACACTAGAGTTTATATTTAACATGTGGAAAAAGTTGTACAACTTGGTTAAAAGTCGAAAGCTAAACAATAATCCGAGAAAGGGATGCAATAAGAGTTTATATATCTTCTGATTAGTATGTCATGCTAAAAAGATAAATACTAGAAATACTAACTAGAGGTTCTTAATGGAGCCTCCACTTTAATCCTCACGAGCATAATAGGAAAATAAAAGATAGATCCTATAAATTTCTCACAAAAATCTAAAACATTTAACCATCAATTCGGTATAACCTAATCACCATTGATAATAATAGCTATTGGATCTATTATATTTTCTAAATAATTACCATCCTCTGCTATTACATAAAACAACACAAAATAACTCATGACTCTATATTTAAACTACCAACATATGCCATTAAGAAACATGATCTAAAGTAGACCTAAATTTGCATCTAATTACCCACGTACTCCTATTACAATAAATAATTATGTAACCCAATTCTTATCTCATTACTAAGAGAATCAAATATCCTCTAAAATCTGGATCTAAAAGATAATCAATATCTTCTATTAAAAATTGTTTAAATAACCATAGAGCATGTAGATGTTTGTACATTACCCATTTCTATCACTATTAATATATTAAGATTTGATTAATTTAAGCATACACATTGCGTCAGCATGCATGAGTGATAAATATATATATGTTATGTTTCATCAACAAAATACTTCCTTAACAACTCATATACTAATGATGCTAACAATTTTTTTAAAACCATATTATTAACCATGACATAATTTATATGGGTTATTATTTTATCTATATTTATATGTTTTAACTAAATGTTTGACACATCTATATTGATAGGATAACCATAATTGCACGTATAATTCCTTGATAGGAAAATTCAATCATCTTAAGAATGGTTCTGATGGCTATATTTTTTGGCCCTTTAACATTACTCTAGAGTAATTTGATCATTATAAGGCTTAATAAGATTTAAAATTCTCTCGAGGTTAGGTTAGCACTGCTACCCGCCAACAGAGATCTCATTTCAAGCTCTATCACTTAACTTAGGTGACATGGTGCAAGTTTCAAATGATTGCATATACTACTGTAGTATTTAGGAATGTACTATAGGACCTAAAATCCTTATTTTAAAACAGTCCAAAATGAGAGTTAGTAAAAGATACAATAAGCACAAGAGTTTTAACTTGAGAAAAAAATCTATAGCAGTCAATAAAAATAAAGTTAAAAATCAAAATTTAGATTCATGACTTAATATATGTGATGCAACAAGGGTCACCAAAGTTAATGGCAAGGTTTCAAACTAATTGCATATTAAAATATATACAAGGTGTCATACAGAGTAAAAATATGAATATGTATGAAAAATATACAAGTCAATCCCTTGCAAAGAATGTAATTATAAATTTATGATCATTAGATACAGACCATAAAGTATCTATTATGTCTATTTTGTAGAAAAAAAATAAAGAAAAACATATAATTTAATATAAGTATTATTTTATTAAATACATCTTTTAAAATTCTAGCCTGTGCGAGAGTACGGGTTGATAGACTAGTATATATAAATACATAACAAAATAAATGAACCGAAAAAGTCAAAGCAACTTATAATTTAAAACGGATGGAGCATCTAGTAGCACTGGTACAGCCGTGTGCTTAAATCCTATAGGGATAGAAACATTGTGTCTATCTGGCTTAAAAGGATGAAACATAGATATACTATTGCGGGTGGAGCTTCTTGGCTAAGTGAAAACCAACTCACTGAAAGTTGATGTGAGTTTGAGCTCAGGAAAAACAAGAATACTTTAGAGAATGAGTTATAAGGAATCTGTCGCGGGAAGGAGGACGTTAAAATCGTTAGTTAAAGTCCAAGTCGTAGCGGCATCACCACGACCAGGTAGACGGGTCACTTATGCTCCATTTAGGAGTAATAAGAGCATCTCCAATAGCCTTTCTAAATTATCATTTAGAGAGTTATTTGCATAAAAATCGTTATTTATATCTTTACATTCTCCAACAGATTTCCTATATGAGATGCACACTCTAGAGAGTCAATCTCGTATTCTATTTTTTGGCTAGCGAAAAATCCAGAATAGAAGATGGCTATATTTGGATAACCATTTAGAGAAGCTATTGGAGGATAGTTTTTCACCAAAATCTCTATTCCTAGCATTTAGGAAGGAACATAGAGTCTCTTGGAGTTGCTCTAATACTGATATAATACAATGGGGTAGATATATGTAGAGAATAGGAGTCGATGGTCTAATTTTGTAAGAAGAGAAACAAACAATTCAATGATTTAAATTATATTGTAAGACTAGTTTGTTATGGTTAGAGTGGAGGTAACAGGATCCACCCAAATAAGAAAGAGTGGGAGTGTATTGAATCAAGAGTATATAGTGATAAGCGTCTTATTTATTACCAAAATGCTCCCTTTAGGATGCCCGGCCGTCCGGACGACGGCTTCCTAGGCCTATGCAACGGACCGGTCCAACAGGCCCGCGCTTCTCTATTAAAAAATAGCTACCGGAGGCCGATTCCCCAATCCTCGTCGCTCGCCCGTCGAGGCATTCTTCACTGCCGCACTACGCCATCGACCGCCACGATAGATTCCACTGCGTCGCCCGCCGCTAGCCTTCTCCAGCGCGGGGCCACTCACCGCGACGTTCTCCAGCGCAGGGGCGCCTCACCGTGGACACGGCACCAGCCTACCACGACCTTCTCCAGCTACGGTAGGTGCCTCGTCATGGGAGGCCGCACCCACCTGACCACGACCACTGCCTCCACCGCGGGGCCTCTCGCCGAAGGCGCCACCACTCACCGTCGAGCCTGCACCACCGAGGATTCCGGCATGGTCCGCGATGACCGTTGCGACGAGCCCCGGCGCCATCCTTCCTCTCTCCACCGCGGCGAGCCGCCCGCTTGCCGCCATCCTCGCTCTCCACTGCACTCGAGCGTCGCTTGCTGGCTACAGTAGTTCCCCACAAGGTACGCCATGGTCGTCGGCGATGCCGTGTTTCAGGTGTTTCAGATGTATGTGTTCAAGTGTTTCATCTGGATGTTGCGTATGTTGCAATGGCTATATACACATGTTGCAAGCATGTGTTTCAGATGTTTCAAATGTATGTTTCAAGTGTTTCATCTGGATGTTGCATAACATGCATGTTACAAGCGTACGTTTCAAGTGTTTTATGTGTTTCATACGTTTGTTGCAAGTGTTTCATCTGGATGTTGCAAAAGTAGATCTAGATATTGCATATATTTTTGCAATGGCTTTCAAGTGTTTTCAGGTGTTTCAAACGTATTTTGCAAGTGTTTCAGTTGATTCAGACGTATGTTGCAAGTGTTTTCATCTGGATGTTGCAAAAGTAGATTGGAATGTTGCACATGTTGCAATGGGACCACCTTCTGCAGATGCCTGCAGCTTCTACTAGGGCGCAGCCGTGGCTCACTGTGCGGAGCCCAAGGCCAGTAGACGCCTCCGCAGCGCGCATCCGCGGGCACGGCAGCTAAATGGGACCCACATGGGTTCCCCGTGTGTGGGCGCGACAGTCATCGAGTGAAATAGAGCGAGCGTGATGGTAGGGGCGGGAAGTAGCATGGGGTCCACGTTGTGGGGCGCGCGAAAACTAGCGAGCGCAGTTACGTGCGCGGCAGCGTCCGGACGCTAGCGCTCCAGATGGACATCCGGGCGCTAGAAAGTCTTTATTTATTATGGTCATTATGTTCTATCTCTGCTTAGGAAAGGTTAAAGCAGATACAATTGATATTGTCTTGCTACTGTTATGGGTTGTGGGTGCTGAAGCGTCCACATAAAAAAAGGAAACACAATACGAAAATCAAAATTTTTACCATGTTTTCAATACAAATTCAAGTACCTACATAGCAAGCGCACCCCCTTAGATTTGCTCTATTAGCCTCACCACTGCGAAGAAGTATACTCGTGCTACACTAATATTCTACAATAGTAGCTAGGTGCTGAAGAATCTATTATACTAGAACTTTTATACTAAATCTAAAAGAGGACCTTCATTCTTTGCATCTATTATACTAGAACTTTTATACTAAATGTAAATGAGAACCTTCATTCTTTGCAGTCATTTTATAAATACAAAATATATCCATGTGGCCTTTGTCCATAGTAATCATGGGCATATTTTACAGTAAATTTGTAAAACCGAAAACACATGTTGCTGAGGAAGAGAAACATATTATCATCTCATCGGCAAACACTAAGAACAAACTAAAATACCACTAGCTACACTAAATACTGTATATATTTAATCTAATAATCTAATCTAAGAGGGGACTACTAGCTAGCTAGCTAGGGAACAAACCAGCTAGGCTTAGTTGAGCGCTGATGAATATCCTCCGGTGGCATGTAGACGCACTCCAATTTGTTATCCTGCATGCTGTAGCAGTAGGCCACAGGAAGAAGCCAGCGCTCCTCGTTAACATAGCCTGCTGTAGCAACGTCATGAACATAGTAGATCCGAGTACCGCCGCCGTTGACGCCATTATTTTCCCTAAAGGTGGTGTGATATCCATCCAGGAACAGTTCGTAGTCGCCAGCGTCTCTCACCTTGAGCCAAGCGAGCCCGTCAGGCGTCGAGCCTAACTCGAAGACGTCGAAGGCCACCGGCCGTGAAGACTTGACGCTAGTCCTGACCAAAACCAGCTTGCTCGGCAACGCAACGAGGTGGACGAAATTGAACTCTTCCTTCTGGGTACAGATGCCGTACATCTTGTTGGCAAGGTTGGGCGTCGCTGGTGGAGGCTGCACGATGCAGAGGGCGTGGAGCGTCGTGGCGTCGAACACCGTCATCTGGCCGTCGAAGCCGAACATCTTGCCGTCGTGGTAGGCTAAGTCGAAGTAGCCGAGGTTTACTGGGACGGGCGTGTTCACCAAGGTCCAAGCCGCGTCTCCGGGGCGGCAGCATAACATACCCGCTCCCGGTGGCACCAGCATCATGTGGGACATCATGATCGTCATGCTCGCCGCAGCCGCCGCTGTCGTCGGAGGAGCGCCGGGCGGGACATGGACGGCGAAGCGGAAGAAATCCGTGAATTGAGGTAGTTTCTGCACAACATCCAGGTGCGTACCGCCGTGTGGAAGTCGGGGCGGTGCAGGTATGTCAGGTGCGTGACAACGTCGCTGCCGGCGTGGCGGACGGCGTTGAGCCTGGGCAGGGCAGCCGTCGCGCCCGTGGCCAGGGTGTGAGAGGCGGCAGGACGCGTCGCGGGCGTCGACGACTATGGACCAGCCGCGCGACAAGGGGAAGACGAGCGCGTCCTCTGACGGCCCCGCACGGGGAAGCAGCAGGCGCGGCGCTGGCCCTACCGCAGCGCGCCATGCCCGGCAGACGGAGCGGAACGCGGCCAGGCCGGTGACGGCGTCGCGGGTCCTCCTCCCGATGTTCTCCAGGAGATCGGTGGGGAGGTCGGACCAGTCGGGTCGTTTTTCCTCGTCAGCCATTGTAGATCGATCGTGTTGTAGATGGATATATGATGGAGGTCAAGCACATGCGGCTTCGGGTCCTGGATCCCTTCTTTTATATACTCCCTCCGCCCGTTTTGCTTCGGGTCCTGGATCCCTTCTTTTGATCTACGCCGCTCTGTTTTCTCTGGTGCCGTTTCGTACCAGGCCCGGATTAGTTTCCCAAGCAATCCTACAACTAGAATAGTTGCGAGTCTGCTACGGATAAGCATTTTAACCACCTACTATACCTGAAACTGTAACTCTTATCTGCACTCACGAAGCATAGGAAATGGTTACAACAATCAGTGTTGAACGAAATACAACAAGTACTACTGGCGAATTTAAGAACGGAAACCACCTGGTATCCCATCACCCATCTCCAGGGAGTGATGCCAGTGTTAGTCTGATGGTCTGGCCTTTGTTGAATACTTGAATGAAACGAAGTTCCTGATGTTTCTGGGGCAGAAATATTCTGCAAAAGAGAGGAACGCGAGGACATCTGGCACTACCTTGCTCCAGGGACCTCCATTGGATCAGTTCTTCCCAGAAAGCCCTGCAGAAAGGGTGCACATGGTAAGTTATGCGATTGATTAAGAAGATCTAACAAGCATAAAATGTTTCCTAGTCAGAGAAAAACAACAGACCTGGCATTTATGAAGTCTACTTTGCCAGGCACAGGCAGATTCCTAATCTCTCATCAGAAGGTTTTGATTCTCGTTTAGCAGCCTCAGAAGTAGAGATGCAATCATCAGCATCACCACACTTATCCAATGTTGCCACGCACGACAATACTCGAACACTGTTGAAGTGCAAGATGCATGGATAAGCATATCCATGAGAAAGAAATGCCATACTTCAAAATAACATTGCAGTTCTCCACAAACACTGTTGCTTATCGGTGATTTTCACCAAATGCTTCCCCTGGCAGGCTCTTCATATTCAATTGCCCATTTTGTATGTAACGCTCCTACAGAATTCAGAATTGTATGATCAGAAAGTAAACAACTGTAGCAATCAAGGTGCTCCCATCAACCCATCTAAAATCTGCATGACTACATACCAGCTAGCTGCAATCTTTTAGATAAACCACCATAGCCAGCAAAAATATCAAGGGTTGCAAGAGGGTTGTCTGATGGTATATCCTTCTTTTTATCTGAAGCAGCTAGCTCATCATCACAAATTTGCTTTCCTTTTATTCTTCTTGGAAGCAAAAGTTACCTTCCTTATCAGTGACATGGGTTTAGCACTGGATGGAAGCTGGCTCAAGATCATTCAGAGATAAGATCAGTAAATCATCTAAAGAAATGAAAGCTGACGCGGCCCAACAAGACAAACTATGCTGCACCATTGACAGAAGCCAAACCTAGACTTAAGCCACTGAATTCTTCTTCCCTGTTCTTCTCTTCAGTAACTTCTTCACTGCTCTCTTGCTCATGACAAAGATTTATCCTCAGCTCAGGCTAACCTCTGATATTTGACGTATAGGTTTTAGTTGATGGCATGTAATCAGGCCTGTAAACCCCTCTTACACTGACTTTTGTCAATTCTGGATGCGCTTTGTTAGATCCATCAGGAGCTCGGATACTCGATACATGGCATACAGCATAAGGCTTTAGGCCCACGTTTCTACCAAACCATGTAGATGAGTACATCCCATGGCCCCCCTTTTGGGAGAAAAATTTCGGCCTAATATATACAGAAAGTCATGAACATTGTATCTGATATTCTTTAAGACAAAATTGGTCCCTGAATTCATCACCAGGTGGCATAAACTAGAGAACTGGACACTGACGGTGACGAATTCTTTGATGTCACCTATAATCGAATTCTAGACGTCGTTAGTCAAGAAAACCTCAGTTTTCATTAGCAGCACTGCCGAGAACAATCTGAAAAAACTTTTTTGCAGAATTCTTCCATGAAATTTTCTGTACATGTTTCTGAACAAAACACATTATGGCTTCTCCTTGAACCATCTTCCAATGTGCCTAATTGATCAACGCCAATACTACTAGACCGCGCTGATGGTCAGGTCCTCGCAGCATGTTCTTCATCTTGCTCTTCATCAATTTCCTTTTGCACATCGGACAGGAGCAGCATCCAGCAGGCAGGCTAAGGCTACTATATAAACAGCCAGCAGACAGGCTAAGGCGTCACCCGACATCACGCTGGTGCCCAACGCGTCAGGCTCCGCTCCCGCCGTGGCGACGAGCGCCGACACCGCGCCGGAGCCGAACGCGTCCACCTCTTCCGCGCCCGACGTGACGAAGATCGCCGACCTCGCGCCGGAGCCGGACGCGTTCACCTCCACCATCACTTCTGCGCCCGGCATGGAAACGATCGTCGACGCCGCGGACGCCGCGCCGGAGCCGGACGCGTCCGCCTCCACCCTCTCTTCCGCGCACGGCGTGAAGATGATCGCGGACCCCGCCTCCACCCCCTCTTCCGCGCCCTGCGTGACTGCGATCGTCGACCCTTCCGCCACGATTTCTGCACCCGGCGCAGCACCGACTATCCCCGGCCTTCGAGACAACCGGGTTGCTGAACATTGGGGCGTACCGCCACGGTCCGTGGAGCGTTGTCCCGGGCAGCAAGCGTTCGGCGGCAACGGCATGTCTGCCGTCGAAGCCCTCTATCCGGACCCGTTGTGGGCGTAGCGAGAGGAGGTCCCGCCGCGATCGTTCGGCGTCCCGCTGTGTTGGGAGTGCCGCCTCCGACCCGCACGGGTCGAGGCTAGACCTTGCGGCCATTTGGCCATCTGCGTCCGGTGCTACTGCTACGCCAACAGCAACAGGTTCGTCTGCCCCTTCTGTGGCTTGCCTATTACCTGGCTACTGTAGCGTTCAGATACGGATCGATTCTTGCTGGTAGCATATTGCGAATTGCAAATGCTGTTGCTCTGTGAAACCTATCGATTAGTATAGTTCTAGTTCTGGGCAAAGTTCTTGGCAACATTTGGATAATCTTGGTTCAAAGTTCTTGGCAACATTTGGATAATCTTGGTTCAAAGTTCTTGGTAACATTTGGATAATCTTGGTTCAAAGCCACGTGGGCTGGGATGTTGATCTTTGAAACATCCATAGTAACATTTGGACAATCTTGGTTCAAAGCCACATTGGGTATAACATTTGGTTCAAAGCTTCTTTTCATAAATACTATCTCTTGTTCGAGCGCTGTGATGTGAGTATGTAACAGCTCAGCCTGGCGTCGGCATCACGCTGGTGCCCAACGCGTCAGGCTCCGCGCCCGCCGTGGCGACGAGCGCCGACACCGTGCCGGAGCCGGACGCGTCCACCTCTTCCGCGCCCGGCGTGACGACGATCGCCGAGGAGGAGTGGCCTCGGCTCGGCACCGCTCCGCCCACCAACCCCGCCCGCGCGCATCGGAGGGGAGGTCTTAGTCGGAACTCCGCGGGTGTCTCCCAGCCCCGGAACTCGGGCGTGTCCCAGCACGTCTCGCCGTCGCTGCAGTCGGGGTGGGAGAGCGCAGCGCACCCGACGTCCACGTTCGCCTCGGTGACCGAGGGCTCGTCGTCGTCTGCGTCGGCATCGTCCGAGCCCTTTGCCTCGTCGAGCACCGTGGCTTCAACCCCTACGGACACCAGGGCCGCCTCCGCCGCCTCGTCGAGCACCACGCCGTCACCCGGCATCACGCTGGTGCCCAACGCGTCAGGCTCCGCGCCCGCCGTGGCGACGAGCGCCGACACCGCGCCGGAGCCGAACGCGTCCACCTCTTCCGCGCCCGACGTGACGAAGATCGCCGACCTCGCACCGGAGCCGGACGCGTTCACCGCCCCCACCTCTTTCGTGCCCGGCGTGAAGACGAGCGCCGGTCTGGAGCCGAACGCGACGACCTCCACCACCCCTTCTGCGCCCGGCGTGGAAACGATCGTCGACGCCGCGGACGCCGCGCCGGAGCCGGACGCGTCCGCCTCCACCCTCTCTTCCGCGCCCGGCGTGAAGATGATCGCGGACCCCGCCTCCACCCCCTTCCGCCTCCGCCACGGCGTGACTACGATCGTCGACCCTTCTTCCACGACTTCTGCACCCGGCGCAGCACAGACTATCCCCGGCCTTCGAGACAACCGGGTTGCTGAACATTGGGGCGTACCGCCACGGTCCGTGGAGCGTTGTCCCGGGCAGCAAGCGTTCGGCGGCAACGGCATGTCTGCCGTCGAAGCCCTCTATCCGAACCCGTTGTGGGCGCGGCGAGAGGAGGAGGAGGTCCTGCCGCGCGTCCCGTTGTGTTGGGAGTGCCGCCTCCGACCCGCACTGCTCGAGGCTAGACCTTGCGGCCATTTGGTCATCTGCGACTGGTGCTACGCCCAGAGGTACTTCTGCCCCTGCTGTGGCTCGCGTGTTACCAGGCTACATCTACCACTGTAGCGTTCAGATACGTATCGATTCTTGCTGGTAGCATACTGCGAATTGCAAATGCTGTTGCTCCCTGAAACCTATCGATTAGTACAGTTCTAGTTCTGGGTAACATTTGGATAATCTTGGTTCAATGTTCTTGGTAACATTTGGATCATCTTGGTTCAAAGCCACTGGATCTTTTGAAACATCCATGGTAACATTTGGATATTCGTGGTTCAAAACCACGTTGGGTATAACATTTGGTTCAAAGCTTCTTTTCATCGATTGCATCTCTGGTTCAAAGCTTCTTTTCATAAATGCATCTCTTGTTCGAGTGCTGTGCTATGAGTCTGGTACTCTGGTTCAAAGCTTGTTTTCATCAATGCATCTCTTGTTCGTGCGCTGTGCTGTGAGTCTGTAAACTCAGCCCGGACAGCCCGGCAGGCGGCAGCTTATTTCACAATTCAGATGCCGTCCATATGTGTTTCACAATTCCGATGCGGTCCATGAGCGAGCTTGTGCAGATGAGACAGGGATTTTTGCATTGACAGGTCATTTGAGCGAGCTTGTGCAGGAATTTTGACATTGGCAGCACAAAAGAACTCGCGTTCCAGTAGCATGAACGTGGAACGCGTGATACAGTTTCAAAAGAGAAGTGATGTTGTGATGTTGATCTTTGAAACATCCATGGTAACATTTGGATATTCTTGGTTGGTTCAAGCCACATTGTGTATAACATTTGGTTCAAAGCTTCTTTTCATCGATTGCATCTCTGGTTCAAAGCTTGTTTTCATCAATGCATCTCTTGTTCGAGCGCTGTGCTGTGAGTGTGTAAACTCAGCCCGGCAGCATGTTTATAATTCAGAAGTCTTGCGAAGTGGCCTGAACATGTCTTCGCTAGCCTTTTTTTCTCATTTATTTCGAAGAATTCGCTAGACTGCAATGCAAAAGAGCCATGAAGAAATTTCTTCCTCTGCTGTAAATTCCTAAATGGTCTCTGCTGTTCTTGCTGAATTCCTCCTAGCTATCCACTTCCTCCATGAATTCTTACTGACCTCGTGACAATCTCCCTGATGGCAAATACTGCTCGGCTGTGAAGAGCACTGCCGCAGCAGTTGGGGGTCCGGTCTCTCAGCGCCATTGCATTGCAACTCCACTCTCCTGGTTTTCCAAGTAAAACAGCAAGCTGGTTGACGCTTGTCGGGAGAAACACACAGATTTTCGAGCGTCAACAAATCTCCGAGGATGTTAATTAAGTGCAAAAATTAAGAAAGAGGCATCAAAGTCCATGCAAAGAACCGGCATTTTAATTTGGTTCTGCTTTGGCCTTCCAGCCAGGGCGAATCTTCAGTTTGTTATCACCATCTGATGTCCATCTCCAAGAAATCTTTTGAGCACGCATCTCCAAGAAATCTCATCATCATTTTCAATGATCGCCTCGCTTGGGCTTGTATGGCTTATAAATCGTACTTTTTCAGCCAACGAACAATCCGAGTGCTCGGCTGACATTAATTTTTCACTGCAGCAGCTAGTTTTTTAAGAGAGCAAAATACTGCTCCGGCTGAAAAAAAAAAGCTGGCCAGCCAGCCAAACAAGCTGAATATCTTTTTCTCACACCAAATCAGCCATCAGTACTTTCAGCCATGGCTTATTAGCCAAACAAGCCCAAACGAACAGGGCAGATGTCGTTTAATGACAAAGGCAAAACTCATGAACTAAACCGCGGCACGTAAATCCCCATCCCATTTCCCCAGACCTCGTGACGTCATCATCCAGCGGCGCGACAACGCCAGCAACCTGCTGCGGCGGCACAACCGGCGGCGCACACCGATCGAGGTGTGCGCGTGACAGCGCTGGCTAGCTAGCACAGCAGCAGCGGAGTGCGAGCACCGACCTCGTCCAAGCCGGCACCGGAGCGCGAGCGCCTTTGCCAGGAGCTGAGCCCACCCTCGCCGCCAGCGTAAACCGTTGGGCCCAGGTCGCCTCCGTGTCCCAGCCGAGCTCCTCCGCCCGCATGCACAGCCGACTCCAGCCAAGGTTCGATATCTTGTGCTTCAACCGCTCCTCCTCGTTGGCGCCGCTGCCAGCAGAGCAGGCTGGCTTGGAGTCCGTACGGGATTCCCGTTCGCACCTGCATGCTCCTCTCCTGGTGACGATGCGTGGTGTGTCCAGCAACCAACATTTGGATTTTCGAGAGCACGTCCGCGTGGCTCTGATCCCAGCGCTTGCATTGGCTCCTACGATCTCGGCTCCCAGATAGTCTCGGCTCCTACATTGCACGAATCTACTAGTACAACACCGATCCGTGTCACCTGTCACGGTACCAAACGTCTACGCTCGGTTCTTCACCGCTACTTCAATACTACTTTTCAGTGAACAAATAATTTTTTTATAATAAATCAGCATCAGCAAAATTTCAGCGAAACAGCGCGACATCGGCGGTCTTCAGTATACTATACCAGAGCGAAAGCCAGCACAGGAGGCAAACCATCTGTGGGGTTCATAAACCCGGGGTCCCTCGTGGACCCGCTTCCCAATAAAGGCTCGGCCTAAGCAGACAACGCGCAACTTATGGGCCGGCCCAAGTACCTAAACAACAGGCCAGAAGGGCGATCCAATTTCCGACCGAAAGGCCTGGCCGAGAAAGAACGGCACCCGCTTTCGACTTCGGCCCGCCTCTCTAACCAGAGCACTCGCCTCGGTCTCCTGCCCGCCTTCGGACGGCCTCTCCGACCGGAAGGCCTGGCCAAACACCGCTTCCGACTTCGACCCGCGTCCCCGACCGGGAGATGCGCCAAAACCCTGCTCACTACTCTTCTCCAACTGGTGCAATCAGAGCCGACTGGGACCAATCGACCAGAGACGCCCGCTCGGTGAGGACCAGGAAACAGACGGAGAAAGTAAGGCAGGGCGCACAAGTCAAACCGTAGTACCAGGGACCATACCCTATGCACCTACCAGGCAGTACCCTGCGACCCTCCTGGCACGACAGAACTCAAGCAGTGTTGTAGGTGCCGACATTTTCCCCTATAGTGTTGTGGGCGCCGGCATTTACCGTATCGAGCGATCATGGTAAAACCCCTTACATGCCTCCGGATATCAACGTGCATTTGACATTCAACAGTATTGTGGGCGCCTACCATCATCCTATACCCGTCGGCGTGGACAACAAGGCTTAGTAGCATACGCACTCCCTCTCTCTCTCTCACCTGTATAGCCATCCCCTTCATCTATAAAAGGGGATGTGCTCTCTCCCAACAGATAGGTTGATTCAGATTCATTCAGATCGGTCAAGTTCACTTAACACATAGCGGAGCTCCCGTCACTCTTGGCCCCTCTGACCAGAGTCCGATCGGACCTCTTGTACTCCCCATCTTTCTCCTTCTCGTTTGTAACCCCACTGCAAACTTCGAGCACCTGGGCTCAGGAATAAAGTCACCGACCGACTCAAACTGGACGTAGGACACGTTGCCTGAACCAGTATAAACCCTGTGTCATTGAGTGCTAGGCCACCTTCGATCACAACGTACGGCAAAACTACAAATATTTACGTGTTGGTCACTTTCTGCACCGACAGTTGGCGCCGTCCGTGGGGAAGACGTTGTACGTTCAACACTTTTTGGTCATCGGATGGCCCACTTTTCCGCCACCATCGCCATGGCGAGGTCAAGCGATACGACTCGCTTTGGCTCATCGAAGTTTCCCGCACTCCCACCTGTTGGTATGTGGGTTCCACCTGTCTTCGAGCCATCATAGGCCTTCCTCTTTGGAAGCCTGGACTTCGCCGCCGACCGGCTCGGCGTACTACACCTCTGCGAGGAGGCACTCATTCCGGCGCTCATCGGAGGGGCGCCCTCCATCAGCTCTGGGACGCACGACGACTTCAACAATGAGGCACCTGCGCTTCATTCCGAGCAAACTATCTGCTCAAACCCCGCTGTAAGTAGTGTACATACTGTTATTTACTTTCCATTTACTATCTCCCGCCGATTATCTGGGGGACCGTATTGTCCGCACCGCAAACACCGTACGACCGGTTCCCCTATGGCCTCGCGTCCCCTGTGGACGCGTGCGCTCGGGGGCTCTGAAGGACGCTGGCGTCGCCCCCTCTCATATCCGAATTCGTAGGAATGGCGAGCTATGCTCCCACAACTTTCCATGAACTCCTGGATGATGAGGTTGAGAGCGACGGCTCCAGCATCGGTGACGTGGCGCCTAGCCACCGTCTGTCCCGGGAGTGCGCTATGGTGGACGCTTTGGGACAGCCGCCGGTGGTTGCGGAGTCTGTGCAGACTCACAACCCTATGGACCCGCGTGTGGGGGCCCTCGCACTCGCACAAGGGAACGCCGAGGAGCTACGACAACGGCGGCAGA
Organism: Miscanthus lutarioriparius; assembly: GCA_904845875.1. Classification (NCBI taxonomy): domain Eukaryota; kingdom Viridiplantae; phylum Streptophyta; class Magnoliopsida; order Poales; family Poaceae; genus Miscanthus; species Miscanthus lutarioriparius. Next base: position 134,443,693 of record CAJGYO010000002.1, read on the forward strand.
ACCAGCCGCCGCCTGCGTCGGCGCGCTCAGTGCAGCACGTTGCGCCCCATGAGCTTGACCCGGCGGGCGGTGCCCGGGGTCACACCCGCCAGGTCCAGCGTGACATCATGAATGAGGGAAACGATCCCCCACAATTCGCTCGGGCTAGCCAAAATATCGCCACTGCTGCAGTGCTTCTGCGCGGTGTCCCCGAGCCCATCGACCCCCAGGAGCGGACGGTCTACCGGAACCTTCGGGCATTGGTAGAAGCCGCCGCCATTCAATAGGCGGAAAGCTCCGCATCGTGACTCCAACACGCGCCCTCTCTCCCCACTGGGGGAGCAGGGACGCGCTAGACAGATCGCTCCATCCGCTCACTGCTACAGTCGCCGAGCGTAGCACGGGAGGCAGCGGCTGCGCCACAGTCCGACCTGGCGCCCGCTCTACACTGACCGCCATGGTCCACACCATGACGCTCGTAGCGTCATCAGCAACCGGCATCATGCCCGGCATGATGATGACGTCCACCAGGCGGCGATGCGAGCAGGCGACGTGGGTCCTGGCTGAACCATCGACGGGAGCGGTGAAACACGCCCCAAGCATGGTCGCCGGCCAGACGACCAAAGTCCCAGCCCTAAGGGCCCGGGACCACGGGCCTTTGGCCGGCGTATCCGGAGAGCGCCGTTCCCACAGCGCTTTCGACCACCCACCAACATCGCCAAGTATATCGGGGAAACGAACCCCGGTATTTGGCTCGAAGATTTCCGGCTCGCCTGTCAAGCCAGAGGGGTGGATGATGATCTTTTCATCATTTAATATCTCCCCATCTGCAAGCTCCTCAAAAAGACGGACGCCTTCGTCTGGACTGAGGAAGCTCAGCACGCTCTAGAGAGCCTCAAAGCGTCCCTAACGTATGCCAAAATCCTCATCGCTCCCGAACGGGGAGAACCCCTCCTCCTCTACGTCGCGGCCAGCAACCATGTGGTAAGCGCCACCCTGGTCGTCGAAAGGGAGGAGCTGGGACACCTCCTTAAGGTCCAGCGGCCCGTATACTTCGTCGGGGAGGTACTCACCGACCCCAAGGTCCGGTACCCTCAGGTGCAGAAACTCCTATACGTCGTGCTGATGGCGACGCTGAAGCTCCTGCACTACTTCATCGACCACGAAGTCACGGTCGTCACTTCATACCCGCTCGGAGACATCATCCGCAACCGCGACGCCGCGAGACGGATCTCCAAATGGGCACTCAAACTCATGGGCCATGACATCAGGTATATCCCCCATACCGCCATTAAGTCTCAAGCTCTCGTGGATTTTGTTGCCGAATGGACGAGGGTCCAGCTACCGACCCCAGACGTCACCCACGAGTACTGGACAATGTACTTCGATGGGTCCGTCATGGCACCAGGCTCGGGGGCTAGAGTGGTTCTAATATCCCCAGATGGGAGTAGGCTCCGCTACGCCATCCGCCTCCACTTTTTAGCCTCAAACAACACCGTGGACTACGAGGCCCTCATCAGTGGACTCCGCATCGCCATCGAACCTAGTGCTACACGACTCTACGTTCGCGACGACTTAGAGCTGGTCGTCGATCAGGTCATGAAGGTGTCCTCCTGCAAAAGCCCCCTCATGGCAGCATATTGCCAAGAGGTATGCAAGCCCGAGGACAAATTCTAGGGAATCGAGCTGCATCACGTCCCCCGAAAGGACAACGATGCCGCCGATTTCCTCGCAAAATTTGCCGTCGGGCGAGATCCGTCTCCATGAAGGTCCTGGAAGGGATCTTCATCAATGACCTCCACGAGCCGTTCACCCGCGTCCTGAAAGGTCCGATCCAGACACACCCCGACGCCAAGCCGGCGTCTGGGGGTTCCAACCACAAAGCCACGCCGACGCTCGGGGGCTCTGACCCCGATGCCAAGCCGGCGCTTGGGGGCTCTGACCCCAGTGCCTCTATGACGACGTCACCCACTGACGTCGCCGTATTGGCACTCAATTAAACCAACTGGCGAGCGCCGCTACTTGCCTACCTCCTCGAGAAGGTTCTTCCGCCCGAAAGGACTGAAGCCCGACGGATCACTCAACGCGCCAAGACCTTCGTCACGCTCGCTGATGAACTCTACAAATGGAGTCCATCGAGGGTACTCATGAAGTGCATCGCCCCCAACCAGGGGAAGCATCTTCTCCTTATGGTCCATGCCGAGATCTGCGGACATCACGTGGCCCCAAGGTCGCTTGTCGGAAAACCTTTCGCCAAGATTTTTACTGGACCACCACACTACAAGATGCAGAAGAGGTCGTCCGCAGGTGTGAGGGATGCCAATTCTATGCTCGGCAAACTCATTTGCCGGCACAGGAGCTTCAAACCATCCCCATCACCTAACCATTCGTGGTCTAGGGCCTCGACATGGTAGGACCCCTCAAAAAGGGCCCGGGCAGCTTCACTCACCTACTCGTAGCAGTCAACAAGTTCACCAAGTGGATAGAGGCCAAGCCCATCACCAACATCCGCTTGGAAGAGGCGGTCAAATTCTTCCTCAACATCATCTACCAGTTCGACGTTCCTAATTGTATCATCACTGACCACATGACTAACTTCACCGGAAAGAAGTTCCTAGACTTCAGTGATGGATACGGCATCAGGATCGACTGGGCCTCGGTCGGACACCCACGTACTAACGGTTAGGTCGAGCGTGCCAATGGCATGGTTCTCCAAGGACTTAAGTCACGCATCTTTGACTGACTCAACAAGTACGCCGGGCGATGGGTTGCAGAGGTCCCAGCGATCCTCTGGAGCCTGAGAATGACCCTAAACCGATCCATAGGGTTCACACCCTTCTTCCTGGCCTACGGAGCAGAAGCAGTGTTGCCCTCTGACCTCGACCATGGTGCCCCCAGAGTGATGGCTTTCGACCGCGACCGAGTCGTGGAGGCTCAGCAAGATGCAGTCGACCTGCTCGAGGAGGCCCGTGAGACGACCGTCATCCACTCCACCCCTACCAACAAACTCTTCATAGGTACCACGAAAGAAAGATCAAGGGGAGGACCCTCGAAGTCAGTGATCTCATGCTTCGGAGGACCCAATCAACGAAGAAAAAACACAAACTCTCTCTACCATGGGAAGGACCCTATACTGTAACCGAAGTGATCCGACCGGGCGTCTACCGACTAGAGGACGACAACGGCAATGTTCTCACCAACACTTTGAACATTGAACATCTACGTCGTTTTTCCCCTAAATTTGGTCTTACCGCTTTCTAGTCAACACTTGCTCCTATAAAGCACCCCAGCCCAAACATTTTCAGCCTGGGTCGCTTAGGGGCTCCATGAGGATACAATACTAAATACTATCTCTCTTTTTTTACTATCACATGGTAAAACATGTTTACCCAAACAAAAGGGCGTTCCATTCCTTTGATTACCCTACGTAACTTTGTTCTTGCTCCCAACCGAACACACCCCACCACGACCTACGGTTACGAGCAGCCGAAGCCCCGCGGGCCATGCCCAGGTCTTAAAAGCTGTAGCCTACGGAATGAATGGGCAGGTGTGAAAAAGAAAGGATAAAAACAAATCTATGCTAGGATAAAAACAAGGAACGGATAGTGATTTTATCACAAAAACAGAACTGATGTATTCATTGATACAAAAAACTATTCACACAAGGGCTCTCCCAAACTTAATGATTACATTTGATGACTACTTCTATTCCAAATACTACTATGGCCGCTCGGTGGCATCAGCTGATACCAAAGGAGAAGCCATGGCACATACCGCCAGCTCCGTCACGAACAACGAGCACGGATCCCGATCGGACATCTCCGATTGGAGCTCTTCAAACCCCATCACTCGAGTCATCATGGTAACCTTACGAACCCCCACTATTTCTTCATAATCATTCATACATCCATACACGCATTCATTCCATACGCTCGTGCCCCCGAATGATTTCGGCCCTAAATTACCCGGGGGCTCGGGAACTAAGGCATCGCACGTGCGGCGAAATGCATCACAACGCTCCGTGTTGTGTCACGAAGCAGCAGTTGCCTCATTCAACATGAGCAACGACCGACTGGGGGATGATGGCCGGCCCACAAAGGGCTCGAGGCCGCCTCGCGTCAAACAGAGCCAGGGGAGAAAACATTGATGAGCCCTGTGCGGCCCTCACCCAGTCTGCCCTAAAGCGGACAGGGTCATCTCAACCTTCTCGTTCGATCCTAAACCTCTTGCCAAACCCACGGAATCTCCATCAAGGGGAGGCTAGCAAGCCACCCGAGTCGATCTCTAGAACGACCCATGCATCTGCCGGGTTGCAGGAAAAGGAGCAGTGGAATGTCATAAGAGGGCTATGTCGACCCTGTCACGAACGACGGACCCGGATTTCACTCGATCATACCCGTTAGCGAGCTCACCGAGCGCGTCACTCGAGTCCGAGCGATCGAGGAAAGCGACAAAGATCAGCCCCTCCAGTTGTGAGAAACCGAGGACGGGATAACACACACTACTCAAACCGACCCCTACCAAAGCCCAACGGGGCTCGAGGGCTCAAGACACTCCAAACACCTGGGTCAGCGACCCCAAACTCGCACCATCCTTCGGCTGCACTCCAAACTCCAGGGTCTATGACCCCAAACTCACCCCATCCATCGACTACGCCTCGACTGCACTCCAAACTCCTGGGTCTGCGACCCCGAACTCACCCCATCCCTCGGCTACACCTAGACTACACTCCAAACGCCTAGGTCTATGACCCCAAAACTCACACCATCAGTATCCATGACTCTGACTCGCCCGATCCCACGGCGCGCACTAACGCCAGGATCCGTGAGCACCGTCTCGTCCAATCCCTAAACTAAACTGCCTTGGCTACACGACGTGCACCGACACCAGGATCCATGACTTCGACTCACCCGATCCCACGGCACGCACCGACGCCAGGATCCGTAATCATCGTCTCGTCCGATCCCTAAACTAACTGCCTTGGCTACATGGCACGCACCGACGCCGGGATCCGTGAGCACCGTCTCATCCGATCCCTAAAACTAACTGCCTAGGCTGCGCAACACACGCCCGCTGACAAAACCCCCTAGACGATTCTACCCGAATCGCCCGGGGGCTCAGTGGTTACACCCATGGGTGCGCTCGCGCGCACCCGCTGACGAAACAAAACTTCCCCCGCTGGCAACATGAAAACCCCCAGATAATTCTGCCCAAATTGCCCGTGGGCTCGGGGGCTACACCCGCGGATGCGCTCGCGCGCACCCGCCGTCAAAGACAAAAATCCTCCAGACGATTCTACCCGAATCGTCCGGGGTCTCGGGGGCTCCTATCGGGTTCATAAACCCGGGGTCCCTAGTGGACCCGCTTCCCAACAAAGGCTCGGCCCAAGCAGACAATGCCCAACTCATGGGCCGGCCCAAGTACCTAAACAATAGGGCAGAAGGGCGATCAAATCTCTGACCGGAAGGCCTGGTCGAGGAAGAACGACACCCGCTTCCGACTTTGGCCCACCTCTCTGACCGGAGCACTCGCCTCGGTCTCCAGCCCACCTCTGGACGGCCTCTTCGATCGGAAGGCCTGGCTAAACACCGCTTCCGACTTTGACCCGCGTCCCTGACCGGGGATGCGCCAAAATCCTGCTCACTGCTCTTCTCAAACTGGTGTAATCAGAGCAAACTAGGACCGACCGACCGGGGACGCCCGCTCGGTGAGGACCAGGAAACAGACGGAGAAAGTAAGGCAGGATGCACAAGTCAAAGCGCAGTACCAGGGACCATACCCTGTGCACCAGCCAGGCAGTGCCCTGCGACCGTCCTGGCATGACAGAACTCAAGCAGTGTTGTAGGCGCCGACATTTTCCCCTATAGTGTTGTGGGCGGCATTAACTCCTATGCCAGACAAATACGGTAAGGCTCCCCCCACATGCCTCTGGGCATCGACAGTGTTGTGGGCGCCGACATTTACCGTACTGAGCGAACATGGTAAAACCCCTTGCATGCCTCCGGGTATCAACAGTAAGGTAGGCGTCGACGTCTACCATACCCGAAGAAGACCACACAACCTCCCACGTGCATCTAACATTCAACAGTATTGTGGACGCCTACCATCATTCTATACCCGCTGGCGTGGGCAACAAGGCTTAGTAGTATACGCACTCTCTCCCTCTCACCTGTAAAGCCATCCCCTTCATCTATAAAAGGGGATGCGCTCTCTCCCAACAGATAGGTTGATTCAGATTCATTCAGATCGGTCGAGTTCACTTAACACATAGCGGAGCTCCCGTCACTCTCAGCCTCCCTGACCAGAGTCTGACCGGACCTCTTGTACCCCATCTTTCTCCTTCTCGATTGTAACCCCACTGCAAACTTCGAGCACCTAGGCTCAGGAATAAAGTCACCGACCGACTCAAACTAGACGTAGGGCACGTTGCCTGAACCAGTATAAACCCTGTGTCATTGAGTACTAGGCCACCTCCGATCACAACGTACGGCAAAACTACAAATACTTATGTGTGGGTCACTTTCTGCACCGACACCATCAGACTCGAGTATGCCTACTGTTGTGCTGACAACCAAGGCCCAGGAACCAAATCGTCCCCATAGAGGCCCAATCCACTCTATTGCATCCCGTTATGGAAGAACCGAATGTAATAGCTTTTTTTAGAATTACACAGTACAACACAGACGCCCACAACACGCACACACATAATACCTTTTGCCCCCCAAAAAAGCTTAGAGTACTTAAAGAGGAGGAACCTGAGAGGAAAAGGGGACGACAAACATGTATCAGTTGAATTGGTCAGCGACTGACGAAGGCGGCGAGCCTGCTTACGTGAGCTTTGTATCGGATTTGTCCAAACTATCCCATACTCTCTCCGTTTCAAATTATAAGTCGTTTTAACTTTTTTGATACACATACATTTTGCTATGCATCTAGATATAATAATTATCTTACTATCACTAGTTGGAGGCCCCAACGGAGGCACCACGTTAACTCTCACAAGACGCGCTACGAAAAAAGATAAATCCTAGAAATTCTCACAATAATCAGAAACATCTGGCCTTTAATTTGGTAGACTCTAATCATCATGTCCGATAATAGCCATTGGATCTATTGTAATTTATAAAAAAATTACCAACTTTTGTCATTATGAAAAATACTTAAAGTAACCTCTTAATTTTGCATATAAATTACCCACCTCTGTCATTACGAAAAAAATAATTCAAAATAACCCCCTAAATTTCTATATAAATTACCCACACTTGTCATTACGAAAATAATTCAAAATAACCCCCTATTTGTAGCTAAATTACCCATTTTGTCATTATGAAACATAATTCATAATAACCCCCTCACATTGCATCTAAATTACTCACCTCTCTCAAATCTATATGTAAATACTAATATATGCTATTACAAAAAAATCAATATTCATAAAGTATGAGACATATATATTTCTAAATTACAAACTTCTAGAACTATGAAATTAGATAATCACAATGCTATGTTTGACATGTATATACGAAACATATATTTCTAAATTACAAACTTCTAAACTGTGAAATTAAATAACCATAATGCTATGTTTGACCATGTATACCAAGTAAACACATATATATATATGGTAAATATTTATTTTAATAGCTTATAAGTATGGAAAATGTTTAATTAACAAACCACATACCAATAACATAACAGCGGCAATTCCCTTTGAATTATATTAATACTCCCTAATCATGAATTTCATAAGTTGTTTTTAAATAACTTTATACATTTTAACTAAAACATTATGTCATACCAATATTGGTAAGTTAATTTTGAGCACTCTATGACATATAAAATAATATTACACACATATAATTATGTGATGTTAACAATTTAACAAGCTCGGTGCTAGGGTGCAAAATGAGTTTCAACTTAATTAACATGCAGAAAACAATATTACTAAGACCTAAACTCTTTTTAATAAAAATGAATTTTGAATAAAAATAAAAAAACACTAGAGTTTCTATTTAACATGTGGAAAAAATTGTACAACTTGGTTAAAAGTAGAAAGCTAAACAATAATCCGAGAAAGGGATGCAATAAGAGTTTATATATCTTCTGATTAGTATGTCATGCTAAAAAAGATAAATACTAGAAATACTAACTAGAGGTCCTTAATGGAGCCTCCACTTTAATCCTCACGAGCATAATAGGAAAATAAAAGATAGATCCTATAAATTTCTCACAAAAATCTCAAACATTTAACCATCAATTCGGTATAACCTAATCACCATTGATAATAATAGCTATTGAATCTATTATATTTTCTAAATAATTACCATCCTCTGCTATTACATAAAACAACATAAAATAACTCATGACTCTATATTTAAACTATCAAAATATGCCATTAAGAAACATGATCTAAAGTAGACCTAAATTTGCATCTAATTACCCACGTACTCCTATTACAATAAATAATTATGTAACCCAATTCTTATCTCATTACTAAGAGAATCAAATATCCTCTAAAATCTGGATCTAAAAGATAATCAATATCTTCTATTAAAAATTGTTTAAATAACCATAGAGCATGTAGATGTTTGTACATTACCCATTTCTATCACTATTAATATATTAAGATTTGATTAATTTAAGCATACACATTGCGTCAGCATGCATGAGTGATAAATATATATGTTATGTACTAATGATGCTAATAATTTTTTTAAGACCATATTATTAACCATGACATAATTTATATGGGTTATTATTTTATCTATATTTATATGTTTTAACTAAATGTTTGACACATCTATATTGATAGGATAACCATAATTGCACGTATAATTCCTTGATAGGAAAATTCAATCAACTTAAGAATGGTTCTGATGGCTATATTTTTTGGCCCTTTAACATTACTCTAGAGTAATTTGATCATTATAAGGCTTAATAAGATTTAAAATTCTCTCGAGGTTAGGTTAGCACTGCTACCCGCCAACAGAGATCTCATTTCAAGCTCTATCACTTAACTTAGGTGACATGGTGCAAGTTTCAAATGATTGCATATACTACTGTAGTATTTAGGAATGTACTATAGGACCTAAAATCCTTATTTTAAAACAGTCCAAAATGAGAGTTAGTAAAAGATACAATAAGCACAAGAGTTTTAACTTGAGAAAAAAATCTATAGCAGTTAATAAAAATAAAGTTAAAAATCAAAATTTAGATTCATGACTTAATATATGTGATGCAACAAGGGTCCCCATAGTTAATGGCAAGGTTTCAAACTAATTGCATATTAAAATATATACAAGGTGCCATGCATAATAAAAATATGAATATGTATGAAAAATATACAAGTCAGTCCCTTGCAAAGAAGGTAATTATAAATTTATGATCATTAGATATAGACCATAAAGTATCTATTATGTCTATTTTGTAGAAAAAATAAAGAAAAAGCATATAATTTAATATAAGTAATATTTTATTAAATACATCTTTTAAAATTCTAGCCCGTGCGAGAGTACGGGTTGATAGACTAGTATATATAGATACATAACAAAATAAATGAACCGAAAAAGTCAAAGCAACTTATAATTTAAAACGGATAGAGTATCTAGTAGCACTGGTACAGCCGTGTGCTTAAATCCTATAGGGATAGAAACATTGTGTCTATCTGGCTTAAAAGGATGAAACATAGATATACTATTGCGGGTGGAGCTTCTTGGCTAAGTGAAAACCAACTCACTGAAAGTCGATGTGAGTTTGAGCTCAGGAAAAACAAGAATACTTTAGAGGAGTTATAAGGAATCTGTCATGGGAAAGAGGACGTTAAAATCGTCAGTTAAAGTCCAAGTCGTAGCGGCATCACCACGACCAGGTAGACGGGTCACTTATGCTCCATTTAGGAGTAATAAGAGCATCTCCAATAGCCTTTCTAAATCATCATTTAGAGAGTCATTTGCATAAAAATCGCTATCTATATCTTTACATTCTCCAACATATTTTCTATATGAGATACACACTCTAGAGAGCCATTCTCGTATTCTATTTTTTGGCTAGCGAAAAATCCAGAATAGAAGATGGCTATATTTGGATAACCATTTAGAGAAGCTATTGGAGGATAATTTTTCACCAAAATCTCTATTCCTAGCATTTAGGAAGGAACATAGAGTCTCTTGGAGTTGCTCTAATACTGATATAATACAATGGGGTAGATATATGTAGAGAATAGGAGTCGACGGTCCAATTTTGTAAGAAGAGTGTCGGATACTAGAAAATGGGGTACCCCAAGCAAAGATCGAAGAACTGCTTAGACCATAAAAACAGAACCAACGGAATGAACAAACGAGGTCTCGACCGAAATCTCCGATTCGCCCGAGACCCCGTCACCGAGCCCCAGCGAAAGCAAACGATTCTTCGACTCGCCCGAGACCGCCTCGCCGAGGCCCCCTCGTCGAGACCCCCTCACCCGGGGCCTCGGAAGAAGCGCCGATTCTCCGATTCGCGCGAGGCCGGCTCGGCACCAGCCCCGTGGCCGCCTCTTCAACCAAACTGCTCTGACCAAACGTCGCATCCAAGCACCCAACCACTCCGACAGACGCACGATGGCACAGTACGGCGAAGTGACCGGCTACACACCGGTCGCGTCAACCCCTGTCATCCGAGACGGCATGCAGTAGGGGTTACCGACCTTTGTCTGGCCGCTCGACTCTCGCACCAAGGACATCGCAACGTGGGGAGTCGAACGGGTTTCAGAGCCTCGGAATCGCCGGACCGACCACCCGTCTAGCTCGAGCCCCCGGCGGAGGCCTCGGATTCACCGATCTTTTACGCTCGCCCGTCGCCTCGCCCGAGACCCCCCTCGGAAGGGCCCGGACGACCGAATCGGCAGCGCTTCGCTTCGCCCGAGGCCGGGCTCGTTCCACAACCTCGTCGCCTCCGCCTCAAAAAGTCTCTCCGGCAGTTGTCACATCCGATTAACGCGCTCGCCGCACCCACCCACTACGTTAGCCACGATCGGCAAGATACCGCAATGTAAGCGACGGGACAACGGTCGATCACCTTTTTACCATCCCCATCGACAACACAGTATCAGATCCCTGAGGCGCACGTCTCGCACTATTCCGCACCGATGGCTGCCGAGACCCAGACCGCACTGGGTCACTTCTCAGGCCTCGCACGGCGAGGCCTCTCACGACGACGGCCACGAAGGCCGCCGAGCCTCGCAATCCACCAAAGTCAATAAATAAATGCGCAAAGACATGTTACTTGCAAATGAAGACCATACCGATTGGACATCTACGAGAACTCCTACGACAACGCCATGCTCCTCCAGGAGTAAATACGTCATTGAATAGTCCTTGCTTCGCATGTAGCTCTCTTATGTACTCCTGGTTTCCTCCCTGCGGCTATAAAAGGAGGCAGCCAGGACCGTTTCTAGGACGACGGATAGAATCACAGATACTCGCACGAACAACACGCCTTGTTCTGTAATTTGATATCACCTCCCCTCACAGAGACCTGGGACGAACTCCCTCTCTCGCCTAGCTTGTAACCCCCTACTACGAGCACCCCGGTGCAAGGAATACAAGAACACCTTCTCAGACTGGACGTAGGGCATCCATTGCCCGAACCAGTATAAACCTTGTGTCTCTTTGCATCTCCATCCGGAATTGGGAGCACGCAGCACAAATTCACTAGTCGGTTAAGGACCCCCGGTTCCGAAACACCGACAGTTGGCGCGCCAGGTAGGGGCCTCTGCGTGTCAGCTTAGTCATCCCACCGATTTCGGATGGCGAGATCAAGTCGATCGCTATGCGTCTCGGGACGATCGTCTGGTTCGGAAGCCTAGAATTCATGTCTCTAGGGCATGAGTACGACATGGTACTCCTCTCACCCAGAGCGCCATCGACCGACGACGACGTCTTGCACCGGCAGCCCACGCGCGGACGGCGCCCGGGCCGCCGCTCCCGTCAAGCTCGCCGAGCGCCGCGCGGGCGAGTCCACCCTAACACCACGCAAGTACGGAACGCCGATCTGTGCTCCACCGGAATCCCATACCCCGCTGCTGGCACAGAGTCCCTACACGGGGACCTGTCCGGCTTAAGCCTCGACAGGGGAAAAGGGCCGGTGGCGCACAGCGACACCCCATCATCAAGCGTTGTCCCGCCTCCTCCCGAAAAGCCAGCTCTGACGGAGCAGAGCATGGCGACGGCGCCATCCCCGTACCCTTTCGGGCTGACCAATGCCGCCGCCTCCTACGCCACCGCCCTCGTCTCCATTCATCAACGTCATGCCCATAACCCCATAGTCACAACTCCAATCCACCCCCACTCTGACTCCTCGGAGGAGGACGAGGCGTGGGTTGGAGCAGACTTCTCCGGGATTCGCGACCCTGAGGCGATGCGCCGCTTTATGATCGCGAGCGACTACTGCTTTAGCCATTCCGATTCCGACGACGAGGACGCTTATGACCCGACTCGTGAGTGTTTCCACATCGGACTCGGAATACCGAGCACGGGCAACGATGGAGGAAGGGCAGCCAACGCCACACCACCACGCACGGGGTCCCCGCCAGCGGCGGCAGGTATCCCCACCCCCGAGCAACTTCGACGCGTAGACCTAGAGCAGCTCCGTGAGCTTCAAGCCAAGGTCGAGCAAGATCGACTCCTCCTACAGCAACTCCGAGCCACCCTCGAGCAAGAGCAGCGGGGGCGTGGCAATGGCGGAATGGCCCGGCTGGGGGCTCGCGACGTCAACCGTCGCATTAAAGATGATGAAGGGGGCGAGCAACCCCCTGTCTTCAATCGCGCTAGCTAGAACGTCGCTGCGGCGGCAATACTGGTCCGAGCGATGCCCGAGCCCTCTACCACGGAGGGGCGACGAGTCCACGACGAACTCCGGGGCCTTCTCGAGACTGTCGCGGTGCAGCAGGCCGAAAGTTCCGCGTCTCGACGACGCGGGGACGCCTCGAAACAGCCCTCGGTGCACGACCGCCTCAGGGCCCCTTCGGTGCACGATCGCCTTAGGGCCGCCTCGGTGCACGACCGCCTCGACGACGAACGCGAGGCGCAAAACGGCCACCACATGGGCGGCAGACGATGGCGCCACGACCACGATGGGGCCACCCGGGGCTACCGAGTGCACCGAGGCGGTCGCTATGACAGTGGGGAGGACCGCAGTCCTTCTCCTGGGCCACCTGGCCCTAGAGTTTTCAGTAAGGCCGTCCGCAGTGCCCGCTTCCCGGCCCGGTTCCATCAGCTAGCGAATCTCTCGAAGTACAGCGGCGAAACCAACCCCGAGCTATGGTTGGCCGACTACCGTCTAGCTTGTCAGCTAGGCGGTGCGGACGATGACATGCTCGTCATCCGCAACCTCCCCCTATTCCTATCAGACTCAGTGTGAGCTTGGCTCGAACACCTTCCCCCTATGCAAATCCACGACTGGCACGACTTGGTAAAGGTCTTCGTCGGCAATTTCTAGGGCACCTACACGCGCCCCGAGAACTCCTAGGACCTCAAGAGCTGCCACCAGAGACCGGACGAGTCTCTCCGAGACTTCATCCGACATTTCTCCAAGCAATGCACCGAGTTGCCCAGCATCGGCGACTCAGAAATCGTCCAGGCATTCCTCTCCGGCACCACCTGTCGAGACCTGGTCCGAGAATTAGGCCGAAGCGTACCGACCACGGCATCCGCACTCCTCGACATCGCCACCAGCTTCGCCTCTAGCGAAGAGGCCATCGGGGCCATCTTCCCCAACAACGACTCCAAGGGGAAGAGGCGGGAGGAGACCCCTGGGGCCTCGACGTCTCGCCACCCCCAGAAAAAGAAGGGATGCCAAGGGAAACAGGAGGTTCTCGAGGCCGGGCTCGTCGCGGCCGCAGACCGCAAGAATCCCCGAGGCCTAGGGCTCTTCGACAACATGCTTAAAAGACCCTGCCCATACCATCAGGGCCCGGTAAAGCACACCCTCGAGGAGTGCACCATGCTCTGGCGATACTACGCTAAGCTCGGGCTCCCCAACGACGATGCCAAGAAGAGGGGCCAGGACGACGGAGACAATGACAAGGGCGACGGGTTCCCCGAGGTACACAATGCCTTCATGATCTTCGGTGGGCCCTCGACGTGCCTCACGGCGCGACAGCGAAAAAGGGAACGCCGAGTGGTCTTCTCGGTTAAGGTGGCCACTCCCCGGTACCTCGACTGGTCTCGGGAGGCGATCACCTTCGATCGGGATGACCACCCCGATCATGTCCCAAACCCCGGCCAGTACCCGCTCGTCGTTGACCCGATCATCGGGAACACCCGACTCACCAAGGTGTTGATGGACGGAGGCAGCGGCCTCAACATCCTGTATGCCAACACGCTGGAGCTCCTAGGGCTCGACCGGTCACAACTCCGAGGCGACGCCGCGCCCTTCCACGGCATCATGCTAGGGATGCGCGCACGACCCCTCGGGCGCATAGACTTACCCGTCTGCTTTGGCACCCCCTCCAACTACCGCAAGGAGACCCTCACCTACAAGGTGGTGGGGTTCAAGGGGACTTATCATGCCATCCTGGGACGGTCCTGCTACGCCAAGTTCATGGCGGTCCCGAACTACACCTACCTCAAGCTCAAGATGCCAGGCCCCAACGGTGTCATCACTATTGACTCCACGTACGAGCATGCATACGACTGCGACGTCGAGTGCATCCAGTATGTCGAGGCTATAGTGGAGTCCGAGGCCCTCATCGCCAACCTCAACCAGCTCGGCAGCGAGGTACCTGATTCTGCCAGGACGTTCGAGCCCGTGGAGGCCGTCAAGCTCGTCCCGGTCGACCCCACTTGCTCAAGCAACCGAGTGCTGAGGGTCAGCGCAACCCTCGGTAGCAAATAGGGGTCGTGCTCGTCGACTTTCTTCGCACGAACGCTGACATATTCGCATGGAGTCCCTCGGACATGCCGGGCATACCGAGGGAAGTCGCCGAGCATGCCCTCGACATCCAGGCCGGCTCCAGGCCAGTGAAGCAACACCTGCGCCGATTCGACGAGGAGAAGCGCAGGGCCATTGGCGAGGAGGTACAGAAGCTTTTGGCGGCCAGATTCGTCAAGGAAGTGTCACATCCGGAGTGGTTAGATAATCCCGTATTAGTTAAGAAGAAAAATGGAAAATGGAGAATGTGTATGGACTACACCGGTCTGAACAAAGCATGCCCAAAAGTCCCGTTTCCATTACCTCGAATCGATCAAATCTTTGACTCCACTGCGGGATGCGAGAACCTGTCCTTCCTTGATGCCTATTCCGGCTACCATCAAATCAAAATGAAGGAGTCCAACCAGCTCGCAACTTCTTTCATCACCCCATTTGGCTTATACTGCTATACGACTATACCGTTCGGCCTTAGAAACGCGGGGGCCACGTACCAACGGTGTATGACCCAGGTCTTTGGCAAGCACATCGGACGAACCGTCGAGGCCTACGTGGACGACGTCGTTGTCAAATCCAAGCGGGCCAATGACCTCGTCAATGACCTAGAGGTAGCCTTCAAATGCCTCAGGGAGAAGGGCGTCAAGCTCAACCCCGAAAAGTGTGTCTTCGGGGTCCCCCGAGGCATGCTCCTGGGATTCATAGTCTCAGAGCGCGCATCGAGGCCAACCTGTAAAAGGTCTCGCCGTGACCAATATGGGGCCGATCCGAGACCTCAAGGGAGTATGAAGGTTATGGGATGTCTAGCGCCCTGAGCCGCTTCATCTCGCGCCTCGTGTAAAAAGGCTTACCTCGCAGACTGTCTCTTGAGAAAATCGAGCGCTTTTCACGGACCCCGAGGCCGAGGAAGCACTCACCAAACTCAAAGCGCCGCTCTCCAACCCCCCATTCGGTACCACCGATCAAGACGAGGCCCTCTTACTCTATGTCGCCAAGAACAACCCAAGTGGTCGGTCGCGGCCGTAGTGGTCGAGAGGCGGGAAGAAGGCACGCTCTACCCGGCCCAACGACTGTCTACTTCATCGCCAAGGTGCTTTCCGATACCAAGACGCGCTACCCCCACATCCGAAACTAATCCACGCCATAATCTTGGCTCGACGCAAAGTGCGTCACTACTTCGAGTCCCACCCAAAGGACTGTGGTGTCATCTTTCCCTTGGGAGAGATAATCCATAACCGGAGGCCTTGGGAAGGATTTCCAAATGGGCCGCGGAACTCATGGGGAAGCCACATCTTTCGCACTCGAAAAGCCATTAAGTCTCGTGTCTTGGCCGATTTTGTGGCAGAATGGACCGATACCCAACTACCACCTATTCAAGTCCAAAGTGAGTATGGACCATGTACTCGACGGGTCTCTCGATGAAGACAAGCAAAGCGCGGGTCCGCTTCTTCATCTCACCCCTCGGAGTCCATATGCACTACATAATCCGACTACACTTCGCCGCCTCCAACAATGTGGCCGAATACGAGGCCCTCGTCAACGGCCTGCAGATCGCCATTGAACTTGGGGTACGGCGTCTCGACGTTCGAGGCGATTCACAGCTTGTCATCAACCAAGTGATGAAAGAATCAAACTGCCATGACCTCAAGATGGAGGCGTACTGCACAATGGTACGCCGCCTAGAGAACAAGTTCGATGGCCTCGAACTCAATCACATCTCACGAAAGTTCAACGAGGCCGCGGACGAACTGGCAAAGATGGCGTCGGCACGGACCCAGGTCCCCCCGAACATCTTCGCTAGAGACCTCCACAAGCCATCCGTCAACTATGACTCGGCGAAGGTAGAGGGCCCATCGGCTGAGTCCCCCACAGGTCCTGAGGCCCCCTTTGCCACCGAGACCTCATCGCCCGAGCCCGAGTCCATGGCAATTGACACAGGGCCTCCCGAGGCCGACCAAGGAACGGACTGGCGAATCCCTTTTCTTGATCGCCTCGTGCGAGGAGAGCTTCCCGTGGACAGGACCGAGGCTCGATGGCTTGCGCGATGAGCCAAGACGTACGTCCTCTACAACGGCGAGTTGTATAGGCGTAGCCCGTCTGGTATTCTCCAATGGTGCATCACCACCGAGGCTGGCCAATCACTACTCTGGGACTTGCATGCGGGAGCCTGCGGGCACCACGCAGCGCCTCGGGCGCTAGTGGGAAACGCCTTCTGCCAAGGATTCTACTGGCCAACAGCGATGGCTGATGCCACGGGGCTAGTACGCTCCTGCGAAGGATGCCAGTACTACGCTCGACAGACGCACCTCCCGGCCCAAGCCCTCCAAACCATCCCTATCACATGGCCATTCGCCGTGTGGGGGCTGGACATGGTTGGGCCTCTGCAGAAGGCACCCGGAGGCTATACCCATCTGCTCGTAGCCATCGACAAATTCTCCAAATGGATCGAGGCTCGTCCAATCACCCAAATCAAATCCGAGCAAGCAGTGCTGTTCTTTACGGATATCATCCATAGGTTCGGAATCCCAAATACCATCATCACCGACAACGGGACGCAATTCACCGGCCACAAGTTCTTGACATTCTGCGACAACCACCACATCCATGTGGTCTGGTCGGCCGTAGGACACCCTAGGACAAACGGCCAAGTAGAACATGCCAACGGCATGATCCTACAAGGCCTCAAGCCAAGAATCTACAACCGGTTGAAAAAGTTTGGCAAGAAATGGCTTGCCGAACTCCCCTCGGTCATTTGGAGCCTGAGGAATACACCGAGCCAAGCCACGGGATTCACACCGTTCTTCCTGGTCTATGGGGCCGAGGCCATCCTCCCCACCGACTTGGAGTATGGCTCCCCGAGACTACAGGCCTACAACGAGCAAAGCAACCGCACTGCCCGCGAGGACGCCCTCGACCAACTTGAGGAAGCCCGAGACGTTGCCCTGCTACACTCGGCCAAATACCAGCAAGCCCTATGACGCTACCAAGCCCGGCACATTCGGAGCCGAGACCTGAAGGTGGGCGACCTGGTGCTGAGGCTGAGGCAGAGCAGCAAGGGCCGCCACAAGCTGACCCCGCCATGGGAAGGGCTGTACATCGTCGCCCAAGTACTAAAGCCCGGAACCTACAAGCTAGCCAACGAGAAGGGCAAAATCTTCACCAACGCTTGGAACATAGAACAGCTACATCGTTTCTACCCTTAAGTTTCCAAACGTTGTTTACATTGTTTCTCGAAATACAATAGAGTTGTTACAATCTTCGAGAGCCCCCTTAATAGGCAACTCGATTGTATGGAACCTAAGGACCAAAAGTTCGTCTCAAAGGCAAAAGACCTATTGAGCCATGAGAACGACCACGCCTTTGGGCTACTGGCAGCTCCCTCGCCACCTTATCGCCCAAGAGACGATTTTTTAGGCTCCGAGGAAGTTCTGTGCAAAGAGCTTGTCTATCGATAGGGGCTCGACGTCACATTAACGCTTACGAGAGACGCGGCTCGCCTCTGCAGAGCCGAGCCTCCTCGGGGCTAAAAAAGGGGGAACCCCAAAGTCCAACACCGTTTCTTAACCGTCTTCGAAAATTTCACGCCAAACTCTCTCGCATCCCGTAGGGACCGTCGCAAGGAACCTAAGGACCAAAAGCGTGTCCTAAGGCCAAAGGGTGGTCGAGCCATGAGAATGACCCACGCCCGAAGCCACGGCAACTCCTCCTCGCCACCCTTCGCCAAGGGACGGCTTAGGCTCCGAGGAAGTTCCCCGAGGGTATCCAAGAACGAGACAGGGGGCACAGGCTCGGAAATGGAATAAGAAAGCGGTTAAAAAACACACATACGCAAGTACTTTAAAAGGCCTCGACGGCCACAAAACGTCACGGTATGATAATTAAACCAATCCGTTTACATGGCCCCTGCTGGCCCAGGTCAAAATTCAGGGATCGGCGGCTGGCGCGGGAGGGACCACCTCTTCTTCAAACAGGCTGGCCAACGCTGTGCCAGGCGCCTCCACCGCCTCCATTAGCTTCGCGACCTCTACATCGGCCTCCTCGTCATCTTCCGGCAAGACGTAGCCATCGCTAATAGCCTCGAGGTTGACGGGCGAGTGCGAGGAACGACGCCGTGGCGCGCTTGACACCCTGTGTAACGCCCGGAGCCTCTCGTGGACACGGCCGCTCAATGCAATCAGGTGGCTCCCAAGGAGCTGGTGATTGGACCCCTCGACCTCCAGAGCCTTGCAGCGGATGCGGGCGGGTCTGCAGCAGAGCCTCGTGCTCTCTGGACTTCAACGTCCGGCGCCGCAGGCTGCTGCGGACGGAGGCCTCAAATTACTGGGAGGCCTCTTTCTCCAGACCTACACCATGACAAAGAGTCGGGTCGAACATAAACCGAGCAAAGCAGAACAAGGAGCGCAGTCAATGGAACTTACCCTCGCTTTGTTCTTCCAGCTAAAGCCTCGACTCGAGAGGCCTTGGCCGCTTTAGTAGCTTTCGCCAAAGCGACTTTTCGTCACCGATGTTCACTCTGCTCAGGCTCACCTGCTGGCGGTGACCTTGGCAGAGGCCATTGCTTCTTGGGCCCAGGACTTAAGGGAATCCCGCTCCTCCTCTAGCTCCTTGATCTTCGCCACCAAAGGGGCAGACTGCTCCTTGGCCATAGCCACCTCGGCCTTCAGGTCGACATAGCGAAGGTGGAGGTCCTCCACTTCAAAGACCAAGACCGACAACAGCTCTGGGCGTCGGCAAGCAGGCCCTCTTGCCGACGGAGCTGCTCCCAGACTCCCATCTCCCTTCATAGGAACAACGATTTCCCAAGGGACCGAGTCTCGAGCTCCTGAGATAGGCAAAGACGTACGTCAAACACCGCAAGAGGGGCTCGGAGAAAAAACAACGCGACACGAGAAAGAGAAGTGCGTACCTGGGTAACAGGCAGGTCCCTTTGCATAATGAGACATCATTTGTCTACATCGATCGCACGACCGCATTGGCATGGTATTGCTTGAGGGTGTCCTAGCGCCCCCCCTCGGCAACGTCCTCAAGGGCAAACACAGGCTCCCCCTCAGGGTCGGCCCGGTTTCCCCATGCAACACGTGGGTGATTCCACCCGCGGGGCTCGGGTCGGACCGGACAAGGACCGAACTCCCTCGGCAGAGTCGGGACCGCCGCGCTCCACAGGCTTTGGCCGCCTCGGACGTCCGCCGCCTCCTTCCCCCGGGAAGAATCCTCAGACGAGATCGTCTGAACCAGGGGCGGTGCCGAAACCCGCCCCGTCTCTGTCCCAACCACCTCGGCCTCAACGGGCCCGGGGGCTCTGGTCTCTGCCATCTCTACCTCGGTGGCGGCATCCACTGCCCTAGCCTCGGAAGCCTTGGGGGCTCTGGCCTCATCCCCGATGGCCCCAGCAGTGATGGACGCCTCGGCCTCATTCGCCCCAAGACCCACGACCTTGCTGGGCGTGGACTCGTCCTCCCCCGCTCGTTCCATGGCCACCTCGGCGCCCTTTCCTTGAGCAGCCAGCTCCTCCGGGCTGGCCCCGCCCGACGCCGCGCCATGCTGCACGCCAGCCTACGCCTCCGCCGCCCGATGAGCGGTGGAGCTGGTGCTCACCTTGAGCGCCTTATGGGGCGCCAAGGCAGGTTCCTCCACCCGGCGCTTCTAGCTAGAAACGAATGCGTTCCTAAAGGTCAGCGTACGACCAGGGGGCAAGCAGGAAATACTACAAACTCCGCCAAAAAATAGACTTACCGCGAACGAGGAAGCAATCGCTTCTGCATAGCGACCCTCCTCTGCAACGGTGGCGGTGGCGGCGGTAGCACGGCTTCTGTATCCGTCGGTACCGGCTGGTCTCCACCGGACCCCGGCACCCCCTCGACCATCCGCAAAGACGATTGAGCCGCCCTGCCGCTTGCTCCACCTCCTCCGCCGAGCCCACCGGGCCGACAAAGATATGCGTCTCTCGGGCGTGTCGTCCTCGACAACGAGACGGTGTCCGCCGAGAGACACCGGCGCCACCTCCCTAACGTCGGGAGGTGGTCCAGGTACCTTCCTTCCTCGACCACGCCAACGTCGCCAAGGAATCCGACACCGACATCGAGGGAGACGACTCCAACGGAGACCGTCGAGCCGCATTGCGCGGGTAAGCGCCCAGCTTTTTCGCGCTCAAGGATCCTCTTCGTGCGCCTTTGCCACCTTGGCGCTCTTTCTTCTTCTTCGCTCCTCGGCGACGCCCTATTCACAGCTCACCATTGGCGCCCTCGAGAACGGGCGGCGGGGAGCTTCAGACGCCCCTTATCCCGCAGAAACGACGAAATAAGGCAATGGGCGAAAAAAGCAATAAGCAAGAAGCCGCTAAAGGCCGGCAACACCCAACTTAACTGTGGAAATGTACCCCGCGACGGCGCGATCGGAACGGCAGCAAGCCATCAATCTTTGGTTTCCCATCCACCGCCTCCCTTACCCGATGTAGGATCTCCTCATCAGTAAGGGCGAAGGCGGACATCCTGATGCCTTCGATCGGATCGCTCGGGTCCATCTCGAACAGCGCCGCCGCCGAGCCATCGTGGCAGCACCTCCCGGCGGTGAAAGGCCGCCACGACCACACGGCCGCCGTAAGGCCGCGATCACGTAGCTTCCTGTGGCCCTGGGGAGCGGTTCCACTGTCTTGATCGAGCTTGATGACGCCTGCACCCCCACTTCTCCTACCGACTCTCCACAACCCGCCCGGTATAAGGGGGAAGCCCGCCGTCGCCAGCTATGGAGGTAGAACCAATTGTCGTACTAAACGACGGTTGGATGATGCCTACTGGCTGGGATGTAGAGGTGTTGCCGGTCTTGGCGCTTTTGAAGGGTGCACCGCCGACCCTCAACGCCTTCCGAGCCCCCTTCGCTCTCGCCGACTTGGTGGTAAAATCGCCTCAAACAATGGAGCCACAGCCCCGGTGGGGAGCGATCTCAGTACCCTCGCAAGCGGCGGCGAAGATGGTCTTTGTCAGGCGATGGAGTTGGGGCTGAAGTTGTGCAGCTCCACGCCGTAGTAGCGGAGCGCCACATGAATCGTCCGCCGGCAAGCCGAGGCCTCGCTCGTGGAAGACGACGAAGCTCACCACGTAGCCATCACGCGGCCTCGGCTCCGACTCATTCCCCGAGCAATCCACTCGGCTCGTCGAATTGGTGATCGGGCGGAGGAGACCGGCGTCCACCGGCCGATCTGCAGCTTTCTCCACGGTGATGTCGACCATCCCTAGGGATCCGCCGGAGAATGACAGATGCCACCATTGCGTGTGGAGGACGCCGCACGGCGGTAAATCTCTCTCTCGCCCTTCTTCTCCCCGACGCTTTACGCTCAAAGAACGGCTTGAAGCGGTGAAAGTAAAATGAGCAAGGTAAGGAGGGAGGGCGAGGCTCTTTACGATTGGCGCAGGGTACGATGAAAACATTGCCATTTAAATCGGGGAAGTTTCCCTTAGATCCGGCGCATATAATCCAGATCCGATATCTCTGCCCACGTGCCCACCTTCTCCACATTTAATCGCGCAGACGGTTATGTCCCATCCACTGACACCACGTCACGCAGCAACGGCAGCTCCTGAGAAGACTGCCTCAAAAGACGCGTCGGGCGTTGTTAGCCGATGGAAGGGAATACCCCCCAGCCGATTCCTTCCGAGCTAAGGAACCGGGCACCGAGCCCGCTACGGTCCAGAGGTTCGAAGGCTGGGCCATTTATGGTCTCAATAGCCGCCTCAGGATGACAGAGTCAGGGACAACTATGGGCGAGCCCGTACATGGCCGAGGCCCAGGCAAGCGATTGCTTGGGATGCCCTAAGTCGTGTCCGAGACCAGCAGGAGTTCTCTAAAGGGGATCCCACCGTAAGGAGGCACCGAGCCCCTAGGGCCAATCGAACGGCCCTGGCACCCGCTAGAGAAGCCTTCTGGTACTTTTTTGGAGCGCGTCTCTGAACCACTAGCCGACCCCTATCGAATGGGGCATGGGCCTCCACTCAGACTTACCCGATAAAAGCTCACCAGAAATGTCACCGCTCGCACCCACCAAGGGTAGCCTGGCATGTTTCACCCCTCCTTCCGAGTGAAAAGGAAGCACGAGGGTCATACAAAAAGCCAGGGGAACTCCTGATCGCCCTCTCGCTACGTGCGGAGGCTCGGGGGCTCTTCCTGTAAACCTTGACGAGACCCAGCGGCCTAGGCTCGCACGCGAAGGGCTCGGCAAACAACCCCTCCTTCCGAGCGAAAGGGATGCGCGAGGGTCGTACAAAAAGCTAGGGGAACTCCTGATTGCCCTCTCGCTACGTGCGAAGGCTCGGGGGCTCTTCCTGCAAACCTTGCCTAGAAGTACACCCCGAGGATCGGAAAAACACGACGAAAAAGGGCACCGAGCCCGCTACGGTCCAGAGGTTCGAAGGCTAGACCATTTATGGTCTCGATACCGCTTCTCGGGACTTATGCAGTCAGGACAACTATGGGCGAGCCCAGACATGGCCGAGGCCTGTGCAAGCGATTGCTTGGGATGCCCTAAGTCGTGTCCGAGACCAGCAGGAGTTCTCTAAAGGGGATCCCACCGTAGGGAGGCACCGAGCCCCTAGGGCCAATCAAACGGTCCTGGCACCCACTAGAGAAGCCTTCTGGTACTTTTTTGGAGCGCGTCTCTGGACCACTAGCCGACCCCTATTGAATGGGGCATGGGCCTCCACTCGGACTTACCCGATAAAAGCTCACCGGAAATGTCATCGCTCGCACCCACCGAGGGTAGCTGGCATGTTCCACCCTCCTTCCGAGCGAAAAAAAGGAAGCACGAGGGTCGTATAAAAAGCCAAGGAACTCCCCGATTGCCCTCTCGCTCTGCTGGAGGCTCGGGGCTCTTCTCGCAACCTTGACGAGACCCAGCTGCCTAGGCTCGCACGCCAAGGGCTCTGCAAACAACCCCTCCTTCTCCGAGCGAAAAGGAAGCGCGAGGGTCATACAAAAAGTCGGGAACTCCTGATCGCCTCTCGCTCCGCGCGGAGGCTCGGGGGCTCTTCCTGTAGCCTTGACGCACGCAAGGGCTCGGCAGGCTCGGGTGCTCCTCCTGCACCCAAACAAGCGACCCGAGCTCGCTCTCATGGGTCAAGCAAATGCGATAGAGCACCTTACTCAAACAAAGAAAAAGCCCCTAAAGGAGTAAACTCACTCCTCTAGGGCCTCGGGGGCTACACCCGGCGGGTGCGCTCACGCGCACCCACCGGAATCACGAGTATAAAGCAAACCCAACAAAAGCCACTGAGAAACAAAAGTCTTGAAAAAACCTCGGGGAGAGTATCCCACACTCCCGCCCGAGGCTTGGGGGCTACTATCGGATACCAGAAAATGGGGTACCCCAAGCAAAGATCGAAGAACTGCTTAGACCCTAAAAACAGAACCAACGGAATGAACAAACGAGGTCTCGACTGAAATCTCCGATTCGCCCGAGACCCTGTCGCCGAGCCCTAGCGGAAGCAATTGATTCTCTGACTCGCCCGAGACCACCTCGCCGAGGCCCCCTCGTCGAGACCCCCTCGTCCGGGGCCTCGGAAGAAGCGTCGATTCTCCGATTCGCGTGAGGCCGGCTCGGCACCAGCCCCGTGGCCGCCTCTTCAACCAAACTGCTCTGACCAAACGTCGCATCCAAGCACCCAACCACTCCGACAGATGCACGATGGCATAGTACGGCGAAGTGACCGGCTACACGGTCGGTCGCGTCAACCCCCGCCATCCGAGAGGCGGCATAGCAGCAGGGTTACCGACCACGTGGCCGCTGACTCGCACCAAGGACATCATAACGGGGAGTCGAACGGGTTCCTCAGAGCCTTGGAATCAGCGGACCGACCACCCGTCTTAGCCCGAGCCCCGGCGACAGGCCTCCGGATTCATCGATCTTACTACCTCGCCGTCCGCCTCGCGCCCGAGACCCCCTGGAAGGGCCTTGGACGAATCGGCCATATTCCGCCGCGCCCGAGGCCGGGCTCGTTCCACAACCTCGTCGCCTCCGCCTCAAAAGTCTCTCTGGCAGGCTGTCACATCCGATTAATGCGCTCGGCCGCACCCACTACGTTAGCCATGATCGGCGAGACGCCGCAATGTGAAGCGACGGACAACGGTCGATCACCTTTTTACCATCCCTACTAACAACACAGTATCAGATCCCGAGGCGATCGCTCTCGCACTATTCCGCCTAATGGTGCCGAGACCCGACCGCACTGGTCACTTCAGTGAGGCCTAAGACGGCAGCAGCTAAGACGACGACCATTTAAGGCCGCCGAGCCTCGCAATCCACCAAAGTCAATAAATAAATGCGCAAAGATGTTACTTGCAAATGAAGACCATACCGATTGACATCTACGGAACTCCCACGACAACGCCATGCTGCTCTAGGAGTAAATACGTCATCGAATAGTCCTTGCTCCGTGTGTAGCTCTCTTATGTACTCCTGGTTTCCTCCCTGCGGCTATAAAAGGAGGCAGCCAGGACCGTTTCTAGGACGACGGATAGAATCACAGATACTCGCACGAACAACACGCCTTGTTCTGTAATTTGATATCACCTCCCCTCACAGAGACCTGGGACGAACTCCCTCTCTCGCCTAGCTTGTAACCCCCTACTACGAGCACCCCGGTGCAAGGAATACAAGAACACCTTCTCAGACTGGACGTAGGGCATCCATTGCTCGAACCAGTATAAACCTTGTGTCTCTTTGCATCTCCATCCGGAATTGGGGGCACGCAGCACAAATTCACTAGTCGGTTAAGGACCCCCGGTTCCGAAACACCGACAAAGAGAAACAAACAATTCAATGATTTAAATTATATTGTAAGACTAGTTTGTTATGGTTAGAGTGGAGGTAACAGGATCCACCCAAATAAGAAAGAGTGGGAGTGTATTGAATCAAGAGTATGTAGTGATAAGCGTCTTATTTATTACCAAAAGGCTCCCTTTAGGATGCCCGGCCGTCCGGACGATGGCTTCCTAGGTCTATGCAACGGACCGGCTCAACAGGCCCGCGCTTCTCTATTAAAAAATAGCTACTGGAGGCCGATTCCCCAATCCTCGTCGCTCGCCCGTCGAGGCATTCTTCACTGCCGCACTACGCCATCGACCGCCATGATAGATTCCACTGCGTCGCCCGCCGCTAGCCTTCTCCAGCGCGGGGCCGCTCACCGCGACGTTCTCCAGTGCAGGGGCGCCTCACCGTGGGCACGGCACCAGCCTATCACGACCTTCTCCAGCTACGGTAGGTGCCTCGTCGCGGGAGGCCGCACCCACCTGACCACGACCACTGCCTCCACCGCGGGGCCTCTCGCCAAAGGCGCCACCACTCGCCGTCGAGCCTGCACCACCGAGGATTCCGGCATGGTCCGCGATGACCGTTGCGACGAGCCCCGGCGCCATCCTTCCTCTCTCCACCACGGTGAGCCGCCCGCTTGCCGCCATCCTCGCTCTCCACTGCACTCGAGCGTCGCTTGCTTGCTACAGTAGTTCCCCACACGGTACGCCATGGTCGTCGGCGATGCCGCGTTTCAGGTGTTTCAGGTGTTTCAGATGTATGTGTTCAAGTGTTTCATCTGGATGTTGCGTATGTTGCAATGGCTATATACACATGTTGCAAGCATGTGTTTCAGGTGTTTCAAATGTATGTTTAAAGTGTTTCATCTGGATGTTGCATAACATGCAAGTTATAAGCGTATGTTTCAAGTGTTTTATGTGTTTCATACGTTTGTTGCAAGTGTTTCATCTGGATGTTGCAAAAGTAGATCTAGATATTACATATATTTTTGCAATGGCTTTAAGTGTTTTCAGGTGTTTCAAACGTATTTAGCAAGTGTTTTAGCTGTTTCAGACGTATGTTGCAAGTGTTTTCATCTGGATGTTGCAAAAGTAAATTGGGATGTTGCACATGTTGCAATGGGACCCACCTTCTGCAGATGCCTGCAGCTTCTACTGGGGCGCAGCCGTGGCTCACTGTGCGGGGCCCGAGGCCAGTAGACGCCTCCGCAGCGCGCATCCGCGGGCTGGGCAGGTAAATGGGACCCACATGGGTTCCCCGTGTGTGGGCGCGACAGTCATCGAGTGAAATAGAGCGAGCGTGATGGTAGGGGCGGGAAGCAGCATGGGGTCCACGTCGTGGGGCGCGCGAAAACAAGCGAGCGCAGTTACGTGCGCGGCAGCGTCCGGACGCTAGCGCCCTAGATGGACATCCGGGCGCTAGAAAGTCTTTATTTATTATGGTCATTCTGTTCTATCTCTGCTTAGGAAAGGTTAAAGCAGATACAATTGATATTGTCTTGCTACTGTTATGGGTTGTGGGTGCTGAAGCGTCCACATAAAAAAAGGAAACACAATACGAAAATAAAAAATTTTACCATGTTTTCAATACAAATTCAAGTACCTACATAGCAAGCGCACCCCCTTAGATTTGCTCTATTAGCCTCACCACTGCGAAGAAGTATACTCGTGCTACACTAATATTCTACAATAGTAGATAGGTGCTGAAGAATCTATTATACTAGAACTTTTATACTAAATCTAAAAGAGGACCTTCATTCTTTGCATCTATTATACTAGAACTTTTATACTAAATGTAAATGAGAACCTTCATTCTTTGCAGTCATTTTATAAATACAAAATATATCCATGTGGCCTTTGTCCATAGTAATCATGGGCATATTTTACAGTAAATTTGTAAAACCGAAAACACATGTTGCTGAGGAAGAGAAACATATTATCATCTCATCGGCAAACACTAAGAACAAACTAAAATACCACTAGCTACACTAAATACTGTATATATTTAATCTAATAATCTAATCTAAGAGGGGACTACTAGCTAGCTAGCTAGGGAACAAACCAGCTAGGCTTAGTTGAGCGCTGATGAATATCCTCCGGTGGCATGTAGACGCACTCCAATTTGTTATCCTGCATGCTGTAGCAGTAGGCCACAGGAAGAAGCCAGCGCTCCTCGTTAACATAGCCTGCTGTAGCAACGTCATGAACATAGTAGATCCGAGTACCGCCGCCGTTGACGCCATTATTTTCCCTAAAGGTGGTGTGATATCCATCCAGGAACAGTTCGTAGTCGCCAGCGTCTCTCACCTTGAGCCAAGCGAGCCCGTCAGGCGTCGAGCCTAACTCGAAGACGTCGAAGGCCACCGGCCGTGAAGACTTGACGCTAGTCCTGACCAAAACCAGCTTGCTCGGCAACGCAACGAGGTGGACGAAATTGAACTCTTCCTTCTGGGTACAGATGCCGTACATCTTGTTGGCAAGGTTGGGCGTCGCTGGTGGAGGCTGCACGATGCAGAGGGCGTGGAGCGTCGTGGCGTCGAACACCGTCATCTGGCCGTCGAAGCCGAACATCTTGCCGTCGTGGTAGGCTAAGTCGAAGTAGCCGAGGTTTACTGGGACGGGCGTGTTCACCAAGGTCCAAGCCGCGTCTCCGGGGGCGGCAGCATAACATACCCGCTCCCGGTGGCACCAGCATCATGTGGGACATCATGATCGTCATGCTCGCCGCAGCCGCCGCTGTCGTCGGAGGAGCGCCGGGCGGGACATGGACGGCGAAGCGGAAGAAATCCGTGAATTGAGGTAGTTTCTGCACAACATCCAGGTGCGTACCGCCGTGTGGAAGTCGGGGCGGTGCAGGTATGTCAGGTGCGTGACAACGTCGCTGCCGGCGTGGCGGACGGCGTTGAGCCTGGGCAGGGCAGCCGTCGCGCCCGTGGCCAGGTGTGAGAGGCGGCAGGACGCGTCGCGGGCGTCGACGACTATGGACCAGCCGCGCGACAAGGGGAAGACGAGCGCGTCCTCTGACGGCCCCGCACGGGGAAGCAGCAGGCGCGGCGCTGGCCCTACCGCAGCGCGCCATGCCCGGCAGACGGAGCGGAACGCGGCCAGGCCGGTGACGGCGTCGCGGGTCCTCCTCCCGATGTTCTCCAGGAGATCGGTGGGGAGGTCGGACCAGTCGGGTCGTTTTTCCTCGTCAGCCATTGTAGATCGATCGTGTTGTAGATGGATATATGATGGAGGTCAAGCACATGCGGCTTCGGGTCCTGGATCCCTTCTTTTATATACTCCCTCCGCCCGTTTTGCTTCGGGTCCTGGATCCCTTCTTTTGATCTACGCCGCTCTGTTTTCTCTGGTGCCGTTTCGTACCAGGCCCGGATTAGTTTCCCAAGCAATCCTACAACTAGAATAGTTGCGAGTCTGCTACGGATAAGCATTTTAACCACCTACTATACCTGAAACTGTAACTCTTATCTGCACTCACGAAGCATAGGAAATGGTTACAACAATCAGTGTTGAACGAAATACAACAAGTACTACTGGCGAATTTAAGAACGGAAACCACCTGGTATCCCATCACCCATCTCCAGGGAGTGATGCCAGTGTTAGTCTGATGGTCTGGCCTTTGTTGAATACTTGAATGAAACGAAGTTCCTGATGTTTCTGGGGCAGAAATATTCTGCAAAAGAGAGGAACGCGAGGACATCTGGCACTACCTTGCTCCAGGGACCTCCATTGGATCAGTTCTTCCCAGAAAGCCCTGCAGAAAGGGTGCACATGGTAAGTTATGCGATTGATTAAGAAGATCTAACAAGCATAAAATGTTTCCTAGTCAGAGAAAAACAACAGACCTGGCATTTATGAAGTCTACTTTGCCAGGCACAGGCAGATTCCTAATCTCTCATCAGAAGGTTTTGATTCTCGTTTAGCAGCCTCAGAAGTAGAGATGCAATCATCAGCATCACCACACTTATCCAATGTTGCCACGCACGACAATACTCGAACACTGTTGAAGTGCAAGATGCATGGATAAGCATATCCATGAGAAAGAAATGCCATACTTCAAAATAACATTGCAGTTCTCCACAAACACTGTTGCTTATCGGTGATTTTCACCAAATGCTTCCCCTGGCAGGCTCTTCATATTCAATTGCCCATTTTGTATGTAACGCTCCTACAGAATTCAGAATTGTATGATCAGAAAGTAAACAACTGTAGCAATCAAGGTGCTCCCATCAACCCATCTAAAATCTGCATGACTACATACCAGCTAGCTGCAATCTTTTAGATAAACCACCATAGCCAGCAAAAATATCAAGGGTTGCAAGAGGGTTGTCTGATGGTATATCCTTCTTTTTTATCTGAAGCAGCTAGCTCATCATCACAAATTTGCTTTCCTTTTATTCTTCTTGGAAGCAAAAGTTACCTTCCTTATCAGTGACATGGGTTTAGCACTGGATGGAAGCTGGCTCAAGATCATTCAGAGATAAGATCAGTTAATCATCTAAAGAAATGAAAGCTGACGCGGCCCAACAAGACAAACTATGCTGCACCATTGACAGAAGCCAAACCTAGACTTAAGCCACTGAATTCTTCTTCCCTGTTCTTCTCTTCAGTAACTTCTTCACTGCTCTCTTGCTCATGACAAAGATTTATCCTCAGCTCAGGCTAACCTCTGATATTTGACGTATAGGTTTTAGTTGATGGCATGTAATCAGGCCTGTAAACCCCTCTTACACTGACTTTTGTCAATTCTGGATGCGCTTTGTTAGATCCATCAGGAGCTCGGATACTCGATACATGGCATACAGCATAAGGCTTTAGGCCCACGTTTCTACCAAACCATGTAGATGAGTACATCCCATGGCCCCCCTTTTGGGAGAAAAAATTTCGGCCTAATATATACAGAAAGTCATGAACATTGTATCTGATATTCTTTAAGACAAAATTGGTCCCTGAATTCATCACCAGGTGGCATAAACTAGAGAACTGGACACTGACGGTGACGAATTCTTTGATGTCACCTATAATCGAATTCTAGACGTCGTTAGTCAAGAAAACCTCAGTTTTCATTAGCAGCACTGCCGAGAACAATCTGAAAAAACTTTTTTGCAGAATTCTTCCATGAAATTTTCTGTACATGTTTCTGAACAAAACACATTATGGCTTCTCCTTGAACCATCTTCCAATGTGCCTAATTGATCAACGCCAATACTACTAGACCGCGCTGATGGTCAGGTCCTCGCAGCATGTTCTTCATCTTGCTCTTCATCAATTTCCTTTTGCACATCGGACAGGAGCAGCATCCAGCAGGCAGGCTAAGGCTACTATATAAACAGCCAGCAGACAGGCTAAGGCGTCACCCGACATCACGCTGGTGCCCAACGCGTCAGGCTCCGCTCCCGCCGTGGCGACGAGCGCCGACACCGCGCCGGAGCCGAACGCGTCCACCTCTTCCGCGCCCGACGTGACGAAGATCGCCGACCTCGCGCCGGAGCCGGACGCGTTCACCTCCACCATCACTTCTGCGCCCGGCATGGAAACGATCGTCGACGCCGCGGACGCCGCGCCGGAGCCGGACGCGTCCGCCTCCACCCTCTCTTCCGCGCACGGCGTGAAGATGATCGCGGACCCCGCCTCCACCCCCTCTTCCGCGCCCTGCGTGACTGCGATCGTCGACCCTTCCGCCACGATTTCTGCACCCGGCGCAGCACCGACTATCCCCGGCCTTCGAGACAACCGGGTTGCTGAACATTGGGGCGTACCGCCACGGTCCGTGGAGCGTTGTCCCGGGCAGCAAGCGTTCGGCGGCAACGGCATGTCTGCCGTCGAAGCCCTCTATCCGGACCCGTTGTGGGCGTAGCGAGAGGAGGTCCCGCCGCGATCGTTCGGCGTCCCGCTGTGTTGGGAGTGCCGCCTCCGACCCGCACGGGTCGAGGCTAGACCTTGCGGCCATTTGGCCATCTGCGTCCGGTGCTACTGCTACGCCAACAGCAACAGGTTCGTCTGCCCCTTCTGTGGCTTGCCTATTACCTGGCTACTGTAGCGTTCAGATACGGATCGATTCTTGCTGGTAGCATATTGCGAATTGCAAATGCTGTTGCTCTGTGAAACCTATCGATTAGTATAGTTCTAGTTCTGGGCAAAGTTCTTGGCAACATTTGGATAATCTTGGTTCAAAGTTCTTGGCAACATTTGGATAATCTTGGTTCAAAGTTCTTGGTAACATTTGGATAATCTTGGTTCAAAGCCACGTGGGCTGGGATGTTGATCTTTGAAACATCCATAGTAACATTTGGACAATCTTGGTTCAAAGCCACATTGGGTATAACATTTGGTTCAAAGCTTCTGGTTCAAAGCTTTTTCATAAATACTATCTCTTGTTCGAGCGCTGTGATGTGAGTATGTAACAGCTCAGCCTGTCAGCTTGTTTCACACTTCAGATCATCAGATGCCGTCCATATGCGTTTCACAATTCATATGCGGTCCATAAGCGAGCTTGTGCAGATTAGACTTGGCATTGACGGGTCATTTGAGCGAGCTTGTGCAGGGAATTTGACATTGGCAGCAAAAAAGAACTCGCGTTCCAGTAGCATGAACGTGGAACACGCGATGCAATTTCAAAAGAGAAGTGAAACTTAGCAACAGGCATTACATGCAATGAGGTATATGGCAATCAAATTGAACGTCAAAAACAACGTAACAGTTAATAATGGTTCACAGCCAGTACGCTCATTACATAGTAGTAGGTATACAGAGTTTTAACTTGGCAGCTCAGGCTACATGGAAACAAAAAATCCAACTGATAGAACAGAGGCCCATATTTGGCCCTCACTTTAGAGGAATGAACCGCGAAGAGTGGGTAGCACCGATACCGGGCCTACCGTGCTTGACTGGCTTGTACGAGATGGAGAACTCTGCGAGGTAGTGGCCAATCATCTCCGGCTTGATCTCAACCTGATTGAAGGTCTTGCCGTTGTAGACGCCGACGATGCTCCCAATCATCTCAGGCACAATGATCATGTTGCGGAGGTGGGTCTTCACAGGCTCAGGCTTCTCACCGGCGGGAGCATCCTTTTTCTGCAAGCATGAAAGTCAATGCATCAGTGTCACAGTAGAAACATTATAACAGTGAAAAGGATGACCACAAATACATCTTAAACGTCCACCCGGAAATTCTTCTTGGTACACCTGACAGAAGTGAAGACACAACTGACCATAATGCATATAATAAGAACACATTTCAATACCAAAATCCTTGTTTACACACCAACTTATTTCCCAGAGATTAACTGGACAGAAATGCTAACCTACAAACTGAATCAAGCACTCAAGCTACTACAAACCTTCTACAAAAATGTTTTAAACTAAAAACACAAGCAGCAATGATAACAATAGAAGGGTAGCAAACACACTACAAGCAAAGAAAGATGTGACATATAAAGAAGCAACTGGTAGAACAAATGTAGCTTGCGCACACCAAAATGGTTGCAATTATTCCAGCAAAGTAAGTTGTCTGAGAAGCCAAACTGGACTACCGAGTACATGTAGGACAACAAATTCTTAAGAATACCAAAAAAAGCAGCAATATCTTGCATACGACAACTCAATAGCTCAATACAAACTGGATTTGGTAACTGAGTTTCCACTAGCTTCAGACAGATGTAGCAAAAGAATAGATAATTTTCAAGCAAATGTTTATATACCTCAACTGCTCCAACAAAACTAAAAGTCAGGTCATCAACAGTTCTAAGTGATCAGCATCATAACAGAAGGGCAAATCAATTGTTCCAGTGACAATGCAAGATCATAGGGACAATGTAAGAGCAGAAATTTAACAGGCATGCTTCTGGACAATGGCCTGAATAGCCTTATTAAAAAATTGTGCATTTCCATAGGACACACAAATCAATCTTCTAGTAAGTAACAACTTTAGTGGATCAAAGGAGCACACTATTTATTCAGTTTGGTTGAGTATCACAAATCCCGAGAAAACTGAAACGGATAGACAGCAGGCAATAACAGAGTGAAATGCTAAAATGCATCATTCAATGGGAAATAAGCAACAAAAAATTAGAGAATTAATCATCCAATGCCTATCTATACAATTTAGCTATCCATCTAAAACATCAATCAGGCAGACAACTATGCTTCTACCTTACTTGAAGCACCAAAAAAAGGTGGATACATTAATATTTATATTAAAGCAGGCATCCACAGGTCTACATTGCGGTTCTAATGATTAGAGACAAGTAACTGGCATATATAGCTCCAAAAACAGGGCTTAGATACAAGTAACTGGTGATTCTAACAATCTGCCCCACAGCTCCAAAAGACATTTCACATCATGGTAAAACATCAATGCATGTATTACCACTGCGGATTTCATTCAAGTAACTGGCATATAACGCTGCTATACCATAATAATAATATAGTAGGTCTTAGCAGATGTGATGTGCCCCGGAGTAAACAATCCAACCTATCTAAGGGTATGTACGAGAGTAAACAAAGAGAAAA
Organism: Miscanthus lutarioriparius; assembly: GCA_904845875.1. NCBI lineage: Eukaryota > Viridiplantae > Streptophyta > Magnoliopsida > Poales > Poaceae > Miscanthus > Miscanthus lutarioriparius. The sequence continues at coordinate 134,477,884 of CAJGYO010000002.1, forward strand.
TTGAGCTCGTGACAAACACAAACATATCTAGAGAAGCCTAGCAGAAAGCAATTCGCAATCCAACTCTAATGAAAGCAAAACAAATCCAGCACCCACCGCTTTGCGGAGCTTCTTGATGAGCGCCATGGGCTTCCTCTTCAAACCCCTCTGGAACCTGCGCGAATCCAACACATCAGATCGGAAGACCAAACCCAAAAAAGTGGCACCACCACGATAAGGTACAGTAGTTACCTCCGCCGTGCGCGCGCGGGGAAGAGCTGGACGAGGTCGTCGGTGGACATGTCGAGCAGCGCGTCGAGGTCCACGCCACGGTAGCTGTACTTGCGGAACGTCCTCTTCTTCGGCCCCGCGGCCGCCACCTCCGTATCCACGTCCACGTCCGCCTGCCACAACGCACACCATGGTCAAGGGGTGGAGATCAAGAATCACCTAGGATTTTCTTGGAAATCCGCTCACCATGGTTGGTCGAAGGGGAGAGCAGGAGCTCGAGACGACGTGTACTGGTAGCGGAGGCGCGCTGCTTGGAGCGGGAGAAAGCGGCGGCGGATAGGGTTTGGAGTGAGCGTTCGTGGGGGGGATTATATAGTAACCAAGAGTGCCACGTGGCGCACTCGCGGTTGTTTGAGTGGTAAGGTTGCTGGGCTAAATCTGGGCCTAAATGAAATGAGCCGGCCCGGTTGCAGAATCCGGAGAAGCCCTCTTTGTGACACGGTTGCACCATGGGCCGGTAGGGAGCTACTCAGTTACTACTACGTGTACTTGCGTATCCACAATTGCACATTTTCACGTGTGACATACTTGCTATGTTGACTTTTCTCTTACCAAAATACTCGGAGGCGGGCGTCCGTCCGCTCGTGTCGGTTCGCACGCGGCTTCCATTCCGCCTCGCCCGTCTCTCTATCTCCCTGCTCCGTCTCACCCTTTTCATCTATAGGTTCCATCTTCCCCTAAAAAAATCTATAGGCTCCATCTCCACGTCTCTCTCGTGTTCGCTGGCAGTAGTAGAGCTCCGCGCTGCCACTGTTTCTTCCTTCCTCCACCCAAGCCGACCATGCCGTCTCCTCCCTCAGTTCACGCAGTGCCTCTCCGGCCTCTTCCCCAACCCAGTGATGTCAGGATGCGTCGCCGCCGCGGGCCACCGCTACCCTGGCGATGGCGGCTGGGCACAGGTGCCGGGGCGCCTCAGGTCGTCTCCAACCGAGCCAGGGGGCACCCATGAGCGCGGCTGGTGCTAGCGGTGCTCGCACGCTGTCGGCTCCCACTCTGACGGCCGGAATCGGCCGGCCTTATTCTCTCTACCCTATGCTGCAAACGTATGTTTCAATTGTTGCAGATGTTTTAGAAGTATGTTGCAAGTGTTTCGTATAGATGTTGCAAAAGTAGATCGGGATTATTGCATATGTTACAATGGCTATACACGTATGTCGCAAGCATCTGTTTCAAATGTTTCATCTATTTTTCAGACATATGTTGCAAATGTTTTTATTTAGATGTTGTCTATATTTCACACATATGTTTGCAAGTGTTTTTGTTAGGATGTTGCATATGTTTTGCAATGGCTTTTCAAGGTGTTTTCACAAGTGTTGCAGACGCATGTTTCAAGTGTTTCATCTTTCTTTAGACGCATGTTGCAAAAGTTTCATCCTTCTTTAGACGCATGTTGCAAAGGTTTCATCCAGTTGTTTTAAAAGTAAATCGGATATTGTACATGTTGCAATGTGACTCACCTGCCACAGCCGCCTGCTGCAGCTGTTGGGGCATTGTGCATGCGTGTGGGAAGTGCCAAGCCGAGGGATGGAGCATTGCGCGGCTACGGACGCGGGAAGCGGCTCACTGGCGTGCAGCAGCCGCGGGACGTCCGGGTGCTAGTACTGCCCTTTCTCTTAATATGAAAGTTTCTTACACTGTCTGGCTAGCTTATCAATTGTTACTATAAATTAGGAGTAATAAGAAAGAATATATATAAAAACTTAATTTTTGCTTCAACAGCTACACATCGAATTTATCAAAATCTATACAATGATGACCCATCAAATTTTCTTTCGACCACCCGCACAACCCCATAAAGTATGGTGAATAAAGAGATCATGTAAAATACGATCCTACTGAAAAATTCTAGATAAAAATTTGAAATAATAATAATTTGATTTTCAGAAGTATATAAGAATAGTAATAAAAACCCTAATCAATATATATAATCTAGTTATTAAATAACTACATTCAAATTCAGAAAATGCCAAAGATATAGTAGTTTGATGCTAAAACGAAGCTAGAGTAACTTGAGGAGGTGCATATATGGTGAATTTTTGTATCACATTAAGTGTTTTTCATTTTTCAGAACGTGCACTTCCCACCCACACACACACGCCAAATACAGTATCTATACGTCTAAAGTGAGGAAGATTTTTTTTAGAATGGCGGCAAAAGCTTTGCCGGATTTTTATTAGACGAGGATAAAAAACAAACACAAAACAAAACGGGATTACAACTTATTTACATGGAGATCATGTTCTCAGCGACTTTGGCACACAGGCCGTGACATAGCACACTACTCAACCAGGTTAGCAAAAACAAGAAAACAAGTAAATAGCGCATCTTGCTAATCATCTCCGACGATTGGTCTTGTTGCCATTTGATACTGTTGAATTTCATCCTTGCACAGTAACACTACTTGGATTGGTTGTAAGGATTTTTGTTGGAATGTTCTTCTATTTCGCTCCTTCCAAAGGTTCCACCAAAAGTAGATCAAGATGTCATCTATTCTTTTCATTTGTCTTCTATCAAATTTAACTCTACATTTACACCAGTAACCATGCAGAGATCCGGTCATTCCCACTGAGTCTAGTATGGATAGGTCGAGCCACTGTTTTAAGTAGGACCAGATGTGCTTTGAGAAGGGGCAGTCCTTGCATAGGTGAGTTGGTGTTTATGGTTCTACTCCACATAGTTTGCAGATAGGATCATTCGCCCAACTTGCGTTTCATTAAGTTGTTGGCGGTGAGAATTTTCTTGTGAAGGAGTGTCCAAGCAAAGAATCGGCATTTTGGTTCCCCTACTACTTTCCAAATTGGTGTCAGTTTTAATCTAGTGAAAGAGCCTTTGAATTGGATTTTGTATGCACTCTTGGTTGTGTATTCTCCATCTGGTGTCCATCTCCAATGTATGTTGTCCTCGATGTCCTCTTGTAATCTAATTTCTTGCACTCATTCCCAAAGTGCCACATATTCCTTTATTTCTTGTGGCGTTTGGATTGTAAGTATATGTGAAATCCACCGGTTTTCTTGCATTGCCGTTTTGACCGTAATCTTTTTTCTCTTTGCCTTTTGGAATAGCGTCAGTGCCAAACTCTTTGGCGAGCTCCCCTCGATCCATGATGATGTCCAGAAAAGCGCAGTCTTTCCATCTCCAATCGTCACCACTGTGGAAGCGGCAAAAAGATCACGGTCACGCCAATCGCACGGCAAATCCAGTCTGTTCCATGCTCGTTTGTGTTTCCACTGGAACCATAGCCACCGCAATCGCAGCGCACGAGCAAACCGTTCAAGGTCCAAAATCCCGAGCCCCCCTTTTTCTTTCGCCCGACAGGTTGTTGGCCAATTGACCAGAGAATGGCCCCCATATACTTTGTCTGGAGTTTCACCCCTCCATAAAAAGCTTCTTCGTAGCCGATCAATCTTCTGCACTAGCCATTTGTATTCCGGGAAGGCGGTCATGTGGTAGATGGGCTATGATGAGAGCATTGTCTTTACTAGCGTTTCCCTACCTGACATGGATAGGAGTCTCCCTTTCCAACCAGGCAATCTTGCCCCTATCTTGTCTATCAAAGGTTGGACTTCAATTTTGCGTAGTTTTCGGGTGTGAAGTGGAAGTCCAAGATATTTCCCAGGGAACTTGCAAATTTTCCCAGGGAAATTCTGAAGTAAGTGAGGTACAGAGTTGATGTCCACTCTAATAGGGAAATTTTTTGTTTTTGAGATGTTAATTTTCAGCCCTGAACAGTCACTGAAAAAGTTCAATATTTTGTATAATCGATCGAGCTCCTGGACCGATGGGTCTGCAAAAATGGCCGCGTCATCGGCATAGAGGGAGCAACGAAGGTTTGCCGGCTTTGGGAGTATCTGTTTGAGTATGCCTTTCTGAGCTGCCACTTTGATAATGCGCTGCAATGGATCAATTGCCATGATGAATAATAACGGGGAAAGGGGTTCACCCTGCCTCAAGCCGCGTGCGTGCAAGATCTCCTGGGTTGGCTGGCCGTTAACCAGGACTTTAGATGATGCGGTTCCAAGCAGCGTTGCTATCCAATCTCTCCATTTATTGCTAAATCCCAACGCCTTCATAACCTCTAGTAAAAAACTCCATCCTATAGAATCAAAAGCCTTTGAAATATCTAACTTTATGAACAGAGCTGGTTTCTTTCTTTTGTGGAGGAGTTGTATGACTCTTTGCACATATATAAAATTATCATGTATGCATCGTTTCTTGATGAAGGCATTTTGGGCGATTGACACCAAGGAGTTCATGTGTGGAGCCAGGCGGTTGGCTAGCAGCTTGGTTATTATTTTGACCATGCTGTTGATTAGGCTGATTGGCTTGTAGTCCGACACTTGTGAGGCTACTTGATTCTTTGGCAATGGTCCATTATTGCTCAAAACTGTTCGACTGGATTCGACGAACCCAGTCTCTCATGAATACATATAAAGTTAGAGTAGCGTCAAAGCATGAATGCAGAGTCCGATTCCAAAATAAATTGAAATACAAAACATTTTTATGGTCCACATCTCTCTCTCTCTCTCCTATACCCTAATGGGTTAGAGAATTGTGTTTCAGCCATGGTGTGGAGTCCGCCCACATGACACGATTATTAGTTAAATCTCTAAGCCCCTCCGATTAGTATGAATTGGAGCAGCATGCATCTAGACCCAGTATGGAATTCGATGCCAATACGAATTGCAACGTATGATGTGATCGTTGAACATTCATTTCAGAGTCGCAAGTCATTCAGGTGAACACGCAATAAGCTACATGTTCCATTACAATGTACAAATATGTTTACTGGTTAGATGTATAATGTAGGCCAGTCCAATCCAAATCCAAAATAAGTGAAACACAATGTAGTGGTGTTTGGTTGTCCTTGGCAATGACAAACAAAACGTCCTAAAAAGGATAAAAAAATACTATACAACACACATGTGTTTTAACACAAAAAAACACATGGATTTTTTTCTCTCTCTCTCTCCCTCTCTCTTTCTCACAGGTGACCACCGGCGTCGGCGACCGGCGAGCTCGCCCCGGCGTTCGCGCCCGCGCCCGCGCCGGCCATGGCAGTGGCGGTGGCGGCGGCGGCGGCGGCGGATCCGGCTCCAGGTAGGCCTCTCCTCCTCCTCCTCTACGATCTGTGATTTGTCATTCCATATAAAAAAATTATTTCTTGTGATCTATAGATCTGTGATCTTATGATTTATGATTGTCTGGAGGTAGAAGAATGCTGGAGCTTAGAGGTAGAAGGAGAGTGGAGGCTGTTGGATCTTAATTCTATGGTGAAAAAAAATTCATGTGTTAAAACTGTATAAAACACAGCATGTTTGCTTGCTCGTAAACGATCGTAAATTTCCAGCCGAGAACAGTGTTTTTCTCTCACACCAAACCAGCCAGCAGTAAATAATCCACGATACGATACGGCCTCCCGAACAGTCTGATAGTTGTGTACTAGACATACTCTTCCCCTCATCGTGCCACTATCTCTTCTCCGGTCCCTTCCCTCGCCGCTGTTCCCCAAACCGGCACTCCAGCGCTTCTCGGGGGACTAAAGCCGCCACCAAAGACCTTCCCTTCTCTCACTGTGATTAGATTTGGGTGTGGATTAGACTCAGGGCTGGCTGCTCAGTGCTCACCATACAAGGCCTGCTGGCAGCCTGCTATGCATCATCAACGCGACCATGGACACCGAGGTCTTCATTAGCCTCGCCGACTACGGTTGAACCGGCCGGCCTGGACGCCGCGCGCGCGGCTCTGTCGTGAGCTGCCCACACCACATCGACGCCACCTCACGGACGGATTCGCCATGTCAATGCCATGGGCCATGGATTTGCATTGTGAGTGCGCGAGGTTGCGAGTACGGGACTCTGTGTCTGCCTGCGTGTATCACCATTCACCCTAGATGTTTCGCTGGTGTTTTTGGCTATGCTCGAGTCGCCGTCGTCGTCGTCCACGTATGCACATCCATAGCAATGCAACCTGTGCAATGCAAGTTCAGTGTAGCGCTTGTAGTACGTTGGCCTGTACGTGGCTGGAGAGCACCTGGAATGGAAGGAACTCAAGCCGGCCTCGCAACATTCCATGTATCATATCGGTTCTCTGCGACCTCCTCGTCAGTGGTCACTCACCGCCGAACGAGCGGGCGACACGCCGAGCAGCACTAGCATCACACATGCCTGCCTGCTTCTCACATCAAACCACAAGCCTTATCCCTGGCTGCACGCCCGGTGTGGTTGTGATTTATATGACGCGGACGCGCCGACTGGATAGATCATATATATCCAACCAAAGCTAAAGCACCCAGGAAGGCAGCGGAAAGCCTTCTTCCTTCCCCACATTCGTGTTCGCCGGCAAGTGCTGGGGACTGGAGAGGCCTGCTGCTTGAATCGGTGAACTCAACCAACAGCTAGCAAAGCAGGCAGCTAGCTTGTTTTCCTACGGTGCCGCACGTTTATCTGCCATGATCACCTGATGCTAGCTAATTGCCGCGGCCGCTTAGGGCGCGCGCGCTTACGTGTCAACCGTGTCGAGTTTGGTATCCGCTCTTACTCGTGCAAGCAAATCAAGCGTGTGAGGTTGCGCTAGGTCCCCGACGAACCGAGGCCACGCCCCGACGAGCGACGACGCGCGTTCGTGGTCTCAGGTGATGCGGCCGGCCGGCACAGGTCACGTTCTTGCCAGTTGCCACCATGCCCAGGCGCCCACGGAGCGAGCCCGGCTGCCCAGGCCGTCGAGTCATCCCTCATCCGTCCAGTAAACTTGCTCGCCCAATCACACAAATCCTTTCACTGCCCGCCCTGCTGGTTACATTTCCGCTGATGTGCCGGGTCGAAGCTCTGCACCGGAGACGACTTGGCTTTCGCTATGGACGGGGTGGGGGCACGAGGCAGTGTGCTAGCTAATTTTGCCACGAGCCACCCAGTCCACGTACACACACCTCAGCATCGATCTTCTTCGTGCCGCTACACCAGAAAACTGGGTTCAGCGCGCGTTTAGTTCGCGAAAAGTTTTCCAAAAAAAATGCTACAGTATCCATCACATCGAATCTTGCGATACGTGTATGGAGCATTAAATGTAGACGAAAAAAAACTAATTGCACAGTTTGGTTGGAAATCGCGATATGAACGTTTTGAGCCTTAGTCCATGATTGAACACTAATTACCACATAAAAACGAAAGTGCTACAGTAGCTCAATTTCCCAAATTCACGAACTAAACACAGGCTCAGAGTGAATTACACCCACACGAGATTAGCGTGGCCAGCGCATGTGGTGGGGCGAGGAGCGTTGCTTGCTCGGAGGGTCAGTCACGGTGAGACAAACTCTGTTTTTAACCTGGCTGCCTCCTTAAACACTCCAATAAACTCCATAGAAAGCCTTGGATTCGTACTTTGACGTGTCTGTGTGAATCACCCAGATTGGTTCACTGATGTTTTTTTTTGGGCTAATGGCGCAATGGTCGTCGTCACGTACGTGTGCACGGGCACAGCAAGCTTGAGAGCGTCTGCAATTGAAGCCGGTCTCGCAACATTTCATCCCTCTGCGACTGCGACGTCCTTGTCACTCACCGACGAACGAGCGGGAGCGAGCGAACACCGGCCAGCACCAGCACAGATGCCTGAGTGTGCTCCGGTTCATTCCTCCGACCGACTAGTAGCTTTGCTTCTCAAATCACAAGCCTTATATATCCAGGGTCATGGCCAAATTGGCCATATATATATATATATATATATATATATATATATATATATATATATATATATATATATATATATATATATATATATATATATATATATATATATATATATATATATATATATATCCTGCAACCGTTTATTTATGGGAGTGTCTTTGGGCCATTGGGTTTCAAACACATATGGACCTGATCAACTTTTAGGTTGTTGGATTGGATGAGCCGATGGCATGTAAACTACAGTCTAATCTTATTTTGTGTCCTTCTTCAATCGATAATGATATAATTAAGACGTTCGGACGGACGGACGCCTCACTCACTCCCTCCCGCACGCGCCGGACGCCTCCCGCCGCTCACTCCCGCACGCGCCGCTCGCCCAACACCCCTATCCGCTCGCCTTGTCCACGCGCCCCGATGCTCGTTGCGCCGTTTCCTCCCTGCGTCGGCGTGCCCATCCGCCCACCCCACTCCATGTCGCCGCCACCGGTTCCCTGCAGCGTCCGTGCCCCCGCCGCGCCACACTCCATCCCCTGCGGCCTCCTCTGCGTTGCCTCCTCCACGCCGCAATCGCCACCGGGCCCAGTTTGCCTCGCCCGCCTCCACCGTGCTACCTCCTCACCACGGCCGGCCCGCTCGCCGCGACTGCCTCCACTGAGCTAGCGGTGGCCTCCACCAAGCCGACGAGCCTCCACGATGGATGCTCCAACAAGTAGGCGAGGGGGGACGAGATTTGTGTGACGCCACGCCCGCCGGCGAGTTGCCCGTGCCGCTGACGCACAGAGAGGTACATGCGCCGGCGTCGACCTCCGCACCGGCGTGCCCCCATTTCGTCCAAGCAAAGCCCACATTGCAAGAGTATATTTCAAGTGTTTTAGATGTTTCATCTGGATGTTGCAAGTGTTTCATCTCGATATTGCAAAATTAGATCGGAATGTTGTACATGTTGCAGTGGCTATACACATGTTTCAAGTTTATGTTCCCAATGTTTCACCTCGTTTTCCAGACGTATGTTTGCAAGTGTTTCATCTAGATGTTGCATATGTTTTCACACATATGAAGTGTTTTCAGGTGTTTTTTTCAAGTATTTCATACGCATGTGTTCGAGTGTTTCAAGTTGTTCTGTACGTATGTTGCAAGTGTTTCATCTGGATTTTTCAAAAGTAGATCTGGTGTTGCAACTAGTGTTTCAGATGCATGTTTTATGTGCTTCATCTACCTCCAAACGTATGTTGCAAGTGTTGCATCCGGATATTTCAAAAGTAGATTGGGTGTTGCATCTCTGTCCTTACTTTTTTGCTGCCTCACCTTCGCCTCGGTGTCTCCTCCTTTCCTCCTCCCGGCGCTGGCTGGGGATACGCTGCCCTTCCCCCCTCTCCTAGATGATGGTGTAGCCACCTGCTGTAGTCACCTACTACAGCTGCTGGGCATGTACATGTGCGTGAGAAGGCCGTGTACATGTGCGTGAGAAGCAGAGGGGGCGCGAGAGGGCACTCCCTACATGCTGTCAGGCTACGTGGGCCCCACGTAAGTGGGCGCGGGATGCAGGTGCGCAGGGGGAGACGAAGTGCAGGCGCTAGCACTGTCGTTCTTCGATCAGTCTCTTCCCCGAAACCACCCAAGTTGCTTGTGGGCCGATAGATGCTCCACCTAGACCTGTCCATTGGTCGTTCTACCCGACGAACCCAACCCGACCCGCCCAAAATTTACCCGGTCTGACCTCGATGTCTTCCTCGCAACCATCAGAGTTGTTGTTAGCCAATGCTCCGTCTAAACCTGTTCACAGGCTGTCCATCCCGATAAACACAAACTGACCCGATTGGGCCAGGCCTACGCGTTGGTCGACGTTAGATCTAAGTCTCTCACAAACTATAATTTTTGGATAGGATTTGGACCAATTTTTTTACCCACAGGACAACCTATCATGCCAGAGACAAAAAAATCTCTCCTTGCCAGCCAAAAAAAAGGCCTATTCGACCAATTGAGTCACCATATAAATACCATTCTTAAAAGGTTGTCCTAGCTTTCATCCCCAATTTCAAGCATCGAGACTTCCAATCCAGTAGTCGGTGAACCTCCTGGTTGACACCTAAAATTGTCCAAAGTGCATAACGGACTCAGCCATCATATTTCTATCGTCGAGACGGTCAGAAAACATAATTGGGTCATATCATTAGGAGCCCGGACAAACAAAACAGCTTTTCGAGGAGGTGACCCAGCCATAACCATCAACTTCCCCCAAATGGAAGAATGTATTGCATCATTGCATTCCTCTCAATGAGCTAACCAAAAAACATATATGGATGATATCATTTGGAGAAACTTAATATGTTTATGTTATCATGTGATGGTTGTGTGATGGTTGTGTGCCTTTGTTATTGGAGAGACTTAATATGTTTATGTTATCGTGTGATGCATGTGTCTATGTGAGAGTTTGTTTGTGATTGAGACAATGAGTGTGAGACTAAAATTTGTCATCTATGAACTGTAATGTGTCTGGTTGTGTATGAGTTTAACTCTATCAAACTGTCATCTATCGAATCTATGAGCTGTAATCTATAACTCTATGTGAAATCTCCTTTACTCTAAGGTATTACATGTGTCTTTGGGCCGACAGGCTGCCCTGCGGGATGTGGGGTCAGGCCATGGGCAGGATCAGGCTGATGTTTCCACAGTTTTTTTGGGCCACGGGTCAAACTTGGGCTAAGCATTTTCTGTTGGGTTTTTTGGCCTAACCCGATCCAGCCGAGGGATGTTCATGTCTAACTCCACTGCACAATCTTTACTCAACGCTCATCCACTGCGCTAGTTCCTAACATATTTTCTAACTAGCCTCTTCCACCAGATTAGTTTCCTTGCATGGCTGATTGGACTTTCCTTTCTCCCCCCTAAATATCTCTCCTTTCGTTGCATGCCAACTTCTTAATCTCTCTTTCCTTGCATGGATGCCCATAAAAATATCTATGATTAGTTCATTCTCTTAATTAGTTTCCTTACATGGACGATGGACTTCATGCCCATAAACATATCAATGAATAGTTCATTGTCTCCTTCCAAGTATACTCTATTGATACTGGTGTAACCTGACTCACTATTGGATCCACTATAGTCGTACACTCTTTTGCTACTGGTGAAACCCAACTATAATGATGCCAACCCTTACCCTGTCCAGTCAGCTCCCTCTGCCTCCCACAATCGGCAATCATTATTGTTTCGTCCTGTGCCCCGCCACAACTGATGGTTTTGGCCCATCAAGCACTTGATGTTTTGGGTGGTGGATGAGATCGATATGATGGCTTATATACACTTCAATTAAATCCTACTTCATGACAATTGTTTTCTTCGATTGCTTCATGCCCCATCCATACATAATTTATCGTTGGTCGATGCTCCACCACACCCTCCTACCATTATCTACCAACACCCCACCATCGGATCCGCCACACCCATCTACCCACCCACTCAGTCACTACTAACCTGACTCTTGATGTTTCCTCCCCTGCCATACCCAAAACGGCCTCCTCCACCTCCACAACCCACAATGGGGCAATGGCCAGCCATTGTGGTTGGGCCTCGTATAACTCAGGGGCGGAAGGAGGGGGCCTAGCACCCCAATCCCCTAGATGCTCCACTGTACCTTTGATTAGCTAAAAATAATGATAATTGTTAATTAATGATTTATTTATTTACCCTCTCTTATTTGTGTTAATTCTTAATGACATCTATATGATTTATGACTAATATATATATATGTTATTTTCTTCCTCTACTTTGTTATTGTTATTATTGTTATGGTTGTTTTCCTACGCAACGTCCCAATTGGCCTGCATAATACACGCTATATTAGCTAGCTAATGATGTTAATTAATGCTTGTCTTATTATTCCTACCTCCCTATTAACCTCCAATGGCATATCTATGGTTTAGGATTATATTTCTTTTATCTCCTGCTATTTCTATGACTTTTTGCCTATGAATTAGATTAGTCGGCTAGAGATTAGATACTTAGGGCTAATTAAAATTTTGTCTCCTTTCTCTATAGTTTTCAATATTATTTTAGACTTTTAGCTTTATTTTATATAATGAAATAAATGTTAATTTGGTTATTATCGATGCTCTTTCAAATTCAATATATATGTGTGTGTGCACATTTATTTCATCATATGTGATTATCGTCGGTATTGCCAACGCCCTCCCTCTCCCCCAAAATGCTCAAATCCTAGCTCCAGCCCTAGCATTACTGCTTCCCTCTAAGATGGACATTTTTCTAAAAAATACCCACCATCGTAACCTAAAACCTTAATCCTAACCTCATCATAGGAGCTAGACATTTTCAAAGCATGAATCGCAAGGTAACGTGGTACAATCTAAAATCATGAATTCAGGCACCTTAAAAAACACTAGGTGTTCAAGCAACTTCTTTTGTTACTTTATTTAACTATGCTCTTACATACAACAAAAAGATTGATAAATGGTTGATCCATGGATAGCAACAGAGTTATGAAACATATCATTAGGTCTGATGTGCCGAATGGCTAGATCCAATTACATATGAAATTAGGAATGGATTAGGTTATTACTTCTTAGGTCACCATATTCATGTACCATGGGTCACAGTACTTTTAACCCAAAAGGACAACAAGAGTTTTCCTATGATAAAATAACAAGAGTGGAGAGAGTACAACTCCATGGCCTCAGCAGACTATACAACTAGAGCTACGAGAAAGAAAGACACTACTAAAAGACAAAACTAACTCCTATGTGCCCTCCTTGTATCTTGTTGCATCTGCCATTGGATCCACCACCATAGTACACTCTGTTGCTACTGTAACTCGAGTCATGATTCCCCACTCTTAACCCTACCAACAAGACTCCTCCACATCCTACAGTCGATAGTCGCTACTGACCTACCCTTGCATTCGCCATCTCTCTCGGTCTCGGCCCCATCTAACACATAATATTTAGGATGGTGGATGGGATAGGTCAAATGGCTCACATACCCTTCAATCTAATCTACTTTCTAGCAACCGTTTTCTTCAGTTGATATCTTCCCCACCACTACCTAGGCTATTGTTGGTCAATGCTCCACCACACCCTCCTGCTGTGTATCTACAAATCAGATTTATCGCCGCCGCCCATTATCACTAACCCACGCTCATGATGCTCCCCTCCCCTAGCAACCAATCTCCTTCACCTCTTGCAGTCGACAGCCATTGTGATCTAGCCTTGCGTCACCGTCTCTCTCTAAGTCAAACATTTTCCTAGAAAAACCCTACCACCATAACATGGAACCCTATTCATAACTTTATCACAGGAGATAGTCATTGTTAAAGCACAAATCATGAATCACGTGGTAAGGTCGTGTGATCTACATATCATGAATTCATGCACCTTAAAAACACTCAATCCTCAGTTAGTTGTTCTGTTTATTTAAATTTGTTCTTCTGTACAACAAAAATATTGACCAATGATTGATCTAGGTATAACAGTAGAGTTATGATACATACCATCTTTGTGATTTCCTACATTCAGATAGGATGCACCATCGCCTAGGAATAGATTGGATATTGCTTCCTGGGTCACATATTCATGTCCCATGGATCATCATGTTTTTCCTAAAAAGACAACATGAGCTTTGCCATGATAAAGTAATAGGAGTGGAGAGAGTACAACATCAGGGCCTTAACAGACCATAGCTAGAGCAATGAGAAAGAAAGAGCACTACTAAAAGTCACAACAAAAACCCCAACCAAAAGAGAAACCTCTCTAGAAAAAAGGTAGTAAATGAAGGTTGAGAGATCACATTCATATCTAGGCTGGTGTGGTAATTCTATATTGTAGTGGATTAGACTGGGGCTATCGATTCATAACGGAAAGTTCTTATGTTCCTTTCATTCCAAATGTTCCACAAAATGTAAATCATAATGGTAAGGTTGTTTTTTACCACTCTTTTACAACGTTTCTTCCACCAAGCGTAAAGAGATCTCAACTGCTCTATTTTGTAGATCCAAGGTTTATGCTGACATATATTATAATAAGAAAAATTTGGATACATGCGCAATATGCGTCGACTAAGCCACATTAGGCCGATTGCCTAGCTGACTAGTAAGAATTAAGCTATTACTCGTATTTGATTGACTAACCAACAAAGAGGTATGTAGCTCTGGTTGAGAACCAATTCAAGGGCTCATTATGTATTTCCACAAAAACCGGTTTGGTGCACAGTTGTCTCTAAGTTTCTAAGGCAAAGGGGATAGAAATAGTCGTTTACCCAACCTCTCAAGGGTAGTTCGCTAGCAGTCTAGAGGCAGTTTTTGAAGGAGCAGCCACACGAAAGATTTTACCCCTGTTCTAGGTGATCCTTGAGAACGAACACTTACACTGCTCCATGGATTGAACTTGTAAGCCAATTACGCCGAGCACCCACTAGAGAATTCTAGTGTTCAGGTGGTCTCATCCTCAAGCACATCATTTGGGTCAAAGCCCGAATCATTCACCAAGATGCACATGTTGAAGAAATCCTGCAGGATCTCATGTGTCAAGGAGTGATGAGCAGTATCCTTGTCGGTGTTTCGAGTCACCAACTAGTAAATTTCTAGATTGCACGTCTGGCTCAGATGGTGTCCTCGGAAGACACAAGGGTTTATACTGGTTTAGACTGAATGTCCCTACGTCCAGTTCGGTCCTGCTCGTGTTACTAGCACTGAAAGTTTATAGTAGGGGTTACAAACGGGCGAGAGAGGGAGAAGTTCCCAAGTGTCTAGTGTGTGTGTGTGTGTTTTCTTCTTTTTCCTCTCCCCCGTTGGGGAGTCCGGCTCCCCCTTTTATAGGTGAAGGGGAAGGTGTTGGTTATAGAGAGAAAGAAAGAGAAAAGCAAGGGAGCAGAAGGCCTCTCGGACCACCGGGTCCTTCTCCTTTATGCAAGTCCTACCGACGCTGTAGATGGTGACGGGGATGGCTCCACGTCGGGCTCCTGTTCACCACTGGTGCCATGCCCCGGCATCATCAGTTGGTTGTGGTGTCCCATCCCGTCCAGGCGGACGACGCGACGAATTGACATGCCGGTCAGCGGTCGTATGGGGAGTAGGCAGCGCAGTGACCTCGCACCCATCACTGTTGGCGATGTGATCTACCGGGAATGGCCTATCGCGGCCATGGGTCACATCGAGACATGCCTGCTTCTTGTCCGGTGTCAGAAGTTTGACCTTGGGGTCGTACCTTCTGACACATAGTGGTTGGAGGCGGTGTGGGCCCTCGTCGGGCGAGACGGAGCCCGTGCCCCAGGGATCGGGTGAAGCGGGGCCCGTACCCCAGCGATCGAGCGAGGCGGAGCCCGCGCCCTGTGGGGTCAGGCGAGGTGAGCCCGCGCCCAATGATCTGGCGAGGCGGGCGGTGGTCGGGGAGGAAGGGCCATATACCCAATGGTCAAGCGAGGTGAGCCTGCACCCAGTGGTCGAGCGAAGTCGAGCCGCGCCCGTGGGTTTTCAAGCGAGGCGAGACCCGCACCTTAGTGGTCGGGCGAGGCGGAGCCTGCGCACCTGGGGGCCGGTTGAAGCCGTAGTCGCGCATTTGACTGCTCGGGTGAATCGGTACTGATGACCATTAGTTCCTCCTCTTTGGGTACTGAAAGGATCCAACAATGTATAGAGGGGGGTGAATAGACGTATCTAAAAATTAACTGCAAATGCTAAGTTCAAATTTGTCAGTCAATGTTGGAAGTCCCGACAGTTTAGATCGGAACTCCCGACGTCGTCAGAAGTTCCGGCACAAACGTCAGAAGTCCCGATGCCTACGTGAACTAAAAAAGCAGTGCCAAATTTGACTTTGTGGATAAATAATCTTACAACCCCACTTTCTAATGGTTTGGTGAAGATGTTGGGCCACTCCCTTAACGCCGAAATGCCTCCAAACCATAGATCGAGTCCAAACCCTAAAATAAAGTTCGAGAGAAAGAGACATGCAAATACAAGTAATCTCGAGCAAACACAACAACAAGCACACGGGACACAAAGATTTATCCCGAGGTTCGGCAACCCCACAAAGGAGCTCCTACGGTCTTGTTGTTGAGGTGACCACAAAGGTCGGAGTCTCTTTCACCTCCTTACCTCTCTTAGGGCAATCACAAAGGTCACTTGAGTTTTTCACTAAGAAATCAAGGGTAATACAAAATTCCCAAGGCTCTTCCACAAAATGAAAGCTCTTAGGCAACGTCTAACCGGCTAGGGGCAAAGCCCCAAGAGTAATAGACGCAAATCCAACCGGCTTGATGAAGAAATCAAGTGCTCAAGCTTGCCAAAGTGATTCTCTCACTTAATTCACTCTCCTTTCACTCAAAACCCTAGGGGAATCGAAAATTGGAGCAAAGGAGGGAGGTGAGGGGTGCCTTTGTTGCTTGGGAGCTGTTGAACACGAAGGTTGGTGAGCTGTGAATGAGTCCGTAACGGTTAGAAGAGAGGAGAGGGCTATTTATACTCATAGTAGAAATCTAACCGTTCAGATCTACGTCAGAAGTTCCGACGCAGATCTCGAGACTTTCGACCTTAACAGAAAACACTATTCACGTAGGGTAAAAGTCAACACGAGCAAGTCAATGTTGGAACTCCCGACAAACGTCGGACTCTCGACGTACGTCGGGACTTCCGACGGGCGCTGTTAACCGAACAACAAAACCCTAGGAGTTCCGACTCACGTCGGGACTTTCGACGGCCATGGTCACCACGCAGGCAAAATGACTATGCGTCAGGACTTCCGGTGTGAGTCGTGACTTCCGACGACCACGGTCACGCGCAGGCTAAGTGACTAGGCGTCAGGACTTCCGGCATGAGTCGTGACTTCCGACACCAACAATCACCGAAAAATATTCTATGTGCTCGTGGAGTGCTAGAGTGTCTCTCTTTTGATTTTATTTTTATGCTTGAGCACTCTATCTTCCTCAGACCAACTAAGTTTGCATCCCTCTTTATAGTGCGGCGGATCCTAAACTCAAAAACAAGAATAAAACCCTTGGAGAGCGCTTTAAGTTCGTCCGCCTTTACAACTTCAAAAATTGAGGGATATTATTTCATCTTTATCAACTCTTTGAATCTTTCATGTGACTAATAGCTGCGACATATCTCATTAATACGAAGACGCGTGTTGTATCAAATTTTTTCTAGGATGAACATATATAGGACGTCCGATGGCGTGCTGTATCAAACTTTTTCTCTACCTTAATACACGTGATCGAGAAAAAAAAGTCTGAGACCAGCACATCGGACGTGAGCTACTACTCACTTAACAAGTAACATTGTGGATGAGTTGGAGAAACTGCCGCATCGTCAGCATATAACGATAGGCGGAGTCTTGCGTTACATCCTCTGAGCAGAGTACATGGTGCATGGTGTCGATGTCTAGGATGAACATATATAGGGCGGCAGAGGAGGTCTCTCCTTGCCGAAATCCTCACGCATGCTGAATCCTTGTCCCATTTGTTCCATTAGAAGAAGGGCCATTTTGAAGAATGGAAAATGATGAAGTCTTGAAAAATGATCGCTCCAGGAGTGCAGGTTGGTCTTGCAGGTTCCGGAGTCCAATACACGATGTGGGAGAGTTGCCTGCTTGATCGTTGAGGCGACACTGAGCACGGACCAGCCCACTTTAAAAAAAAAAAACAGAGAGAGCACGCTATCGGCGACGACGATAGACATACACCTGTGCGGCTGTGCTGTACGTGCAGCCCTTCCCGGTGCTCGTTTGGCTTTTGCCTGTCGCTGACGCCTGCGGCATGTTCGCTTACTTATCGAATAATAATGTTTTTCTCTCATAATAAATCAGCATCAGCATCAACCGTTTTCCAAACCAGCCGAACAGGGCCTGCACCGCCAAAGCCGGTAGAAACACGACGCGGCCGGGCTACACAAGTTGTGCTTGTGCCGCGGGCTGTGGCCTGTGGGTAGCTAAAGAGCACCTGGAACAGCTCCTCCTGTCCATCCATCCACCCCTCCCCTCCCGCGACGCTGCGACGTCCTCGTCACCGCCCACAGATGGAGTGAGCGGGTGCCCGCGCGCCGGGCCATTCGTGCGGACGGTGAACTTGCTTCGCCCAATCACACACATCCGCCAGGTGCCCGGTGCCCGCCCCTGGTCAGTGGTCGTCATCCATCCATTATTAGCTGATCTTTTTTTCCCCCCGCGACGCTCCACGGGAAAACGTACTGGATTCTGAATGAATTACATAACACGAGGGTCCTCACTGCTGCCGAGCTCACGACAAGTCGCAGGTGAGGTTACAACTCATCGCCGGCACGTACCACGACCGGCATGCGACGGGGCGTTGCTTGCCCGGTGAGACAAACAAACTAAAAGTTGCCTGGCTCCTCAAACGCTCCAACAGATTCCCGTCCGAAATTTGGTAGTCGAGCGGGAACAGAACACGCCAGCTGTTTGAGCGGGTTTTGCTTGGTAACATTTGGATTTTGCGTGCTAAAAACGAGTGGCCGTGGATAGAAATAGCAGGGAATAATGACGCTAGCTCTTTGTTTGTATGGAACGGTCAACCAGGTCAAGTGCTGTCCGCGCCAGCAGCCAGATTCCCCCATCCGGCCTGCCCAAAGCTGAGTACTTACTACAAGCAATCCACCACAGTGATAGCCAGCGAACTATTCACGCGTAGCTGGAGTGTCCCCAAACCCATGGATGCCGATGCCGGCAAGCAAGCTTCTTCCATGGCGTGCATGCAGCACGGTTCACAAAAACGAGCCGCTGCTGTGATGAGGATACACCTGTACTTACAGCCCCTAGCTAGTAGGCGATCGAGCACGCCATCCATGATCATGTGATGTGCCGTCCACCGTTTTACCTGATCCCCGGCCGGCCCGTTTACTAGGAAGCGTTGGCGTCATGTTTTGAGCTAGTATGCAACAAGTGAGTTCTCGTGTACTTGTCCGGTGTCCATTCTACCTCCGACCCAACAAAAGTCGCCTCAGGGCTCACGGCGAACCGGCCGCTTCACTCTCAGTTCACTTGGAACAGGATTCTTGGCCTCATCGTCATCGCGTTGTAAACTAAACTTCTCTAGCAGTATAGTACGGAGTAGGTCCTTACCCAATTGCAACGTGATAGATATTATTGTAAGCACACGAAAGTAGTCATCATCAAGTAGACACTTCTCTAGTTCTAGGAACGCCACCACGTATCCGGTCGCCAACGCGACTCGGCATGCAGCCGGTGGAATTAATCCAACGAGGCCAGCGAAAGGGGTGCGGGTGGCGCCTGCGTGCCAGCGTTTGCACGTCTCACAACGGTTAAACCTGGCTTAGGCTGCCACGTACGTACGCACAGCTGCACCTGAAGCGCTTACGATGACGCACGCAGCAGGTCGATGCAAGCAAGCTCTGTGCCTGATGGCCTGTGTGTGTGTGTGTGTCCTACAGGAACCGCCCGGTCTCGCAACGTTTCCTCCAGCGACGTCCCTGCCACACGCCGACGAGACGAGCCAAAGGCGAACGAACCCAACGCAACGCCGACACGAGTTAATTTCCGTCGCCGGATCGTCGGAGGCCGGTGACGTAGACGTACACATCGGCGCGGCGCAGCAAGATTTACGCATGTCCATTCCCTGACGTTTTCTACGGGGAGACGCGTCGAAATCATCAAGGGCGCCATCTAGATCCAAGACTCCAAGGCCCCAGCCCGGGGAATGAAAGGCAGGCAGGTCGCGGAATCGCAGGCCACAGTGAACTCGAGCCAGTTTCACCTCGATCGTCACTGGCCTGCTGCGCCTGGGGTGAAGGTGTAGATGGATCAGAGATGGTTGCTCGATCAGTGAACCGAATGGTAGCTACGACTAGCCCCTTTTGAGTTTTGATGATGACAACTCCACCTAATTCTGGGCGATTGCCGAGCCGAGTACGAAAGCTAGTCGTTTCATCGTGTCCTTTTGTAATCTTCAGCAACAATTTGATCGAGTCAAGATTGTAAACCGATAGCAAAAGATAGGAGGTAGCAATGCTCTTTGTAGAACAACAATCGAGTCGAGCCAACTAGAGTGGCATGGAACTGTCAACCAGGCAGTTTTTGTGTAGCGGCCAATTCCCTTCATCATATCCGCCCAAAACTGACGAACCAGATCGATCCAAGGGCATTACCATCATTTCACCACGGTAGTTAGCTAGTACTTACTGTGCGAGCTCGAGAGTCGAGACCCTGGCTAATCTCCATGGATGAAGACACTCCACGTATGAGGGTGCGCAGCTCGGTGCACGGAGGACGACGATACACCCGCACAGCCCTATACATCTGTCCACGATGATCCATATCCCGTGTGTTCATCTGCCACGACCACTCGTTCGATCCGGCTCACGATCCGTCGCCGACTGCAGTTTTGCAGCGCGTTCGCGTGACGTTTTTGAGCAGCGTGAGAAGCGAATTCCCGTGTTGCAAAGCCTTTCTCCTCCAGGTTCATGGTGAACCGAGACCACACACCCGCACAGCGGTCTCCTGCTCCCGTTTCGTGAAAAACAGGATTAGCATCCGGTTTAAACTTCCAAATTTTTATCGGTGAATCCTTGACCAACCTGGGCCTGAAGATTGTACGCATCTGAGCGCAGCAAAAGTATAAAGTTTTGTGCTTGTATACCACGTATTGGAGCGTGAATTTGACCGGTCCGTTTCCATCAGGCACGACGGGTACTGGTACTACCACGGCCCTGCCTGCTTTGACCTCTTCCAGGACGGATTCCTCCGCGACCTCCGTAACGAAAACTTTCGAAACTCACCCAGTTCATCTCCCCATCGCGAAATCAGATTCGAACGGATTCGTGCGTCGAGCAATTCGAAAGATTTTCATGAACGAACGAAGCTGGGCTCGCAAGTGCAACGAGGTAGCATGTGTCACCCGTCATGCTTTCTCCCCCCAACGGCAGCAGCAAGCTCGGACCACTCTCGAGCGATCAGCTCCGGATCAGAGCGTGGCAACGCAAATGCAGCTGCGGGAGCACCTTCCCCATGGACGGGCGCGCCGGAGGGCGGCGGCGCTCCGGCGAGACGGCCGGCGACCGCGCCGGCGCACGGCGCAAAGGTGGCTGAAGGTCACACACCGCCCGGGATGACTGCTCCGGGGTGTGTCAGTTGCGTCGCGTTCCGTCCGGCCGTAGCCCGTCGAAACGACGTCGGTTTCGCGAGATCCGGGGCTCACCGGCTTCCTCTGCTAGCCTGCTACACGGCCGTGCCGGGAGGAGGCATTGTTCACCGGTGCACCCCGTGTCGCCGGCCGGAAATCCCGTCCAAACTCACACAAATGCGCCGGCCGGACCAGTTCGGATTCCCGAGCCAATATCTCTATGTACACTCAACGGAATCCAATGGTTTTACACTTGTTTGAAAGATATGCTCCGTTACTACGTGTATACGAATTTTGAGACGGATCGGTTGATCAAGCGAAGAGATATTCGATTGCAAATCGGGAGGAGAAGCACACTCTGAGCCGAGTTCGTGCGCTCGGCGGCCGGCTGCGGGGCAGGAATCCGCGGCACCGCGGGGGGCGGTGTGACGACCGTTGGATGTGGGAGGATCGAACGGATAAGGTTCAATGTGGGGCGCTGATGGGGGCGATCCGAGGCGCGGCCGTATGGACCAATCAGCGCGCGGCGTTGGGCTCTCCTCGTCTTCGTGTCGTCGCCACTATTTAAGCACCGCTTCCTCCTCCCCGACCTCTTCACCCACCACCGCAGAGCTCTCTCTCTCTCTCCTCTGCACACCCGAGCTCGCCGCGCTCTCCTTCATCGTCGAGGTCCAGTGCTGCATTGATGGCGACCGACGTGGCTGAGACTCCCGCGCCGTTGGCGGAGGCGGCCCCCCAGGCCCCCGCCGAGGCCCCGGCGGCGCCCGCCGCCGAGGCGAAGCCGGCCAAGGCCAAGAAGGCCGCCGCGCCCAGGAAGAAGACGAGCCCGACCCACCCGCCGTACGCCGAGGTAATTGCAGCCCTCCCTTGAACCCTTTGCTTGCCGTGTTGGCTTCCTCCTCCCGTGTCGTGCTTTGGCTCTCCGTCGCGTCTGGATCTAACGGAATTGTGGATGGTTGGTGCTCAGATGATCTCGGAGGCGATCACGTCGCTGAAGGAGAGGACGGGGTCCAGCCAGTACGCGATCGCCAAGTTCGTGGAGGACAAGCACAAGGACAAGCTCCCTCCCAACTTCCGCAAGCTCCTGCTCGTGCAGCTCAAGAAGCTCGTCGCCGCAGGCAAGCTCACCAAGGTGAAGAACTCGTACAAGCTGCCGGCCGCACGCGCCCCCGCCGCCGCTAAGCCTAAGCCGAAGCCCAAGCCCAAGCCCAAGGCCGCCCCGAAGAAGCCCAAGACCGTCGCGAAGAAGCCCAAGGCTGCCGCCAAGCCCAAGGCCAAGGCCCCTTCCAAGGCGAAGCCCGCCGCAAAGCCTAAGGCCCCTGCTAAGGCGAAGCCCGCTGCCAAGCCGAAAGCCGCAGCCGCCAAGCCGAAGGCTGCAGCCAAGCCCAAGGCAGCCGCCAAGCCGAAGGCCAAGCCAGCTGCCGCGAAGCCGAAGCCGAAGCCGAAGGCCGCCGCCGCCAAGCCGAAGCCAGCTGCCAAGAAGGCCGGACGCCCCGCCAAGGCCGCCAAGACGTCGGCCAAGGACACGCCGGGGAAGAAGGCGCCGGCGACCAAGAAGCCCGCGGCGGCCGCGAAGAAGTCCCCTGCCAAGAAGGCCGCTCCGGCGAAGAAGTCTGCTGCCCCGGCGCGGAAGGTGCCTGCCCGGAAGGCGAAGAAGTAGAGCTGCTGTCGGCGCTGGAGGAATCTAGGGTTTCGTTCTCGTTTCGTGCTAGATGTTTACTCTTTTTTGGTCTTCCCTTAGTCGAGGTTGTGTCTGGGGTACTTAGCTTGTAAATTTGATATGGGGGGCGGGGGTACACTGGTCAGTCGGTACCCATGGTGAAAATGCGGAGGCGACGGCGACGATGACGAAGGAGTCTGTGTTATTATTACTAGAAGAAGGGTGTATTTCTGTAGCTGATGGAGTTGTTTTGCTCTTCGAGTTGTTAAGGTTTATGTGGTGATAAAGTTTATGTCGAGAATTACCTACCTTTGCTGATTTACTGTTGTGTTTTTGTGTGTTCAAACTGTTCTTGGTTGGGGTCCTGATCTGATCTGAATTCCAGATCTGAAATAGGATTGTTCGGTGTGCATTTCGTGACCAACTTGCACAGCATCCATTGTATACGTACAATTTTTGTATGTTGCTTTCGTTCTACGTCTGGTAGCCTACGGGGCTTTATGAGCTGTAATAGTGATCTTTATTTCATTATTATTATTTTATTGTCGTGATCTATATATGGTTTGATGGGCTGAGCTGATCTGGGCTTAAAACAGATGAAACCCTTGCCGGCCGCGCGTTGCATGTCCTGACGGCCCGCGCCAAGCTAGGTCTGGTGGCGTGGCCGAGCCGCTGGCTGACACGTACTAGACGCCACTCGTTGGCGTGGTTTGAGGCGGGAGAGCTCAAGGTTTCTCAGGCCGTCGTCTCTCTCTCTCTCTCTCTTTTTTTTTTGATTTGGAGCGTAAAGAGGAAAGATACGCACCAAGGAGTAACTGCCCTAACCCTAGGAAGGGTGTGCGCCTCTTTTTGCTGTGAAACTTTCCGCTTTTGACCCCCTCTACTGGCTACAGTACTGCTTTTATTCTCTGTTTGTTCGGTCATCTTGCATCTTCTTGGGTTTTTGCCGTGAAACTTTCTCGCTTGTTGATAGCTGGAGTCGAGGTGGATATCTTTCTACTACTGCTACTGGGAGGGGATGCATAGGTGGATTCTGCCTCTCCGGTGTCGTGTCTTGACTCGAATGGGCAGACGAATCCACGGAACGAGGTAAAAAAGGACGAGCTGGCGAAACGAGTCTATACTTGGATGGAGTCGACCGATCCGATCCTACACGATACGGCAGCTAGCACTGCATTTCGGCACCTACCCTTCATACATCGTCAGTCTACAGACATCCGGTGGTGCATTGCACGGGAAGCACGAGGTCGCCTGCTCGTGCGAGCGGAAAGCTTGCCGTGACGTGACGGCGTCTACATACATTCACAGGCTAGAGCTAGACCACACCATTTAGGTGCTGTTTGTTTCAGTGCAGGCAACGGCGTAAATCGAAACTGAAACCAGCGCGAACCGTTACAGAGCAAGGATTAACGTGACTCTGATTTTGTCGCTTTGACCTTGACTCCGGGAACGGAGCGAATACCGCTGGGATAGGAGGGGGTAACAGTGATATACTGCGCTGTTTCGTCGTTTACGCTGCCATCTATTACGGGCAGGTCTGTCCAAACATCAAACACTGCGAAGCGATGACGGGCTCAAATCATCCAACCAAACAGCCTCTCAGTGGCAAACTAGGAGCTGGGCGAGTTGGCGCTGGTGAACGTGGATCTGGACGCAGCCGCGGGAGCCCCGCGAGCACCTGACGAACGGACGCGGACGGTGCCGTGCCGGCGGCCGGCGCGGTGGTTGATGGACGGACCCGCACCCGCGGGGCTGATGGGAGTCGTCAGCGTGGCGGAGACGAAAAAGCGTTGCAGAAACGAAACGAAACGAAACGAAACGAACGCTACGTTCCTTCGAGCTTATCAGCCAAAATCAACCAACCAAAAAATAATGTTTTTCTCATACAACGAATCAATCATTCAAATCAGTCGGAGAGAAAAAAATAAGTCATGCCGAATCCAGCCGAAACCGACGATACCACGCCTGGGATTGGCCTGTCCGCCTAGTCCGGCTGTGTGACAATACCTGGAGGCCCTAGCTGGTCCCCGGTTAAGAATTGCCAGCCCACCACTTGCTCGCTTGACATTTCAGCCGGCCCAACCCAATGTGAGACCTAGCGACCGGCACAACTCGCTGTAACGTAACACCACTTCAAACTTTTTATCTTTTTTCATTTTAGAAAAAAGTAACAGAACTTCAAACTAGTTTAACTAGATGTATTCCTAAAAAGAAATTTGTAAAAATCTACTAGTTCTTTTTAGGTTAAAACAAACCAGACCAAGGTCACATGTATACGAGCCGTGCTGCTGCTGGACTTGCAATGCATATTCCATGCAGAAACCGCACACTCCCTGGTGTATTGTCATTTGTACCAGAAGCAGTGAAGTCTGACGTCAGTGATTGATCACTTCTAATGTTTGTATCCTCAGCCGAGTGAGGAGCTAGCGGCACTCTTCAAATCACCTCCGTACCCAAAAGAAAAACATATATTCTATTTCAAACTGAATCAAACTATCTCAACTTTGCAAAATTTATATAAGAAACTACCAAGTTTATATTACCAAATACTCCCTCCATCCTAAGAGTGTGCTCATATAGTTTTGGACAAAGTCAGTTTTTCTTAAACTTGACTTTTACTAATTTATAGAAAAAATAATATCAATATTTATGTCTCAAAAAAGGTTTACTATTAAAATATATCTAGTATTAATCTAATAGTACTTATCTAGTATCATAAATGTTACTTATTTGGCATCATAAATGTTAGTATATTTTGTAGATTTGGAGAAAACATGAAATTGTTTAACTTTTTGAAAAAATGAGCGTATTTTTTTGGGACCAAGGGAGTAAGTATCATTACATTCATAATAAGTCATATTTCCAAAGCATATCTATTTGATATCATAAATGTCTAATAATAATATGTATAAATTTGATTAAAATTAAAAGTAGTTTGATTTAGGATAAAACTAAGCATCAAAACTTTTGAGACGGAGGTAGTAGCCCTATTTTATGGAAACGGGTGAACACCTGCCCACGAAATCAGAAAATCTGCCACGCAAGAAATAGCCTTTTGTGGTAGCTCAAGCTTCACCATCAAGGTCCGCCGTGCAGTATACCGGCACAAACGGCTCGCTTTAAAGAAGCTAAAGATAGCACTAGATTGTACCACAAGATAGTATGAATGGAAAATAGGTATAAGCTTTGCTTTGGTGTAAAGAGTTGCTTTTTTGTAATAATCCAAGCAGATAAGCCGTCATCAAAGGTTAATTGGCACTCCTCACCTGTACTGGTCTGATAAAAAGCATGATGGGCTTTCCTTCTACCTGACTCGATCGACCTGTAGAGCAATGTAAAGCCTGGAAAACATATACAAATACAAGCAACGTCTTCACGGTACAATGCCATATCCACATATATTTATATGAAGAGCAATGGTGTGGAACAAAAAGTAAAATGTCAACATCCAGATTTTAGAGTTACTAATAGCACATCCTTGTCGACTGAACATTTCTTACGTTCTGATTTCTGAAACAGGTTAGTTGCTCGTGCTGAAGCATGTTGATTCCTCGAGGAGAACGAATTTTGCAAAAATACAAAAAATCTCTCGTTGCAATCGCGAACGGAGCCTCCGACCACATGCTGTGGTGTGCTGAGCGTCTACCGAACACGTCGGTGGGCCAAACCAGACATGGCAATGATGGCATTAATAAAAATACTTGGAGGCTTGGAGCACGTCCGGAAGCAGCGATGAATGGGGGCGCTGCCGCTGCGGCGAGGCTTACGGTTGACCGGACTAACTGTCAGGTACAAGCATCCGATGTTGGTCACGGTACAGTAGCAAACGGGGACCGGATCGGGTACTCCCTCAGTCCCTGGTGAAGCGGTGACCGACCGACCGGTCGCCGACTCGCCGTCGTCTTCCTTCCCCAGCTTCTATGGGTCCGGATCTTCTGCGGCACTGCGGGGCAGGGGCTCCAGCTCCAGCTTGCAAGAGCAAGACGTTGTGATCACCTGCCTCTGCCAGCACAGTGAAAACGAGTACTTTACTGTTACCGTTACTGCATCACATTTTGAACCACATAACCTAACCCAACCCAGGTACCCTCGGCCGCCACTTACACGTGGGCCCGAACGGCGAGCACAGCACACTCCTCGGTCCTCCCCACGGTATAAGGCCAGTCGATTTAATGGCCCCGTTACCCATGCATCTATATTTTGGAAATAGGATCCATAAAACTCTCTCTGCTATCGTAAAACTCTTATCATCTCCGCATCAACATATTTAATACCATAAAACTCCAACTCCGATGAAACCCCACTAAAAACTGACCTAACATAACATATCATCCGTAACAACAGTACTAAATATGTAAATGCCCTGGAATGAAGCGGCCGACGACCCCTCGTGCACGGGGGATCCACACACAGAGCCACGCACACAGCGAGGGAGCCACCCCATCCCCACCCCACCAAAAAAACGCACGCATTCGGGCCACCGAGGCTGCGGCTGCGCGGCGAGGGAGGAGTAGGAGGCGACGGCCGACGGCGCTGCGGGCGACGTGGGTGGTCGAGGCCGGGAGACGCGGGGAAGCTAGCTGCTAGCGTAGCCGAGCGCGGCGGGTGGGCGGGCTCGCGCTGCGCTGTCGCTCCATGTCGGCCACCGGCGACAGCGGCGGAGATCAGGCGGCGGCGCGCCGCCGCTGGGATCTCACCAACAAGGGGCCCGAGAGCACGTAATGCCACTGCCTTCAGCTGCATTCCCTTCGTTATCAGTTTGTTTCGGTGGGCTATGTGTGGGTGTGGGTGTAGTCCCTGGAGCAATGTCGCTGTCGGAGTTCATCGTCTTAGCTTGTTGGCAGATCTGGCGGAGGTCTCCGTGATTCACACGGTTTTTAGTGATTTTTGGGGGTATGTTTTTACTTGGTCTGGGCTGGCGAGTTAGGGTTTGGTTGCTCTAGTAGGAGATAGATTGGTGAGCTTGGAGATTTGGAGCTTGCGGGGAGACAGAAGGTCGAATGTTGCTCTATAAGCTGTGTGTCTTAGTTCATGTTGCATTGCGTCCCTCATCGCTGTCGGTGCTTGTGCTAATCTTAGTAGAAGATTATCACACATAGTATTTCCCCAAGCAATGTGCTCTTCAAGTGGCCCAGTGGGGGCCTCTGCAACATTTCTCCATTTATGTGAATGTGTGGAACTGCTGGGAATTATCAAGCACGAAATTTGAACTTGAGCTGCTGTTTCTTCCTTTTGAAGAGGCAAATCTGGACTCTATGCCTCAACTTGTTGAACATGCTGAAATCATTCCATGGTGCTTCAAAGTTGTATTGTGGATGCGATTCTGAACTCTTGCATACATGAAATGTTTCACATGCATTCCTTAGGCATCTCATTTGATGTTCGAAAATCCTGGCATTTAATATATTGTACCTGCAGCTTCCTGTTAGGATTGCCGAGTTTGCTTATGTTTTTCCTTTTTTACATATCCGATGGTTGTTTAGCCTTGAATTTCACTGAAAATTGTCTGGAGCATACTAATTAATGTTTACTTTTCCTAAGGCTATTCTCTTCAAATGTGTTCAGTTTGGATAATAAATAGTTTTGTTTCCGGGTATACCTTTGTAGTCACATACCTCAAAGACTGCTGGCATGGTTATAGTTGAATATATGTGCGTAGGTAATCGGCTGCCAGAATGTGCTAAAAGAACCAGGTCCTTCAGTTATCCTGAGAACGTGATTGTAGAATTTCGAACGTAGGGAGCATGGTATTTGTGAATAATATTTATGATTTGTTCTTTTTGTCCATGATGGTTGCTCAAGCCATGTATTGTATATCAATTCTTCTCTTCTACAGTTCTACTTGAATTTCTCTAGGCCTCCAGCTGCAGAACTACATGCGTATTTAATCTTTATATTCTTTTCTGCAGTCCAATGTTGAAAGAGGCTGTGGAAATGTCTACAGATGAAGAATCGGATGGTGTTGTTATATGCCATCCGAATGGCAACACTGATGGATGTGACGAAACCATTAGTGGTAGTCATGATTATGATAGCCCAGAAGGCCAGGAAACTAGTTCCATTAAGGACCCTGATGTTGAAGGTGACACACAGGAAGACAAGTGTGTAAATCAAGATTCACTGAAGTTGATTGATCAAGAGAAGTCTGCTCCCCCCAAGTCCCCAGCAAAGTCTGCGACTGCCAGTTCTGGATCGGAGAGGCCTAAATGTGTTGTTCCCCAACCATTCTCTCTTTCTACTCAAAGGTCATCTGGAGTAAATGGCGGTGTGACCAATCCATCTGCAAATAAGGATAAATCTGGTGATAAAAGTAGCATCTCTCCAGCAAGCCTGACAAAGAAGGTATGGTCATTGCCTTCTGCACATTTCTCATTAAATTTTGGTGTTGCCTATATCATTACCTCTTGTTTTGATTCTGTTATTTTTTATTATCCAGCAAGTGTTTTTTTTGGGCTAATTCTTACTAGCTAGATCATACATATTCTATCTTATGCATTGAAGCTACCTGATCATGGACTTCTTCCATGTTTAAGTTTTCTACCACACAGGATCATCTAAAAAATTGTTGCACAAACTGAACCCATGTCATTTCTATTTAATTGGGAACATGGCTAATTTATTCTGTTGTCTGAAAATATTCTGCGGTATACTTTTGTGAAATAGGAGGCTATACTAACAGAATTACTCTGGCTATTTATTTCAGAGTACGCCGATGCCACCTAGGAAGACTTTGCAGCCTGAGCAGGCATTTCTCCCTGTGGAAGAGGACTCTTGTTCTGTGACTTCCTCGTATCCTTTTTCTGTGTGCTAAGATTTGTTGAGCACCTCATCCCTTTTTTTATGCTGTTTCATAGCTATGCACCTAATTTTTTTAACTTTCGGTATATAAGCTTCGGATGTTTCACACCTACTTACGTAAGGATGGAATAATAGATTTGAATATTCATGTTCATTGATGACCATAAAATCACATACTGTTTTTTCTTAAATTAAGCACCAAATTCTTTGATGTTTCACAGTAAATAATGATGAACACTCATACTCATACAGTTATCTTCTTTGAACATGAAAGCATCGTCTAAACGGTGCTTTTCTGTATCCACTGAACTTACAATATTTTCTTATGCTCAATATTTTTTCATGATGATGCCCATTTTCATAGTTAAATGTTTAAATTGAGAAACACATGAATTTTACAAGCGTTCAGAGTTGCATGTGGCCCTTTTCCTGAGCTTGTGTAAAGAACTACAACATCAACAAGAGCTGGCAGAACTAAGACAACTGTTCCCGTTGCCCCATCATTTGTGTGTGCTAACCGTGCTGACAAGAGGAAGGAGGTGTGTGTATAGTTTCTTGCATTATTTCCAGATGATCGCTTAATTCATGCTGATTATTCACAACTAGCAAGCACTATTATTCCAAAAAAAGGTTCTGGTAGTGACAGTGTTGTTAATTACCCAGTTCTACACAAAATTAGAGGAGAAACATAAAGCTTTGGAAGCAGAGAAGGACGAGGCTGAGGCCAGGAAAAAGGTAAGAACTTGCTTCTGAATTCTGATCTCTCTCTTGCAATCAGACTATTGTAGGTCAGGTCACTTGAGTTTTGTATATTATTCTTTTGATCGATATAGTAATTATTGCTTTGAAAATAAGAGCAATAAGGACAGTATTCAAATTGAGTTGTTTCTGGGTACACACAAGTGAGCTTTATGCTACCTGTTCTTTATAAAATTTATGGAAACTCAAGATTCTCGCTCAACACATAGTACTTCATTCTGTTTTACTTACGCACCAGTCTTATTTCTTCATTTCCTTTGTTCTTTTTCCAGTTTTCCTTTATGTGTAACTGTTGAGGTTTCAAATGCCTTTCAATCTTTCCTACAAGCAATTGGAATATGGGATCTATTAAATTTCACATATTTCATCTATATAGTTTCGTCACATGTACACCTGTTATATAATCTTCCTGCCTGCTATTGTAATCATTTTCTGTCTTTCAATCTGAAATGTCAATAAGTTTTTCAAATGAAATCCAAGTTGTACACAAGCAATATCTGCACGTTGTAGACAAAACAGAAATTCAAGACTTGGTTGTGATTATCTAATCAATTATGTGTTCATTTTGATATGATTAGTTGAATGACATCTACTATCATATGCATCTAGATCTAGTTAATGTTGGGCTAAGTTAGGTATTGTTATTTGATGCCATTGACCACCATATGCAGTTTCTTTCAAATTGTACAGTAGTCTGATTGACTGTGTCCATCTGTGCTTTTCCTTTAGTAAGTGTTTGTGCTAGTTTTGTTTTCTAGTCCTGTCTATATGGAAAGCACTATTACTACCTTTATCTATCATTAACTAATCTTATAATGTTCATTATTTGGGTAGGAAGAGCAAGACGTTGCTTTAAAACAACTAAGGAAGTCATTGGTGATTAAAGCGAAACCCATGCCAAGCTTCTATCAAGAAGGGCCCCCACCAAAGGCTGAACTTAAGAAGGTAATTCCAGTTTCATGTTTCTAATTCTCAATAAAAAGTGTAGCTGTGAATCTGAGACTTTTATTGATTTTTGCATGTCATAATCATGGTTATTGTTGAGGGTATAGTAATTCCAAGAATGGAATGTGCACACTATTCTAAAATGAAGGACAGATTTTGTGCCCCCTTTTTTGAACAACACATGGTTCCACTAATACCAAGCTGATTGTCCAATAATGATGTGGGTATAATTAGTTTGAGCCTTGAGCAAATAGTATTTGAGAACGTTTTTTCCTGACAAAAATAGAAATGCATGATTGTTGCTTGCGGCATGAATACATTGTGTGAAGTATTATACTTTTCGATGGTTCTAGTGGTGAATTTAATTTTTGCCTTCTGTTCTGTCAAGGTGCCTCCTACTCGTGCCAAATCACCAAAGTTTACAAGTTCAAGGAGAAAGAGCTGCAGTGATACACCACAGACACCTGAGGGGAAAAATACCAATGCAACATCTACCCGGTCACATCGTCACAGCATTGGGACTTCTAAAGACGCTAACAGAGTACAATGCTCGCCAAAGAGTGGTGTGGCGACCAAAACTAGATCTGTCAAGCCTGAGCTGAAGGCCGTCTGAAGAGCATGGAGCAGCCAAGTGCTGCGGTTGTCTCTGTACAAACCGAATTGCCTAACTCTTAGCCGTTTCCATCTCCATGCATTTTTTGTTTTATTTTATACCCAACATCTCCACCAAAAGAAGGCTGTAGGGCCAATGACGTTGTTCGCGCTGCTGCACCTTGCCCATTTTCTTACATTCGTCTTGTACTCGTAAGAACTCTGTTGCTGGGACCATTTGACATTCCATGTAAATTACTTGAGGATCCTTGTAGGGAGCCTGGCGTTTTGGTCCTGTGAAGCCCTTGAGGCCTTAACTGATCTGTGAGCTGAAAAAGCTATCGGAATGGCACTGTTCTGTTTGATGCATCCCCAGGTTGGAAGCCCTGTTGAGGGTTGTGGTGGTGCCTGCAGATCCTGAAGACCCATCATGCCTTCTTCTGAGGTGTGTAAAAAATTCCTGGTGGTTCGTTGCATCGACGGTCGGTTTCAAGTTGATATTGGAAAGATGCAGCCAAAACCTCAGTGCAATTATCGTCTCAGTGACAAACCAATTAGGGTAATTTGGTCCAAATATTCTCGAAGCAGTATTGACTAATGACGTGGACCCACGTGTCAATATCAATGTTGACAAGGGAATGAGTCGAGCCGAGAGCAAGGTATCAATTAGTTCATTGGTTGTAGTTAGATTGGCTTTTCAGTCGGTGTGACCCGGTGGCAGAAAATAAATAAAAAAATATAAAAAAGTCAGACAGGGCATGATGGCATATTTGAATCGTAAATTGAGAAGGCCATCTATCATATTTATTGAAAATAAAATAAAATAAAATAAAATGAAAGATCAGCACTCATTTGCCTCTTCTTTTGTTTATTTGTTTATTTTGTTCTCCGACTAATCTTCTGTACTATCACAGCCTGTTATGACGAACTCTGAGAGGTACCCACCTTTATTTCTCCATTTGATACCTTCTAACCTGTCCTTCAATTATTTATTGATGCAAGTAAATCCTTTAATTTTCGGTTTATTTATTGGTTCCATGGTAGTTGGCAAGTTGTGCTCCAGGAACACGGAGTGGGGGGAGGAGTCGGGGAGATCTGAGCAAGCCGTTCCTTTCCTCACTTCCTGTCTCGTATCCCGAAGAGGCAAACAAAATCCATGGTCACCTAGAAATGTGATGAAGGTATGCCAGATAAGCCGTTTGATCTTCCCTTTTCTTTAAGTAATTGCTGATGCGAATTGGGAGTTCTGGACTTAATCCGGTTTGCTTGATCGGATTGTGTACTGGGATACTAGGATTAGAAGTTTCGGTTGTATGAATGAATTGGTTCTTCATTTGAGTTCTTGCCGTTGAGTTTTGTGTCCGATCCAGTACAACCTGAACTTCTTGTGTTCTTGTGCGATTATTGTATATAGTTGGGTCATAAATTAGCCTCCAGTTTAAATTAAAGCTGTAAGATGTATATGTTCTTATTTTACATTAATCTGAATAATCTTTGACATAACATGGCTAATCGTGGTGAAGATTTTACTTTAGGAACCCCTCTAGCATGATGGAATCACATGTTTCATTCCTAAAACCCTCAACCTTAATCCTCCCCTGCAAATGGAAATCTGAGTTGGATATGTTCAATTTGAATCAAATTATGGGGCTTTTTACTTGTGCTGCAGTTGCCAGTTGGCTTAAGTTTCAGAGTTTAGGTTATTGTTTTGCCTCTAACCGCACATTATATTTTCAGTTCTTTTCCAACATGAAATATACAAACTATTCATCCAGTAAGAAATTTCCATCCCAAGTTGAAGTCATGGCTTCAAGAACAAGTACTGGTGATCCATGGAGATATCAGCAGTTCTCTGCTCTACTAACTTCAGTAGTCCAAGAATGGGTTTTGATGCTTCTGCTGCTGCTTGAGGGTCTGCTCTCCTATCTGGTGACAACATTTGCACAGCTATGCAAGCTGCAACCCCCATGCCCAATATGCACGAGGCTGGATCATGTCTTAGGCAAGGCACAGCCGGGCTTTTATCGAGAACTAATGTGCAGTTCTCACAAGGCAGAAGCATCATCATGGGCATTTTGCCACATCCATCAAAACCTTGTTGATGTTCACAGGATGTGTGAGGCCTGCCTCCTGTCATTTGCCGCTGACAAGAAATCTAACCTAGAAACATACCGGTCCTTGGTGGGGAAACTCGGTGTCGGTATCGACAATGTAGGTTGCAGAAACAACTTCACTTTGAGGAATAATGCAACTGAAGCACCAGGCATGAAGGACACTCTATGTTCATGTTGCTCAAGACCATTGCAAGTTAAGTCACATCCTTTTGTGGTTCTTCAAAGCAAAGCTAGTGGCATTGGCATCGAGGGGATTTGCAGAGTTGTTTCAAGAGACCAACAGAGTATCGATGAGATCAATTATGTTGCATACGGTGAGCTGAAGACCTCTGACACTGAATCAGAGCCCTGGCAGCCTGGTGGTAATGTTGGAAGTTTTCTCAAGGATGACCAAGATAATTTGAAGGAAGGTTTTGTATTGGACCATCATTTAACAAAGATTGCAGATGACAGACCCCCATATGATAACTCAGAGGAGAAATTACCTGAGGAGCCTGGGTTGATACCAGTCCAGAATGATGGTTGCGATAGTCAGCCTTCTGAAAGTTCAGGAGGTCTGCACAACATCCAAGATGATGGCAACAAAAACCTTCAGTCAACTGATCTTTCGAACAAAGACAGGCAGCAAATTGCTGAAGATTATAATACAAGAGGTCTCAACTATCCATTTATATATCCTTCACATATGTTTTTTTAGGAATATCCTTCACATATGTTGAAGTATCTGTTACCCTTTATGTTTATGAATAATTCGTTTACATGTGCTGAGGATACTCTTCCTTTTTCCAGGAGATAAATCTGAAGATGATGTTTGGCACAATGCTCTTAGTTCTTCTGATGAGTTATCAATAGCCACTAAATCTGTTGAAACAGACACCTTGCCAGATGAAAACAAAGTTGAATTTACTCAAAGAAGATCAAGGAATAACTCTCTTAAAGTCCATGAAGATTTGAAATCACTGTTGTCACAGCTTACTGCATCCCGTGCAACTGACAGTGATAGCCCTATTGTACAGAACAACCATGAACAAGCCATACTTCACAATATCACAAGAGCACTCTCCCTTGATAGGAATTATTCAGGTATCTCCGAGAGCATGGTAAATGAAGCTGAAGGAGAGTGCACAATTGATCAGCTGAAGCAACAAATTGAGCTGGATCGCAAGTCGATAAGCCGTCTTTGGAAGGAGCTGGAGGAAGAAAGAAACGCTTCAGCGGTGGCAGCGAACCAAACGATGGCCATGATCACTAGACTGCAGGAAGAGAAGGCAGCAATGCAGATGGAAGCCTTGCAGTACCAGAGGATGATGGAAGAGCAAAGCGAGTATGACCGTGACGACCTTCAGAAGATGATCGGAATTGTTCAAAATCTTCAGTCTGAGATCGAAGGCTACAAGATAAAACTTAAAGATCAGCTACTCGTCAACGAAATACGTGACCAAATGCACCTTTCATGTCCGAATGAACATGCTGGTTCTAGCATCTCCAGAATTAAATCACTCGCTTGTTTTGAGGACGAGAAGACGTACATCGCGAAACGCTTGCGGAAGCTGAGGCAGAAGCTTCATGAATTCTCAAACAATAGCAAGCATGTTCCAGTGCAAAAGCTCAGTGATGGCAAAGAAGATCCAGTTGACGTCAGAAGCAGCCATGATGCTTACGAAGACGGCGAAATGGATGACTCGGTGTTCGAGAAGCATCTAGGAAGAAATGAATACAGCTCCGGGGACTCGAAACAAAGTGACCCCAAGGGGCAGTACCATGCCATGGTCAGTGAGAATGACCTGGCTTCATTTGAAGACGAGATTTCCGAGGTCAGTGAGAGGCTGATGGCACTGGAAGCGGACCTGAGCTTCCTGGAGCACAGTGTGAACTCGCTGAGAAATGGCAAAGAAGGCGAGGAGCTGATCCGCGACATCGCTGGCAGCCTCAGGGAGCTTCGGAAGATGGGGATCGGTTGGAAGGAGTAGGATTATTAGCTGGAGAAGTGGAGATGGTGGCGACTGGCTGCTGTAGCAGAGGTAATGCAATGTTTCAGTCAGGGATGCTCTCCCATTGACTGAACTTAATCTTCTGAATTTCAGTAAAAAAAAAAAACTTAATCTTCTGAATTCTACTGAATCACTGATCCCGTGGTACTATTTTTGGTTAGTACTTATTATTTATTTATCCTCGGTCTGAGCTAACTAACGGCTGTTGATTTTTGTAGGGTGTAAATAATGATGAGCTGATTGTAGTGGAACACATGTGATGTGCATGCGGTTGCTGTCATCTGGTTGTGATTGAGGTTGTGAGTATGCAAGTAAGTGCGCTGAGCATTCCGCGTGAAGTCACCGGAATTGCATTGCAGAGTTTTAGTGCTTGCGATTTGACCAGCGTGTGTTTGTGTTTGTGTGTGTGTATACACAATTTCCAAAGGTTTCTTTCTTTTTCTAAATTTTAGAACGGAGGGTTTTGTCTTTTTGGTAGAATATATATTGGCGTTGCACTCTGTACTGGGGCCTCCTGGGCAACCAAATATGTACTGATACAAAAGGTCTTATGCGTGTCGATTTTGAAATTTGCAGGAGACAATTTTGCTCTCGCATCATACCGATATACCGTGTCAAAATAGTGGTTGGTTTTTGAAATTTGTCTACTCACTCGCCTTCTCCGGCCACGTACTCTTGTTCACCGCCGCCCCATTTCCTGCCGCTGGCACCGGGTGGACCACGCACACGGCACAAGGCACCGGCACACCCCCCCGTAAGGCAGCGCACGCGCGCGCCGCCGCGCGGCACCCGTGAGCGTGCGCGTTCCGGCGCCGACGGTGGCTCATCAGCGCACGGAGTTTGCGGTGGTGCGCGCGCGGACAATGCAAGACTAGAGTCGAAATTAAAGGGCTCCTGAGTTAGCCTGTTAGGCCCGTCCCATGATCCGTCTCCCCCTGCCAAGGCACGCAAGCCCAGCAGGGCAGCAGCCACGTCGTCGTGCCCAGGTTCGCCGACCTCGCTCTGCGACTGCGAGCACACTCCCTGCTGCCTTCCAAAGTGATGCTTGCCGTCCGTCCTCCGCTTCCAGTACAGAGTCAAGCATGAGCACAACGAGGGCACAGCGGTAGTATGACACGTAGAAAGAAAAAAAGTCAAAAAAGGAATTAGAACGGATTAAAAGATCGAAAACATTAGGTCATTCATTCGCCCCCCCTGTTGTTGCTTCCTACTTTCCTAGACTGAATGAACTAACATGCTGGACGCATGAAGTCTGCAAGTCTGAATATGTGGAAATAATGCAGCGGCTTCCAATAATTCCAAACCAGCAAGCAGTACTTGTTCATCCAAGGTCAAATGACAATGCAAAACGTCTCTCCCTCTCGTCTCCGTCCACGCACTTCCGTCCGATCCAGCCGCCGTGCTCCCTCGTTGCGCGCGCGTGTATTTATACATTCGCGCATCCATGCATACACGCCGCAGCACAGCTCATGCTCATCACATGAGCGCGCTCCGATCCTAGTCGTAGGAGAAACACGCAAGTACGGGCAGCGCGCTTAAGCTAGAGCAAGGTGCAAGGTGCTTCGGATCGATTGGTTGGCTGGTAGTGGTAGCCTGGTACCTGTCGACGACCCATCAGCCATCATGAGGTCGTCGTCGACGGCTGCAGCAGTGGTTCTTGTCCTCGCAGTCGTCGTCCTCGCCTCCGGCGGTGTTGTTGGCGCGGCGGCGCGGCCGGTGGTGGGGCTGGGGCAGCAGAGCGGCGGCAGCGGCTCCGGCAATCGCGTCGTCGTCGCGGTGGAGTTGGCGTCGGGCACGGATTCCTCAGCGCAGCCGTCCAACTGCACCTACGGGAACAACGTCGGCGGCGTGTGCTCTCCCTTTCCTCCCAGCACTTCCGGCGTTGGGCACTAGCGGTCAGTGCCCGGCTACACCAGATGTCCGCGTTGCAGGCACAGCAGCTAAGATAGACGTGCAAATGCGTACTAGCCACTCTGTGTGTAGTATGTCCAAATGGTTAACACAACGGGACCAATATATTCGCAGGGCCCAAATGGTTTCTCGTGTTTTGTATTTGTTGACGCGTTAACAGGTCGGGCAGTTGGGGACCCTTAGGCCATGGGCCTTTAGCACCTGTGGACGTTCGTCATTGCTGTTTTTTTTTAATTGCCGCCAAGGCCCCCAAGGCGTCAAGTGATGTAGTCCTCCTACCACGGTGCATTGCAGATTTGATCAGCTGGTATAGTTCCAGCTTGTTTTAGCTTATTTTCTCTCACAGAATACTATTCAATTATCCAAAAAAAAAATCCAAAAAACACTGTTCAGGTGACCATCCGAACGAGCTGTTGATCCGTGCTGTCAGTTGTGTTAGAGACTCTTATGATAGATGGATCAGACAAGTAAATTGTTGGCTTCAAACTGATTTGGTGCTCTTTTGAATGGATATCAGGGTTCAGAATTAATTATCACAAGCGTGAAGTGTATGTGTTTGGCATGGGGTAAACAGAGAAAGAAAGATGTGTTAGCATGCTGAATTGTAACTTGGGAGTTGGGACAGTTATAAATCACCCCCCAAATATCTTGTCATTCCAATCTCGGATCCGATTCTTTGTTAGGCATTGAGCCCTGTTCGTTTGGAGGAATTTAGAAGAATCTGAAGGAATTTGTGAGAGAGTGAACAATGTTTTTTCATCCGGGAACAACATTTTCCAGCTGGTTTTATGATCAGCCGAACGGCGCCATTGTCGTTTCAAGGCTATTCTTAACACAAAATGCTTAAAAGCTTAGACCCCTGGAACAATAAGCATTTAACTTATGGATGTAGACTAATTCTTACTAACAATTGTTTGAGCACACTCCCCACTTACAATATGAGATTTTACCTCCTCCTTGTTGTAGCACTCGTGAAAAAAAAAACGGATTATGTCAAAGCTAAATTCCAGCAACGAATTCAAGTACTAAGGCCCTGTTTAGTTCGCAAAAATTTTTTTACATCGAATCCTCGGCACTTGTTGTAGCTAAACTCGTGAGAAAAAAAAAACGGATTATGTCAAAGCTAAATTCCAGCAACGAATTCAAGTACTAAGTGAGAGACCGCGAGTAGGCCCAAAGATTATTGTGGTATAGGAATCATCAATACCAGACCAGCTAAACGTGGAATAGCAGAAACAAGATGACAAGATGCCGATTGAGCATTCCTTTCCAAATAAATGGATGTTGTATTCACCGGTATTGCTTTCTTGCAAAGTGACGAACCCTGCTAGCAGCAAATGTATCATGGAAAACTAGGCATCATGGTGGAGAAACTATTTAACCACCTTCACAGCTTGGAGCCAAATGTTGTGCGTGTCTATCTTCGATGTTGGAGAAATTTAGTATTGGTGTAAAAGGGCAATTACTTCTTAGGCCTTTTCTCTTTTGCTGCCTATTGCTTTTGTTGCTCGTTCCTGTTAAGCTGGTATAGTAAACCCGGCATCTACTTCTTGTACTACAAACCTAGCTTATTGCTTCCAATATAAGCGCTGAGTAATCTCGTTTATATAAAAGAAAAGGAGAGAAACGACAGCCTCACGGATCTCCGGAAGATTGGGGTCACTTGTTTGGAGTACGATTAAATCTAGATGGTGGTGACTGCTGTATGTAACAGAGGTAATATGTTACATACAACAAGTTGTGTCCGGACCTGGCCCTCGTCGGACGCTTAGATACTGCACCTTTCTTTGTGCCTTCCATGCGACTTCCTCCACATAGGAGTGCGCGCAGCACGACGTCGCGCCCCCATCCCCGCCATGCCTGACAGACGCAAGGAGGCTCGAGTGGCATCTACGACGGGTTGGGCTCTCGTGTTGTCGTGTTCCTGCCACACACATCAGACGCACGAGAGAGAGAGAGATGGAGAAAAATATTTGTCACTGCAGCATAAACCGATAAAATCTCATAGAAGCTAGAGATAAGAATAGCAACAAAATGATTAGTTTCTGGCCCATCACAACTTGTTTTATGAAAAAGATTCACGAAACAAAACAAGACATCAGCCGCAACATCCATGAGTTGCTATTACAACATCATAAAAGCACATGTTGCAACATAGCAAAAAAAGACTCTGTTTGCAACGTCAAAATGTTTCAATCTCAACAATAGAAGCTATAGTTAGGAACATCAGAAAAATGGTTAGTTTCTACCTCATTGCAGCACGTTTTTGTGCAAGAAAATTCATGAAACAAATCAAGACATTAGCAACAACATCCATGAATTGCTACTGCAACATCTCAAAAGCACATATTGCAACATCGAAATAAAGGCCAAGTTTGAAATATCATAAAATGTTTTTGTTGCAACACATGTTAATCAACAGGCAAATCATCAGTTTTGCATCTCAATTTTATTGTTGCAACATGAGAAATCATTTACTGTAACATCTCAGTCTGCTACAACATAGAAAATCAACAAAATGCAACATCCAATGGTGAGCTACTGGAACATCAAAATAAAGATGATGAAACATCTCTAATCATCATGAGAAAATAATTGCTTACTGAAACACCAAGGAATCACCGCTTAATGCAACACCAAACATT
Source organism: Miscanthus lutarioriparius (assembly GCA_904845875.1). NCBI lineage: Eukaryota > Viridiplantae > Streptophyta > Magnoliopsida > Poales > Poaceae > Miscanthus > Miscanthus lutarioriparius. The sequence goes on from CAJGYO010000002.1 coordinate 134,518,345, forward strand.
CATGTAACTCAACATGCTAGTTTTGTTGCAGCAACATGAGAGACCATATACTGAAACATCTGAATTTGTTGTGGAAACGTGAGAAAAATCTCCTGATGCAACATTGAAAAAATAACAAATACAACATTCCAAAAACCATATGTTTAACAATTGTAGCCCTAGATGCAAAGAGGAGGGTATGGATCTGGACGTCCTTGAGCACCACAAGGTGTCCTAGCTTAGAACATGAGCAATCGCAGCCCTAGATCCAAAGAGAGTGTGGATCTGGGCATCCGTGAGCAGCGGCTTGTTGATGGATGAAGGCAAATGGGTGCAGTAGAGAGAGATAGAGAGACAGTATGCTACTTGCTCGCCGCTACCGGCAGGAGTTGTCGCCAGAGATGGAGCGCAAAATAGGCGGGCGCGGTGGAAAGAAAACTACGTGAGCGCTAGCGGTAGGGCGCGGTGGAGAGAGAGGCAACCGGCGGGCGGGCGAGGTGGAGAAGGCGGCTAGCGCCGAGCTAGGTGGAGAAGGTGGCTGGCGTCACATGAACAACGAGGCAGGAACTCGAGCGTGCGGCATTTGGCAAACAATGAGGAAGGGAAATCGGGCGGACGACATACGGAAAATGGGGAGAAGCCAAGTACTCATAAGTGGGCGGCGAAGCTGTTGGGCCGTACGAGCCCAGGCACATTGCGTACAAAAAATTGATGCCGTCCGGATGTCCGCACACCCTATTTCTATCAATTCTGATGCGGTAGAGCTAGCGCCCAGACGTCCGGTTTTAGGTCCGTGTTCGGACACAGCTTCGACACGTGCACCCACGTCGCATTAGACGCCCCCACCCTCGCACTAGATCCTACGCCAGCGAATCACGTCCGGCCGCCCGTGACCCATCTCGCGTCAGCATCCGCGTTTGACCACCCGCGACTCGATCCCATCCTAGCTGCACTCCGGTGTCAAGTCCACCGCGCTCCTTCCCCCGCTACGCCGTGCTGCTCCTCTCGCTGTAGCGCTATCCCCACAGCGCTATATCTCGGCCGCGCCCCTTCTCTTTCCTAATGTCTCTTCTCCTCTGCAACATTCGTTCGACCATTGCAACATATGCAGTATACTCTTGAAACATACATGTATAGTCATTGCAACACCCAAATAAAACACATGAAACATACGTCTGAAACAGCTAAAACATTTGGAACATACACTTGAAACATACGTGTGTAGCCCTGGTAATGCTTGGTCACGGGCGTCCTTCCCATCCGGATGCCGCGCCTTACTCCGCTCGTTGCTGCGGCATTCTTGTAGCAGAACCGACCAATTTATAAGAGCACAAGTACAATGGCAGCCCGCAAGCGGTCGCACTGTCATACTTGAACTCATATAAACCCGGTAGTCCGTCGAGTACCACGACGGGTCTCGATTAACCATCAACATACAACCAAGATCATACATGATTCAACATACATATCACATGTTACATAAAGTTCACAAATATAGTTCATTCATCAGAGTACGAATTAAGGTTATTACAAACCAAGTTCAGTAAATAGTACCGGAAGCAAATTAAAGTTTGAAGCTAACATTTGCCATCATAGTTCAAATACAGTGCCAACTTATGATCACACTCCCACAAAAGCATGTAAGAAGGATTACTAAGCGATGCCTGCCCAGGGCACACTCCTCATCCACGGCGGGACATAAGCAGTTCTTGCAATAGCCGTGATAAACTGTACCATCTGCAACAATGGGAACAAAAACCTGAGTACGAGAAGGTACTCAGCTAGACTTACCCATCATAAACCAAAAATAAAATGACTCCAAGGATTATGCAAGGCATTATAAGTAGAGGTAGCTTGACAACATTTTGAATAAAAAATGACTAACTCAGTTGTATAATTATAATTCGGTCATCAAGTTAATTATAGCTATTCATCTCTAGATTAGCATCTAACATGTGCCAAACATGTGGTATAACATTTGGTAGCATACAATAGTAACCATAGCCGGTGTAGTAATTCCATGTTCAACTGAACCATCATATTCCATAACACAGTTACTATAATGTTGGGACTAGCGAAGTTTCTCACTGTCCGGGAGAGACAGTGATTCGAATTGATTTCAACCAGCTGAGAATTTATTTCTAACATAAACCTAGGCATACCAGATCAACGGTCATCTTAGGTCACCTTTGGTACCACTTAGGTTCACATTTTGCGGGTTCGCCCAGCGCCGCACAATCAGGGACAACCAACTGATAGGACGTCTGGCTCCCCGCACATCCTTACTACCATCAAGAGTGCGCACTTTTACAGAACGGAGCCCGGCCTAAGTTGAGCTACTCGGCTTCACGGTCGGAATGAGTTATCCGGCCAGCTAAGTGATAGGCATGCGTTCAATCTTGTCAGAAGCGCCAACAACGGTACGGTCCTTAACCGGCATAGACGGAATCACATGAGTCAACCCACACATAGACTCCACCTGGCCTCCATTTACATTATCCCATGGTTCTTGTTCACGATAGCAAATATAGCCAACCGTGCTTTGGTATCCACCTATATCTCGCAGGTGACAGGAAATCACCTACTTCTACCGGTCTAAGCATGGCTAAGCATATATTCGATCCTGGACCTACACAGGGTTAAAGGTATATGTAACTGGATAAGGTAGTTCTATGCATTAATTGTTTTCGATCAACTCTTATAACCTAATGCATCAAATATAAATGACTCAAGTAATATTTTGTAAAACATGGGAGACTTAGAATGCTCCGGGCCTTGCCTTTGAGGAAAGAGATTAGTCGGTGATCTGGGCACTTAGGAAGATCTTCGAGAGCCTGCTCCTCTTCTCCTAGAGCTACGGCCTGAGGCGTCTCCTGCTGATCCTCCCCCTCTTCTTCGTTGAACTCTAGGAGAGTTATCTCTTCAAACGATCCTATATGCATGAGCATGGAATAAGATATTACGAATGCATATATAATGACATGTATAATATGATATGATGTGATGAATGCATCCTCCCAAGTGTTTTCAATAGCTTGCATTAAAGTAATAACAAGTTGCATCGTATTTTACTGAGTAGGTGCATATCTCCTCTCTAGTACTTAAGTAAATACTTATGTAAATCATTTTCTAGATGGCAAGACAGTAGCCAATTCTTTTGACCATAATTGGAGTTACACACATCAAAATAATATGGTTGTGGACATTCTAGAAAGCTTATGAAATTTCCTACAACTTTCTTTTAATCATCTTAATGCGATTCAATAGTTATCTATGTTAAACAATTTAATCATTAAAATCTGTCCAGAGGGCAAACATTTCGGACAACAGAATTTTAACAGCTATAATTCTTAAACCATAAGGCCTATGACTATAAAATTTTAATACAAGGTATATAAGTAAGTTATCTACAACTTTGTTATTCACAAGTTTTACAGAAAAGATCATTATCATCATGAAATTATCATCGCAACCGAAACTATACATGCAACCATCTAGTTGAATTATAAAGCAATAATTAACTAGTTGCATACTACCAATTGCTTTTAAGCCTAACTAATAACATCAACAGATCATATACATCACAAGCACCATAGAAAACATCATGGTTAAACATAACTAATTTATTTATATCCATTTATTAATTTTCTTAGATAATAAGGTGATTTAAAGGATAAATATTTCCAGTGCTTAATAAATTCTAAAAACATTGCAGTAGCATACAAATGACACTGACAAGTTATATAGGCTTATTTTAGCAAAAATAGTTTAGCATAGTAAAAAGTGTCAAGAAATAGATTTAAGATTTTTCTTACTTACTTCCTAGCATAGGAATACTGTGCAAAAATTTATATGATCATATGTTATGTATTTTTACCGTAATTAATTCCACTAGAAACTAGCAATTAATTAGGATTAAATATGAGGACCATATTCAAAGTATGCTTACAGTAGGTTTAATATTTTTTCTAGCTAGAGCATGTCAATACAAGACCAGCAAAATTGGAATCACAATTTTATCACTTTTCTAATTCAAGTTATGCAATTTACAAGATAGAAACTATTTAAAAAGTATTTATCTAGCTACATTTTATTCTCCCATAATAATACTAGAAACAGTGCATCTCATATTTTTATCAAATACTCCATTTCAAGATGAAACTAAAAAAAATTGGTTCACCTCATTTGGACACTCCTAGCTCTAGATATGATTTTTTGAAACATGCATTCAAATCTGTGAAAAACAAATCTGAAAATCAACATTACACAGGCTGACAGCTGGGGCCCATGGTCAACGGAGACCCACGCGTCAGCGACACAAAATAGGGGACGGTGTTGACCGGCGAGAACTCACTGACGGCGAGGTCTCCGACGGTAGCGTCTTCACCACTGTGCTCTCCTCACCCACGCGCATCGAATGGTAGGCCTAGTTGGCCCGGTGGCTCGTCGAAGCAAGCTCGACGGTAGCCAGGGTGGACAGCGGAGGTCGGCGGTGGTATGCTGGCCATCTCCGGCTATGGTATACTCAGATGAGGATGGCTACTCCATCCTGGTGACCTAGCGGAGCTACACAGCGCATGTGAGGCTCGGGGTGGCGTCGGTGAGCTCGGCCGCGTGCATGGTCGTGTGGCGGCGCACGGATGTATCACCCTCGGTGTGACACTGTTCAGTTTTGCTAAAACACTGCATGAGCATCATATGTATGTGTAATTGTGTGGTGTAATTGTGTGTAAATATATGAGTTATAGAGTATAAAGTAATGTACATAACTTGAAACGTTCATCGGCAACACGAAACAAATGCTACATTTCATGTCGCCTTATATCGTTTAGGGTTCTAAGTGAATTTTTATCGAACAAAAATACTATAGAACGCTTATGCGAAACTTTGATAAAGTTCATAGTACAAACTTCGTAGGTGACGATAAAATAAGTGCGGTCGAGGACGGGGTCGCTAGCTAGTGTATCGAGTAGCTTGGAAAAGGGATTCGACGCGAAACCGTTTGAAGCTTAGTCATTTCGCGTAAGTCTGAAAATGGGTCGACGAAACCGTGTTCGACAATTTTTGTAGGATGATCGGGTTAAGTAGTTGCATGATGTTTTGGCTTAGTTTGATAGCCCTATGTACCCTCTGGAGTATAGGATAACTGGTTTTGCTTTTGGATCATCGGGTTTGGGTTTTTGGGATGCTTTAAAAAGCATGCACGACACGATTTCGACCTCCGAGCGCGGTCACCGCCTCGGTTCGGCCTGGTCACCGCAGTGTGGGCAGCTGTGTCACGCCACGGTAGCCACGAGACAAGCCTCTCCTGTCCTCCCCTGTCTCCGCTGTCGCCATGGCCGACGGGCCCGCTCACTGTGTTTCGCTGTGATGACAATACCATAATCTAATTAGCCACGTCCTCGGGTTTGCTGGGTAGCCAGCCACCCAACCGACCCCACCTTGCTGCTAGTATCGCTGCACAATGCTCCAATTTAGAGCTGCCGTCCGCCAGGTTAATAAGACCGCGTTGGCATGCGCCGCCGGCAAGCCACCTTTCTAGAGCATATTGTGGAAATTCCTTGCACCACTAGCCTTGTCTCCATCTTCTACTCGCCCTACGCACCTCGGCCAAAGCGCTACCATAGCCCAGCCTTCCCTGATGCGGCCCTGCCATCGCCATGCGCTGCCGTACCGTCCATGCGCACGCGGCCAGCTCGGTTCGGGCTGTCTCCGATTGAACCGCCGCCTCTGTGGGTTCCGTGGGTCTCCGCCACCGTGGTCCGACCTTGCTGCAGCGTCCCGGCTCATGCTTGCTTCGCCCAGCGCTTTGTCTTCGCTCCTAGGTAAGTGTCGGTCCCATAGTTAGGGCGGGGAAGGGTTGATGTGGTCGACGTAGCCATCGGTGCCAGCGCCGCCACGCCGATGCACGTGTGGGTGCCCGGGGGGTATTGCTGTTGTGAAGATAGAAAGCTCCGAGGGTGTAGCTGTAAGATAGTAGACTAGCGAAACAGGGCGCTTAGCGCTCGCATAATTACTGAGTAGTCCGAGGGCGTTTTGCATATTGACCGGCACGCGTGGGTCCTCGTCGTCGCTCTGGGCTGGGCCGCGCCCGCGTGGGCTGCGCCGTGCGCTACGCGCGCGCGTCGCGCCGGTTTGGGCCGAGCCAAAGCACGTTGGGCCACGCGATAGAATTGGGTTTTTTAAATTCCAGTGGAGTATGAATGTTTATTCAATAATAGTTTGAGCTAAACTTTAAAAAATAGTAGTAAATCCTATAGATTTCAAAAATAGTGAAACCAAGTTTGTTAGGTTCATAAAAATACCATCCACCTGTTAGTGTAGTAAGATTACAGTTAGCTACGACAATGGTAGGTTCATAAATTCAAACTAGAGAGCTTAGTATTATGTAGATTAATAATTGTAGGAATTTTTGTGGTAAATTGGTGATAGCTATAGCTATGAAAATTTTACAGTAGGCTCACTAGATTATTATGTACTTGCTGTAAATTTTATAGCCTTAGAGTAAGTTGATAAATAGAGTAGCTATTATTCTTGTGTTATCATATATAGATTAAGTCGGTATTAGGAGTAAGAATACCTTTAGTTGTTGTGGTAATGTATGTCATGCTTCATATTTTTTAGTAGTAACAGTAGTTAACTTAGTACCTTAGCTGGTAGCACTAGCTAGTAGATAGATAGATGTACTTTTATTTTAAGAGTTGTTGTTGCTATATTACTAAGTATTGCATCATCATTTCATGCATGTAGATCACGAGTTGGTAGAGTTCGTGCCCGTCGATGAACAAGAGTATGAGGAAGTCATTGAGGAGTACGAGGGAGATCCTCGTGCAGGAGGGAGCCCCGGAGCCTTTTGATGCTGACTTTGCTGACCCGTCGCTTGCCCAAGGCAAGCCCCGGTGTATAACCCCTATTTTATGATCACTGAATATATATATATATATATATATATATATTTGCTATGCTCAGGATGTCGGTAGTGTGAGTAACCTACCGTTACTCACAAACAGGTGATAATTATGATCACTCATGATAAAATGATGTAAAGGTAAATGGTGACCGAGCAGGGATGTGGTTTGGGTACTAGTGGGTGTAAGGGGTTGTATCCTGCGGCCAACAGGGCATGGCTTGGTTACACTTTTTCCTGTCTGTGTTGATTAAGGACCGGTCGTTGCAACGGACGCTAGACAAGTCATAGATCTATTGTCCCGAGCACATACTTGGGTATGGCGCAGGAAAGACTTGTTGCTCTCTTATCGTGGATCTGGCTCTTTCCGGACCGACTGATTGGAGGTGGAGATGGTGGAGGTCCTTACACCGCACTGAGTCGGGACTCAGGAGTGGGGGCTTGGAGTCCAAGTTTGGACGGGGACCTGGACACCCAGGACAGAAGGGTGATGGGTTGGTCCTATTTATGCCTGGGGTATAAGCAGGGCGTGTGTTTTCGGGCACCCAGCTGGGGACATTGATTCGAGAATCACCACCGAGTTAGTACGACTTGTCTTAACTCTAGCATCGTAATAAGAACTGAAAGATGGATGATGATGAAATAGAACTGATTGCTCAACTCTTGCTTGAAAGTAGAACATGTGCTTACATAGACTGGATAGATAATAACTTAATACGGCTGATAATAATAACATAAATAAGGACTCACTATTAGTATTGCTTTCTACCAAAAGAAACCAGCAAACCATAAAGTTTATCATATTCCTTGGAGTCGGGAAATTATTCCTACTAGTCGGATAAGTCTTACGAGTATATTGTGTACTCAGGGTTTATTTACCCCTATTGCAGGAAATGCATGAGAAGTACCCTTGTGTGGAGGATTCTTCCGGTGGGCTTAGACGGATCCTCGTTTCTTATCGCTAGATGTTTATTTCTAAATTCCATTATTTATTATTCCGCACTCTGACATTTGGTAATATAATAATGTAATTTTTTAGAACTTCTGATATATGAAATGGATAAGTATTGTAACTCGTTCTCATTATTGGATCCTTAGGAAAAATGTGGATCTTTCGGGTTCTCCCTTGGGGTGTGCCCGATGGATACCGCCACTGTAGCTTGCTTTCGAGGTGCTTAGTGTCTGGTGGAAGACGAGCGCCTCCATAAGTGTGCTATTTCGGGCGGTTCTGTCACAACGGAGCACGACGGTGCTCACGTTGTTTCGGCTAAACGGTGGTGAAAGGTGGGTCTCCATCATGCCATTAGCGAGGCCTAGGGTTACTCGACCTAAGGCGTGCAAGAAAAGAGTGAGACGGTGAACCAACTCGACGGCAGCGAGCTCGAGTGCCACAGCGGCCATGGCGGGCGCGCGCGGGGTGGTGACTTGTTCTGGCGTCGTCAAGTGGTGGCGTCATCCCTAACTCCGGCCTAAGCTCCTATACTCTAGCGCGGTGCTGGACCAAAGAAAACAAAGGCCTATGATGCAGTGGGATGGCGAGCCCATGGTGAGACACAAGCGCGGCGGCGCTCCGATGATGACGGCGGCTGCGGCGAGGCAAAATGCCACTCTACCTGTGGTCGGTAGGCGGTGCTGGTGGCTCGAGGAGGCGGAGGTGATGGCGTAGCAGCTATGGCCGAGACGAATCGGCCGATGGAGCTACGTTGGCAGCGAGCGGCGCTGTGGAGAGGTGGAGCTACGGTGGTGCTCGGCGCGGCGCTGTGGAGAGGTGGAGCGAGCAGGAGGGAGTGAGAGCGGGCGAGCGGATGGAGTGGAGGGTGCGTGGCATTTATGCGCGCGCGCTGGCCTAACCGGTTGGGCCAATGCCAGCATGCTGCCACCTCGCGGTGGCCACGGCCTGTGGCCGGTCGGCCTGCACTACGGGCGCGCGAACAAGCGATCAGGTGCCGTGATCGTTGATTGACAGCGCCACTTCAACCCCATGTAACGCCTAATCTATTCATCCAATGCAAAAACTCCAATAACAAAAATTGTAGAGCTACATGCCATCTATAACTTTGCTTTAAGAACTATCATCTAATTCTCACTGGTTAACAAACTACTTACTCCAAAGTGAGGTACTTTGAAACTGAAAATCATTTCCACACTTAGAAAATTTCACGTCTTCAAAACAACATTTTGTTGAAACTTGTGAGCTGTTTTTGAGCATGCATGCACTGAATTAGACCTTAACCCAAAAATAAAAGTTGTTACCCTAGTCAAGTACTACAATTTTTATTTAGGTCACACAACCATGCAAACAATCTAAGCTACTGTTCAACTTTAGTCAAACTAGCATCATGAAAGTGGCATTTCAAATGAAACCAACACTTAGAAGCAAAATTGACCTATGTCATGAATACAAATATTGTTCCATTTACTATCCTAGATGTGTCTAAGGTGTTTTCATGACCTCACTACCATTTTATACATTGGTCATATATAATTGCAAGCATAAACACACATATATAAATCAACATTTCATATGATAATGCATAAGAATGAGATGAAATTTCATATGCTCTTGTTCATGAATGCTTGGATAATGCTTGTGCTCATGAAATGCAGATATCAAATGCAATGCTTAACACAAGGGTGTTACAATTCTCCCACCGCGTCCTCGACCCATGCGCTGCTCGCCCCTTGCTCCTCTCTCCCGCCCATCGCTTGCCCCACCCGCACCTCGCTCCTCGATTCGGCCGTGCGCCATGCCGCCCACTCCCTCCCGTAGCGCGCGCCGCCTACTTGGCCGAGCCAAGGCCGGTGCTGCTGGTGGCGGCGGTGGTGGTGCTGGTGCTAGTGGTGCTCGCGCGCCGCCGCTCGCCTCCGGATCCCACCCGGATGACCAGAATCTACCGGCTCCGACCTTTTCATCCCCTATATTGCAAATATATATTTCAAGTGTTTAAGATGTCTTAGAAGTATGTTGCAATTGCTACATATGGATGTTGCAAAAGTAGATCGGGATGTTTGCACATGTTGCATATTTTGCAAGTGTTTCTAGTGGTATGTTGCAAGCGTTTTGAAAAATATTTCATCTATTTTATACGTATATTGCAGCAAGTGTTTTATCTAGATGTTGTATATGTGTCACACACAGTTGCAAATATTTTATCTGGATGTTGCATACAGCGACGGAGCCAGCGGTGGGGCTCTAGCCCCCCCTACCGATTCTGGGCACGTGGAGCCCCCCTAAGCCATCCCTTAAAATTTTATGCATATATGTATTAGGTAGGAGGTACTAAGGTTAAGAGAAAATAAAAAACATCTATTCTTTTGTTCAGCCCCTCCTAAATTTTTTCTGGCTTTGTCCTTGGTTGCATATGTTTCGCACACGTCTTACAAGTGTTTTATCTGGATGATGCATATGTTTCACACATATGTTGCAACAGTATATTTCAAATGTTTCATCTGTGTTAGACGTATGTTGCATCCAAGTGTTGCATGTTGCAAGTGTTTCACGGGGGCACGGTGAATGATGGGCGTATGGCCCAGGCACCGAGGGATGAGGCGCGGCGATCTGGGGACCAGCGAACGGGGGCGTAGCGAGCTGGGGGCTAGCTCCTAGGTCCCACCCACGCGGAGAGAGAGAGAGGACGGGGTTAGGGAGAAGGAGCGGGGCGCAACGACGGGGTAGGGTGCATGGGGGCGGGTGGTGCGGCCGTCCGAACGCAAGGTGCGGCGGGCGGGGTGCACGTGCGAGTCAGAGTGATGCGGACGGAGGCGGGTTGCGCGGTCTGTCCGGACGTCCGGACGCTAGCCATGCTCTTCCATATATTGGTTCAGTGACGGTCCCACATGGCATGTAGCATGGTTCGGTCTGACATGGAGCCGCATTGTCGAATGTCGTATGTCGTCGGTTGTAGATTTTTGAGACGGTCAGAGAATAGGCGTAATAGGTTTTTGAAATTTATATATATTTACACACGCGCGCGCGCGTAAATAAAAGAGCAAAGTATGCTGCCCGGTGCCCTGTGCCTTCTCCGTCCGCGCGCCCCCATTTCCTCTGGGTCGTCGACCACGCATCACGCCCACTAGGCAGCACGCTCGTCCACGTGCGTCGGTGCGTGTTCCGGCCGGCGGCGCCGACGATGGCTCGCGGAGTTTGCGGTACGGTGGTGCTGGAGCTGGATCGACGCAACACGCACGCGCGGACCAGAGCAGAGCCGAAAGGCTGGGCTCGCGTGTTAGGCCCGTCCCACGATCCAGATCCGTCTCTCTGACCGCCTGACAAGGAGAGCGAGAGCCCAGCAGACACGTCGTCGTCCCTGCTGTCTGTCTGAGCTAGACCCTGAGCGAGCTCGATCAGGTGGCCAGCAGGTTCGCCCAGCTCTGCGCGAGTGCTCCCTCTCCCTCCCTGCCTTCCGAAGTGCTTGCCGTCCTCAGCTTCCAGCTGCTTCAGTCCCCAGGAGTCAAGCATGCGCACATTAACACTGTAGGTTTGCTCGGGTTGACACGTAGACAATGCAAGGGTCAAAAAGGAATCACAATGCATTAGCCTACTTGTACTTGGTGCTTTCCTGACCGAAGAAGCTGAATTGCCGGGTGTGTGCATGCATGCAGACTGCAGGTCTGAACCTGTCGACTAATGCAACGGTTCTAATCAAATTTCCTCCCCTGGAAGATAACAACTAGACAAGCAAAGCATTATTTGCTTGTTCGTTCATTCCAAGGTCAAATGACAATGCAAAACGTCTCTCCCTCTCATCTCTCCGCGCACTACTAGCTAGTGTTTACCATGTAGCCGTCAGCCGTGCGTGCGCCCGTGCGTGTATTTATACGCATGCATTGCATACACATCGCAGCACAGCCTCACACGACGATCGCGGCAATTCAAGCTACTCGATCGCGATCGATTGCTAGTTGTGAAGTGTGAATCCATCGATCGATCGACCATGAGGTCCTTGACGCTTGCAGTTGCAGCGGCGGTTCTTGTCCTTGCCGTGCTCGCCTCCGGTGGCGTCGTCGTCGTTGGCGCCGCGGCGCGCCCAGTGGTGAGGCAGGGCGGCGGCAGCGCCGGCGCCGGCGCCGTGCTGCATCTTGCCGTCGTGGCGGTGGAGTTGACGAGCACGAATTCCTCGGCGCAGCCGTCCAACTGCACCTACGGGAACAACCCCGGCGGCGTGTGCCCTCCGACTCCTCCCGCTCCCGGTGTAGGGCACTAGCACTAGCAGCAAGTCCAGGCACCCAGCCAGTCACCCAGCCACCCAGAAATGCCCCGGGCCGGGCGGCGGCTGCCCTGATTTCCGCGTTACAGCATTCGTGTGTAGTTTCGAGTCGGCCCAATAAATCCCTAGGGCCCAGATGGTTACTCTTGTGTGTACTATGTATGTTGACGTGTGAACAGGCCGGGCCTATTGGGCGACCCGTAGCCCATGGGCCTTCAGCCCTACGGACACAGGCTTATCAATTGTTGTTATTTTTTATTTCGCTAAAAAAATTGATGTTATTTTTATTATCACTAGTATAAATACACGTGCATGCCCCACGTGACTATAAAGATGTCTTGTAACCAACCGTATAAGATTTAAAGATTTTCCAACAGTTTTTTAGGAATTTTCAATAAGTAAAGCGTATAAGAATTAAAAAAGAAAGCTCATTTTCTTTGTTGCGGACCACAATACAAGACGCAAATACTCATACATATACGTACAATCATTGATCACTGTGAATGCACGTACATATGTTCCGGTAATGTTGCAGTCAGGGCGTCCGTCCACCCGGATGCTTGCTTCCTGGGCCTACGGACGGGCCCAAGCAACATGCTCCCTCGTACCAAATCAATTGGACACTTTGACGACTTCTAAAAAAGCTGGATGATGGGATATTTCCCCACTTTGTCTCACGGCGTTCTCCACCGCCGCAACTGTTTTGCCTGCTCGCCGCGTGCCGCCTCCACCACGTTGCCCGCTCACCGCGGTCGCCTCCACCGAGCCGGCTAGCCTCCTCGCCGCCGCCGGGGTTGGGCAGTTCGTCGGTGCCGCTGGCTGGTCGGGTCAACCCAGCAGCAGCCGCGCAGGCACCCGAACACCTGCGTGTGGCCAAGCAACAAGGAGAGGGGGATGTCGTTGGTCGGCCCTGAGCAAAGGCGCAGTAGCGCGTTGGTCACGCTAAGTCAAGCGCCACCATCATCGCAACTACGGTGGCCAAAATCGGGTCGTTTCCGCTCCGCTTTCTCGCATCGTGAGGAAGAAGAGTGAAAAACGCATGTTGCAAATATATGTTTCAAGTGTTTCAGTTGTTTCAGAGGTACGTAGCAAGTATTTACTCAAAAAAAAGGTACGTTGCAAGTGTTTCGGATGGATGGATGGGGATGTTGCATATGTTGCAATGGTTGTACACGTATGTTGCAAGTGCATGTTCCCAATGTTTCATATGTGTTTTTAGACGTGTGTTGCAAGTGTGTTTATCCGGATGTTGCATATGTTTCACACATATGTTTTAAGTGTTTTATATTGATGTTTTGTATGTTTGCAATGATTTTCAAACATTTTTTAGGTTTTTTCAAGTGTTTCAGAAGCATGTTTCAAGTGTTTTCATCTATCTTCGGACGTATGTTGCGAGTGTTGTATATGGATGTTTTAAAAGTAGATCGGGTGTTGCACATGGGATGCGCGCACAGTCTGGAGGCGTCGTCCGGGCGACGCAGGCCCCGCATGGGAGCGCAAAACGCAAGCACGAGCTGAGGCGTGGAGTGTAGGCGCACACGGGAAACGGAGTGTAGCGTGGGCGTCCGTCCGAACGTCCGGACCCTAGCACTACCGATACATTTTACCTTTACGAGCATCTACATGGCTTCTCTCAATTATGTTCTATAACATGATTCCTCTTGGTCTTTCAAAGAATAATAATCCTTTGACATGTAGACACTAATGTCAGGCAGAAGAACACAGCGTCCTTGTCTCATGAATCTACAGTGTGTTTAGTTTGATGAGTCACTCCATGCATCATGAGTTCGTTTCTCAAATTTAGTGGGATGACTTTATTCCTCAAACTACGACTTATTAGCTTACGAGGAATGAGATGATGTTGTATTAACTTATTTCATTCTACAAACCAAACAAAAAAAAGTGAGAAATGATTTATGATATGGACTAACTCATTTTTGAAACCAAATACCCTACTAGTGATTGGCTGATGGAGCGGGAAGATGTTCTAAGGTGGCAATGGATCCTTGTCTCCTGGATCTCTTGGCATCTAGTGTGCATCTCGGAACAGAGGAAGTACTAATTAATATATGTGGCAACCGATACCCAACATATATGGATATGGTTCTCTATACGGTAGCAGGGTGGCGCCAGACACACTTGTATATATAAGCCGGGGTCGAAGAGATCATGCCTCCTTGGTGACACTAATTGCTTATGGGTGCCACCATCACTCCCGGTTCGAACTCACCAAGCTAGGCAGCAATACAATAACGCACTACGATCTCCTAGATATGTGTTGATGTGGTTTGTGTAGTTGGGATTGGCTGATTTGTCCGCTTACACGTGAAAATCGGCATCACCGTAACATATGAAAAATGAGTCTTCAATGGTGTTTTAGCAGTTCAGATTGCAAACCGTAATTCCCCACCTGATTTTATTGAATACTAGCTCTGGTTACATGATTACAAAAGTTTTGTACAGGGATTTTTACTTGGGATGGGGGTAGTCTAGATTACATAGATATAGTGTTCACCGCAGAGTCTAGGACCTTTGTCCAGTCCTCTATGACTTTTTTACTCTTCTTGGGCATTCTTGGTCTCCAGAGGTTAGCTTGGGTCTTGCATGATAGGATTAGTTGTCGAAGGTTTATTTGCTCGTCTCTGAAAACAGAAGCGTTTCTCCGCTTCCATAACTCCCAGCAACATAGGATGACAAACGCGCTGTACTGATCATCCGGTATGCCTCTGATTTTCTGAATGTTTTGCCAATTGCTGCACTGGAGGCCTGAGGTGGACTGTATGCCAATTGCTGACCAGAACTGGACAGCGATCGGGCACTGAAAGATGATGTGATCCGGCGTTTCATGAGCAGCACCGCAGATTAGACAGGCTGGAGAGTCAACGATCTTTTTGGGGAAAAGATTGGACCTGCATTGGATTCTTCCTTCGAGCAGCAGCCAGAAGAACATCTGCACACGCGGAGGAGCAGCGTTCCTCCAGATAAAGGTTGATGTTGGATAATTTTCTTGTCCTCTGGCTTTGAGCAGACGGTAGATGGCAGATGTGTCCAGCTTGTCCTTAGTTCGACTGAAAGTCGACAGTCTCATGTCCGGTTGATCTGAGAGCTGTAATTGCTGCAGGATATCATTCAATTCCTGGAGTTCATGCTGTGCTTGCGTTGACAAACGGTTCACAAAGCATCCTTGAAGGTTTGTACCGTGCACCCCTTGTTGATGCAGTGGGAAAACAGCCTTGGAAAGCGGTCTTCCAGTGCCTCATCTCCTGTCCAGACATTTGTCCAGAGAAGAGTGGAACGCCCATCTCCAAGCTGAACCGTTGTCAGTGCTTGATACAAAGGCAGTAGTGATTTGAGGAGCTCCCAGTGATGACCCAGGTTATCGCCATGCATGTTTGCAATGTCAACTCGCTCACTGATCCAGTTTGCCCATGCCGACGAGTCCGCAGAGTGAAGGCGATTATAACACCCTCAGTGTTACGCCTTAATCAAAACACTAAACCATATAATAAGCATCATGTTTATGTATTATTGCATGTGGTAAAATGAGAAATTAAATTTTATTACACTAATTCTCAATTTGAGCTCTAATTTATTCCTTGTCTAAATACTCTTCAGCACAGTTCGACTCACTGTTGTTATCCGGATCCAACTCCATTTCTCGCTATTCATCTTCTTCATGATCCCCCGAGCACGCACACAGCACCCTCGCAGAGCCAGCCCGCGAAGCACACTTGCAGTACACTTCGCTGGCAAACCTTGACACTTTGCCGCAGTGCCAATACTTCGTCGTATCGTGCATGGCGGGTTGGGCAGCAACTTCTAGCGTGACTCACGCAGGGACTGCATGCGACGGTAATTAATTACTACACCCCGGCTGGCACGCTCGCTGCAAGTCCGGTAATTTAGGGTCGTCGTCGTGGTGCTGTAGTTACTTAATTGGCGTTGGTCTTGGAAATGATTGTCAAGAAAGGCCGATGTCTAAAGATGCTGCCAAGCTGAACGAAGTCTGCTAGCGACCACGGTCCACACGGTAGGACAAAAACGTAGTGACACAACAGACTTTAGTGTCGTCTTCTCCTCACGTAATACTTCTTAAGCTACTCCTAGTAGATTAGTACCAGGTTCAACTAGCTTGCACGGCCAGGCTAAGCAATACAGTATGCAACAAAATAATCTTTATAGTTTGATAAATGTATTTTAGTTGAATTGCAGTACGTAAGTCTAAGCAGACCCTGCAATTTATTTACAGTTCTCGCAAACAGGAATAAAAACTCACAGGAATGGCCCATTCCTTGGTCTTGACCCAAAGACTTGGACTATACTCGTACACTATAGCTGGAGCTGTGTCACACGTTTGTCAGAAGCCTGAAGGCACCGACTCTACTTTGACTTGTTAGGTGAGGTGACGAAACAATGTTCACCCATCCCACACGCATCCATCGTCAGCACGGTAGCGGTACGAGCATGACCTGACTGTGACCGCGTGCAACGAGCCGGCCTCTCCCTCCCCGCGTCTCCTGCCTTCCGAGCTGTTCCGCTCCACTGATCATTCACTTTTCTCAAATCAAGTAACCAGCATCTCACATCCAATTCATCGCTTCGTGTTCTACCATTTCCAAGAACACGCAAAGGTACGAATAGATCAGTTGGTTAATCAAGCTAATTGGCCTCCTCTAATAATATTATTTTCTTCATCTCTAGAGCTCATTTAAATCTATTTATTTATTGTGTAATAAATTTTGTTAGATTCCTAAATTCATGATCTATCTGTAAGTGTATTTAGTTCATACACTTCAGTGATACCTTTAGGCTTACTTTATTATTTTGAAATGCTTATTATTATTATAGTTATTTAGAGAATGAATTTTTGTGATGCATTGGTAGAAGTGCTAGCCCTAAAAATTTACAGTAGGCTCATGATAATATTATATGCTCTCTATAATTTTTGTAGCCTTAGAATATGTTGATAAATGTGGAAAGTAGTGCTCCTTGTTTTATCATATATATAGTAAATTGACATTAACAATAAGCATGCCTTTAGTTGCTAAGATAATATATGAAATGTTTCATACCTGTTTAGTGGGAATAATACGTAACTTAGCGTATTAGTCATTAGAGTTAGCTTAATAGCTTGGTAGATGTATTCTTTTTTAAGAGTTGTTGTCAAAATAGTAGTAATAATTGCATCATCATCACTGCATGCATATAGAGAACGAGCCAGTGGAGATCGTGACCTTCGGCGAGCAGGAGTACGACGAAGTCATCGAAGAGTACGAGGAGATCCTCGTGCAGGAGGACGTTCCGGAGCTGCCCGTCACTGACTTTGCTGACACCGCGCCTGCCCAAGGCAAGCCCCGGTGCATAACCCTTATTTTAAATGATCACTGATATATATATGATGTGCATTTACGTTACAGGTATTTTATGAAAACTACGTGCATAAATATATCTATCTATGAGTCCTACTAGTACATGTCAAATAGCTGCTATGCTCAGAATATCGGTAGCGTGAGTAACCTGCCGTTACTCACAAGTAGGTGATAAATATGATAACTCATGATAAAATGGTAAAGGTAAATGGTGACCGGGCAGGAATAGAGTTTGGGTACTGGTGGGTGTAAAGGGTTGTGTCCTGCGGCCAACAGGACATAGCTCGGTTACACTTTTTCCCTGTCTGTGTCGATTAAGGACCGTTCGTTGCATATGACTCTAGGCAAGTCACAGATTTATTGTCCCGAGCGCATATTTGGGTATGGGCGCAGGGAAGGCTTGTTGCTCTCTTGTCGCAGATCCGGCTCTTTTCGGACCGACTGATGCGAAGAGGAGGTGGTGGAGGTCCTTGCACCACACTGAGTCCGGGACTCAGGATGTGGGGGCTTGGAGTCCAAGTTTGGACGGGGACCTGGACACCCGAGATAGGAGAGTGATGGGTTAGTCCTGCTTGTGCCTGGGGTACAAGCGGGGCGTGTGTTTTCGGGGCACCCAGCTGGACACATTGATTCGCGAATCACCGGGAAATCCGGTACGGCTTGTCTACGGTTTAGCACCGTAGTAAGAATTAAAAGTGGAAAAGGAGAAGAAACAGAACTGATTGCTCAACTCTTGCTTGAAAGTAGAACATGTGCTTATATAGACTGGCTAGATGATAACTTAATACGGCTGATAATAATAATACATAAATAAGGACACACTATTAGTATTGCTTTCTGCTAAAGAAAACCAGTAAGCCATAAAGCCTATCATATTCTTTGGAGTCAAGAAATTATTCCCACTAGTTGGATAAGTCTTGCGAGTATATTGTGTACTCAGGGTTTATTTACCCCTGTTGCAGGTGATGCTTGAAGAGTACATTTGTGTGGAGGATCCTTTTGGTGGGCTCAGACGGAATCCTCGCCCCTTACCGCTAGATGTTATTTTTAAATTCCGCTGTTATCATTCCGCACTCTAGTATTTTGTATTGTAATAATGTACTTTTTAAAAAACTCTAATGTATGAAATGGACTTGTGTTGTAACTCGTTTTCATTATTGGATCATTGGAAAAAATGTGGATCTTTTGGGTTCTCCCTCGGGGTGTGCCCGACGGATACCACCCGCTGTAGCTTGCTTTCGGGGTGCTTAGTATCTGGTGGAAGACGAGCGCCTTCGTAAGTATGTTATTTCGGGCGATTCTGCCACAGCGATGGATGAGGTTACGTAGTAGGCAGACGTTGTGGGTTCCAAAGTCCCTGATTCCGAGCCCACCCAAGTATTTTGTAGTGCAGACCTTCGGCCAGGCTACCGGGCACTTTGCTGCTGAGAAATCTTTGTTGCCAGCCTAGAGGAAGGAGCGGCGGCGTTTGTCAATTTGCTTTATTACCTCCGGAGGGATTTGTGCTGCAGACATAATGTATACCAGCTGTGAGTCCAAAACCGAGTTGATTAGGACCACCCAGCCCATGTTGTTGAGAAGTGATGCTTGCCAAGAGGAGAGGAACTTGTCAGTTCTGTCGACATAGGTTGAGAAGGCAGACACTGGCAATTTATTTGCAGACAGGAGACCCAGGCAATTCTGAGTAAAGGACTGCTGACTGCACCCAATTTCAGCAGCGCACTGAGAAGCCAAAACCATGTCCATGTGTATTGGAACCAATGTGCTCTTGTTATAGTTGATCCTCAGGCCAGTGGCTTCAGAGAACTGTCGTAGTATATTCTTGAGTTCATGGACATCAGCAATGTCACCTCTCATCACAATCAAGGTGTCATCCGCGTACTGAAGCACTGCACATGGCCTGTCGCCATGTGGCGACCCTAGCCAGAGAGGAGAGGATTGCCAGCGTATACGCGCGGCGGTGAGCACGACGACGGCGCCGTCTCGAGCAAGCAGCAGGAGGAGGAAGAGGATTTGAGAATTTGGTTTATTATTTTTGCTGGCCTCCCATCCACCCACTCAGCGAGTTCATAAGGTCACAGTAGTTGGGCCAAGCCCATTACAACCAGGCGGCCCATAAGCCGAACACTGGCCCGAATGTTCAAATGTAGAAAGATAACAGCAGGTCTAAAACATGTATAACACGGTATGTGACATCCCCGCTCCCTTAAGCGGCAGCACGACCTCGTGATGAAGAAGTGTTAGTATCATAGTGTACCTCTGTAACTGTAGATCCAGGGTAAGCCTCCTCGCCTTTGCGTAGTTGCACCGCAGCAGGGTAGACGCCGGTACCGTGGGGTTGTTGGCGTCATGGTGGCGATGCAGTGGACCGGTGGTGACGCTGCAAGGGCGATGGCGGTGCGGTGGGGCATCCCGTCGCTGGCAGCACTCCCTTAGATTAGATTAGGTTTCTCTATGATGGGATTGCGGCGGCTCTGGTCAACTTCGTTCCTCGAGCCCAGTTCCCCACTCCTCTATTTATAGTGTTGTGCGACAGGGGCCCACCAACCACATTAGGGTTGGGCGCCCCGATCATGGCGCAGATCCAAGGGCCTAGGCCTATTGGTGGAGATCAACTAACATTCTCCCCCTTGATCTCATTACTATCTTTCAATTTCATATCATTTGCTTTTGTTCATTCCATTACAGATTAGCGCATAGAGCATGTCTCATCGTCACGGTTTATTGTCGATGGATTTAACAGCTACAACACACTACTCCATTCTGAAATAGATACTTATCTTTGGGCCTTCTTTTGTCTTGGAATTTTAGGCTTTCCCTTAAACCCATGCTAGCTACATGTTCTCTGAACACCATGTTCTCTGAACACGTTGGGTGGTAAGCCTTTTGTAAGCAGATCCGTGAGCATCTTTTCTGTACTTATATGCTCAAGACTTATGACTTGATCCCAAACTTTATATTTCACACCATAATACTCTATGTCAATGTGTTTGGCAGCACCACTTGACTTATGTTGTGAGCATACTGTACTGCCGGATTATTATCGTGGTATAACTTAAGTGGTTTATAGATGCCGTCAACCACCTTCAAACCGGGTATGAACTTCTTAGCCAGTTCACCTGCCCCGTTGCCCCATAACATGCTACAAACTGTCATACATTATGGACGATATAGTGACGGTTTGCTTTGAGCTTTTCTATGAAATAGCTCCCCTTTGCGAGAGAATACATACCCCGACGTGGATTTTCTATCATCTCCCGCATAATCAAAATCTGAATATCCCACAATATGGAGTGAATCAGATCTTCTATACGTCATCATGAGGCCTTTCATTCATTGCAAATAATGTAAGACTTTCTTTATCAATTTCCAGTGTTCTGTTTCAGGATTGCTCTAGAATCTGCCAAGTAACCCGGTAACAAATATCAAGTCAGGGCGCGTACATACTTGAGCATATTGCAAGCTTTCGACAGCTGAAGCATATGGAACCACTTTCATTTGATCGATCTCATATTGGTTCTTGGGGCATTTAAAATCCCCATATCTGTCGCCCTTGACTATATGAGTAGGTGAGGGACTATATTTGTGCATACATAATTTCTTTAAGATCTTTTCTATATATGCCTTTTGTGACAGTCCTAATACCCCTTTACTTCTATCTCGGTGAATCTTGATCCCTAGAACGAACGAAGCTTCACCAAGATCTTTCATATCAAATTTTGAGGACAAAAACTTTTTTGTCTCCAGTAGTAGACTGACATCACTACTAGCAAGTAAGATATCATCCACATATAGGACAAGAAAGATAAACTTCCTATTCTTAAACTTTGTATAGGCACAATTGTCCTCTACATTCTTTTTAAACCCAAAATTCTTTATTGTCTGATCAAACTTCAAGTACCACTGTCTTGAAGCTTGTTTTAATCCATAAATGATTTTCTTTAGGCGGCATCCCATTCGTTCTTTTTCTTCCATGACAAAACCTTTTGGTTGTGACATGTAAACATTTTCCTCCAAGTCCTCGTTGAGAAATACCGTTTTTACATCCATCTGGTGTAATTCTAAATCGTAATGTGCCACTAATGCCATTATGATTCTGAAGGAATCCATACATGAGACTGGAGAAAATGTCTCATTGTAATCAATCCCTTCTCTTTGCGTAAAGTCTTTTGCCACAAGTCTCGCTTTATATCTCTCTATATTCCCTTAAAAGTCAAGTTTTGTTTTGTAGACCCATTTACAGCCTACTGCTTTGGCTCCTTTAGAAATTATTTCCAAGTCCCAAACTTTATTAGCATTCATTGATTTTATTTCATCTTCCATGGTCTCAAGCCACTTTGATGAATAATCACTTCTCATGGCTTCTTCAAATGAGGTGGGATCATCCTCCATTTGAAATTTCTCAGTGTTGTACACTTCATAATCAGCAGGAATAGCTGATTTTCTAACTTTCTGAGACCTTCTATGGGCCTCCACAATTGGCACATCTTCTATTTGAGGCTGTTGTTGCTCCCCTCATGTGTGGCAATAGGTTCTACAGGATCCTAAAGAATAGGTTCCTCATGGTCACTCATTGTTGCCATAGGCGGAATAACAACAGGTGCTGACACCACAATATCTTGCACTGTCGGTGCAGCGATAGCAGGTAGTGAGAAAATTGGCTCATGAAACATTGGAGTGGGCGCATACACCCGCTTCTCTTCAAGGTCAATTTCTCGAGCTACCATGCTCCCCCTCATCAATTCATCCTCTAGGAAGACAGCGTGTCTCGTTTCCAAAAGCTTTGTATCTCTCTAGACAGTAGAAACGAAAACCCTTTGACTTTTCTAGATAGCCAATGAAATAGCAACTTACTGTTTTTGGATCTAGTTTCTCAATGTTTGGGTTAAATACTTTAGCCTCAGCAGGACTCCCCCACACACGTAAGTGGTTTAGTGAGGGTATTCTTCCTGTCCACAACTCATACGGTATTTTGAGCACCGACTTACTTAGTACTCTATTGAGAATATGAATGGCGGTTTTTAACGCCTTCATCCATAGGTTCAACTGTAAGGTGGAGTAACTTATCATACTGCGCACCATATCCATCAGGGTACGATTGCGTCTTTCAGCTATTCCATTCTGCAGAGGTTCACCCGGTATAGAATACTGGGCTACTATGCCATTCTCCTGTAAGAACCTTACAAAAGGTCCAGAAACTTGGCCATATGGGGTATGCCGACCATAGTACTCTCCCACGGTCGGACCTGACAATCTTAATCTTTAAATTGTGTTGATTTTCAACTTTTACCTTAAATATCTTAAATTTATCCAATGCTTCTTTTCTTTCTTTGATTGGATAAATGTAGCCATAATGGGAGTAATCATCTGTGAATGTTATGAACAAAACATAACCATCCACACTCTTTACAGGAAACTGACCACAGATGTCTGTGTGAATAATCTGTTAAATTTCTGTGCTTCGTTTGTCATCTTTCTTAATTTTCTTTATATACTTTCCTTTTATGCATTCTGAGAGCTCTAATGGAGGAAGAATATTATTCTTAACTAGTCTATCTATTCTCCCCCTCGAAATATGGCCTAAACGATAGTGCCATAATTTCGACGACGCATTGTGAGCTCTCTTATGCAACCATTATCAGAATAACTCTCTGTCACCAGCTGCTTTATCAGCTGGGTAGTATATGTCTTTGAAGAGCCAGTGAACTGACTCTTTATTCTATCGAGGTACTCGTTGACCGTGTCATACTCTGAGATTGAGCCCACAATTACAGACTCAATCGTGTTCTTTATCACAGCCAAACATTTCTTGTTGGCAGTGACCCACTTCCTATGCACAAGGACATAGGACATCTTTCGGGATTTCAAAATCCCTCTCTTTAGTTGCCCAAACGGCATCATCCTCGTTTGTCGGCCTCACCGGTGCCACAGGCTCTGTGGAACACGACGAGGTGACTATCCAGTCCACCTTAGACAAGATGAAAACCAGGTCAAACATTTTCTTAACATAAAAATAACACCATTTGCATGTCTTGAGTCCAACGTTGGTCAAAATCAAAACATACAACTGTTCGTATACACTAATTCTACATCACCGTTGGGTAGAAATAGAATTAATGTATAAAATCATTAAAATTCACAACTGTTCTTACACACGAATTCTACATCACCGTTGGGTAGAAATAGAATTAATGCATAAATTATTAAAATTCACAACTGTTCTTATACATTAATTCTACATCACCATTGGACAGAAATAGAATTAATGCATAAAATCATTAAAATTACGATATTGTTATTAACAACGTTGGTCAGAAAATAACAATATCATAATCATGTCAAAGTCTCTTTTTCTCCAATTAAAATAACACGTTGGTTCAAAATAACAGGAGAATAAACAATTTCTTTAGCAGCGGAAAAACTCTATTTTTCTCGAATTTTACCCAAAGGGAAACTCTCTTTTCCATTTTCTTTAAGCCATTAATCAATTTCCAGAAATAAACATTTACTAGAAAAAGAAAAAGCATGAAAAAATTCATTATCTATTTTTTTAAGAAGCTTTTCTGGTTCATGTCTAATTTCTGGAAAAATAACACGTTGGTGTAATTTTACCAGAAATTTTAAACCATTGAAATTCATCAAAATTCATTCAAATCAGCTTCTGAAACTAAATAAAACCTTTCTATACTCTTCTATTCATTTTGGCCCGGCATGTAGGAATAGTAACCGGTCGATCAACAACGATTAATGCGACCTAGCACGCATTAACACCTTTCATGCTGCCGCGCCGCACCAGAGCCGCAACTTGGGCTGGGCCGGCAAAGCGACCTCCCTCAGCGCCCCCGCATGGGGTGAAGCCGCCCGGCGAAATATCGCCGTCGGATCTCATCCGACGGTCAAGCGTAGGCTTCGCGGGGTCAAAACCCGCTCGGCCACGTCGGCTGGAAAACCCTAGCCTCATTCGCTTCCTTTCCTTTCTCTCTCTTCGCTCGATCCTTCTTCCTCAGCGCAACCAACAGCGACCGAGAGCTAGCAAAGGCGGTGGAGCGAGGCAGCCATGGCGCCGTCGCTGGCCCCCTCACCAGCGAGTGTGCTCCCCAACGAGTGAGCACGCCGCCGTCTAGCGGCCTGGCCGCGGCGCTCCCTTGGCCGAACCCGACGAGCAGCTACCCCCGGCTCGGCCCTTCTTCTCCCGCGCCGATGAAGGGTCATCCCGACACACGGCGAGGTAGGTCCGTTCCCCCTTTCCCCTTCTCCAATTTGGTTTTCTTTTCTCTTATCCGAACCGGTGATAGGGATTAGGGTTTGGACTATTCTTCTTCTTTCTTTGGTTTTCTTCTCTAGTTCTCTTTTGGTGCTCGGATTGAACCGATTTGGGATGGGGATTCGTTCTAGGGTTAGGGTTTCGCTTTTCTTTTGATTTCTTTTCTTTTCAGAGTTCATCCGAATCGAGATCTAGGGTTAGGGTTTCGCTTTTCTTTTGATTTCTTTTCTTTTCTATTTATACCGAAACATTCTCTTCCCTTCCTCACCACGAGTTAGGGTTAGGGTTTCGACCCCACTATTCTTCTTTCTGTTCGTGGGTTAGGGTTCGGCTTGAAGTGCCGAGACCCCTATCTCTTCTCTGATCCGAACACAGATGTTCTTCTCTTGTTTTCTTGCCGCGCGCCGGCGAGGACGGCGGTGCGGCATCTTTCCCCGCTTGGTGGCGGTGGCGACCGGGGTTCCAGTGACGTCCGCCACCCCGGTCTCTTTTCAATTTGCTTTTACCCGATTAGGGTTAGGGTTACACACTGACAACCTGGCTCTGGTACCAATGTTAGTATCATAGTGTACCTCTGTAACCGTAGATCCGGGGTAAGCCTCCTTGCCTTTGCGTAGTTGCACCGCAGCAGGGTAGACGCCGGTACCGTGGGGTTGTTGGCATTGTGGTGGCGATGCAGTGGACCGGTGGTGACGCTGCAAGGGCGATGGCGGTGCGGTGGGGCATCCCGTCGCTGGCAGCACTCCTTTAGATCGGATTAGATTTCTCTGTGGTGGGATTGTGGCGGCTCCGGTCAACTTCGTTCCTCGAGCCTAGTTCCCCACTCCTCTATTTATAGTATTGTGCGATAGAAGCCCACCAACCACATTAGGGTTGGGCGCCCCCGATCAGGACGTAGATCCAATGGCCCAATAGGCCGTTGGTGGAGATCAACTAACAAGAAGAAGTTGATGCCAGCGTCGTTGTTGTAGTCATAGCCGGAGGTAGAGATGCTGCAGGTTCCCAGTTCGCCCAATGAGCAGGACAGGATTGGCGCTGCACCAATGCAGAAGGAACAGCATGGCGCCCAACTAGCTGCAGTCTTGTAGCCAGAACCTGTGCTGGTGGTAAACTGTGAAAGAGGGTTAGCAAATTAAGCTCACTATCATCAGATACCGTAACCTGTGGAAGCAGGGCCTTCTTCAGCTGGGAGACGTGAATGACAGGGTGAATTTGGCTGGATGCCGGTAACTGAAGTTTATAAGCAACTGGGCCAACTTTCTGCAGAATCAGATAGGGGACAAAATACTTGAAGCTGAGCTTGTGATTGACACGGCGTTGAACAGATTGTTGCACATACGGCTGGAGTTTGACATATACCCAGTCGCCCACCTAAAATGTGCGTTCCTGCCTGTTCTTGTCAGCCTAATGCTTCATGCGGTCTTGAGCACGTCGTAGGTTTTGCTGAATATGATCAAGCATAGACTGCCTTTCCTTCAACCATTGATCTAGATCAGATACAGTGCAGGTATCATCAACAGTAATGCCAAAGTGTCTCGGTTTGTGACCGTAGATACAGTGCAGGTATCATCAACAGTAATGCCAAAGTGTCTCGGTTTGTGACCGTAGAGGACTTGAAATGGTGTTAAGCCGAGAGCAGAGTGGAACGTGGAGTTATACCAGAACTCCACACGAGGTATCCACTGAGCCCATTTGGTGGGGCAAGACTGTACCATGCATCGAAGATATGTTTCTAGGCACTGATTCAGTCTTTCGGTTTGGCCGTCAGTTTGAAGGTGGTATGCAGAGCTCATGTTCAAGGTTGTGTCTGTGAGTTTGAAGAGTTCTTGCCAAAATGCGCTTGTGAATACCCGATCCCTATCTGAGATGATCACAGACGGCATGCCATGCAACTTGTAAATATTGGCCAGAAAGGCTTTGGCAACAGTTATGGCAGTGTAAGGGTGGGACAGGCACAGGAAGTGGCATATTTGGTGAGTTTATTTATGATGACCAGGATGGTATCATAATTCTTGGACTTGGGAAGACCTTCTATGAAGTCTAAGCTAATAGTATGCCAAGCAAACTGAGGTATGGGTAGAGATTGTAATAGACCAGGCAGTTTGTTATGTTCAGGTTTTGCTTGAGCACATACCTCGCAGGCAGCAATGTAACTCATGACATCTTGTTTCATGTTTGGCCAAGCAAACAGTGACTTGATTTTCTGATAAGTGGCTGTGATTCCACTGTGCCCGCCTAAACCGCTGGAATGCAAAGCCAACAGAATGGCTTGATGAGCTTCCTTGTGCTGGCCCAACCAGATTCTTCCTTTATACCTGATTACACCGTCGATCAGAGAGAAACCCTTATCATTGGACCCTGTGAGAGCCAACTCGGACAGTAGCTGTTTACTGGAGTCATCTTGCTGATACCCTTCAATCACAATTTCAAGCCATTTTGGTGTCACAGTGGATATTGCCAACAGGTCAGCTGGTGGTGGTTGCCGAGAGAGAGCATCAGCTGCCTCATTATCCATGCCCTTCTTATGAACTATCTTATACTGGAGGCCAAGCAACTTGATAAATGCCTTATGCTGCATCCCCTCAAGCAGTTTCTGATCACCTAAGTGAATTAGGCTGTGATGATCGGTAGCGATGGTGAACTCCTTATGTTGGAGATACGATTTCCACTTGGTAACCGCCATGATGAGTGCCATGCACTCCTTCTCATACGTGGACATAGCACGTGCTTTAGGCCCCAATGCTTTACTGATGTGAGCAATGGGATGATTGTTTTGAGATAGCACGGCTCCAATGCCATTTCCAGACGCATCGGTTTCGAGGTGAAATCCGGAAGTGCTAAAACCGGTGCGGATATCAATGCCTACTTGAGTGCATCAAAGCTGATTTGCAATTGAGGAGTCCATTGAAAGATAGCGTGCTTTTTCAGCAGGTCAGTCAAGGGTCTACTGATACTGCCGTACCCCTTGATGAATTTTCTGTAGTACCCTGAGAGGCCCAGGAAACTCCTTAGTTGTTTGGCATCTGTGGGTGTTGGACAATTAGCAATGGCTTCGGTTTTCTTGGGATCAGTTGAAAGCCCCTGTTCACTGATTATATGGCCAAGATATTCCAAGGACCTCTGAGTGAAAGAGCATTTGGACTTCTTTAAATACAATTTATGCTTCTGCAAGATGCTGAACACTTGATTCAAATGGTCTATGTGCTCAGGCAGAGATTTACTATAAATCAATATGTCATCTACAAAAATGAGCACACATTTCCGGAGAAGAAGTTGGAAAATAGTGTTCATGAGAGCCTGAAACGTTGCTAGAGCGTTTGTCAATCCAAAGGGCATAACTCGGAACTCCCAATGTCCATGGTGAGTTTTGAAAGCTGTTTTTGCTTCATCGTCCGGTAGCACTCTGATTTCATGATAGCCAGAGCGCATATCCAATTTAGTGAACCATGATGCTCCATGAAGCTCATCCAACAACTCATCTACTATTGGAAGTGGATACTTATCCTTCACCGTAATGTTGTTGAGCTGCCTATAGTCCACACAAAAACGCCACGACCCGTCCTTCTTTTTGACCAAAATCACCGGAGAAGAGAAGGGGCTATGACTAGCTCGGATGATGCCATTGGCCAACATTTCCTTGACTTGACGTTCTATCTCATCCTTCTGGGTGGGACAATAGCGATACGGCTTCACATTCACAGGTTTGACACCTGGCAGTAATGTAATCTTGTCATCAAATGCTCTTGGCGGTGGCAAAACCTCCGGGGTCTTGAACAGGGCATTGTTGACATCAATGAGTTGCTGCACCTCTTGAGGAATCTCCTCAGTGCTCGTTTGTTCCATTTGAAGAGGACATAGGTGCACCACTTGAGCTATTCCTCCTCGACGCACTAATCCCTTGAGCTTCTGGGCTTTAAGCTTGGGACAGCTAGATAAACAGTCCTTGATGCCTTTCAAACTGATTCTTGAACCATTGTAGGTAAAACGCAGGAGTTTCCTCTTCCAATGGATCCACATTGGACTATGCGACTCTAACCAATCCATGCCGAGCACCAAGTCAAAACAGGAGATTGGTAGCACGCGAGCAGAATGGGTGAAGGTATGCCCCTGAGTCCACCAAGTGAGATCCAGAACTTCTTTATCACTGGTGAGCTTCTGACCATTCGCCACTGTAACAGACATAGGTTGAGAAGCTGTAACAGTGCAGTTGAGGTTCTGGACTGCCTTCTCACTCAGAAAGGTGCATGAACTCCCAGAGTCGATGAGAATCAAAATTTCCTAATTGTTGACCATACCAGACAGTTTAATGGTCTTGCGGCCTTGAACCCCTTCGGCAGCAAACTCAGACAATGCGAAAATATCCCCATCTTCATCATCACTGGAATCATCTAATGAATCAGTTTTAGAATGATCAGACTGAATAGCGTCCAGTACCTCATCTAACACATGCAGAGAAATTTTCTCTAGACATTTATGTTGCTTGCTCCATTTCTCTCCACACCTCATACACAAACCTTGTGCCCTACTTTGTGATCTCAGATTGGCCAATTTGTCATCCCATTTCGGTTTGGCTTCCTCTGTGTGGGTTGTCCAAAATACCAGGCTGATTCAGAGCAGTGTGTCTTCCTTGGTTGCGAGTGAAGTCTCTGCCCTGTTTCTTGAAGAATGGTTTTGGTTGCGACTCCAAAACAGAGGCCTGCAGAAGTGCAAGTGATAACGCAGCATCAACTGTTCTTGGTTTATGCAGAATTATTGCAGACCTAATATCAGGATTGAGACCTTGCAAAAACTTGCTAACAAAAAAAGACTTCATCTAGGGACTTGTTATGGACTAAGACCTTGTGCTTAGCTGCCTCAAACCTATCATAGTACTCTTGCACATCACTTGTTTGTCTAATTTGTAACAGATCATTCATAGCATTGTGATACAGATCGCGACCAAACTTAGACTCAACAGCTATACAAAGTTCAGCCCAACTAATGTCAGCATCAGAATGCTGAGCTTCATATGTCTGCAACCAGAGGTCTGCACTACCATGAAAGTGGATAGTGGCAAACTGAGACCATAAGTGCATGGGTATGTGGTACATGTTAAAATACTTCTCACACTTCTCACGCCAAACCCTAGGGTGAGATCCATCAAACTTACGGAATATCGCTTTGGGCAACCGAACTTCCTTGTGATAATGGTGAGGCATGTGTGTGTGACAATACTGTGAAGAGTCGCCCATGTCCATAGTGTGAGGTGGAGATCCAGTATACTGACCATTGGCCAGGGGTGGCTGGAGGACGAGAGTCCCCTTTTCCAACCCCTGTGTAGTCGATTCAATGTCGTGGCCCTTGGCCCGCCCCTCTTCCTCGCATGACGGGGCCTTAGGCGGAGCGGTAGGAGATTGCGCTTACAACACCTCGATGCGCGATGTGAGATGCTTCACGTCCTTGGAGAGCTCGGTGGAGAAGTGGTCGACCTCTGGGTGCCACCGGTTGAAGGTCTCCATGAGCAACAACATCGACTTCATCTGCGCCGTGAGCGCATCCAACTTCTCCTCCGCCGTTGACATGCGGGCTGTTAGGGTTGGGGGTTTGGGTTTGCGCGCCAACGAGCAGTGGGGTTGGGGATGAGGTGGCTGCGGTGGTGGTGGCGGCGGCGGCGGCGGTGGTGGTGGATTTGGCGGCGGGGTAGGTGGTGGCGGTGGGCTAGCCGAGGCGATAGCGAAATGGGTCGGCAGGGTGGATGCTCGAGTTGCGACGGGAAGAAGATAACTGGCCCTGGTACCAAATGTGGCGACCCTAGCCGGAGAGGAGAGGATTGCCGGCGTATACGCACGGTGGTGAGCGCGGCGATGGCGCCGTCTCGAGCAAGCAGTAGGAGGAGGAAGAGGATTTGGGAATTTGGTTTATTATTTTCGCTGTCCTCCCATCCACCCACATAGCAAGTTCATAAGGTTACAGTAGTTGGGCCAAGCCCATTACAACAAGGCGGCCCATAAGCCAAACACTGGCCCGAATGTTCAAATGTAGAAAGATAACAGCAAGTCTAAAACATGTATAACACGGTATGTGACACGCCATCTATTGGATGCCTTACTGTGTTTGCCGATCGAATGAGTGCCTGTAGGGTATCAGCAGCAAGGAGAAACAAGTAAGGCGATAAAGGGTCCCCTTGCCTCAGCCCGCGCTTACAATTTATCCAAGGTCCCGAGCACCCATTTACTAGGATAGCCGATTTGGAAGATGATAGAATATCCTGCATCCATCTGCACCACCTGTCCTGGAAGCCCCTTGCACGCAGAATGGTGTCCAGGCTGTCCCAGATAACCGTATCAAAAGCCTTCGCAAAGTCCACTTTGAGCACTATGGAGGGCGGCTTTCTTTTGTTGCAAGCTTGAACCAGTTCGGCAGCGAAGACAAAAGTCTCCGAGATTGAGCGGCCCTTCAGAAACCTGTCTGATGCAAATCAATCAAATTCCCGATCTCTTTCTGCAGTCTCCTTGTTAGCACTTTTCTGAGGATCTTGATGGAGCATTTCTGCAGACAGATGGGTCGGAAAGCATCCACAGCCACTACGTGAAAAACGGTTTGTAGCAACGGGACAAATTTTTTTTAGGGGCGGCTGGTAATGGAGCCGCCCCTACAGTGACGTGGTCGGGATCCACAAGACTAGCCGCCCCTACAAATAAAATAGCAGGGGCGGCTGGTGATACGAGCCGCCCCTACAAATGGGTAGGATTTGTAGGGACGGCTCACTCACCAGCCGCCCCTGATGTTTTTATTTGTAGGGGCGGCTGGTGATTGAGCCGCCCCTACAAATGCCCCACGTACACCCATCCAAAATATCCACGGCAGCCCCCCCCCACGCCGCACCCTCCCTCTCATTCGAGCCCCTCCGTCTCTCCCCCACGCCGCCCCTCCCTCTCCCCCACGCGGTGACGGGACCTTCCTCTCCAGCGGAGGCGCACGGCGTCGCACCCCCTCTTCTCATGTGGCAGTACTCGTGGCGCACCCTAGGGTGGCGGGGTTACAGGCGCGGCCTCCCGGCGGTCGTGACGGGGCTCGGTGCCCTCCTCCAGGCGCCAGCCGATCGCGCTGGGGCCCGTCCCCCCTTCCTCTCCTGGCCGGTGCGTGGGACCCTGTTCCCTCCCCCCAGCGGAGGCACGGTGGCGGAGCTCGGTGCCGTGGCTCGGTGGCGCGGCCTCCCGTCGAGCTCCAGCGGTGGTGGGACTTGGTGGCGCGGTCCCCTTCACCTTCTCTCCTCCGGCGCGCTGCTGGAGGCCGCATGAAGCACATGGTGGCGGCCACCACCAGATCCGGCGAGGACCAGCCTAGATCTGAGTGGCCACCACCAGATCCGGCGAGGAGAAGCCTGATCCGGCGAGGACGAGCCTGGATCTGGCAAGCGGGTGCGGCGGCGAGGATGAGCTCGATGCGGGTCGTGGGGAGGCAATACTACGAGCGGCACAATTTTTGTTCTCTCAAAGTTCCATGCTATTAACATGTGCAGGCATTTGTATTATTGTATTTAACTGTTTATTGGGTCATAGTACTATAGTGTTTTTGTCTAGTTTTCATTTGATTCATATAAATGTGTCGTTAATTCCTGCAGATCGTGGTTGGAAGGAAAGGATCAGAGCTTCTGACCAATGATGCTGGTGAAATCACAAGGCAAGAAATATTGCTTTCCCTGCCTGTGGCCTGTGGCCTGATCATTATCCAGCTTATTTAACTTTCCATCTCTGTGAACTGTGTAGTCATCTGCAGGGTATGTTGAACCAGACAGTAAGAATGTTAGAAGCAGGGATAAAGCCCGTGTAAGCTTCTTGCATTCCTGTGGTCCTTGTCAACTATTTGCAGTTGCTTACTTTTGCTGACTGTGCTGAGCTTTTATGCTAGATTTGTTTTTGATGGTGAGCCACCTGAAATGAAGAAAAAGGAGCTTGCAAAAAGGTATGCGTCAAGTTATTTCTTTGCTCATATTCACTATTAAATCTCAATACACACATTTTTTATATTTGCTATTATTTAGGTCCTTGAAGAGGGATGATGCTACCCAAGATCTTAACAGAGCTATGGAGGTTGGTCCTCAATGTAGTTTTAGAGCTTTCTTACCGACCTTGTTTATCTTTTTCATTGTTTTTGATGGATTTCTAAAGTGCCAATTGCATTATAGATTGGGGATGAGGATGCAATTGAAAAATTTAGTAAAAGAACTGTCAAGGTAATGATCATACTCTTTCAAGAAATAAGCAATGAAAAGTGTCCTTGAATTTATATCAGATGAAGCAACCTTCTAGTCTTGCATGAAATATGTCATTTGGAGTCTCTTTAGCAAAACGGTTTAAGCCTTTTAAGCAAATTGAGAGTGTTAGTACTATTTTTTGTTAACTTGTGGAGTCATTCTGAGCATGTACTGTGATTTCTGCCTTCCCTTTCCAGGTTACAAGAAAACACAATGATGACTGCAAGATGCTGTTAAGATTGATGGGCGTCCCTGTAGTTGAGGTATCATTATTGCTTTTGTCCATCTGTCAGTTAAGTTGTTTTTTTTACTTTTCTATACAGATCAGCTACTGCCATTTATTGATGTCTTCTTCCAGTGCCAAGGGGGGTCAGTAGAATATTGATAATCTTTTGAACTTAAAGAATGGTTTTGCACTAGGATGCTTTAAGCGTTTGGTTAACTCCTATTTGTATGGCTTCTCAGACATGTTTAAGCCATTCCCTCTGTCTTGTATATTAGCATTCCTGAGATTTTTAGCACAGATTAAGCATGCAGGGAAAAACTTCGATGCTCCTCTCTAAAGCGCTTGAGCCTTGGGAGACAATTTAATGAGGGCTGTTCTGAGCTTGTGACCGAGGTGGAATATTAGGAATGCTTAAAATACATACATATCTCTAGACTCTACGTATCTCTAATAGTATACAGTTTTTAAACACCATAGATACATGGCCTGAGGGACTACATTTCAAGTTGAACTCATGAGTCAGCCCTCTAGGTTCATGAGCTTACGGCTCTAGAAACTTTTTAGGTAAGCTTAGCCAAGTCTCTTGCTGATGGGGATTAAGCAGATGTCTTAACTGAAAATAAGATGTCTTTTTGGTATCGATTTAAACTTATTTGCTGTTAAGATTGGGCTTTAACTAGTACAAATAGACCATTGCTACGCATTGCACACGTTGATATGTAAACTTTGGCAATCAATAGCTGCCCGCACATGATATAGATATTATCACTACGGAGAAAAACACAATTTGATTTTTTGATCAGGTGCGGGTGTGATTCTTCTGTCTGGACCACATTCTGTACTCTGATTTGATGGCAGCAATGCAAGCATGATATCTAATTTTTTACAATTTGATCTTTTTTTTTTAAGAAAATATACGTTTGGCCTTCTGAGAGACTTAAACTCATCTTTGGACCCTTGGGGTCAGCGCCAGTAATCATGGCGCCGAGGTAACACGTCTCGGCGCCACAGATCTTGGCGCCGAGGTGCCTGCCCGAGCACAGCAAGCCATCCTAGGTGGCGTTCACGTGGCCGGCACCTCGGCGCCACAGATCTTGGCGCCGAGCTCTGTGTTTATGTGGTCGACACCTCGGCGCCATAGATCTTGGCGCCGAGCATTGATTCAAAACCCGCGGCCGCGGCTCTCTCTCTCGCGCTCTGTCTCTGCCTACTACGCCGCCGTCGACCGCAGCTTTCCCTGCGCCTCCTGCGCCGCCGTCGACCGCGCCTCCTGCGCCGGCAGCAGGGCACCGGCGACCGTCCGGTCCCTGCGCCCCCTCCCTTTCCGCTCAAGCGCCGCAGCAGGCCACGCCCCCGTCACCGTGCGAAGCCCGGCCGCCCTCGTCGCCCCTTCCGTCCTCCTCATCTGTGTCCGGCGGCGAGGGCGGCCCGCCACCGCTCGCCGGAGCTCCCGGCGGCCGGCTGGGCTTCGGCCCCTGCGCCCCCTCCCCCTCCGGGT
The DNA here is from genome assembly GCA_904845875.1 of Miscanthus lutarioriparius. NCBI lineage: Eukaryota > Viridiplantae > Streptophyta > Magnoliopsida > Poales > Poaceae > Miscanthus > Miscanthus lutarioriparius. The sequence goes on from CAJGYO010000002.1 coordinate 134,553,031, forward strand.
AGCTGCCCCCCTGCTCCTCCGGGCCGTGCGCGAGCAGGCCATCTAGGTAAAGTTAGATTAGTTAGTAATTTTTTAGTTAACTTAAATTAGTTAATTTACTTTAGATAATTTAGTTAGTAATTTTTTTAGAATATTTAGCAAATCTAGTTAGCAAATTTAATTACATAGGTTGAAAGTTAGATGCTTATTTATTTAGTTATATTATATACTTAGGAATATATGTATGTAGCTTATTTAGTTAGATTAGATTGTTAGAGACATAATTAGGGAGTTAGTTACCTATTGATTTAGTTAGCTAGTTAGTAAGTGTAGTTACCAAATCTCTTATCTTGTTATAGAGATAGTTAGACAGTTAGATACTTATTTGTTTAGGTCGATAGTTAGGTAATTTAGTTAACAAATGTAGTTAGATATTATGGTTAGTTATTTTATAATAATATACCCGTAATAACTTGGTTGATGTGCATACCAACTAGATGGACAACGTAGTCACCCTGTATCATGGAGGAAGTGTGGAGGAAGATGAGTTTGGTAATGTCAGTTTTGTTGAAATGCAAAGGGTGCCAGTGATATTCGATGATCGGCCATTGTTTTGTGAGTTGTTTAGTAGGGCTCGTGATGAGCTTAAATGCAATTCAAATGAAGATGTCATCTTAGTTGAGGGGGTACTTCACCATAGCAGGTCAGGGACAATTTCGAGGCGGTTGGTCCCAATTGCATTAGAGGCACAGTGGGACAAATATGTCAAAACTGTCATGAAGAATGAGTTTGGATTTGGTTGTGCGGAAGTTATCCAATGATCCCACCCTCATGGGTATTCACCCCCTAATGTTCATTCACCCCCTCATAGGTTGTCGCCAGCACCAGAGAATCCGGCACCCTATGAGCCTTTGAAACAAGAGAAACTTTTGTGAATTTTTTCTGTGAATCATTAATTATACTTCACTGCTACAAAGGCACAAATGTAGTACACAGATTAAATGTAAATTTAGTAGAACGTGTTGTCGATGTGGGACCTACAGGATACCCCGCAAGAGAGATAAAAGATCTAGTTCAACTAGGATTCTTCCCATGTAATCTTAAATAGAAGAACTATTAAGTAATCCTACTAGGAAATCTCATTGTAAACCGACTAGGACTCTGGCCTCCTGATAATATAAAGGAGGGCAGGGCTCCTGAAAGAGAGGACAACAATTGTACAACATAACACTTCATAATCAATCCAACGCAAAAGGCAAACGCCGACTGGACGTAGGGTCGTTACTCGATCTACGATCGAGGGCCTGAACCAGGATAAATCGACTGTCTCTTGCGTTCACCATCGAGTTCAGCATACGCCGAAACCCGAACGATACTGCCATGGTACCCCTGTGGCAGGCTATCGGTGGTAAAACATCGACACGTGTATAGTCCAATCGTATCGTACATATGCTTTTCAGATGAATATAGGCTTTTCAGTAAAAATGAACGAATCTAGGCTTTTCAGACAATAGTACACCTATAGGTACGAAGGCATGCAAAGAAGCACAACTCCACTCTATCTCCACCATCCATCTTATTACTGTTTGATCCAAGGGCTGAGGCGAAGAGGCACACGGATCGCTGACATGGCACATTGAGAGGCCTCCATTCTTCGTCTCAACCTATAAATAACCCCTCACTTCCTCTCATTCAAACACACAACAAAGAGGAAGAGCACTCCTCAACATTATCTTTTGTTGCAGTACCAATATCTAGAGGGTCGTCTAAAGGGAGAGTAAAGGGGAAGGGAACTACCATTAGGTGGGAGGGTCCTCTTGGTCCCGATTTCTTTGAGGAAGCTCTTTATGAGAAGTTCCCAGTCGAGAACAAAAGTGATTTCACCAAAGAGGCACTACTGAGAGGATACGATGAACGGAAAGAACAGTGGCCAAAATGCATGCATGGTGAGGACTGTCTAGTGCAGATGTTCAACGAGGGAATAGATGAAGGCCAACGTTTCTTTAAATGCCCGCGAGCATGGGTAATTGCTATTACTATTTGTTTCTTCAATATGTTCATCTTCTACACAACTTACATGACATACTTATTACAGTCTTCCTTGTCCGAAGAAAATTATGGTTTCACCAGGTGGGTCGATCCTCGACCTATTTATCCGCATGCGGAGTACATCTACTACCTGCAGGACCGTATCTTCGATCTAGAAAGGGAAGTTAGCAGTGGTTACAAAGACGACGAACATGAAGACGACAATAATGGTGCCAGTTCACAGGAGGCACTCTATAATGATCCATATTGCACCTGCCCTAATCACAAGAACAAGGGTCCTCCGCCGCCACCCTCGCCGCCACCACCACCAACAATAGGAGGATACTTTGGGGAAGGTGCAACACAATTTGCTATGTGACCACACTACTAGGACAAACCAATCTTTTTAACGGGCGACATCCATGTGTTTGTTTTTTTGCTTTAATCATCTAAGGCATGTTAGGGTTAGTCGAAGGAAATATGTATCCTTGTTTGGCACATGTTCTCACATGCCATTTCATGAGCTTGTTGTTTGTTTCAATTACCTAAGGCATGTTAGGTTTAGTCCAGGACCTCTGTACCCTAGTTTGGTACATGTTCTCACATGCCATTTCATGTGTTGTGTGTGTTGAATTAGGTAATCAACTACTTCGTTACGTTTGATTTGCACTACGTGACCTCGTTTCACTATCTATGCAATACTAAACTAAATATTATGACAATAAATAATGAAACCAACAACACTATGAAAGGTCCAATAATAGAGCACATTAATCAACATAACAACATTTGAAATACATGACGACAAACTAAAAGTGCATTACATGACAACACAATGCAAAGTCTAAGATTAGACAACATTGTTCGTTAATGTACCATAGAAATAGCAACTCATGAAGACTGCTGAGTGCAACGAGGCCACTTTTCCTTCCTCTGGGCATCGGGATTCTCCTCCATCGCTGCCTTCGCTCGCTGCGCACGCTCAAGCTTCCTCTCCCTCTCCTCCCTGTGCAAAGCAACACGCCTCCTTTCCTCCTCTTCCTTGTGCTCCTTTTCTAAAGCCTCCTCTCTGCGTCTCTTCTCCATCATCTCCTTGTCCTCTGCCTCCCACCGTAACAGTTTCTGCATCCACTCCTTGTCTTTCGGCTTGATCTCAGTGTCGATCCACTGCTCAAAATCACAGAGCGGTGGAGGGGTCTGCAACAAATGCAGTTGTTACAAAACAAATAAATCATGCAAGACTTCATTTGACACAATAAATATTAAACAACATTAGTTTCTCATCATCTTGTTAATGCGGCGCTGACGAAGTGTAGGCTCAAATGCAAAATTGGCACACATCCAATATCTCTGCCTATACGTGTCCTCCTCATCGGACTTAGCTACCTTGCAAGGATCGCCGCAAAAGCACATGGGCACTGGAACACCACTAGGCAGAGGCAACGGGTCGAAGGCATTTCCGATCATCCGGCCATAACTACAATTGAACATAAATACAAAAAATAAAACATAATACAAAAAATAAAAACATAATATAACACGATGATAAGAGATTACCTTTGCTTACTAGCTTTACGCCTTGGCATCCTACTGTCACATAATACAAAAAATAAAAAATCACTTCAAACATTAGGTACTAACGTATCTAGGGTTGCAAAATAGACGTGATATATACCAAATCAATGCGTAAAATTTGATAAGGGGAGAGAGGATACCTTGCTCGCGAAGATGCATGGATCAAATCCAAGTATTCAAGGTCAAATGCGTCGATTCAAGAGATTGGGCGGGGGTACGGAGAGGAAGAAACCGAGAGGGGATGAAGAAATGAGAGTAGCGTCAGCAAGGGAAACTTGGTTTCGGATTTTAAATCAATGCTCGGCGCCATAATACATGGCGCCGATCTCGGCGCCAAGATCTGTGGCGCCGAGGTTAGCGCCAAGATCTGTGGCGCTGAGCTCGGCGCCAAGATCTATGGCGCCGAGGTGCCGGCCACGTGAACGCCACCTAGGATGGCTTGCTGTGCTCGGCCAGCACCTCGGCGCCAAGATCTGTGGCGCCGAGACGTGTTACCTCGGCGCCATGATTCCTGGCGCCGACCCTCAGGGTCCAAAAATGAGTTTAAGTCTCTCAGGGGGCCAAACGTGAATTTTCTTCAAAAAAGAGCCAAATTATAAAAAATTAGGAGCATGGTACCTAGTCTTTGTGACCTCGTACTGTTATAGAATCTTAGGTAATAAGGTAAAAGACCACAAATCCTTTGAAAAACTAGCCCAAGCCGTGGAACCGGCATGTAATTGGACCGCTTCTACCTTTTTATGGAATTACACATAGTTCTCCTGCGTGTTCGAGAAAAAAGGTAATAAGTAATTAAGTTTCCTGATCACTTCCACAGGCACCAGGGGAGGCTGAAGCACAGTGTGCAGCACTTTGTGAAAATCGCCAGGTATACCAAGTTAATTCCTATATCTTAGCATAATTTTATTTTTTATTTCATTCTGAGTTGTGAATGCCAGGTTTATGCTGTAGCTTCAGAGGACATGGACTCACTGACTTTTGGTGCCCGAAGGTTTCTTCGTCACTTAATTGACCTTGGTTATAAGAAATCTCCTGTGACAGAATTTGATGTGTCAAAGGTATCATCACATATTTTCTTTATCTTCTTTTATCCTTTAGTGTCTTAGCCATTCTTTATGATTTTCCAGGTTTTGGAAGAACTTGGACTCACGATGGATCAGTTCATTGTCTTAGCATTATTGTTTAGCTGTTAACATCTTTAGCTATCTAGGCAGCATGATAGCATTTTATGGTCAATCGGACCAATACTCATGTTGTAGAGTTCCTCATCTAACAAGTCAGCATTAAGTAATATGTTCATTGTAGTTGGACTAATACTCATATTGTAGAGATTTGAGTTTTAGTACAATCGCAGAAGAAGATAAGTCATGATGGAGTTGTGCATGAAAAATATATGTTCTAGTCGAATTTGATTTTTTTTTGCAGAAAAATATACTGTGGGGAGGTTGGTACTGTAGCCGCCCCTACAAATCGATTTGTAAGGACGGCTGATTAGGGGCGGCTGATAACACCAGCCACCTCTACAAATCGATTTGTAAGGACGGTCTGGGAACCGCCCCTATAAATACATGATTTGTAGAGACGGTATGGTAGGGGCAGCTGGCTGAGCCGCCTCTACAAACGATCTTTAGCCACCCCTACAAATGATTATTGTAATAGTGAGCAACTGCCCTAGGCCTTTTTGGGATGAGCACCATGTAAGACCTGTTGATTCTCTCTAACTGTGCTTGTCCGAGATGGAAAGCATGCAAGAAGGCCATCCCTTGCGGCTTGACCTGGGACCAAGCCGCCCTGTAAAAGGAGGGACCAAAGCCGTCTGGGCCTGGAGCACTAGTTCTATCCATTGACTTCAAGGCTTCTAGAGTCTCTGACTCAGAGAAAGGTTCAATGAGATCCTATGATGGCTGGCGCTGATCTTGGAGGAGGCGTTCCTCATCAAAACCCCACGTTGTCGTTCCTGGTTCGCCTATAATGGAACTAAAGAAGTTGGTAAGCGCCTGAATCTTCCCCTCATGGCTTGCAATTACAGAATCTTGAACTCAACATATCAGATGTTGTTGCTGCGTAGCCGAACGGTCGCTTGGGCGTGGTGGAACGCAATGTTTGCGTCCCCTTCTTTGACCGCCCTGAATTTTCTCCGTTGCTTCCAGAAAGCAGCTTTCTCCTTGACTGCCTGAGCGAGGCAATCAAGACAAGTCCTACGTGCCTAAAATTCGTCAGTAGATAAAGCCCGCTCCTCCTCAAAAGTGTCTAGTAATTGGATTATGAACATGCAATTAGTAATAATCTGGTGGGGTGCCCTGAAACACCGAGACCAAACCTTTGTCGCCGCTCTGGTCGACTTGAGGCAAGCAGCAAGCTGGCCAGCCGCGTCACTGCACATACGCGCCTCAACCCACGCTGGGAGGATGGATGGGAGGAAAGTTTGTCTCAGGAGCCAAATGTTTTCAAAGTGAAAGAGAGGAGATTTTGGAATTGTGGTGGGCATGGAAAGGAAAATCGGAGTGTGGTCAGAGGTCGGTTTGGCCCTTGGGGAGAGAGTGGTGACCGGGAAGGTGGTGGTATGAGCCAGGTTAACAAGGGTCTTGTCGAGCTTGGCCAGGATAGGCGGGTCCATACCATTAGACCACGTGAAATTACGCCCAAGCAAAGGTATTTCCATAACCCCCAAATTGTTGATGGCATCATTGAAAGTAGATATTAGGGAGCTGTTGATATTATCGGTGTTTTTCTCATCACAGGAGCGGATGAGATTGAAATCTCTGATGATGACCCAAGGGCCGTTCATCTGAGTGGATATATCAAGCAGTTCAAGGAGAAAGGCGTTGGTGTGATGGTGATCAGAAGGACCATAAACGTTGGTGATAGCGAGTATGAAATCAGACAAGGTGCTGCTGAGTGTAATTGTGAGTGAGTGGTTTTTTGTAGTGGAGCTGGTGTGGCACCAAGAAATGAGATTCTAGGCAATGATGATTCCACCCCTAGAACCGATTGCAGGGAGGTAAAGGAAATTTTGAGCAAGCTGTGGTGGCAGGAAGGTTTTCACCTTGAAGCGATCGATATCATGGAGTTTAGATTCTTGGATACACATGATAGTGGCATTAGCAGAAATAATAGCCTCGCGAACGACATTGCATTTATCCAGGTCACCTAATCTGCGCACATTCCAGGACATAACAGAGAGAAAACGATTTGAACTAGAACTGGAATTACTCATAACGAAACAAGTAGCACCCGAAAGTTTAGGGGAACATACAGATAACTTAAATGGTTTTTTGGAATTGAAAACGATGACAAGTGCGAGCTAAAGGTAACTTGGCCTAACATGATAGGGATACTAGACGGCCACCAGATCCGGTATCCCGGGAGCAAGTGGAACGGCGTTCTCATTCCACCACATCGGCCACCACACCGACGGAGGCAACGGAGGAGCAACCGGCAGTCACCACCGAGACGAGCTTGTGGATCTCCTTGGTGCTCATGGGGGTCTTGTTGCGAGTTAGGATGTTCCTCTTTGCCACCTGCTTCTTCAGGGCAGAGGAACAGCCAGACATGGCGTTGATGAAGGCCTTACGACAGACAGCTTGGTTGGGGATGTTGATGAAGGAGCCCTTGGTTCTGGCGGCGATGCAGACCCTATGCTTGGAGGGTGCTTGACCAGCCGAGCCATTGGCCTTCCTACAATGGGGATGGCCAGCCTCAGATGGGGCAGCACGGGGAGTCATAGGTGCAGCAGCCATGGCAAGAGCAACGCAAGTAGTTCCGCGCACCGGGTCATCGGGAACCGGCTAAATGTCAAAGTCGAAGCTGAAGACCGAGGACTCGCATAGAGGAGACAATTCCATGGGCATGTCAAAGCCCCGTCGATGGCCCTAGCAGTAGAGTCGAGGCCTCGAGCGCTGGCAGGGACCCCAGGAGCTGTTGAGTTGTGATCCAAATTTAGTTATGTACAAGATAAAGGCTAACTTCTGATGGAGCGAAGCGAGGCCTGTCACCAAGAGGCTTGGGCTAAAGCGAAGCGGATCATCGCCTATTAGGGTTTTTTCCATCTCTATATATACTTCCTATAAGCCGTCGTCTTGGGATAAGAAAAGTTGTAAATCCCCGATGTTTGTAACCTCACCTGATATAGTGAAGATTTATTGGCTGGTGCCCGTGGTTTTTCCCTTCTTCCTTGGGAGGGATTTCCACGTTAAAATCTCATGTCCCCTGTGTTTAATCTTCTATTCTTCATCATTTATATTGCCTATCATTTGTAACAAGTGGTACCAGAGCTTGGTTTAACATTAGGGTTTCGCAATGGCATCGATGAAGTTTGATCTACCGCTGCTGGATGACAAGATGAGATTTGAGTTGTGGCAAGTCAAGATGCGGGCGATTCTGGCACAATCTTCGGATCTTGATGAGGTGCTGGATGGTTTCGGAGGCAAAGGGCAGAAGTCATGGACCGCTGAAGAGAAGCGGAAGGATCGTAAGGCTCTGTCTCTGATTCAACTTCATCTATATAATGATAATTTGCAAGAAGTGCTGCAGGAGAAAACTGTCGCAGAACTTTGGCTCAAGCTGGAATCGATCTGCATGTCCAAGGATCTAACCAGTAAGATGCACGTGAAGATGAAGTTGTTCACGCACAAGCTGTAAGAAGGTGGTTCGGTGATGAACCACTTATCGATCTTTAAGGAGATCGTTGCCGACCTAGTGTCGATGGAGGTAAAATATGATGATGAAGATTTAGCTCTTCTATTGTTATGCTCACTGCCTAGTTCGTTTGCAAATTTTTGAGATACCATACTATTAAGCCGTGATGAACTAACCCTTGTCGAAGTATATGAGGCCCTCCAGTCGAGGGAGAAGATGAACGGTATGGTTCAGTCTGACGCGTCGTCCTCTAAGGGCAAAGTGTTGTAGGTTAGAGGCAGGCCTGAGCAGAAAACCTACAACAACAACAATAATCGAGACAAGAGCAAGAACGGTAAAGGTCGTTCAAAGTCCAGAGGCAGGGATAAGTTCTATAGGTATTGTAAGAAAGATACTCATGTCATTGATGATTGTTGGAAGCTATAGAATAAGGAGAAAAGAAACGGTACGTATAAACCGAAAAACAAATCCAATGGTGATGGTAAGGCCTCTGTTGTCTCCGTCGTTGATAGTTCTGATTCAGGAGACGTTCTTATTGTTCTTGCTAGTTGTGTTGCTGGTCGTGATGAATGGATACTTGATTCTGCATGCTCGTTTCATATATGCTCTAACAGAGATTGGTTCAGTTCTTATGAGTCTACGCAGAGTGGAGATGTCGTGCGTATGGGAGATAACAACCCTCGTGAGATCATGGGCATTGGCTCCGTTCAGATCAAGATGCATGATGGCATGATATGCACACTGAAAGATGTGAGACACATACCAGGGATGGCCAGAAATCTCATCTCCCTCTACACACTTGATGTCGAGGGGTACAAACACTCCGGTTCGGGTGGAGTGTGTAAGGTATCAAAAGGCTCTCTCATTCATATGATAGGTGATATGAATTCTGCAAAGTTATATGTTCTTAGAGGAAGTACTTTACATGGTTCCGTCACTGTTGCTACTGTTTCTAATGATGAACCAAGTAAGACTAATCTCTGGCATATGTGTCTTGGGCATATGAGTGAACTTGGTATGGCAGAATTGATCAAGAGAGACCTGCTAGATGGTTGCATTGTGGGTAAGATGAAGTTTTGTGAGCACTGTGTTTTTTATAAGCACAAGAGGGTAAAATTCAATGCATCTGTTCATATCACCAAAGGTACACTTGATTATGTACATACTGATTTGTGGGGGGCGTCTCGTAAGCCCTCTTATAGTGGTGCTCGTTACATGCTTACCATTATTGATGATTACTCTAGAAAAGTGTGGCCTTATTTTCTAAAAAATAAAGATGATACTTTTGCTGCTTTTAAAGAGTGGAAAGTTATGATAGAATGGCAAACTGAAAAGAAGGTAAAATTGCTTCGTACTGACAATGACGGTGAATTCTGTTCGGATGCTTTTAATGAAAGGCATTGTCAGGCATCACACCATACCGTACACTCCCCAGCAAAAGGGTGTGGCTGAGCACATGAACCAAACCATCATCTCGAGGGCTCGTTGCATGCTATCCAATGCTCGTATGAACAGGCGTTTTTGGGCTGAGGCTGCTAATGTAACATCCCTGGTGTTACGATCTTGTTTAGCACCTTGATTAAGGCCTAAAAGAAATTAATTAACCAAGCTCTCGTGTTTTAAAGTTTTTAAAACACATAAAATGATAAAACAAATTATCCATGTTTTTGTATAGCTTGATGGTTCACGTCGAGTACCTTGGCTTGGTGTAGTTCGTAGGTTGGTTTGACGTTGCGGGGTTACCCCAGAAATACCCCGAAGTTCTTTCGAAACGCACTGTAACCCACGTTCCGGGACTCAGTTCGCGAATTGGTGCCCAAGTGATGAACCTAGGTTGGTATGCTGGTATCTTCCTCTCGTGTGGCCCGTTTATTGTGCGGATTGCTCCATGGGATAGCCGATGAGAACAACTTTAGCGCCGCGACATTAGTTGGCCTCAATCACGATCATTAGCAGTTTTCGTGTTGCTTTAGATTTAGTGCTCGTCATTATTTGTTGTTGGTCGGCCTGAGCCGAAATTACCGCGCGTGCACGTTACTATCGGTCCTGGCCATGGTCACGCTTGTGACCGGTCTTGCTTGCTGCCGATCGAGCCGTGCGTGGGCCTTGCCGAAGCTATAGCCACTGCCTCCGTTGTCCCATCGAACTAATGGCCTTGTCATGATGCCGCTGCTTTCCCCGCGTTGCCTTCTACGTTGGTTTTGCGTGGCGGGCTCTGCACAAGGCCGTTGTTCCGCTATCGCCGTCCGCACGCACCCAAAGCCGATCCGTCTCATCACGGTACATCGCGGCAAGTCTTCTTTAAGCCGTATAGCGCGAACACCACAAGACTTTAACGCATACACTACCAATGATGGCCGAGATGTGTAAATGTCGTTGCCCAGCTAGTCTAGCTCACTCGCTCATGTCGTGTCCTAGTCCTGCACCGCTGCAATGCTGTCTGCCTCTATGCTGAGCCATGCCACTGAGGTGTCTACACCTATACGTTTGCCACTATCGTTCAGTCGTCGTGCCAGTGCAGGTCAGGTCGGGTCACCTCCGAACCGCTACTACTGCCCTCGCTCGGCACCGGCGCCCCTCCTTTTTCCTTCCCCGCTCTGGACCACAGCACCACACCGCTGCCCTCCCGTACGTCCGTGCCTGTGGTTCTGCCCTGCTGCTCCACGACGCCTCGCCCTGCCTCTCTCGCTAGCGTGTGCCGCGCCCCACGGTCCGCTCCGAACTGCGCCACGCCCGCTGCCCTGCAGCACCGCCTAGGTCACGCCCGCCGCCACTCGGTCCTCGCGTGTGCGTGGGAGCACGCGTGCGCTCACGGCAGTGACTGCAGCATCGAGCTCTGCGCTGCGCCCCTCCTCGTCGTGTCGTCGACTACGCTATAGCCTCATCGTCGGTCGTCGCCGACGAGCACAACCATAGCGCCTTCCCCGCGCGCCGGCGTACCCTCTGCCGCCAAGGCTCACTGTGAGCACGCGCTGCTCATCCGAGCCGGCCCGCCCGCCGCCTAGAGCCACCCTACCGGTGCCGTACCGCCACCGCCTTACCTCCATGCCGTGCCCCGAAGTTCCCGCGGCGCCGTCGCCACTTCAGCGCCTACTCTTGTGCCTCCCTTCCACTGCCGTCTGCGCTGGGAGCCACCGATGCCGCCGAGCCGTCCGCTGTCTCGTCGGGACGCGCCACGCCCGTGCACGCGACCGACGACACCGGTCCCTCCCTGCACCAGGCGCTCTGTCGTCTCCAAGTCACCGGCGCACTACCTCCCCATGCCGCTCGGTCTCCGTTGCTGTGGTCCTCGCATCAGCACCGTCACCACATCAACCGGCACTCTGCTCTGCTCTGCTCCATGCTCTGTTTTGGGAAGGTGAGAAGGTGAGGAAACGCAAATATGATTATTTACCTTGTTCATTTCGCAAAAGCGCTAGACTCATAAGTTTACAAGTATAGGCTTAGTTGATTTACAGGAAGTTCAGGGGTTTTCCCGCAAGTTGGCCACAGTGGCTGGGCCACGTGCGCCTGGTGGGCTGCTAGCTCCGTTGGTCTGCCGACCGGGCGCACTGCCTGGGCCGGACTGCCGCCGCGCGTCTACTGGGCCGAATAGGTCGCGCTGGCCCACTTAGTTGTATAAAGCAAGTGTTAATTAGTCTCGGAAATAAACTTGCACAATCAATATAAAATTTTGTAGGTGTCCAAAAATTATGAAACTAGTTTTGTTGAATTCCTAAAATCATGATCTAGCTAATAGTGTATTTTGTTCACATAGATTCGGTATGTTTTTAGGGTTGCTCTAATTATTTTAGAATGCTTAATATTATGAAAATGTAAACTTGTAGGAATTGTTATGGTAATAGTGTTGAATCTAAAATTTTTATAGTAGTCTCCTAGCAATATTAGGTACCCACTGTAATTTTTGTAGCTCCAGAATAATTAGTTACTGAATTAATAATGATGCCCTATTTCGAATAAAGATTAAATTGATAGAATGAAATAAAGAAGCAACTTGGATTTATATAACTAAAATAATTATTGGAAAATAACGTCTTATTCGACAACGTGGATATGTAGCCTAAGTACGGTCATAGTTAGAATTAGCTCATTAACTTGAGAGGCGCAAATCATATTTTTATGAGTCACGATTGAAGTCGATTAATTACGTCTATGCATTTGCATCAATGCATATCATATAGGTACGATGATGGATCAACGGATTAATTGAAGGATGATTGGGAATCCAAAGATGGTGTATTGGTATTTTCTCCATGAGATGATGCATTGGGTTTTCTATTCAGTTGATGGTGGATGATCTGAAGATGCAGATACTAACTTTTTAATATATATCTTACCTAGGCAAGCCCCGGTGCATAACCCCTACTTTTCTGCAGTTTAAATTATATTTGTGCATTAAGTTTTAAGAAGTTGAATGAAACCCACTTGCATATATATATCTTTATCATATCAGTCTTACTAGTATGACATGATTGTGTAGATTGCTATGCTACAGGACTCCGGTAGAAATCGAGTGATGGCTGTCACTCACGAGAGATAGAAAATATATTACTGAATTATTATCACTTGGAAAATAAAAATGGTGGAACGGAAATTGGTGATCGGGTAGGGATATGGTTTGGGTATTGGTGGGTGTAAGAGGTTGTGTCGCCGTGGACGCGGGGCATGGCTTGGTTACATTGCTTTCCCTGTCTGTGTCGGTTAAGGACCGGTCATTGCATAAGCCATCGAGGCAAGTCACAGACTTATTATCCCAAGCACATACTTGGGTATGGGCGCTTGGAAGACTTGTTGCTCTCTTGTCGTGGGTTCTGGCTCTTTTCGGATCGACTGTCAGGGTTTTGTTTTGATGGAGGAAGTCCTTGCACCGCACTGAGTCCGGGACTCAGGGGCGGGGGCTTGGAGTCCCAGTTTAGATGGGGACCGAGGACCCCAGGACAGGAGGGTGATGGGTTGGTCCTGCTTGTGCCTTGGGTACAAGCGGGGCGTGTGTTTTCAAGGTACCCAGCTGGGGGCATTGATTCACGAATCATCGGGCGATCCGATATGGCTTGTTTTGTGTCTAGCACCGTAGTAAGAACTGAAGATGAAAGATGGAAGATAGAAAAATGAAATCTGATTGCTTACCACCTGCTTGAAAGTTGCACATGTGCTTATATAGAATGGTTAGTTAATGAACCAATGCGGCTATTAATAAAAATCGAATATAAGGACGCACGCTTAATAATGCTTCCTACAAATGCAATAAACCCATAAGCCAGATAGCCTTACATATCCTTGGAGTCTTTTCTTTCCTCCTGTCGGGTGAGTCTTGCTGAGTACAATTGAGTACTCAGGGTTTTATTCCTCCTGTTGCAGGTGACAGGTGGATGCTAGTGCTGACCCTTGTGTGTGGATACCTCTTGGTGGGCTCAACGAGGATTCCTTTACGCTGCAATCGTAGTTGTTATTTATAACTCTCACCAAACATTTTTATAAACAGAAGTTTTTATAATCTGTTGTCATAGTTCATTTATCAATGTTTTATCATGCTATGAATAGATATTTATTTTTGCTGTAATTCTGATCACATGTTTACATTCCGCTATTATAATAATAAATATTATACTCTGATGTTGTACTAAAAGTGATGTAAGAAATGGTTAAGAATGATGTAAGCTTTATTCTCTCATTTGTGATCCTGGTGGAAAAATGTGGATTTTTGGGTTCTCCCCTGGGGTGTGCCCGACGAAACCGAGTAATTTAGTGTTCTCCCTTGAGTGCTTAGTGTCTAATGAAAGACGAGTACTCCTGGGAGGCATTAGATTAGGCGGTTATGCCACAGCTAACACCGTCTGTTACTTGATCAACCGGTCACCTTCTATCCCACTTAATAAGAAAACTCCCATTGAGATATGGTCTGGTATGTCTGCTGATTATTCACAATTGAGAGTTTTTGGTCGCACTGCTTATGCTTATGTTGATAATGGAAAGCTAGAACCTAGAGCCATTAAGTGTCTATTTCTTTGTTATGGTTCTAGAGTTAAAGGATATAAGTTAAGAAATCCTAAAACTAAAAAGATTTTCATGAGCAAGAGCGTTGTTTTCAATGAATCTGTTATGTTTAATGATAGCTTGTCCACAGATGTTTCTCTAGTTGGTTCTGATGAGGAGGAGCAACATGTTAGCGTGCAGATGGAGCACATAGCGTGCAGATGGAGCACGTAGATGATCAGGAAACTAAAATTTTTGATAACAATGTTCATAATATTGTTCAGCACTCACCTCTTGTTTTGCAGCCTCAAAATTAGTCTATTGTAGATCGCAAAACAAAGAGGAATTGTGGACCTCGTCCACGTTTAATTGAGGAATGTGATATGGTTCATTATGCTTTTAGTTGTGCGGAACAGGTGGAGAACATTCATGAGCTAGCTATGTACACTGAAGTTGTTGTTTCTGGTGACCGCGAGAAGTGGATTTCCACCATGCAAGAGGAGATGCAGTCACTCGAGAAAAATGGCACATGGGATGTTGTGCGCTTGCCTAAACAAAAGAAGGTCGTTCGTTGCAAATGGATCTTCAAGAGAAAGGAGGGTTTATCTCCAAGTGAGCCTCCAAGATTTAAGGCAAGGTTAGTAGCAAAAGGTTTCGGTCAGATTCCTGTTGTTGATTATAATGATGTGTTCTCTCCAGTTGTAAAGCATAGTTCAATTCGTATATTTTTCGGTATTGTTGCTATGCGAGATCTTGAGCTTGAGCAGTTAGATGTAAATACTACGTTTCTACATGGAGAGCTCGAGGAGGAGATATACATGGACCAGCCAGAAGGGTTCATGGTACCTAGTAAGGAGGATCATGTTTGCAAATAAAAAAGGTCCTTATATGGTTTGAAATAGTCTCCTCGTCAATGGTATAAAAGGTTTGATTCTTTTATGATGTCACATGGTTTTAAGAGGTCTGAATTTGATAGTTGTGTGTCATTAAATTTGTTGATGGACCACCTATATACTTGCTGTTATATGTTGATGATATGTTGATTGCTGCCAAGAGCAAGAAAGAAATCACTACATTGAAGAAACTGTTGAGTAGTGAGTTTGAGATGAAGGATCTTGGTGCTGCTAAGAAAATTCTAGGTACGGAGATTACAAGAGACAGAAATTCTGGTTTGTTATTTCTTAGTCAGCAAAGTTACATTAAGAAAGTTCTTCATCGTTTCAACATGCATGATGCAAAGTCTGTTAGTACTCCTATTGCTCCTCATTTTAAATTATCAGCTTTACAATGTGCTGGTACATATGACGATTTTGAGTACATGTCAAGAGTTCCATATTCTAGTGCTGTTGGTTCTTTGATGTATGTCATGGTTTGCTTTCGTCCTGATTTATCATATGCTATGAGTTTGGTTAGTAGATACATGGCTAATCCTGGTAAAGAACATTGGAAGGTTGTTCAATGGATTTTTAGATACCTTCTGGCACAATAAATGCTTGTTTGAAGTTTGGCAAGACTGATAAGGGACTCACTGGCAACGTTGATTCAGATTTTGCTGCCAATTTGGATAAGAGGATATCTCTCACAGGTTATGTGTTCACTATTAGTGGTTGTGCTGTGAGTCGAAGGGCAACATTGCAGCCCGTTGTTGCCATGTCTACCACTGAAGCAGAATACATGGCTATTGCTGAAGCATGTAAAGAATCGGTTTGGTTGAAATGTTTGTTTGCTGAGCTTTGTGGAGATGATTCTTGCATTAATTTGTTTTGTGACAGTCAAAGTGCTATATGTCTCACTAAATATCAGATGTTCCATGAGAGAACGAAACACATTGATGTCAAATACCATTATGTTCGTGATGTTGTCGCGCAAGGTAAGCTGAAGGTATGCAAGATAAGCACACATGATAATCCTGCTGATATGTTGATAAAGCTAGTTCCTGTTGCTAAGTTTGAGCTTTACTCAAGTTTAGTTGGTATAACTATTTAGCCCAAGAGGTTGTTTAGCACCAGAAGTATTTCTTTGTTGTTTCAGGGTGAAGGTTCGTTTTATGCTATAAGAAGGAATTTGTCTCAAGGTGGAGTTTGTTGAGTTATGATCCAAATTCATTTATGTACAAGATAAAGGCTAACTTCTGACGGAGTGAAGCGAGGCCCATCACCGGGAGGCTTGGGCCGAAGCGAAGCGGATCGTCGCCTATTAGGGTTTTTCAATCTCTATATATACTTCATGTAAGCCGTCGTCTAGGGATAAGAAAAGTTGTAAATCCCCGACGTTTGTAACGTCACCCGATATAGTGAAGATTTGTTGGCTAGTGCCTGTGGTTTTTTCCTTCTTCCTTGAGAGGGGTTTTTACGTTAAAATCTCGTGTCCCTGTGTTTGATCTACTGTTCTTCGTCATTTATATTGCTTATCGTTTGTAACAGAAGCTGGTCAAGGGCCACGAGCTTCAGCAAGGACCCCAATAGCTGGGCTAGAGTGTCATCGTGCAGGAGGCAACGAGCCAGGATGAGAGCAGAGTCTGTGTCGGAGTGGCATTCCTGGGCCCGCACGGCAGCATCAGGTGGTGGAGGCGGGAACCGCCGGTTTGTCGGGTGTTAGGGAGGCTGGCGTTGTTGCTCCCTCCAGAAGGGTGCAGGGGGTCCCTGCTGAGGTCCAGGCAGGGGATGTGTGGGGCCATGTTGGAAGAAGGGGGTCAGGTTCCCCTCCTCGTCGAGCTGATCGAAGCGATCCACACGCGGATGGGCATGACCCGAGCGACCCCACCAAAACGCCCGTAACCAAGACGAGCAGAGACGTTCACCTCGTACGGGATCTCAAGCCTCTCATTGACTTCAAGGAGAAGGCGCAGGGGACCAAAGTTGTTGCCAGTGAGATAGTCAGGATCAATCTCAGCGACCTCGCAGAAGCCGGCAAAAGCTTTCTTGATCTTGTCCTCGAACCAGTGCTCGTTAGGGAAGTCAAGCACGTGAACGTAGGCGAGCCAAGGGGGAATCTGGTAGAAGCGGTTGGAGCACTCGTTCGAGCGCTGCAAGGAGAGCTGGGCGCCCTGATGGTGGATTGGGATGTGGCTTCCGAGGGTGTCCCTTGCTGCGAGGTCCTCGCAGCGGAAGAGCATGGCTCCCCGAGTGGTGGGAAGGAACTCAATCGGCATGAGAGGTTCCACCGTCGCCAGAGCAGCCCGAAGGAAGCCTGAAACCTCAGCCACAGGTAGAGGAGGATCAATGTAGGCAAAAAGAAGGTGGTCCAGCACCTCAAACCTTCTCGGGGAGAGCCATGCATCGACCGAGTGCGCACGTCCCTCCCATGAGAACTCGGAGCTGGAGGAGCCGTCGAACGCATCGCTTTCCACCTCTTCCTCGCTGTTGTCATCGAAGGCGTCGATGCCCACGTCGACGTACGGAGGAAGAGCAGGGGGCAGAGCCGGAGCGCGCGAGGGCGAGGCCAGGCCAACCGGAGCACGTGGAGGAGAGGGGGTCGGGGGAGGCGATCTACTGACCGCAATGCCGGCTTCGGGGGACGGAGGCCCGTTGAGCACCTCCTTGCTCGGATCACCAATGGCGAACTTGTCTTGTGGGCGCGAGCTCGGAGCCGATCTCAGGATCCGCGGCGTGGGACGGGTGCCGGTGAGCTCGAAGTCTAGCGCCTCAGAGCTGGAGGAGGGGACCATGAAGCGCACGTCGTAGGCTGGCAGGGGCAGACGCGGTGCCCGAGCCGGTACCGGCGAGTTAGGTGGAGGGGAAGTGGGTTTAGGCGGTGGAGCATCGGCCGGGCACGGCTCGTAGGGGACGGCGTTAACCGAACGCTGGGTGGCCGGTACAGGGATGGTCGGTGACCGGCAGCGGCCCATCGAGAGTAGGCTGGAAAGCTTCATTGGACAGCCCGTTTGTCAGTGACCGGAGCAGTGACAACGTCGGCAATGAACTGGGTCACGTTAGTCGTCGACGCGGTGGTCAGGCGATAGGCATCTGAAGCATAGGTTCTTTGCGAGGGTGGGTTTAAGGGGTTTAGGCGTCGAGGGAGTCGGGCGGGTAGGCGTTAAGGCCGCTTGAAGATAGGTAGGTTTGGGCGCTTGGTGAAGTAAAGACGCATTTACAATTCCCTCGAAACTCGCGGTCAGCGAGAGGGTGACAAGACCAGGCGACGCACCCCGGACGTGAGGCAAGCCGGAGCCATCAGGGTCGCATGCAGGTGCATTCAAGAGATGCAGCTGCACGAAACCCAGGCGAATCCCGGCGCCAGATTGCCGCTCAGAGGCATGGGTGGACTTAACGCTGGTGCCAGGCCTCATAGCTTTAGGCGGCTTGGGCAGGTGGCAGGTCTCGTCAGTAATAAAGTCGTCTTCAACCTTGCACTCAAGCGGCAAGCGGTCAAACGCAGCAATGGCGGCAGCCAAGGAACCATGAAGAAAAATACAGCTCGAACCCAGGCGGATGGCGCCCACGACGGCGTGGATGTTAGCGACATTTTGATTTGCAACAACGAACCGAAAAACACCCCGACGAACGCGCACGGCACTAAAGCAACCCGGATAAGAAGCAAGAGTACGTTGCAAGGCATTCTGCACGAAGTGGATATTGAATCTCGGTTCACGGGAAGGGGGGGTTCGACCATACCGGCGCAGGAGACGGAGAGGGGCCAATGAGATTTCGCGCAATGGTGGTGTGGGACTCGTAGAGGATTTTGTGCTGGAGAATCTCCCCCAGCGTGGGCGTCGGTGAGGGCCTTCGACGCGTCGGACCAACGGGAGCAACCTCGAGGCGAGGCCCGAGCAGCGACGCAAGCGGCTCGACAGAGTCGTACAGGGGCGCTAAGGAGGCTGATGGAGGTGGGGGTGGTGAGATGGGGGAGCGGGTGGCGGGGGTGGGGGGAGGTGGTGGCGCCGGCGCCAGGAGAGGAGGCGGCAGGGGGGAGGTGGTGGAGGCTAGGGTGGAGGTGGTGGTGGAGGAGGAGGAGGCGGCGGTGGCGGCGTCGGCGGCGAGGGGGCGCTGTCGCCAGGGTCGGGAGGAGCCATCCTCATTACTTTCCTCTTGGAGCGAGATGCTCACTTATACATGATCATCGTATTACAAGATGTTAATTACATATAAAATTTGTGTTACCATCGTGTATATCAAATCTCATGGGCACATGCACATAATTTCGCACAGGCATAAACCAGAAATTAAACGTGTGCGGCAGATGACAACAAAACACACAATCTCACATGGGCCCGATAGATTCTGAAATTCAAAAGCACTGCAACTATAGGCCCAGCAAAATTTCGATGGAGATGAAATCACGGATTACGCGTTCTCAGAATAGTTGTTTCAGTTGAATTAATCGAGAACATTAGTTCACTTCAACCTCAATATACTCAACTCCATCACCAAGAATCGGGGGAGTTCGGGAAGACTTCACCTATCGCCGAATCAAAGAATCAAAGAACTACGCGGATCACGCGGACGACAAAACCTTGCTCTTCATCTCGAACAATGTGTTGGTTCTTTCTTGCCGCCGCCGCCGCCGTACCCGTACAAGATGAACTCTGAGGCGTGGAACTCCACCTCGGGCGCCGCCTGCTGCTGCTGCTGACTGCTCGCGGCCACGGACGACGCGTCGGCTCCTCCGCCGGCGGACGCCCCGGTGTCCCCGCTGCTGCTGGCCGTGGCGGGAGTCGAGGGGGGCTTGTAGTACATGCGCCCCGTCTGGGGGCAGTGCGAGTAGGAGCGCACGGCGATCCGGGCGCCCATGTCTAGCAACTCCTCGCACACGCGGCCGTACCGGCTGCCGATCGGCGCCGACTTCCTCCTCATCGCTTCCCGGGCCGGGGCACCAAGTTCGATTCCTCCGAAGAACGGCGCGCGGACGACGGGGCGTGCGCGGCGCGGCGAGGCTGGAGCTGGTCGAGCCGAGGGATCGAACGTCGCCGAGCGCGGCGCGATCGAGGATGTCGGTTTTCTTGCTATGCTGGACTGGATCGAAGCGCGGCGCGAGTTCTTGGTTTCTTTTCTCGCGGTCGCGGTGGATTGATGGCTGGAGCGCGAGACTGGGAAGAACGAAGCAAGCGCCTCGGGAAAAGGGATGCGTGGGTATTTGTAGCCTGGGAGGAGAGGAGGGAGGTCGGCGCGGCGCGGCGGGTGGGGAGAGTCCGGCGACGGCGGCGGTTGCGACTGACTGCGGTTCGGACTCGAAGTTTGGAGGGGCGCGCGCGTGGTCGCCACGCAGTTTCCTTACTTTCCTGGCAAGGAAACTGGTGATACGTGGCAAGCAGGGCCCACCTGCAGTGAGAAATCGGAATTCAAATCCTAGCTCTGATCTACTACTCCTTGGCAAGGGGATTTGGGTCACGTAGTTTCTTTTTTTAAAGGAATTTGGGTCACGTAGTTGGCAACTGCTCCTCTGTCCCTAAAATAGAAGTCTTCTTTATTCTCGAGAAGTTAGCTTTTTTTAACTTTAACTAATTATATATAAAAATATTAATATTTATAATATATAATTAGTATTATTAGATATTTATAGTAAACTTATTTGAAGATATAAATGTTGCACGTATTTTCTATAGACTAGTCAAAGTTAAGAAAAGTTTAAACTTACACATCCCATAACAATTCTATATATGGGACGGAGGGAGTAGTAGATACTACCTCCACCCCTTAATAGAGCTTGTTTGAATTGGTTATGACTAGTTTTTAGCTGAGGCTAAAAATCGATTTAAATCAATTCTCTTATTTGAATTAGTTAGGACTAGTTATTAAAGATCACTTTCCGTTGGCTTGAAAAACATGCTCAATGGCCATCTTCAAAACGTGTGCTCTACATATATAGCCCAAGCTAACCCCACAAAAACAAAAATGTGATTCTTTGAGGCAAACCAAATCTAGAATTGAATCAGTTTGCCCATAAGTCAGTCCTTTATGTGGGGAACGCATCTCACTTGAAAATATTGCTCAAACAACTCCAAATTTAAATTGCCAAAGAACACAGAAGAAAACATGGTCCACATATTCAAGGCCCTTAAAAAAACAGGAATTAAGCATGTTTATTTTCACATAAAAAACACAAAAAAGTAGAAAATTTTCTACACTCTAAAGGATCCCTAAAATTTTTCCACATAGATAGCATTTGCATCTCCCTCTCGGATCCAAGGTTGTACAAACACCTTAATTTTTAGAGGTATTTTTTTTACTATTACAATTTTAAGAGGTATCATGTACTTTCAAATGATAATTGCATTTACGTTTTTGACACCATTGTTAATTAGAAATCTGTAAAGAGACTTGGTGTTCTCTAACCAAATCTCTCGAAGCTCATGTAAACGGTCCTAACCGTGTCTCCAACAATTGCAATCCAAAATACAAGACTCATTCGTTTTTGAATAGTGTTATAGATAAAAGGTTTAATACATATTTTTTGTCTTCTCCAACAAAAAGACCTAAAATACAATCCTTTCTACCAATAGATCTTCAAGAGAGAAGATCCTTAAATTTAGAACATTCCTCTTCAGACCTCTAAAATGGGTCTTCTTTGCTTTTGGAGGGCTATAGGTACATTTTTTTGGTTTGGGTTCCTACCGGACGGACCCGGACAGTCGGACACACTGCCTATGCGGCAACCCAACCCAACCCCTGTTCTTCCATTTACCCCCAGCGTGCGCGCTCTCTCGTGGCGACGACTGGGAGGCCGTCGCTGCCGCCCTACGCCAGGTGCCCAGGTCTTCTTCGGACCCTTCGCCGGCGACGAGCACCACCAGGTACGCCCACCCCCTTGGTCGTCGCTTCCTGCTGTGAGAACTGAGCACCCAAACCCTAACTCACTATTTGTATTCGGATCTGATCTAATTGGTGTATATGCATGTGTTATATGCCTTCCAACTTCGATTGTTCTACAAAATTATTGGGTGTACATGGTATACCCATGTCCTTTACTGGGTCCGCCCCTGGTTGGATGGCTCGTTTGGGGGCAATATCTCGTCCTTGTGAGCCTCATTCCGCAAGTGGATTAAGTTATTCAGTACCTTTCATACAAGTGGAATACATATTTCAGCGTCATGTGTTCTACTTGTATTGAGATACTGCTAACTAGTGAATTTGCATAATGTATTTGTGTACATTACTTTTGCGTTACATGGCAACTTGTTTCTGTGGAGTGCTCAATGTCTTTCCCTTCTTCACTCTGTTGCAGAAATTGCCTCGACCTTTCAATCAACAGTTTGAACTTCAGCGAGATGGAAAATGATAGAAGCCAGCTTGGTCAGATTGACCCAAGAAGAGCCCGCTTTCCTTGTTGCATAGTATGGACTCCAATACCATTCATCACGTGGTTGGTGCCCTTTATCGGGCACATTGGTATCTGCAGAGAAGATGGTGTGATTCTGGACTTTGCTGGTCCACATTTTGTATCAGTTGACAACTTTGCGTTCGGAGCTGTTTGCGCTACATTCAAGTAAACTGCGATGAGGTTTGTAATCTGCAGTTTATGCTCTCCTTTATGACTTGCTGCCGTCACATATTTGTGTAGAATTGAAGTGTTGTATGCTCGAATCATGCTAACGCTTACCACCGAACATTGACTATCCTTTGGAATCTGCAGTGCTATAAGCTTATTGAACCTGAAGGAGATGCCACGTGGGACGGCACGCTGAAGAAAGGCACGCAAGAGTTCCAAAACAGAAACTACAACCTGTTCACCTGCAACTGTCACTCCTTTGTCGCAAACAATCTGAACAGGCTGTTTTATTCTGGCCACGACAAATGGAACGTGGTCAGCTTGGCTGCTGTGATGTTCTTACGAGGCCGCTGGGTGAGCACGGCGTCAGTGATGAAGACCTTCTTGCCGTTTGCAGTTGTGCTTTCCATTGGTACCCTCCTTGGCTGCACGACCTTCCTGATCGGCCTTCTTGCTTTCGCAGCTGTGATGACTGTCTGGTTCCTTGTGGGCACCTACTGCATCAAAGGCCTCATAGAGTTGTGATTAGAGTATATTAGACTTGTTTTGGTGGGTGGCACACTTTTAATTGTATTGTTAGTACTTTGTACTCTGTATACTTTGTATCTTCCTGTATAATTGATTCTTGATGGTATTCATCTATCAATATATACGAAATTCTGAATGAATTGTGTGGCTTGATGAACTAGCTGTCGATGCCCTTCATTTGTGTAGTTGAAGGATCATGCTACAGCCAGATCAGCGCCACATTGCCCTCTAGATCATGGCAGACACGCTTGTAGGCCTCAGTGGTCTTGTTGAGCGCATTCTTGTGATTGCCATGGCCGGCGGCCACGTACATCTTATTGCCCACCTGCCTCTGCACGCGAAGGACTAGGGTGTTTGGTTTGAGAAGTTGGTGCATTATGAGTTCATTTTTCAAATTTGGTGGAATGACTTCGGCCCTTTTTGGTACAGTTTCACTAACAGTTTCATGAGCTTGTTAAATACCTTTTTTCAAAACAGCTTTCTGGGTGACGCTCCGTGCATGAAGGACTACTAGGGTGTTTTGTTTGATGAGTCACTCCATCCTATATGCGGTGGTGCATCATGAGTTCATTCCTCAAATTTGTTGGAATGACTTCGGTCCTGTTTGGCACAGTTTCACCAACAACTTCATGAGCTGTTGTGAGCTTTTTTTTTGTCGAACACCCTTTTTCAAAACGGCTTCATGGGTGAAGCTCCTTTTTCATGCTCTCAGAAAGGAATGGAGAGAGGTGAAACTAAAAAGAGTAGCTTATCCTAGCTTTGTCTGACACAAGCGGGCCTCAGTGGACCCAAAAGATTGCATGTGCCCCTGTCTCTCTGGAAGCAGCGCGTGGGGACTAGACCTCACTATCGGGGTGCATCTCGCCGGGGCACGACCACCTGGGCGCGCGACTTTCGAGGCAGGGCGTGGGCGCGCCGCCGCCGGGCACGAGAACAACCATGGGGAGCAGGGCCTTTGGGGGAGCGGGGTCGGGGCGCCATCACCGGAGGCACGGGGCTAGGACTCTGGCGCTGGGTGCGCAAGACCGGGGTGCCATCGCTAGGGGTTGTAGGGTGGGCCGCCATCGTCGGAACAAAGAGTTGGGACTCCAGTGCCGGGGGCATAGGGCCGGGGTGCCATCACCGGGGGCGTAGGGTTGGGCTACCATCATCGGCGGCGCAGGGCCAGGGCCGCTGCCAGACGCGTTGGGGCGCGGGGCTGAGGACGTGTAGGCCGGGGTGCAGTGTCGAGGATGCCGTCATCCGGGCGGGGTAGCGGGGAAGAAGACATAGAAGAATATAGAAGGGAAAGAAAAGTTAAGGGCATAAGGGTCATTTATTTGTTTGTTGCACCAAGCGAAACTGTTTTGCCAAATGGGGTCGAGAAAACAGCCCAGCTTCATCGAGAAAGTTGTTTGTGAAGCTAAAACAAAAAAATAGCTTCAGTAGTGAATGTGAGCTGTGCCAAACAAGGCCTTCATTCTTCATAAGTACTAATTATTAGCTTGTGAGGAATGAGGTGGTGATGCATCAACCTATTTCATTCTATAAACTAAACAAAAAAGTGAGAAATAAATAGAAGATTGACCACCTCATTCCTCAAACCAAACACACACATCGACCGCATGAGTTGCACCGCGCGCGGGCGTCACACCGTGGCCCTGATCCAGTTCCCACATGAGTGTGCCCTAGATCATAGGCTGGGAGAAGCAACCCAGCCGAGGCAGGCAGCTGCAGAGCTCGACAAGTCTCAATTGACAGCTCCACGCGCGCTTCATGAATGGGGACTATATCAAGCGTCGGTGCATGGTCACCGCGAGGAGTTCGATGAGGCACTGCAGCGTGCTAGCATGTTTGCGCAATCGCCTCGACGCAAGGTTGACGGTGCCAACCCACGGGTCCACCAGACTTGGTCAATGTGTGCCAAGTAGAGGGACGAGATGTAGCTTTTTTTTTGTCAAGGCTCAATTTTGGCAAGTCGGTGCCTAGGGGCCTATTAGTACCAAGTGCTAAAAAGAAGCTTATCCATTTAGTGATGCGCTCGCTATCTCTTTGGCGGCTCGTGTGGATGAGGGATGGGCCACCTGTCCACCTCACCCGCATGCCTACTTGCAACCACTGGGCGCGCAGCGCAACGGACATACCGAGGTATGTGTCATTCACATCCTAGCCGCATGTGGTGACGTCGTCGCGGTGCAGCACAGGCTGCAAAGGCGTCCTTCTTAGTTCGTGGCATGGTGGTCATAAGCCGGAGGACCACAATGATGATATGCAATGGGTAGGTATTTGTTGAAGCATACAAGTGTATAACTTTTCAGATGGTCTACCACTATGCTTTACCAATTGTTTCATTATTTGCCGCTAATAATGGCATTTAGCTTTTGTAAACACCACTATTTGGTTTAGTCATGATATATATTTTAGCACCGCTATATTCATTCTTTAGTCATAAGTCTATAAGCTATGTCTCTCTCCTTTAGATTATTACTTAATAAATGATGTAATAAACTATTAAATAATTATTGAACTATTGAATATTGAGTGTTGATCATAAACTATGTTGATCGATATGATGAATGTTAAATAATGTGTTGGAATTGATGGTTCCGAACAAGAGAGAGAGAGGAGGATAGAGCTTGACGGTGGAGAGGGGCACACTAGAGCTTTGAACAAGTGGAAATGAGTGGGAGGTGAGATCTCTTACCCACATGCCCTCACGCCCTTGGGCACTTATAAAAGGCAATGGGTATTTACAAGTGGCCTCTTGGTGGGGTTGGATCTTATATGACACTACTCTAGATACTAGTTGAGCCTCTTGTAGGGAGAGATTTGGCCCATATACCTCATGGGCTCCCCCAACGGTAGCCCCTCAGTTATTAGGTTATGGCTAGTACAACATGACCTAACAGATGCTCATACTAGAAGAGGCATAAGAACTCGAACCTTGGTCGTGAGGATCGCCTTTCACAACCTACACGTGTCACCTCACTAAAAACTTTATCCCAAAAACCCTATGGTAAAAAGGGCATTCAGAAAAGAGCACGCACACAACTCTAGTCTATACAAGTGCTAACTTAGGGAGCTACTAACTCCAAGTGCCTCAATGTTGATCTCCCTAGTATCTTCATATTCGGGCTTCGGCTTCCTTGGCTGCTTGTGTTACATGGATTGTTAGCTTCGCTCAACGTGCAGGTCTTTGCCTCTAGGACCTTCTCCTTGCATAGATCTTCATCTCGAGACCTTCTTAGTGTGTAGATCTTTGGCTCCGGAACTTCTCGTTGCATAGATCTTCATCTCTGGGACCTTCTCAGCATGCAGATCTTCACCTTTTGGACCTTCTCATTTGAGACTTCTCTTCGAGACACACCTTCTATTCATGAATGGGTGTAGTCATTGTAGTCGATGTAGTTCAAGTAGTCATAGCTAAAGGTTGCCGTGAAGCCTCCAAATCTTCTCTCATGAGCGTCATGAAAAAGACTCCACATTCTAGAGTGGCAGGTCCTCCATTATGCTTCCTCTAGCTCCTCTTGGTTGGTGCGTGTGACCAAATCTTTAGTTGTGCTTGTTGTAGTTGAAAGGTCTTAAATGGCTAGAGGGGGTGAATAGCCTAATAAAATTTTCTACAAAGCACTAGAGCAACTTATTAGTCAACTAATGGCGATAAAACATTTTGATCTAGCTCTACTAAAAATGCAAGCCACCTACCAATATACTAGTGAATTATAATCTCTATGGCACACAATTGGCTGTCACTACTACTAAACTAGTTGAGCTAGCTAGGTAACTAAAACAATTAAAACAACTAAGCTAGCTACTCAACTAACAACTAAGCTAACCAACTAGCTAAGCAAGGCTACAACTATCACTTCCACTATTGGCTACTATGACTATGTCAACTACTGAAAGCCCTATATTTGTACACAAGAAGTTAGTGCACTTGGTTGTCTCAATTATCCAAAACCAAATATAGGGCTTTCAGTAGTTGACATAGTCATAGTAGCCATAATAGTGGAAGTAGATGTCTGGACCAAAGTTGTCAGTGAGCCCCTCGAGCCGAAGTGGTCAAGGAAGGTGAAGTTGACCTCAGTGCTGAAGGAGTTGATGTAGCCCCTCAGACTCTATGATGAAGGCAAGTCGTCGTAACTCGTAATCATTGATTTTGGTGTGGACAAAGGCTCTCAAGATGTTGTAGTGACCGAAGGTGAAAGCGAAGCCCCTCCTGCCGAAGTGTTGGTGGAGACGAGTCGTTGTAAACGCCAAAGATGTTGGCAAAACCCCTCATGCTGAAGTATATATTGGTGGAGGCGAGTCAATGTGTGGACACCTTAGATGCTACAAGGGACCTTGTGCCAAATGTGTTAAAGAAGGCGATGTTGATGTAGATGCCGAAGAATTCAGCGAAGCCCCTCGTGCCGAAGTTCTAGGGAGGCAAGTTGTAGTCATCGAAGATATCGATGAAGATATGTTGTCAATGTTGATGTTAGAGATGTCGAGAGAAGCCCCTCTGCCTGTTGGTTATGATGATGGTTATGCCCCCTTTGCATCGAAGTGTTGGCGTGGGTGAGTCGTTGTAGTCACTGAAGTGTTGGCGAAGCCCCTCCTACGGACGTGTTTGCCGAGGGCAATGTTGTAGGAGCACATGATGTATATGGGCCAAGTCTCCCCCTAGAAGAGGCCCAACTAGTAGCTAGAGTAGTGTCATATGAAATCCATCCCCACCAAGGGGCCACATGTAAATAGTCGTTGCCTATATAAGTGCCCTAGGGCATGAGGGCGAGGGAGCTCACCTCCTAGTGATTCCCACTTGTTCAAAACCCTAGTGTGTCTCCTCTCCACCGTCGAGCTCTCTCCTTCCTCTCTCTCCTATTTGATATTCTAGATGTATTTGAGTATTTGTGTTTATAAAACTTTTGTCTAGTTAAATGTTTTTGTGTATAATTTATAGAATTTTCTTATTTTCTATAAAACTGCTAAATGAATAGGTTCTGCTATAGCCTGCTATACCTTTTTATACCTTTTGAAGAAGGTTGCTGCTAAATATCATAGCCCACTGTTTAAAACACTAGGCCCTGTCGTGCTCCACGTGACCACGCTGACGGTG
This sequence comes from Miscanthus lutarioriparius, assembly GCA_904845875.1. Taxonomy (NCBI): domain Eukaryota; kingdom Viridiplantae; phylum Streptophyta; class Magnoliopsida; order Poales; family Poaceae; genus Miscanthus; species Miscanthus lutarioriparius. Next base: position 134,581,256 of record CAJGYO010000002.1, read on the forward strand.
GTGGTGTTAGGAAGCACACCATTGGTGGTGTCGCGTTGGGGGTCCTCAAGAACGGCACAGAGGTTAGCTAGAGACACGTTGGCAACCCATAGGTTGTAGCGACGTAGATGCAGATACCCTCATATGTGTTGGGTCTCTACGCAACGGACTCACGGATCCTCATCAACCGCGTGATTTTGGATTTCAAATTCTTTAGCTTCGCTCCTTGAGAAGTAAGTCAAACTTCTAGTTCAAGTTAGTTTTTTAAGATTGTGGAGGGGAGGAGTGCTCCCGCCTATTAATTGATTAGGATCAATAACAATTGTTGTCCAGTTACATGACAAGCAGTTTGAGAGTGAAGGATTGTCGGGTATCATTATTAGGGATACCCGACGAAGGGATCTGAGGACCGCGGATGACAAACTCACCTATATAATCGAGGACATATTTTAGTCTCAACCGACCCCGAAGGGACAGTTTCTGCCTTGCCAGACCCCTCGGGCATGGGCCCGTGTAAGTTTTGATTGTGTTGCCTTATACTAGGGAGACTACTTGAAAGGTCCTAATGGCTAGGTAGGGGGGTGAATAGCCTAATAAAAAAATTTCTACAACAACACTTAACCAAATGGTTAGACAATTATGAGGCGAAGCGAAAGTGTTGCGCTAGCCTACTCAAAAATGCAAGCCACCTACACACAATTCTAGTTTAGATAGTGTCAATTCACACAAGAGCAATGACACTACCCTATGTTAGTGTGCTCTCAAAGGCTAACTAAAGAGCCACACCAACCAAGCATGCAAGCTCTCACAACTAGCTACACTAAAGAGCTTGTCAACTAGTTTATGGTAAAGTAAAGAGAGTGATCAAGAGGGTTAGTGGTCGTGTAGATGAATGAACCAATCAATCACGAAGATGAATAACAATGATGACCAATCACCTCGGAATCAAATGATGAACACAATGATTTTTACCGAGGTTCACTTACTTGTGTGGACAAAGCTAGTCCTCGATGTTGTATTCACTCACTTGGAGGTTCACGCGCTAAGTGGCATCACTCGCATTGTAAACCCTCAATAGGGTGCAAAACAACCAACACAAGATGAGGATCACACAAGCCACAAGCAATTTACTAGAGTACCTTTAGATGCGCAAGGGCGGGAAAGGTCAAGAACCCCTCACAATCACCACGATGATGGAGATGGAGACAATCACCTCCTCCACTCAACGATCCTTGCTGCTCCAAGCCGTCTAGGTGGCGGCAACCACCAAGTTGTAAAAGAGAAATGTCGAGTGAAACACAATCACCAAGTACCTCTAGATGCAATCACTCAAGCAATGCACTTGGATTCACTCCCAATCTCACTATGATGATGAATCAATGATGTGTAGATGAGTGGTAGGGCTTTGGCTAGGCTCACAAGGTTGCTATGTCAATGAAAATGTGCAAGAGTTATCCCCGAGCGGCCATGGGGCTATAAAAGAGCCCCCATCAAATAGAGCCGTTATACCCCTTCATATGGGCCATGGGTGACCGGGGCCACATGTAAATAGTCGATCGACCTATACGCTGGCCCTAGGGGCATGTCACGTGATTCACGCCACGTGTCCTAGCTTGAAATGTTGTTGTTCGAAACCCTAGTGCTGCCGGACGCTCCATAAAAGCCCGCCGAGCTCTGAAGCCTCCGGCCTCTCTCTATTTGAGCTCCTTCGAGGCATGTTTTTTTGAGTACGCGTTTATCCCAACTTTTGACTAGTTAAATGTTTTTCGGTGCTCAATTTATATAATTTTCTTGTTTTCTATGACCGGACGCTAAATGAATAGGTCGTCTGCTGCTTTGGATTCGCTATACCGTTTTATACCTTTTTAAGATCATTTCGATCAACTCCATTTCAACTCTAACTTCTTCACCCTTGCTCAAGTGTGCCAACCACCAAGAATTTTGCATCGGCGCAATAGAAAATAGACATTGGTGGTTTTTCCAAAGCGTTGAATCCGCACCTCATAAGGTTCGGCGAGCAGGAGAGAGGACCAACCCCATCTCAACGTGACGCAAACACCTTGTGCACATGTGTTAGCATATTTTCACAAGTATTATCAAGGGTGTTAGCACTCCACTAGATCCTAAATGCATATGCAATGAGTTAGAGTCATCTAGTGGCACTTTGATTTAAGCATGGAGGGATCTGAGTTTCACCCCTCTTAATAGTACGGCTATCAAACCTAAAATGTGATCACACTCTCTAAGTGTCTTGATCACCAAAAGTGAAGCTCCTATGGTTTATACCTTTGCCTTGAGCTTTTGTTTTCTCTTTCTTCTCTTCAAGTGTAAGCCCTTGATCATCTCCATGCTATCACCATTGTCATGTTATGATCTTCATTTGCTTCTCTACTTGAAGTGTGCTACCTATCTCATAATCACTTGATGAACTAGGTTAGCACTTAGGGTTTCATCAATTCACCAAAACCAAACTAGAGCTTTCAACGCTCCGTCTCGCCTGACCCCTCAGACATGGGCCCCATGTTGCATGACCCGAGGGTACGAGAGCCGTCTTCACCCGACCCTGAGGGCATAGGCTCCATCTCGCCCGACGGGGACCCATACTACTTTCAACCACTACGGGTCTAAGGGTAAGACCCGAGGGTCAAACTTATGATACCGGGAGGGAAGCGGGCACTTCTCAACGTGACCCATGGCCACGTCAGGCCAAGCTTGGGGATTCACATCGCCAACAGTGATGGGTGCGTGGTCATTTGTCTTCGCCTAATCCCGTCTGACGGTGGCCGACAGCACATCGGTTCACCCCATCGTTCGATTCATTGGGATGGGATGGGATGTGCCATCCAGCTGATGACATCGGGGTCTCGGCACCAGTGGTGAATAGGAGCCCAACATGGAGCCGTCCTCATCATCATCTACAACGTCGGTAGGACCCACATGAAGAAAAAGAAGGACATGATGGCCCTGGAGGCATTCTTCTCCCTCGCTTTTCCCCTTTCCTCTCATTCTCTCTCCCTGTAACATGCGCCTTCCCATTCACCTATAAAAGGGAAAGCACGACCTGCATGAGAGGGAGAGCACATAGCTGAACAAACTTCCCAACACTCTTCAATCCTTCCACTAGAGACCTAGGATTCGCTCCCTCTCTTGCCCGTTTGTAATCCATACTACAAACTAGTGCCGGTGACACGAGCAGCAACAGAGACTGGACGTTGGGACATTCCGCCCGAACTAGTATAAATTCTTGTGTCCTCCGAGCACACCATCCGAGCCAAAGGTGTAGATACAAATTTACTAGCCGGTGACCCAAAACACCAACAGTTGATGTGCCAGGTAGGGGCTTTTTGCGTGTCTCAACGTTCACATCAGGCCTCGGATGGCTAGCCATGGCGTCAGCTGGGTCTCGGGCACGCACGTGCGCTTTGGGAACCTAGATTTCATCGTCATGATGGAGGAAGAGTTGGTGTAGGCCCCCACCACCGTGCTGCCTCTCCACTCCATCGGCCTCGACGTGATCGTCAAAGGTGCTTGAGGAGCTGCAACTGCACGCGCTGGAGGCCCGTGCCCCCAGGAGCGACTAGCTCCTCGGTTTCGATTATGGGAGGCTAGAGCGCTAGCTCGATGCCTTCCTAGGACCCCAACCATCTCAGGAGGACCTACGCTGCCTCACCTTCTCATTCACCAATGTCATGACATAGCTTGCCCGAGGGAAACCTCTCTCCCTAGAATACCTCATCCAGAGTGCCCCGACATCATTCTCATTCAGTCTGCGTAATGCTGCGGGGACCGTTGGCCACCCCATGGTGCAGCGCATGCACCCATCCCTATGAACGACGAGTTCATGGGGATGACCGAATACGTCATGAAATCTTTCCATGACCTTCTCGTGGAAGATTTAGAGTCGCTCTCTGACTCTGACTCCGGCAGGGGGAGGCATCACCCCTCGCGAGAATGTTTTATGGCAGGTACCCCCGAGGGATGCATCGAAAGCATCCACAAGGGAGGGGCTACCCCACCAAATGACCTCGATGATGAGGTCGAGGGAGATGCGGAGGCCCCGCCTCACCTATGGGTGGAGCAGCTGAGGTCGTGGCATAGGGAACTCGAGGATGTGCGACTCTAGCTAGAGCAGGAGAGCACGGAGCTCGAGCAAGAGATCAAGCGCCCCGGAGATGGTGGGCATGTGCGCGCCATGGCCCGCGACGTGAACTGAAGGATCATCGAAGACGATGGAGCCCTCCCACACTTTGCCCGGGCAAGCCAGAACATCACTGCCATGGCGGCCTTGCTCTGAGGGCTCCCAGAGCCCATGACACTTGCGGATCGTCGGGCCCATCGCGAGATCCGCACGCTGCTCGAGCGCGCGGCGATGCAGTAAGAGGAGAGCTCGCTCTCTCAGCGATGCGAGCTCGACGCCAGTCAGCATGCGCGCTCGGGACGACATGTCAGGGACGTGTCTATCCACCATGCACCATGCGGTGGTGGGGAGTATGCCGCGGCCCCGGTGCATGAGCGTCTCAACCTCCACCATGATGCACAAAACACCCTAGATGGCTGTAGGCGTGGACAAAGCGATGAGAGAGAGGAAGCCGACCATGGCTACCACCCTTGTCGTGGCGGATGCTATGACAATGGCAAGGACCAGAGCTCGAGCCTCGACTTGCTAGGACCTCAGGCCTTCAGCCGACACATCCTCAATGCCGCCTTCCCACCGCGGTATCGACCGTCGACCAACATCCCGAAATACTCTGGGGAAACAAACTCCATACTGTGGCTCGAGGATTACGAGCTTGCTTGCCAAGCCGGTGGAGCAGATAGTGACAATTTCATTATCTGCAACCTCCCATTGTTCCTGGCTGATTCGACGCGAACATGGTTGGAGCACCTTCTGCCCAACCAAATTCAAAGCTAGGCGGACCTAAAGAAGATTTTCGTGGGAAACTTCCAAGGCACCTATGTGCGTCCTGGGAACCCATGAGATCTTAAAAACTACTGACAGAAGTTTAGGGAAACTCTTCATGAGTACATCCGACGCTTTTCCTAGTAGTGCAATGAGCTACCCGACATCGTCGACACCAACGTTATAGGAACCTTCCTGACCGGTACCACCTACGAATCCCTGGTTCATAAGCTGGGACACAAGGGACCGTGAACCACCAAGGAGCTCCTCGACATTGCCACCAGCCACACCTCGGGCAAGAAGGTGGTTGGAGCGATTTTCGACCGTTCTAAGGGCAAGGCAAAGCAGGACAAGGACGCCGGAGAAGGCACCTCCAACCGCCTCAACAAGAAGAAGAACAAGCAGTGGCGCGAGGGCTCGCTCGTGGCCGCTGCCGACCGCAAGGGGGGGTCAAAAGCCCGCCGAGGGTACCCCAGACCACTCTGAGAAGCTACTCGAAGGGCCATGCCCAAACCATGCCTTCCCCGTTAAGAACCTATACAAAGACTGTGCCCTCATGAAGTGGTTCCTGTCCGGTGGCTCCAATAAGGTGGAGCATAGGAAGGAGCCCAAGCCGGTGGTAGACAATGCCGGGGGGAAGGACGGTGGCTTTCTGACACCACATGTCTACCTCATGATCTTTGGGGGGGCGGCGGCCTATGACTCCAAGTGCCGTCAGAAGCTTATGTGCCGTGAGGTCTATATGACCAAGCCGGCCACACCTTCCTTCCTCCGATGGTCGGAGTCCACCATCATGTACGTTGAGATGCTTGATGCCATGGGCATCAATCGATCATGCATCCGGCCGACTAGGGCACCTTTTGAGGCATCATGCAGGAAGCAGGCCGTGCCTTTCGAGTAGATCGATCTACCCATCACCTTCAGAAATCCGACCAATTATAGGATGGAGACCTTACCTTCGAGGTGGTCGGGTTCCACGGGACCTACCACGCCATCCTAGGACGTCCATGCTACGTGAAGTTCATGGCTGTCCCCAACTACACCTATCTAAAGTTGAAGATGCCGGGTCCACGTGGGGTGATCACCGTCGGCACCTCCTTCCAGCGTGCCTACAAGTGCGAGGTCGAGTGCTGCGAACACGCCGCAACGATTGTCGCCTCCAGAGAGCTCATGGCCATCCAGGAGGAGATCATCAAAGAAGCGGTCGGCCAGGTCTTTCGAGCCCATGGAGGGCACCAAGGAGGTCCTCATAGACCCCAGCAGCTCCGAGGGCAAAGTGGTGCACATCGGCACCACACTTTCCTCCAAATAGGAAAGCGCGTTTGTCGACTTCCTCCGTGCCAACAGAGACATCTTTGCGTGGAGACCCTCGGACATGCCAAGCATTCCGAGAGAAGTCATCGAGCACGCCTTGAAGATCAAGCTAGGCTCCAAGCCAGTGAAGCAGCGCCTACGTCGCTTCAACGAGGAGAAGTGCAGGGCCATCGACGAGGAGATTGTGAAGCTTTTGGCGTCCAGATTCATCAAGGAAGTGTATCACCCTAAGTGGTTAGCCAATCCTGTTCTTGTAAGAAAAAAGAGTGGAAAATTGAGAATGTGTGTTGATTACACGGGTCTCAACAAAGCGTGTCGAAAGGATCCATTTCCTCTGCCGCGCATAGACCAAGTAGTCGACTCAACCTCAGGGTACGAAACCCTTTGCTTCCTTGATGCATACTCCGTGTACCATCAAATCATGATGAAAGAGTCCGACCAGCTCGTGACATCTTTCATCACCCTGTTCGGATCATTCTGCTACGTCACAATGATGTTCGGTCTAAAAAACATGGGGGCTACGTATTAGCGTTGTATGCTCAAGTGTTTCGGAGACCTCATCGGGCAAACCATTGAGGCCTATGTAGACGACATCATGGTCAAATCCAAATGGGCTGACTAGCTCGTAGCCAACCTAGAGCAAACGACATCAAACTCAACCCCGAGAAATACATTTTTGGGGTCCCAAGGGGTATGCTGTTGGGTTTTATCATCTCCGAGCGCGGCATCAAAGCCAACCTAGAGAAGATCTTGGCCTTTACAAGGATGGGCTTGATTAAGAACATAAAGGGGGTACAACGAGTTATAGGGTGCCTCGCCACGCTTAACCATTTTATCTCGCGCCTCGACGAATGAGGTCTCCCCCTCTATTGGCTTCTAAAGAAAACTGACCATTTCGAATGGACGCCCGAGGCCCAGGGGGCACTTGACAAGGTCAAGCATCTCCTGATGAAGGCCCCGATCCTAGTCCCCCCGACCGACGGGGAACCGCTTCTGCTCTACATTGCGGCCACCACGCAAGTGGTCAGCGTCGTCCTGGTGGTAGAACGGGAATAAGAGGGACACGCCCTCAAGGTGTAGTGTCCCGTATACTTCGTTAGAGAAGTCTTGTCCAATTCCAAGACTCGCTACCCCCAAATCTAGAAGCTCCTGTACGCCATCCTGATCGCCAAGAGGAAGTTGCGTCACTACATCGAGTCGCACCCGGTGACGGTCGTGACGTCCTTCCATCTCGGCGAGGTCATCCAAAACCGGGATGCCACAGGAAGAATCGTGAAGTGGGCACTTGAGCTGATGGGTCAGGGCATTTCGTATGTCCCTCGGATGGCCATCAAGTCCCAAGTGCTGGCCGATTTCATTACAGAATGGACCAAGATCCAAATGCCGCTAGCAACCATCGACCAAGAGTACTAGACGATGTACTTCGATGGATCGCTGATGAAGAAAGGCACCAGCATGGGGCTGGTCTTTGTTTTGCCCCTCGGGGTACACTTGAGGTACTTGGTTCACATCCATTTCCCTACCTCCAACAATGTGGCTGAGTATGAGGCACTCATCAACGGCCTACGCATCACCGTCGTGTTGGGCATCCGACGGCTTGATGTCTAGGGTGACTCCTAGCTAGTCATCGACCAAGTCATGAAGGAGTCAAGCTACCGCAGAGCCAAGATGGATGCGTATTGCCAAGAAGTCTGCCAGCTAGAGGACAAGTTTGATGGCCTCGAACTCAACCACATCCCGAGATGGCTCAATGAGGTGGCCGACATGCTAGCGAAAATGGCATCCGGTCGAGAGCCGATGCTGACGGGCATCTTCGCCAGCGATCAATATAATCCCTCGGTCTACTACGAGGAGCCAGAACAGACCAGTGATGGGCCGCCTGCCCTGGGCTCGGGGACTAACCTACCATTGGCTCCTTCTAACCCCGAAGTCATGGAGCTTGACGAAGATCTAGTAGCAGAGCCCAACCCTCTAGATGACTAGAGGAAACCTTACCTCCACTACCTCCTCTATGAGGTGCTACCGACGGACAAAACTGAGGCTCGATGACTCGCGCATCATGCCAAGTCCTTCGTCGTCATTGAGGGGGAGCTCTACCAGCAAAGCCACACTGGGATCCTACAGCACTGCATCCCCATCGAACAAGGTAAGCAGTTGCTGAGAGATATCCATGGTGGGGTCTGTGAGCACCATGCCGCACCTAGGACCCTAGTCGGAAATGTGTTCCGATAGGGCTTCTACTGGCCGACCGCAGTAGCCAACACTGAATAGATTGTGCATGCCTACGAAGGGTGTCCCTCGAGGATGCCATGGATCAGCTACATGAAGTGCACGACGTTGCCCTCCTCCACTCGACCAAGTACCAGCAAGCATTGCACCGGTACCATAGCCGTTGGGTGCGGGGTCGGGCCTTCAACGTCGGGGACCTGGTGCTCTGCCTCGTCCAGAGCAACAAGAACCGCCACAAGCTCTCTTTGTCATGGGAGGGCCTGTACGTCATCGCGGAGGTGCTCCGGCCCGGCACCTACAGGCTCAAGACCATTGACGGCAAAGTCTTCGTCAACACCTAGAACATCAAGTAGCTACGTCACTTTTACCCCTAATCTATGCGTGTACTTATGAAAATTAAGAATGCCGTTTCTAAAATAAAAAACACTTTCTCTTATTGATTTCGCTATCATCTCCTCGATCTTTAGTGACACCCGACCCCAACAACAGCAAGGGGTCGGGCCTCACTAGGGGGTTGATAAGAGTATATTTACCTAAAAACATTCTCTGCACCCGACCCTCTTTTACGTTAAGATCTAGAAGCAAGGGTTGTGGAAACAAACGCTGAGTAAAACTGGCCAGACTGCAAGAAATTTGTGCCCTAGCGGCTATGGCATTTTTGCTCACCAGCGTGATCAGAGTTTTTCCCCCACACCTCGAGCTTTATAGCCTTAACAACAGAAAGGGTTGGAACGCATTAATCTTTTTTACATAAAAAGGGAGAAGAGCCAAAAGTATGTTCGACCATAATAAAAGTTAAGAACTTGTCCACTTATTACAAGTTCATCGCCTGGCCTATCTAACTAACTAATTCTTTGGGGTGATCTCATCCTCTATCTTGGCAGATAAGTCCCATGTCAGAGGGGCCACCTCCTTCTCGATATCCCCTGGCTCGGCCTCGAGTAACCGAGGCGTAAAGCCCTGGCTCATCGTCACCAGATCGATGTTCTCATAATGAAAACAGTGATCACAAATGATCGGTGAATGCCAAAGCGAAGCGTCCTCGTGACTTCATGCGCTCGATCCGTAATCCGAACGGCGTGAACCATGAACAAGTTCATCTCCTGCTCTGGGGCCAGTTCGAGGTCATCAAAGACCAGCTGGATGGCGACACGTCAGGGTATCGTGCTCGTCGCTCTCCTTTAGGAGGGAGGCCTTCACCTCATTGAGCTCCTTCTCTAGGCCGCGGCTCTTCATCACCTCCTCCCCAAGCTTGTCGTTGAGACCTGTCCAAGTCACATACCGACCGTGTCAAAAGGCCTACCACGGATTCCAGGGAAAAAGACAACAAGGGAAACCGGAGGCTTACCATCCACGTCCGCCCGAAGCCTACGCGCCTCATCACGCCGCCAGGTCACCTCGGTCTCCAGGCGCTGGACCTCTTCATGGCGCTGACCGACCTCCATGGCGAGCCTAGCGGACACGCCCTTGGCCATAACCTTCAAGTCCCTCTCCCCCTCAAGCTCACCCTAGAGGAGGTTGATCCGCTGCTGGGTGTTAGCGCACCCCTGGCGAGCCAAGTCACACTCAGTGCGGAGCCCCTCTATGGCCCGGAGCAGATTGTCCTGCTCCATCCGTAGCCGCTCGGCCTCCACGACATCCATGCGTGCCCTCTCGATCAGGGCCAAGAGCTTCTCCCTGGTGGGCATCATTGCGAGCATCCTTCTCCCGGACTCAGAGGTCGGCCAGCTCTATGGCGGCGGGGGCAAGCTGAGCCACCTGCTGACGGGTGGCAATGAGCTGTGCGGCCAGCCTCTTACTCTGCCGCGTCTCTTCGGCGAGGCGGTCCCAAACGTCCTTTTCACGATGAAGGAATTGGGACTTCTCCCGGCTGCGGACCATAAGGGACTACGGAGAGGATAGGACTTAGAGGCGTGGAAAGAGAAAATGAGGGTTGAAAACACGGTCATATCATAACTGGCCAACTAGGGCGACGACGTCACGTAATGAGCTCAGCGCGGTGGTCAGGGTGTGAACCGCGGTCCCAACCTCTATGTGGATGGTCCCCTATTCCCACTCCTCCGCGGCGTCATCGAGGGCAAAAAGCGTCGCCCCTAGGTTCCACTAGTCTGCCCACTAGATCTAGGATCCTCCCCACACGTGCGGGTCACTGCCCACCCAGACCAGAGACCGGGATAGCTCCACGCTGATCCCAAGCTACGCCGACCCCTCTTGCGGCAGCAACTTCTCTGGAGCAGACCCTCCGGTGGTAGAGGGGGCGGGTGACGTGGATGCGGAGGCCTGCCCCATCGCCGCATCCACTAAAGATGCCTTGGGTGCTCACACTTCCGTCTGCCCCACCACAGACGCGGCCACCCGCACGGACGACGGCTTTAGTTGTGCCATCTTCGCCTGTGACGTCGCAGCCGCACCCGGCCACGCCATGTTTCCCACAGATGCCTTGGGTATGTCCTCCTCCATCTGCCCCACCGAGGAGGCGGCCACCTACATGGATGACTGCTCCGGCTATGCCACTTCCGCCAACGACGTCGTGGCCACACCCGGCTACGCTACGCCCACCACGGGCGCCCCGGACGCACCCTCCTCCGTCTGCTCTCCCATGGACGTCGTGGCCACCCCAGCGCCACTCCTGCTCACCTCTAGCGTGGCGCTAGCTGGCTCCTAGCGCGTCTACCAGAGGGCGAGGCTCTTCTTCAGAGCAAGCCTAAGGAGAGTCCCATGTCCTACGACACTGCAAAGGACATGATGGTCAGTTTACAACAAAAATTCGTTAGAACAAAACGACAAAAAAAACTCTTGACTCATCTCGACACCATCGAACGATGATGCTTTGGGGCCAGCCCATCCAACCCTGGCTGCTCCTTGTTGGCACGTTGTCGCTTCGAGCCCTCCCTCTGCTTGGAGGGTCCGGATGGAGCAGAGCGACCGGTTCCTGCTGACTCCGGGGGCGCCGTGGGAGGCCCAGACGAAGCGGGGCGGCTTGATTCCGCCAGCTCCAGGGGCACATCCTCCCCCTCCTACCCAGTGCATGCCATAGGAAAGGCCCCGCTGGCGGTAGAGATGGATCCTTGCCCCCGCTGCCCAGCTCGTCCCATTGGATGGGCGACCCAAAACCGTCCCCGCCGCCCAGCTTGTCCCATTGGACAGGCGACTCGGAACCGTCGCCTTCTTCTTCTCCTTCTTCCTCTTCCTCCTCCAAACCCTGCCACAACTTTCCTCGGTTCAGCCTCGCTAGCTACTTTGCCTGCTGCCTCACCTTCTTGTCGTCCTTCTCCTTCTTCCTCTCCTCGTCCGTGGCGTGGTTCGCCGCCCTCACGGCAGCGTGCTCTGGCAGCAGCGTAGTGGAGGCCCAAAAGCCCAACCCCATCGGTAGCTCGACGAAGCTCATGTCTAGCTAGATCGAGGGATGTCCTAGGATTAGGAACACGGCATTGGACTCCTCCTTCACCTCCCTGATGCACTACGCGACCTCGCTGTCATGGAGCGGCCCCTAGGCGAGCGCCGTCCCAATGAGCTACGCACTGGGCGTCATCCCGTACTGTGGGAGGGCATGCGTCATCAGCGGTACCACCCTCCTCACGTGATATGCCCCCATGACACTGGCCCCGTGGAGGCCATGGTTCTTCGAGAACATGATGGCATCAAGGATATCGCGTATCCTCTTCTTTTCCTTCTCGGGAGGTCCCCACGACTACGCCGGCGGCGCCTCTTCGATGAGGCGTCCGGTGAAGTCCGGCAAGGGGGCGGCAGCATCGTTCTTCATGTAGATCCACTGCGTGTGCCATCCCTTGTTGGACCTCGACAGCTGATAGGGCATATATGCGGCGGACCGCTGCCCCCGGAGGTGGATGTCTGCGTAGCCCATCGGCACCGGCAGGTCCCCAGCTCTATCCCTCTTCTTGACCAGGGAGACAGAGAAGAAGCACCTCCACAGTTCGAAGTGGGGTTTGATCCCTAGGTATCCCTCACACAGCGTGATGAAGGTCGCGATGTGCTAGATCCCATCGAGGTTCAGATGCTGCAGGTCAATCTAGTAGTGGTGCAACAGTCCCCGGAAGAACGAATGGGGAGGAATCATGAATCCACACTCATGGAAGGGCACTATCGACAGAATATCGTCGGTAGACCTTCGAGGGGTATCCCATGAAGGTAGATTGATCGGTAGAGAGGCGTGTAATCAATAACAAGAAGGCAACAGAGACATACGAGTTAGACAGGTTCAGGCCATCAGTATGACATAGTACCCTACTCCTATGTTCTGTTGGATTGTATTGGCTATCGTATGATATTACGTGACTTTGGAGGGGGTCCCTGCCCGCCTTATATAGTCCGGGGAGTAGGGTTATAAGTTGGTTAGATCTGAGAGATAACCGAAAAGTAATAACAGATTATAGGAATCTTGGGATCATATGTATCCTAACAGATCTCGTAGTATCTTCAGGATATCTTCCCGGTGTCTTACGGGAGGCGCCAAGCAGAGTCGTGCCCCGTAAGGCTTCGTCTTATGGGCTGGGCCGCCCCTGGGGGCGTAGCCCACGTGGTCTACCATGGGTATCTGGGGTCATACACCCCACAGCTAGTCCCCGAGCGCCTTGTACCCATTGTGCAACGCCGTCTTGAGCTTGTCCGAGCAGGTGCGAATAAGGCTGAGCAGTCAAACTCATGGTTCGACCACCATGATGAGTTGCCGAGCAGTTTCCGAGCAGCGTGAACCGTCGCCGAGCAGTATAACCCAAGTACGGCTTGCCATAAGGGTGTAAGGAGCTCAAGTTCATAATAAAAAATTTCTTCGCAGTGGACCAAGTGTGCCCACTTAGAGTCCGCCCACGAGAAAAGGAGATAGTCGTCTTTAGCTTCAAGAGGCACGGAGTCTTCTAGAATAAAGCAAACACATTCACCGCGAGGTGAAGTGTGCCCACTTAGTCCCCGAGCCTGATAGTAGGTGACATGGTCACGTGGTGCCAGGGTAAAAAATAGCAGTCAACTTGGAGAAAACAGAATCGCAGAGAAAACACCGGAGTAACGGCTGTACAGTAGTAATTACTGAGCCGTAACGGTTGGCAGAGATGTCAGTGAGTATTCGGCGAGCCGTAACAAATTGCGGAGATAAATCAACGATACGGGCCGGGGCTGTGCTAAGGCCTAGGTAACGGCCCACCTTCAGTTGCGGAGAATTCGGAGAAGCGCAAATCGTGGGAACGGTTTCCCAAAAACCCTCGAATGCGAAAAGGTGGGGGAGTGCTTTATAACTGCGCCACCGCACCCTGCACTCTTACCTTTGCCCCTTTGCCATTTCATCTTCCTCCTCAGTCGTCGCATTTCCAGATTCACATCTACACCTGCTTTCGCCGCCAAACCCTAACCAGATCTGAGAGATGACGCCGAAGAAGGGAGCTACAAAACCAAAGAAGACGAGCCCCCAGAAGGCGAGTGCCGAAATCCGGCATGACAAAGAGTGGGTGCCATCACGAACGGGAGAGGCGAAGCTCAACAGATTGGTGGAGGGGGGCGTTCTGCCTGACCGTGTCACCGCCAGATGGCGGCCGGCCCTTAGTGAGCCCTTCCACATGCCTCATACCGACGAAGTGGTGGTATTTGAGGACTATTTCTGGGGCGGGTTGGGATTTCCTGTTCATCCATTCCCGAGGGATCTGTTGGAGCTCTGGGTGGTTAGTCTATGCAATCGCCACCCAAATACCATATTGCACATATCTATCTTCGTCTATTTCTATGAGGCGTATCTCGGAATCCTTCCACACTTCAATCTCTTCCGTCACCTGTTCTGGCTGAAGAAGAGAGGAGGTGGTGGTTCCAAGGTGGTCGGCGGAGTATATCTTCAGTTGCGCGATGGAATGGCGGGGGAAGTCCCCGAGCAGTAGGTGAGGGGAGCCCCGGAGTGGTGGGTGGAGGAAGTCCCTGAGCAGCAGCCGAGGGGAGCCCCAGAGCTGTGGGTGGAGGAAAGGCCGACGGCAGAGACCACGGGGCCTCCACCACAAGACGCGGGCGTCGACCCCAAGGCTGCGGCTGGAGGCTCGGGTAGGCAATGCTGGTTCAAGAAATTGTACCGGTAGACCAAACCATAAGTATCCTTGCCTTGGAGTTACTTTACCATCATTCCTTAGATTTTTTGGCGTCTGACAAGCAGATCTGATTCAGTGCGAGGCGTACAGAGGATCCAACCCCACCGATCCAAACTATCGAGCAACCGAAGGCTGGTCCTAGAGCAGCGAAGGTGGCGGTAGAACCCATTCTAGAGTCCCTAGGTGCTCAGCGGTCTGAGGAGGAGTCAACCACCGCTACTAGTGAACTTGGTGGCGGCGAACAGTTGGCGCCGACGGCGGATGAGTCGGCGACGGTGCCTAGGGCAAGGGCAGAAATCGCCGGGTCTTCAGCGGTGAATGCGGGAGGTGTCGATGCCGCACCTGAGTCTGGGGTGGTGAAGCCGGTCACGCCCGAGGACCAGACGACGCCCCCTGAGGCATCACAGAGCGTGGTCAGACCCGCTATCCGGCCACGGAACCCCCCGGTGGTGCCTCCGGCCACGACAGAGGAGGACGAGGTGGAAGAGATTGAACATGAAGAGTCTCGACCCTAGGCCGTCCGAATCCTCCGCAGACGCGGCGACGAGGTGGTGGTTGTCGAGGAGGAGGACACAACCAGGGAGATGAGGAGACTGAAGTCCGTCCTTGTCGGAGTGATGAAGCAAATCGAGGTTAGTACTGCGCCTGGAATCCTCGTCTTTGACATTAGAGATCAGAGTTCGTCATTAGCATTGTGCGATTGCAGGGGATAACTTGGACTGCCGAGCAGCGCCATCAGCTGATCAAAAGGATGGAGCCCCTCACTGAGGAAAATGAAAAACTCAATGAGGCGATGAACCTTATGGAGAAAAACATCTAGAGGGCCCAGCACAAGCGAGACCTAGCTGAGTCCAACGCGCGGGACCTAGAGTACCAGAAGGGTGTCCTATCCGAGCAGTTGGCGGCTGCGTCTGAGCAGCTGCATGGCAAGTCTGAGCAGTTGGCGAGTGCTTCCACGCAACTAGAGCAGAAGTCCAAGCAACTCAGGAGCGTATCCGAGCAAAAAGCAGGTACGGTATATCGGTGAAATGTGCTTTGTATTGCTGAATAGATATATCTTTGGTGGTGACTGTTGTGCTTGTATAGCAAGACGTACAGCTCGGCCAGCTACACCAAGCCATCGAACAACTCTGAGAGGAGAAGACGAAGGAGACAGGGCGAGCAGACAAACTGGTCGAGGAGCTGAACGGTCAGTACTTCTTGGTCGGTGTTACTGCTGAAGTAGTTTCTTTGCTTGATGGAACCTTGTAATGCTTGTAGACTACCATTGGAGGGTCAAGGCACAGTTTGATGTGCTGGTGCAGGAGGCCAGGACCCAACGGGAGAAGTTCGACGCCGTAGTCGTCGGAGTTAAACCGGTGCTCGACTGTGTTGACCTAGACACGGCTCCTCAACTCGACGGCAGGCCACCGTGTTCAGACACTATCATCCAGAGGTGCAGGGCAGCGTGGGAGAGCTTCAACCACGACATTGTTGTTACTGCCATTACCCATGCCCTTGTGGTGGTTTGGTCCCACTATCAATTCATTGACCTTCAGGCAATAGGGGATGGCCGGCGATATCGACCTATTCGGCAAAACAGACAGCGATGGTAGAGCTCGGTGATCTGCTCGGAGAAAATATCTATAACATCTGGAGAGGGTAGTTAGAGCGCGTGAGAGCGCAGAAAACATTTATGTATTTGTATAAATGTTATAAAGTGCATGTTTATGCAGTTTGCTGGTATTTGTGGTGAAGAATCGTTGTAGTAATAACCCTAACGCAATTATACGTAGTATAAGTAGCATTCGAGCAGTTAGTTCATTACTGAGCTCTTTAGCCTTAGCTAGCCCATAATCCATAACGTCGACCGCAGAGCCCATGCACGTGTAGGAGGAACAGGCGTCACCAAAGAACCGCAGCCGACCACCTATAACGCAGAGCACGGAGCCCGTAGCACGTGTAGGGAGAGATCGGAGACTGGGTCATCTCCATAGAGCGTAGAGCAAAACATGTGCTGCTCGGCGGTAGCGAAGTAACTTGGAGATAAACATAGTATAAGTGGCATCCGAGCAGTTAGTTCTTTACTGAGCTCTCGGCCTTGGCTAGCCCATAGTCCATAACGTCGAGCGTAGAGCCCATGCATGTGTAGGAGGAACAGGCGTGACCAAGGGACCGTAGCCGACCACCCATAACGTAGAGCGCAGAGCCCGTAGCACGTGTAGGGAGAGATTGGAGACTGGGTCTTCTCCATAGAGCGCAGAGCGGAACGTATGCTGCTCGTTGTTTGGTGGAATATATTGGAGACTTGGAGAAAATTGTTCGGCGAAATACGTTCGAGATTCGGAGAAACGTGTTCGGCGACTTGGAGAAACATGTTCGGCGAAAACGTTGGAGATTTGGAGAAACGTGGTCGGCGACTTTGAGAAACATGTTCGGCGAAAACATTGGAGATTTGGAGAAACGTGTTCGGCGAAAACGTTGGAGATTTGGAGAAACATGGCGGAGCAGTTATGGTGATTCCGTATTGGAGTTCGTTATGGAGTAGCTTAGAGCTCGGCGAACATAAGTGGAGACTAAACCATAATGGAGAAATAATGGAGACAAATTATGGCAACAAAAACTTTATTCATCAAGGATAGAAACATATAAGGTGCTCGATGTGCCATGAGTTGGGGACATCGATTCCGTCTAAGTCACATAGGTGATAAGACCCTGGTCGGGTAACCTCTTTGATGATGTAGGGCCCTTCCTAGGGGGAGGAGAGCTTGTGCATCCTTTTGCTTTTTTGTTATCTACGAAGAACAAGGTCGCCAACAGCAAATGAACAACCTTTAATGTTGTGGTTGTAGTACCTCCGCAAGCCTTCTAGATACTTGGCTATGCGGACGCAGGTGATTAAGCGTTCTTCCTCGACCCTATCGACGTCCTCTGTCCGAATAGCTGTGGCTTGCTCTTCATCATAATTTTCCACCCTAGGAGCTCGGAAGGAAATATCCGCTGGTAGTATGGCTTCTGAGCCGTAGACCAAGAAATATGGAGACACACCGGTGCCGCGACTAGCTTGAGTGCGCAGTCCCTAGAACATAGCTGGTAGCTCTTTGAGCCATCTGCTCGGATGCTTTTCTTCTTTCTGATATAGCCGCTTCTTGAGGGCGTCAAGGATCATGCCGTTTGCCCGTTCGACCTGGCCGTTAGCTCTAGGATGGGCGACGGAGACATATTTAACGGAGATGCATCGGTCTTTGCAGAAGTCCCAAAAGTGATGGCCAGTAAACGTAGTTTCGAGGTCGGTGATGATGCTATTTGGAAGACCGAATCTGTGGATGATATCTTTGAAGAGCTCGACTACTTTCTTTGCAGTAGCCGAGACGAGTGGTTTATACTTGATCCACTTGGAGAACTTGTCGATGGCAATGTATACGTACCAGAAACCACCTAGTGCTGGCTTAAAAGGCCCAATCATATCCAGTCCCCAGCATGCGAAGGGCCAGGAAGCTGGGATGGTCTACAGCTCTTTGTGCCGGCACGTGTATTTGCTTGGCGAAAAATTCGCATCCTTCACAACGTCAGACGAGGTCTTCTGCATCGAAAATGGCCATGGGCCAGTAAAAACCGGCTTGGAAAGCCTTTGCTGACTATGGTTCTTGAGGCCACGTGGTTGCCGTAGGAACCAGAGTGAATTTCCAGAAGTAGCTTCACTCCTTCTTAGGTGATGCATTTCTACAGTATCCCTTCCTTGGCACTTTTCCTCATCAAGTTGTCGTCCACCAGCACATAATGCTTGCTTCGACAGATTAAGCATTCAGTTTCAGTCTTGTCGGTGGGTACCTCGGTGCTGGTGAGGTACTTGATGAACTGTTCCCTCCAATCAGCGGCCGGCGAAGGTACCGTAAGTACCAGCTGCTCGGCGGGGGGACTTTCCTGAACTTCTTTCTCTTCCTTAATGGATGGCGCCAAGAGATCTTGAACGAAGACCCCCGGCGGAATCAAGACGCGAGAGGAACCTAACTTGGATAGGTGGTTGGCGAGCTGATTTTGATCTCGTACCACGTGGTGATACTCGATACCGTAGAACTTCCCTTCAAGCTTCTTGATTTTGGCGTAGTATGCATCCATCTTCTCACTGGAGTAGGACCAGTCTTTGTTGAGTGGGTTGATGACCAGCATGGAGTCCCCGTATACCATGAGGCGTTTGACGCTGAGCTCAACGGCTATACGGAGTCCGTGGAGACATGCTTCATATTCGATGGCATTGTTGGAGGCCAGAAAGTGTATTCGGAGAACGTATCGGAGCTTATCCTTGGTCGGTGTAATGAACAGAATGCCCACACCAGCACCGTTGATGTTGAGAGCACCATCGAAGTACATCACCCAGTGCTCGGGGCAAGTAGCGGCGATGGGCTCTTGAATCTCGGTCCCCTCAGCGACGAAATCAGCAAGCGCCTGGGACTTGATGGTAGGCCTGCTTCTAAATTCGATGTAGTAAGTGTCAAGCTCGACAACCCATTTGATGATGCGGCCGTTGGCCTCTTTGTTGCGGAGAATGTCCCCTAGAGGAAACTCTGTGACCACAGCGATCTTGTAATACTCAAAGTAGTGGCGGAGCTTGCGCGACGTAATCAAGATGACGTATAGCAGCTTTTGGATCTGAGGGTAACGAGTCTTTGGCTCGTTAAGAACCTCGCTGATGAAGTATACCAGACGTTGCACCTTATAGGTGTGCCCGACCTCCTCGCGTTCGACCACAATGGCTGTCCTGACGACGTGAGAAGTAGCGACGATGTAGATCAGGAGAGTTTCGTCTAGCCGTGGCTTTGTTAGGAATAACTTTAGCTGCTCAAAAGCTATGTCTGCCTCCTCCGACCAGGAAAAGTGCTCGGAGGCCTTGAGGAGTTTGAAGAACGATAGCCCTTTCTCGCTGAGGCGCGATATGAAGTGGCTTAAAGCAGCCATGCAGCCTGTAAGTTTCTATATATCCTTCACGCATGTTGGTCGTTTCATGTTGGCGATGGTGGAGACCTTGTCGGGGTTGGGCTCGATGCCACGTGCGCTGATGATGTAGCCCAGGAGTATACTGGATGGAACTCCAAATATGCACTTTGAAGGGTTCAGCTTCCATCGGTACCTTTTCAGGTTGGCGAACGTTTCTTCAAGGTCGGCGATAAGATCATCGGCGGTCTTGGACTTGATGACCACATCATCGATGTAAGCTTCGATGTTGCCGCCGATCTGTTGATCGAGGCACATCTGGATGGCCCTTTGATAAGTCGCCCCAGCATTCTTGAGTTCGAAGGACATGGTGGTGTAGCAGTACGCACCAAAAGGCATGATGAACGACATCTTGGTCTGGTCTTCTTCCTTGAGGGAGATCTGGTGATAGCCGGAGTAACAGTCGAGGAAGGAGAGCAGTTCGCAGCCAGCGGGGGAGTCTACAACCTCATCTATCCGAGGCAGACCGAAGGGGTCTTTAGGGCAGTGTTTGTTAAGATCAGTGTAATCAACACACATTCTCCATTCTTTATTCTTTTTTTTGAATGAGAACAGGGTTTGCTAGCCACTCAGGATGATACACTTCTTTTATGAATTCGGTAGCTAGGAGCCATTTTATTTCTACCCTAATAGCCTTCTTGTCTAGCGTGAATCGGTGGAGTTTTTGCTTGATCGGTTTGGCGATTGGCGAGACATTCAAGGAGTGCTCGATCTTCTCCCGTGGTACCCTCGGCATGTCTACAGGTTTCCAAGCAAATACGTCGGTGTTGGCACGTAGGAAGGAGACGAGCGCGCTTTCCTATTTGGGGTCAAGGTGAGCCCCAATCTTCATGGTCTTGGAGGGGTTGTCGAGGCCGAGGCCAACCTCCTTGGTTTCCTTGGACTTGGTGGAGGCGCGAGGAGGCTCCAGCGATGGGATCTCCAGGTCGTCAATGGGCACCGTCTTGGCGTCGGTGACCACACTGGCCATCTTGATGGAGAGGTCGGTGGCTTCGGCGAGGGCGAGACTCTCTGTCTCGCAGGCATAGGTGATGGAGAGGTTGGCCCATAGGGCCAGGACTCCTATAGGCGAAGGCATATTCAGCACCAGATAAACATAGTGCGGTACAGCCATGAACTTGGCCAGAGCTGTCTGACCAAGTATGGCATGGTAGGCGGTGTTGAAGTCAACGACGTAGAAGTTGATGTGCTCGACGTGGTAGTTGCTTCCCGTGCCGAACTGTACTGGTAGGGTGATTTCTCTAAGTGGTTTGGATGCCCTGCTAGGTACCACACCCTAGAAGGAGGAGTCTGAGGGTGTGAGATCTGTTATCCCGAGGCCCAGCTCCTTTAGGGCTCCAGCGAAGAGGAGATTCAGAGCGCTCCCACCGTCGATGAGCACTTTTCTGAAAAGCACCTTCTGAATGGTTGCGTCGAGGACGAGGGGGAAATATCCTATGTAGGGGATGTCTGCCCACTGGCCGGCCCTGCTAAAGGTGATGGAGACCTCGAACCATGGGTGGTAGCTGGGGTTGGCAGCGGCGTCTTCCGTAGTGACGGTGAGCACCCGTCGGACGGCAAGCTTCCGTTCTCTTCTGCTCTCAGTGGAGGTGAGGCCCTCGAAGATGGTGGCGACCACCTTGTCGTGGTCCTAGAAGGCATTGTTATTGCCCCCAGGTGGTCGATGGCCTCTGGCTCCATCGTTGGTGTCGTCGTCCAGCTTTTTGTCTTGAAACTCCTTAGCTAAGCTGAGGCAGTCCTTCATCTTGTGTCTAGCATTCTTGTGGAGAGGGCATGGGTCGTCGAGGATCTTCTTGTACTGCTCGTCGTAGTTGCGCTTGGCGCAAGGTTCATTGACGGCAGCGACGATGTGGTCTGGCCGGCGGGGGCAATTTTGACCAGACTTGGGTCCTTCTGGCCGATCACGGCCGCCATCACGATGGTAACTATGGTCGTCATAGCGGCGGTCGTTGTGGCATCAGTCGTCGGGGCGGTCATCGTAGCGGTGTGTTGGGCGATGAGTGCCCGCATCCTCATTGAAGCGCACCTTGGCTTCCTCAGCATCGACGTACTGGTTGGCGGTGGTGATCATCTAGCCAATCCCTATGAGCGGCTTATGGTTGAACTTAGAGCGAAGTTCGCTATGATGGGGCCCTCGGATGAAGGTGGTGATGACCTCAGTTTCTGCGATGTTAGGAATAGAATTCCTTATCTCGGAAAAGCGTCGGATGTAGCTTTGAAGGAGCTTGGACGGCTTCTGATTGATGCGGTTGAGATCATGCTTGGTGCCTAGCCGAGTACACGTAGCCATATAATTGTCGGTGAAGACTTTTTTAAGCTCTTCCTAGGATCCGATGGAGTCCGGGGCAAGGCTTGTGAACCAGTTCATGATGATTGGCACGAGCATGACGGGAAGATAGTTCGCCATGACACTGGTGTCTCCTTCGGCGGCGTGGACAGCAGTGGCGTAAGCCTGTAGCCACTGTGTTGGATTCATCCTTCCCTCGTATGGCTCAACCCTAGTGATTTTAAAACCACGGGGCCACTGAAGTGTTCGGAGTGCCCTCATGAATGCCGGGGGCCCTTCGGGGTTGTCGGTGCCGTCGTTTGCAGCGTTGTCGGTATTGATCAGCTCGAGAGCTGAGTCTAGGTTTCCGTACTCTTGCTCGTACTCCTGGCGGCGGCGTACTTCTTCATGGCAACCGAAGCGGCATTCGTTGATACGTCGTCGTGCATCTCGGAGATTGTTGAGGTGCACTCAGACGTCCTGATCGACCTCTTGGTCGGGTTGGAAGTGATGTTCGTTGCGGTTGCCCCTAGCTCCACCATGGAGGGGTTGCCTGTCGTCGCAGTGCTGGCCGATGAAGCAACTTTAGCGGCGATCGGTTCTTGTCGCGGCTGATCGACGAATTGAGGTTGTGGAGTATGAAGGTCTCTGTTCCTGGCGGATCTCATTGACCTGACAGTGTGTCGCTTTAAGCATTGTGGCGACCTTGGCGACCTCCGGTGTCTGTGGGAGCCGAGCGAGCTTGTTGGCAGCCACATCTAGGTTGGTGCTTGGGGTCTTGTAGACATCATGGCCGTCAACACGGACAAACTCGTCGTCGAGGTTGTGCTAGAGTGGCCTTCCTTGCGAGTCAAGCTGCTGCTCGGTCCTCGTAAGGGAAATATCATTTGCTCAGCGCTGTGCGCGGTTGACGTTCTGGTTCTCACAAGTGTTGTGTTCCTCCTCGGTTTTGCCGTTACGAGAAACACATCATTTGAGCGTTGAAGATCGCGCCACCCCGGAAAGGAGGAAGAAGTAGTTCGGTGGTGGTTTCGACGACGGTCTCCGTAGAGCCCTAGGACTTAGAGTCCGGACTCTCCTCCGGGATGGTTTGGAGGGATGCTCCAGGACGTCGGCCGACGTGCAGCATGTTGATGACCAGTAGGAGCGGGTCGGCAGGAGGATGGCCACCTCCAATCTGGTCGGTGAATTTGTCCCTTAGGGCAACTTGGTAGGTGGCGGCGACGTTGGTGAACCCAAAGGGTAGGGCCGTAACCCCTGGAGTTTACCGAGCAGCCTCCGATAGATCTAGATCAGAGGGTGGTCGGCGCTGAATGAGAGTGTCTAGAGCCGATTTAGTGATGGAGAGGTAATCAGTGAGCTTCTGACCAACCTGATCAATTGATGCGATCAGATCGTCGTTGTTGATATGCCTCCTCTGGTATGGGCGGCGAGTTACCGATGAAGGCGACCTCAGAGGTGGTTCCAAGATTGGATCAGTAGTCGTAGGTGCGGGGGTGATCAGCGTAGAATTGATCTACACTAGGTCGAGGAGCTCTCCGACTCCGTCAGCGTTGATGATCCATGAGATCGATCCGACCGTGAAGATCTGGCTGGGCTACGGGAGGGACGAAGAGCTTGTGGAAAAAGCTATCTTGTTCGACAAGGAAACAACACGCACTCCCCTACCGGCGCGCCAGCTGTTGATAGAATATCGTCGATGAGTCCTCGAGAGGTATCCACGAAGGTAGATTGATTGGTAGAGAGGCGTGTAATCAAGAACAAGAAGGCAATAGAGACACACGAGTTAGACAAGTTGGGCCGTCGGTATGATGTAATACCCTACTCATGTGTTACTGTTGGATTGTATTGGCTATCGTATGATATTGCGTGAGTTTGGAGGGGTCCTGTCAGCCTTATATAGTCCGTGGAGCGAGGGTTACAAGTCGGTTAGATCGAGAGATAACAGAAGTAACAGAGATTACAGGAATCTTAGGATCATATGTATCCTAACAGATCTCGTAGTATATTCGGGATATCTTCCGGTGTCTTGCAGAGGCGCCGAAGCAGTCGTGCCTCGCAAGGAAGCTTTCGTCTTGTAATTTGGGCCACCCACAGGGGGCTTGCCGATGTAATCTACCATGGGTATCCGGGGTCGTACCTCCCACGGGCATGAAGGACATGATGTAGCCATCGGTGGCGTCGGCGCATCCTCACGAAGGACATGGCCTATAAAAGGGAAAGCACGACATCCCATGAGAGGGAGAGCATATAGCTGAACAAACTCTCAGCACTCTTCAATCCTTCCACCATAGACCTAGGATCCGCTCCCTCTCTCCCTCGTTTGTAACCCCTACTACAAACTAGTGCCGGTAACACGAGCAGTAGCAGACTGGATGTAGGGACATTCCGCCAGAACCAGTATAAATCCTTGTGTGCTCCGAGCACACCATCCAGTCCAGACGTGCAGATACAAATTTACTAGCCGATGATCTAAAACACAGACAAGGATCGACCAAGTGACCAGATGGGGAGGAGTAGTGAATGGCAGCGAAATAAAATTTCTTCGATGAGAAACTTGCCTCTGTCCTAAATTCGATCCGGAAGCGCTCAAAGTCCCCCAAGTTCACATAAGCCAACTGGTGATTAGATGAGTCCAAGACAACATAGACAACACAATGGAAAAACATGGAGCAACGAATGCAAAAAAGAGAGAAAACTATGCTAACTCAGGTTGCACCGAACCTATGCAAGAAAAGTCCAAATCAATCCAAACTTTGCAGAAGTGTTTGTTAAGGTGTTGATAGGGTATGCTCAGAACACCAACACCCAGAAAACTCAGAATCAACCATGATATGAAAATCTATCTCCGAAAATAGGAGTTTCTCCAAAAGGTAGAAATATCAGATCTTCGTGCTCATGAGGAATCTACCTAAATTGTTGGCTAGGGACCACAACTACTGAGACTAAGCTATCCCGAGCGCCATTATCACAACCGATTATCGTAGAACAAGTGGTGACACTCTTTCACTCTTTGGTTAGAGGAGCGGCAGGGCTTGGATAGCAATCAAACCGTTGGTGAAAAGTTTTTCACCGCCTTGTGACCGTTGGATCCACCAATGATCTTGGGGTTTGTTTTCTCCGTCATATCATATGTTGGGCCACTTGTGATACACTAATACCCGTTATGGCCACCGGCCCAAATCGACCATGGACCGATGGTCAACATTCTTAGCGACTATTGAGTAATGTCCTAGCTACCAACACCATTTCATTACCATTACTTTCCTTTGGGAGAAGTCGAAGAGGCTCCCCGGTGCTCTACATATTCTTCATGCCCACTACCCTCTAAAACCCTTTGTTCTTCTTGGTTTGTGCTCTTCTTCATCAACTTCAAGCATGTTGGTGGACAACTACTTCAAGATTTCGAGCAATGACTCATCCACCGATGAGGACGAGGTCAAGCAATGCTGGTCCTATAGCGATAATGGGAAATCCTTGCGTGGAGACACATCGAAGAGCAAGCAAAAAATGTTTGTGAAAACACTTTGAAAAATGCTAATTTTGGACTTACATGTTTGTCAAAACATTTGAGAGTTACTGCACGCTTGCGTGGAGGCGAAGTTGTGCTCTAGGTGCAGCTTTTTCACATGCATAGGGCAAGTCGGTGGTGGTACCGAACACGCCCACTAGACACGTTGGCTTGCGGTTTGACTTGCCCACACCGGACAATGTTATAAATAGACCTTGTGGTGGCCCTGGACACTCTCTTGGCACCCCTAACACTTGTCTACACCCTTTTAGAGCTGAGACACTCACTCCACTTACTTGCACTCTTGCAATTCACTTTTGGGTGAGATTAGAGAGCATCTAGTGCAGTTACATCGTTGTTCTTGCATCTTGTGGCACTAGTTGAGCGTGGTAATTTGGTGGATCTCTTGTTACTCTTGGTGATCGCCGTCACCTAGCCGGCCCGAAGTTGGAAGGGATTGTTGAGCCGCTATTGGTGATTGTTGATGGCTCACGAACAAGCAATTGTAACAAACTCTTGTGCTCTTCCTGCGGGGAGATCGCGAAGAAACAAGTCTAGTGGAATGCTCGTGGCTAGTTAGAGTGCACCACTTGATTGATTCTTGCGGCACCTAAGTTATGGGTCTAGCTTGTCACGCTAGTTAGCTGCGAATCATCACTTAAACTCACCATAGCGAGGGGCGTGGGTTGCCGATAAACAAGCGAACCTCGAGGATAAATCTTATGTCTACTCACTTGGTTTAGTATATCACTTCACGCTTAGCATGTCGACCGGTGCTAGTCTTCTAGAGATGCCAGATGTCCTAGTTCTCCCACTGTCCAGGCGCTAGAGATGGTACTGCCCTAGTTCTTGGGTCAAGGCTTTCAATTTGGTTTAATTAAAACTAATGAGTCCATATAAATTCAATCATAAATTTAAGCAAAAATGAGGTAGTAAAATGGATAAGAAAAAGAAATCAACTTCATTTAGATCGGTGGTAATTTTGTCTATGCACGTATGCACACATCCATCCTTCTATATTAGAGTTCGCAAGTTAGTTAGTGGATGAGAGAACGGAGGAGAGAGAAGAGAGCTTGACTCTAAAGCAGGTAACAAATAGGGCAAAGCATATCAACCGTGAGTCCTAATAGAGATGTATGTGGGGAGGAATATGAAAGAGAATAGAAACATATATTAATAAAAAAAGATTGTACACAAGTAGAAGACTAACTATTGTATAACTTAACTCTTATCACCTAACTTATAGCAAAATATTTGGCTTTATTATTGACCTTACTCTTAGGCCATTCTTAATATAGAATTTCTTGGTATTATTCTAGACTAATATATCATGTAAAATTAGATGAAATATGAATTCATGGTCTCAGTACATAGTTTCTTAAACGTTTAATTTCATGACACGTAATCGCGATAATGTATATTCTTCCTCGATATGCTATTGAGAGGAAAAGGATTAAACCCTTTATAAGAACTAAAGTTTTCATCGGACCACCATGGCGCTTCTCCTCCATCCCCGCCTCCCTTCCTCTCCGCGCGGCAGCCCACCACCACCGCGCCATCTCGGACGCCTCTTGCCTCCTTGCCCTCCCCGGCCCCGGAAGGAAGCGCACGCTGCTCGCGGTCACGTGCCGCGCGGCCAGGGTCAAGGAGCCCGCTCCGAGCGCAGGCGCCTCGCCACCGCCGCAGGCGCTGGCGAAGGAGGCGCACAAGTACTTCGACCACGCCGTGGTCACCGTCCGCGCGGGCGACGGCGGGCACGGCACCGTGCTCGCCATGCCGCCGGCGCCCTCCGCGGACGCCGCCAAGCCCCGCGGCAGGTTCAACCGGGGCGAGAAGAAGAGCAAGAAGGTGTCGTACAAGCGCAACTACGACGGGTCCGTGGCGCTGCCGACGGGCGGCCACGGCGGCGACGTCGTGGTGTACGCCGACGAGTCCGAGGAGACGCTGCTGCGGTTCCACGAGAAGGCGCGGTACTGCGCCAAACGGGGAGGGAACGTGGGCGCCGCTGGCGGCACGCTCAGCTCGCGGATGCACAGCGGGTTCGCCGGGGAGACGCTCAGGATACCCGTGCCTGTAGGTTTGTGGACTCGGTGCTGTGAATTTCGAGCATTTCTCCTGTGCGGGCATTGGCCTTTTTGATGGATGCAGGATGCCTTCACATGGAATTGCAGGAACTGTTGTGAAACGCTAGAAGGGGCTGTTCTGGCGGATTTGGCTCATCCCGGTGATGAAGTGCTCGTTGCTAGAGGTGGACAGGGCGGGGTGAGTACTCATTGACTATTCTGTCACGCTGATGCAAGAGGAAATGTGGATTCAGTATCAAACTGTCAATGTCCCTAATTTTATGAATTATTGAAAGACAAAAACTTATTCCTGTAACCCGTTTTGACAGCCTAAATGCTGTGGAGTATAATAAGCATCTCTAACTCTTTTGACATCCTAAATGCTGTGGAGTGTAGTAAGCATTTCATCGTCATGTTAATTTTGCAATATTATTTTAAGCACAAACATCAGTGCCGTGAAGTGTGTGGTAAGAATCATGGTTACCTGGTTTCAACATTTTGAGATGCAGCTGTACAGTTTTGACACATTTGAAGTATATGCATGTGCAGCACTGCAGCCTAGTGTGATAGATCCATTAACTTGATTTTGGTGTTATTCTATAAATGATGCAATGGGTGACAGACTTGTCTATGATCTTAGGTGTGTACTTGATTTCTGCTAAGGCAGCTAGCCAGCTACTTAAAAAAAAGGCGTACCAGTCAGAGAGAGAGCTCCCGCTCTGTCTTGGAGTCTGCAGGGAAGGTGTTAAGCAATAGAAATTATGCATATTCCTTTGTGCACTGAGTATGTAGTGTAAATGATCTAGAACCACTTAGGACCTCTTACTAAAAAAAAAAGTGCCCGTTTTGTTCACTATGACTATTCCCTTTATTTGCTATAATAAGTATACTGTATTTTTAGGAAACAATAAGTATACTGGATTCATATTATGGTTTTACATGTGTACTATATTTATTTAGTTATTTTGCAGATCAGCTTGATAGATGTGCCTGAGTACAGGAGGAGGAAAGCCATGGTTTTATCCCCAAACATCATGCGAGATACTAGCGACAAAGTAAGTTGTGTCACTTATGGATAGCTTCAGGGTTGTGTCACTTATGTCTCTTGTTGGATTTTTTAGTTGGGGAAGGATTCATTAGAGAAAAGATGTCTATGTACTTGTACTTGTACAATGAGCCCATCAGATAGGAAACCAGTCTAGTTGGCTGCCTCTTCTCCCCATCTCTGCATGCACTTTGTAAATGTCCAGTTGCTTGCATGTCTCTGATGTCATGTTAACTGATGCACAAATTGAACTAAACTTCCACAAACAGCAGTTTACTGCTTGATGACTGATCATGAGAAGAAGATGTATGATGCTCAAGCGCTAATGTTAGCAGTCAACTATAAATTCCTTACTGAACACTGAACTGCCTGTATGTCATTTTTGTTAGCATTGTGGATTTTGATAGCTTAAAGATTTCAAGGTGGTTTTACTGGCTACTATTGTCAAGTCCATAGTAATGTTTCCTGATTCTGTTACCTCTCTTGTCTTCAGGTGTTAACTCATGGTCAGCCTGGTGAGGAAATAAGCTTGGAGTTGATCTTAAGGGTAGTTGCTGATGTTGGCCTTGTGGTATGACGTTTTACTAATCCACGCATCTCAAGTTTTAGGGAGAAAGATAATGTTTCCATCATTTAGTTAACGCTTCATGTTCATCTATCATATACCAGAGTCAGTCCTGTTTCCTTTTAGGATGCAGATGTTTGATTATCCTAATTTTGAGGCTTGCTTCAAATTTATTTCCTTGCCATATCACCATGTTGTTATAAGTTGTCTTAATTGCCCTCAGGGACTTCCAAATGCTGGAAAGTCAACACTTCTATCAGCTATAACGCTTGCAAGACTAGACATTGCTGATTATCCCTTCACTACATTAATGCCCAATCTTGGCCGGCTTGGTGGAGATCCTGCTTTAGGGGCCTTACAGTTTTCCTCAGAAGCAACATTGGCAGACTTGCCAGGTCTAATTGAGGGCGCTCATCTAGGAAAGGTAATGCTTTTACTTCTATATTATTTGCTTTTTCTAATTACTTCTCTTTGGAACTTTCATGCCGCTTCCCTCACTATTTCATTTGGACTTATCATGTGGTTTAATTAATTTTTCAGGGTCTTGGCGCAATTTCTTAAGACACTTAGGAGAACTAGAGTAATCGTCCATGTTGTCGATGCTGCTGCAGATGACCCTGTCAATGATTATAAGATTGTCAGAGAAGTACTAATTTCTAATTGCTTCCATCACTCTCATATGCTGTTTGGCTTTCACATCTCAGTATTACAATGTTCATGATCTATCTGATCTGTGTTACCCTAGCATTAGTAGTGAGATTGTTTGATAAACACTTGTATATGTTGTCAGGAGCAGAATCATATTGCCAGTTTAAGTGTATTTTAAGCTTAACGAGTCAAGGTCAAGGGAAGTCAAGTGTTATGAGTGTAGCAATGTACTCCCTCCATTCCAAATTATAAGATGTTTTGACTTTTCTAAATACATAGCTTATAGTAAAAGTAATGTATCTAGAAAAGCTAAAGCGTCTTAAAATTTGGAACAGAGGGAGTAACAATTTTACTCCCAGTGGCTTTTAGAATGACCAGTTCAGATTCTGAGGATACCAGGCTTCTGAACAGTTAGTAGGGGAAAATAGGATCTTAGAATAAAAGTTGCTTTCTTAAAGGAGTTACGAGAAAGAAATATAGTATCTTAGAAGAGAACTTGCTTTGGTAAATGATTGAAAAATTCAATTGGATGTATCAGGCTTGTGATTGTGGTAATCAAAACTGAATCATCATTTGTCTATAACTCTATATTTTGTTCTCAAGTCATGGTGCAGTTTCGAACAGCGATCTGACATGTAGCTCTTTGCAGGAACTAAGGATGTATAACCCCCAATACCTGGAGCGACCTTATGTTGTGGTCCTGAACAAGATTGATCTTCCTAAGGTGCACTTCAATTCCTTAATTTGAGTAAAATTGTTGTCTTCCTAATTTGGGTGACGCAGAAATGTTGTATGGAGCAGAATATTGGCCTACAAAGATTCGACATGTTCAACAACTGAGTGTTGCAGAAATGCGTATGTTGTGATAGATTTGCGGTCTCACAAGAATGGACCGAGTTCGGAACGATGATATACATGATCGTCTAGAGGTAGCATAAATTGAAGAAAAGCTTGTCCAACATCGGCTGAGATGGTTTGGCCATGTCCAAAGGAGACCTCCAGAGGCACCAGTGCATCGTGGAGTCCTAAGCCAAGCTAATAATATGAGGAGAGGTAGAGTAAGACCGAAATTGACATGGGAGGAGGCAATAAAAAGAGATTTGAAAGCTTGGAATATATCTAGAGATCTATGTTTGAATATGAGTACTTGGAAAGCAGCTATTGAAGTGCCTGAACCGTGACTTGGGGCTCTTGGTGGGTTTCAACTCTAGCCTACCCCAACTTGCTTGGGACTGAAAAACTATATTGTTGCTAATTTGGGTGACGCAATTTTCTCTTTGAAAACTCCGTCTATGTTAGGGTGCCTATGGTGTTCTAGCATAGCAGGTTCCAAGCCTTAACAAAGGAGGAGGATTGTGTTAGGCTTGGTGAGTCAATGTAAAAATTTAGCCACTGGTATGGAAATGAATTTTCTCTTTGAAACAATCTATTGAAAATTTGATTTCATATTGATACATTCACTATTTTAACTATCGTGGCGTCGATTTTCCTCCCGTCCTTGTAGGCCAATGATAGGCTATCATCGCTGGCCTTAGAGATATCTTCAATTGGATGTGAAGAAGGGCATGACCAAAGTGGCAGCAAAGATAACCTACATGGACACGTAAGCAATCATCAGGTCTTATCAGAGGCTAAAGTTGAAGGTGGTGAAAAGGAGCTTGGGGACTATCCAAGACCTCAAGCTGTTGTGGCTGCTAGCGTGTTGTATGTCTCATCACCTTACCAAACTAAACGCATGTTTATAATTCTTTCAATTTTAAGCAGTTCATATTAAAGTTCATAAATGTGCTGTTCTATTCCTTTGGGCTGCCAAATCTTCTAGAATTGGAACCGTCATAGCCCTAGAAGCAATATGTCATTCTATTTTGACGTCTGCTTATTTCTTGTCCGGTTTTAGTGTCACTTCATTTTGTTTAACCCCGTTGCCTTGGTTCTGCAGGAGGCATATCGGGATTGACGAGATGCTGAAGGAGATAAGGGCAGCCCTGAGAAAATGCTTTGATCACAAGTTACCAGAACCTTGAGCAAAGCAAGTTAGCGTAACATAGGTTTAATACCATAGTCCAGTAGCAGAAAGGGAATGAACTGGATGCCCCTTGGCAGGGTCCAACGTGTTCGAGTCGAGAAGCACCGGCCTGTGGCAGGTGAAGCCGAGGCTCTTCCCAGAAGTTCCTTAGGCCTTCTCGCCGCAGGCGATGTTCTGCTTCCAGGGGCAGCTCTTCTGGGCCGATTTCGCGCAGGGCCTCATGTACTGCGACCTGCGCGCCGGGGACGCCTTCGAACTGACGGAGTCACCGAAGAAGAGACGGACCATTGGCTACATTGAGATGGTGAAGTTGTGGACTCTGGACATGGATCGATGCGCGTGGAAGGAGCACAGGAGGGGTTTCCCGTGTCCTTGGATGCTGGCGCTGTTGCGAGAGATGTGTTGCCACAGCCCCCTGTCTTGATGCCGGGCGCTGCCCTCCATCCGTTTCAATAATATAAGATGTTTGGATTCTTTCAGATAACAGGTTTCTTTTACTATTAATCTGGACATGGTGTATATCTAAGTACCTAGCAATATCTAGAAAAAAAAACAAAATAAAAGGGAGTGTAAAATTACTACACTCCGTAAAGTGCTTTTGGTAGCTTCAGTTTTGAAAACAGGGTTCATCGTAGAACAGTTTTAGATCAGTACAATACCAGCGAGACAAATCACCCCATTCAAGACAAAGAGCAACCCCTGAATTAGGAGTATCAAAGAACCAAGGTAACAAGGCCCATTTGTACTACATACCCTGGAATTCATGGAGTACGTCAAAATATGGGGGGAAAAGCTCACATCAGGTTTAGGAATAATTTACATAGCCTAAAACACGTCACAAAAAGTTAAGAACACTGGGCAATGATTGTTGTTGTATCCGAACAAAAAATGCCCCTTACATACGATAGAGCCAAACAATTCACACTGACATCAAGTCAAGTCCTCTCGGCGTGCCCATAAATGAGGGCTTGGATCCAACACCAACGCAAAAAAGGTCGGCGTTGTCGGTCAAACGACAATCCTAATTAAGTGGGGGCAGGTGCGGAGTTCTAGGCACAACTATACCGGATTACCAACAACGCTAGATAAAAACATCGGTGATGTGAGCTCGAGAACTATCACAAACCAATGCTGACATCACCAGAGCAGAAGACAACATTAGCATATCATCATAAGACAGCACTATCATATCATCACTCAAGGCACGGGAGGCAACATTAGCGTACCATGCATCAGGCAAGGCACACAGAAGCCTCTCACAGGCATCTCCCCAGGACATATATGGTTCCATGACAAGAGTAAAATGTGTTTGGTGGTCCTTAAACTTGTCCCATGTGTCACCTAGGATCGAAAGACAATGTGCGCCACTCAAGGTCCAAATCACCACAATCAGGGAGTAGAGTAATTATGTAATGAGAGGGGGCCCTACAATGGAGCCTGAGATGTGCCTGTGCTCTACCACATGCACATGGTTATCATCTCTCTCATTGCTCCACGTGCAAGGCCCGATGTTAGTATGCAACATAAGCAAGTTTATGCCAATCTCCACCACTTAATGGATGAGCGGATCCATAGCTTATGTACACATGGCATGTCATTTTGTCGCAAGCAACGCAACTAAAGTTGCAAAAAACATGCCACATCACATACCAGAACTGAAGAACTTGACCACACAAACAAACGAGGCCGGGTCCGGGTCGACAGGCTCGGAGTGGAGGACTTGACTTGATGCTGTGTGAATTGTTTGGCTACTGTGTGTAAGGGGCATTTTTTGTTCGGATACAACAACAATCATTGCCCAGTGTTCTCAACTTTTTGTGACGTGTTTTAGGCTATGTAAATTATTCCTAAACCTGATGTGAGCTTTCGCCGCCCCCCCCCCCCGCGGTATTTTGACGTACTCCATGAATTCCAGGGTATGTAGTACAAATGGACCTTGTTACCTTGGTTCTTTGATTCTCCTAATTCAGGGGTTGCTCCCTAAACCCTAAACCTCAACCGTTTACACTTTACTTAGCAGATTTACAAACATATCCAGTAACAGGCATCAACTTCTGGAACAACAATAGCTATTCTAATCCTCTGGAGAAACCTAAATTATTCATTCAAGCAAAATATGTCATGATCAACTACAACCAAACATCAACAAACAAATTGAACTTCAACATGATTAGTATTTTTCATTTTATTCGTATATTGATGTCACCCAGATACAATTACTTTAAATGTTTATATGAAGTATTTTGATCGGTGTAGCCCTTCTAGTATTTTGCTTGCGGTTGCTCAAGATTAGAGATATTTTCATCTTAGACCACATCGCTAGTCACACAAACATAAGCGACATAGAAGATTTTACTAAATAAAGACCATATCAACCATCTCTTCTAATGAATCAGAAGAGTAAGTTGTTTGAAATAGCAAACATCATCAATAAAATTCCATGCTCAACACCTAGCTTATATTTCCAATATGCATTTTTTTCTTAATTTGTTGCAATATCTATATATGATGAGGAAAATTATGCAATGATTCATGAAAGAATACTGGTGATCTCCAACTATAACTATGTGGAATGAGCAATCTGTCCCATTCTTTTCGAGAATATATAAACCCATTGGGTCAAGACACAAGCTTCTTTGAAACATATGATCTCACACCAAAGGCTTCGGCACGCTTTATGAAAAGCAAATAATGACATTCACGAGGAACAACGACTTACATTGTAGCAAAAGCACAATTACAATCTAAGTGACTTTGCTTATTTGGAAACCATGACATGATTTGAGGTAACACAGAATTGGGCGGGGACCCTAACCACATATCATTCTTTGAACTCACCTAAACATTCTACTACCAAAGAATGAAACTAAAATTGAGAAGAGAGAAATTAATGAGACTCCAATAATTGCATATAACAAAAGAAATTACATAAAGTATTTCATCCAACTTTTTTGGTAGACTCGTGAGAGCTCCCTAAAAGCACATAACATTTCCATGCAATGGAGGAAACAACTCACTAAAAGATGCATCGACCATCGAATGTAAATGATTTAAAAAATGCATTAAGCACATATATACATGACTTCGATAACAAGAACTTATGCCTTTCTACGGCTTCGAAGATAATATCCGAGCAAGCATCATCATCGGTGTTCCTCGGCTTCCACGATGGAGAGTTAGATTCAAAGACAATTCAAGTATTCCCTAGGTTCCACAGAACATAGCTTGAGATGATGAGCTATAGCATGAGAAGATGGTGGGGAATGAACCATCTTGTTTCGCATCTTCTGAGCTTTTTGTTGGCCCGCATTCTGGCTGATTTGCCTAATTAAAAGTTAACATTAGATCAAAAGTAAGTAAACTAAGGAGCACCCAAACATGCACTTGCGGTAGCAAGGAGATCTACATGTAATGACTTCAATTTATGTCATGGAGTTTGGTATCTTACCCCACCACGCATTTGTGCCATTAGTTCTTGCATCCTCCTGCCTGCTGATAGCTTCCAACTCTCGGGTCGACTGGCAAACAAAATTGTATTCCATCAAAAGAAATGCAACAAAAGCGTATGGCTGTGGATCTTTGGATAAAGCAAATTGTTCTGCTTGTGCCATATCTAAAGCCAATCAAAACGACTAAGCATCCTAAATTCCCTTTGAATTTAAGATATTTTCTTTTTCCTAAAAGACCAAGTTAAGCGAAACATGAAAAGACTTAAGCGAGAGAAAAAAAACAAGTTAACCAATCTCGATTAACTTCAACAACTCCTAAAGTTCTTATGTAGTTGGGTGATTGATTGCGAGTCAAAATGATGGGGAAGCTATCAAAAATATCGAGAAGTAATCTTTCAAAGGTAAAGGAAGACATCTTTGAATTCTTCGATATCAGATATGAAGGCACACAAAACATGGCGAGAAGAAATAGAAGGAACCCTCCAATTCTAACAAAATGATACGAGATATGAATGTATTTTCTTGTTCTTTTGGATGTACATGTGCAAATACACGCCATGAAACATATCAAGTCAGCGTCAAAATTACTCTCGATCTAATGACGAATTGAGGTTGTGGAGTATGAAGGTCTCTGTTCCTGGCGGATCTCATTGACTTGACAGTGTGTCGCTTTAAGCATTGTGGCGACCTTGGCGACCTCCGGTGTCTGTGGGGAGGAAAGCGAGCTTGTTGGCGGCCACATCTAGGTTGGTGCTTGGGGTCTTGTAGACATCATGGCCGTCAACACGGACAAACTCGTTGTCGAGGTTGTGCTAGAGTGGCCTTCCTTGCGAGTCAAGGCTTCTTTGCTTTCGGTCCTCGTAAGGGAAATATCATTTGCTTTCGGGTATTTGTCAGGCGTGATTGACGGTCTGGTTCTCACAAGTGTTGTGTTCCTCCTCGGTTTATTGCCCGAGAGGGGGCTATCAACAATGACGTTGAAGATCGCGCCACCCCGGAAAGGAGGAAGAAGTAGTTCGGTGGTGGTTTCAGCGACGGTCTCCGTAGAGCCCTAGGACTTAGAGTCCGGACTCTCCTCCGGGATGGTTTGGAGGGATGCTCCCGGACGTCGGCCGACGTGCAGCATGTTGATGACCAGCAGGAGCGGGTCGGCAGGAGGAT
Source organism: Miscanthus lutarioriparius (assembly GCA_904845875.1). Lineage (NCBI taxonomy): Eukaryota > Viridiplantae > Streptophyta > Magnoliopsida > Poales > Poaceae > Miscanthus > Miscanthus lutarioriparius. The sequence goes on from CAJGYO010000002.1 coordinate 134,617,463, forward strand.
GGGCACCTCCAATCTGGTCGGCGAATTTGCCCCTTAGGGCAACTTGGTAGGTGGCGGTGACGTTGGTGAACCCAAAGGGTAGGGCCGTAACCCCTAGAGTTTCCCGAGCAGCCTCCAATAGATCTAGATCAGAGGGTGGTCGGCGCTGAATGAGAGTGTCCAGAGCCGATTTAGTGATGGAGAGGTAATCGGTGAGCTTCTGACCAACCTGATCAATTGATGCGATCAGATCGTCGTTGTTGATATGCCTCCTCTGGTATGGGCGGCGAGTTGCCGATGAAGGCGACCTCAGAGGTGGTTCCAAGATCGGATCAGTAGTCGTAGGTGCGGGGGTGATCGGCGTAGAATTGATCTACACTGGGTCGAGGAGCTCTCTGACTCCGTCAGCGTTGATGATCCATGAGATCGATCCGACCGTGAAGATCTGGCTGGGCTACGGGAGGGACGAAGAGCTTGTGGAAAAAGCTATCTTGTTCGACAAGGAAACAACACGCACTCCCCTACCTGGCGCGCCAACTGTTGATAGAATATCGTCGGTAGTCCTCCGAGAGGTATCCCACGAAGGTAGATTGATTGGTAGAGAGGCGTGTAATCAAGAACAAGAAGGCAATAGAGACACACGAGTTAGACAAGTTCAGGCCGTCAGTATGATGTAATACCCTACTCATGTGTTCTGTTGGATTGTATTGGCTATCGTATGATATTGCGTGAGTTTGGAGGGGGTCCCTGTCCGCCTTATATAGTCCGTGGAGCAGGGTTACAAGTCGGTTAGATCTGAGAGATAACCAGAAAGTAATAACAGATTACAGGAATCTTAGGATCATATGTATCCTAACAGATCTCGTAGTATATTCGGGATATCTTCCCGGTGTCTTGCAGGAGGCGCCGAGCAGAGTCGTGCCTCGCAAGGCTTCGTCTTGTGGGCTGGGCCACCCCTGGGGGCGCAGCCGATGTGGTCTACCATGGGTATCCGGGGTCGTACCTCCCACAGGCATGAAGGACATGATGTAGCCATCAGGCGGCGTCGACGCATCCTCACGAAGGACATGGCCTATAAAAGGGAAAGCACGACATCCCATGAGAGGGAGAGCATATAGCTGAACAAACTCTCAGCACTCTTCAATCCTTCCACCATAGACCTAGGATCCGCTCCCTCTCTCCCTCGTTTGTAACCCCTACTACAAACTAGTGCCGGTAACACGAGCAGTAGCAGACTGGATGTAGGGACATTCCGCCAGAACCAGTATAAATCCTTGTGTGCTCCGAGCACACCATCCAGGCCAGACGTGCAGATACAAATTTACTAGCCGATGATCTAAAACACAGACAAGGATCGACCAAGTGACCAGATGGGGAGGAGTAGTGAATGGCAGCGAAATAAAATTTCTTCGATGAGAAACTTGCCTCTGTCCTAAATTCGATCCGGAAGCGCTCAAAGTCCCCCAAGTTCACATAAGCCAACTGGTGATTAGATGAGTCCAAGACAACATAGACAACACAATGGAAAAACATGGAGCAACGAATGCAAAAAAGAGAGAAAACTATGCTAACTCAGGTTGCACCGAACCTATGCAAGAAAAGTCCAAATCAATCCAAACTTTGCAGAAGTGTTTGTTAAGGTGTTGATAGGGTATGCTCAGAACACCAACACCCAGAAAACTCAGAATCAACCATGATATGAAAATCTATCTCCGAAAATAGGAGTTTCTCCAAAAGGTAGAAATATCAGATCTTCGTGCTCATGAGGAATCTACCTAAATTGTTGGCTAGGGACCACAACTACAGACTAAGCTATCCCAGGCGCCATTATCACAACCGATTATCGTAGAACAAGTGGTGACACTCTTTCACTACTGGTTAGAGGAGCAGCGGGGCTTGGATAGCAATCAAACCGTTGGTGAAAAGTTTTTTCACCGCCTTGTGACCGTTGGATCCACCAATGATCTTGGGGTTTGTTTTCTCCGTCATATCATATGTTGGGCCACTTGTGATACACTAATACCCGTTATGGCCACCGGCCCAAATCGACCATGGACCGATGGTCAACATTCTTAGCGACTATTGAGTAATGTCCTAGCTACCAACACCATTTCATTACCATTACTTTCACTGGGAGAAGTCGAAGAGGCTCCCCCAGTGCTCTACATATTCTTCATGCCCACTACCCTCTAAAACCACTGTTCTTCTTGGTTTGTGCTCTTCTTCATCAACTTCAAGCATGTTGGTGGACAACTACTTCAAGATTTCGAGCAATGACTCATCCACCGATGAGGACGAGGTCAAGCAATGCTGGTCCTATAGCGATAATGGGAAATCCTTGCGTGGAGACACATCGAAGAGCAAGCAAAAAATGTTTGTGAAAACACTTTGAAAAATGCTAATTTTGGACTTACATGTTTGTCAAAACATTTGAGAGTTGCACGCTTGCGTGGAGACGAAGTTGTGCTCTAGGTGCAGCTTTTTCACATGCATAGGGCAAGTCTGGTGGTACACCGAACCTGCCCACTAGACACGTTGGCTTGCAGTTTGACTTGCCCACCAGACAATGTTATAAATAGACCTTGTGGCTGGCCCTGGACACTCTCTTGGCACCCCTAACACTTGTCTACACCCTTTTAGAGCTGAGACACTCACTCCACTTACTTGCACTCTTGCAATTCACTTTTGGGTGAGATTAGAGAGCATCTAGTGCAGTTACATCGTTGTTCTTGCATCTTGTGGCACTAGTTGAGCGTGGCGGCTGGTGGATCTCTTGTTACTCTTGGTGATCGCCGTCACCTAGCCGGCCCGAAGTTGGAAGGGATTGTTGAGCCGCTATTGGTGATTGTTGATGGCTCTGAACAAGCAATTGTAACAAACTCTTGTGCTCTTCCCTGCGGGAGATCGCGAAGAGCAAGTCTAGTGGAATGCTCGTGGCTAGTTAGAGTGCACCACTTGATTGATTCTTGCGGCACCTAAGTTATGGGTCTAGCTTGTCACGCTAGTTAGCGCGCGAATCATCACTTAAACTCACCGCAACGAGGACGTAGGTTGCCGATAAGCAACCGAACCTCGGGGATAAATCTTATGTCTACTCACTTCGGTTTAGTATATCACTTCCACGCTTAGCATGTCGACCAGGTGCTAGTCTCCTAGAGATGCTAGATGTCTTAGTTCTCCCACCATCTAGGCGCTAGAGATGGTACTGCCCTAGTTCTTGGGTCGAGGCTTTAAATTTGGTTTAATTAAAACCAATGAGTCCATATAAATTCAATCATAAATTTAAGCAAAAATGAGGTAGTAAAATGGATAAGAAAAAGAAATCGACTTCATTTAGATCGGTGGTAATTTTGTCTCTGCACATATGCACACATCCATCCTTCTATATTAGAGCAAGTACAACAATTGTTTTATTCGCAAGCTAGTTAGTGGATGAGAGAAAGGAGAAGAGAGCTAGACTCTAATGCAGGTAACAAGTAGGGCAAATCATATCAACAGTGGGTCCCAATAGAGATGTATGTGAGGAGAAATATCAAAGAGAATAGAAACATATATTAATAAAAAAAGATTGTATACAAGTAGAAGACTAACTATTGTATAACTTAACTCTTATCACCTAACTTATAGCAAAATATTTGGCTTTATTATTGACCTTACTCTTAGGCCATTCTTAATATAGAATTTCTTGGTATTATTCTAGACTAATATATCATGTAAAATTAGATGAAATATGAATTCATGGTCTCAGTACATAGTTTCTTAAACGTTTAATTTCATGACACGTAATCGCGATAATGTATATTCTTCCTCGATATGCTATTGAGAGGAAAAGGATTAAACCCTTTATAAGAACTAAAGTTTTCATCGGACCACCATGGCGCTTCTCCTCCATCCCCGCCTCCCTTCCTCTCCGCGCGGCAGCCCACCACCACCGCGCCATCTCGGACGCCTCTTGCCTCCTTGCCCTCCCCGGCCCCGGAAGGAAGCGCACGCTGCTCGCGGTCACGTGCCGCGCGGCCAGGGTCAAGGAGCCCGCCCGAGCGCAGGCGCCTCGCCACCGCCGCAGGCGCTGGCGAAGGAGGCGCACAAGTACTTCGACCACGCCGTGGTCACCGTCCGCGCGGGCGACGGCGGGCACGGCACCGTGCTCGCCATGCCGCCGGCGCCCTCCGCGGACGCCGCCAAGCCCCGCGGCAGGTTCAACCGGGGCGAGAAGAAGAGCAAGAAGGTGTCGTACAAGCGCAACTACGACGGGTCCGTGGCGCTGCCGACGGGCGGCCACGGCGGCGACGTCGTGGTGTACGCCGACGAGTCCGAGGAGACGCTGCTGCGGTTCCACGAGAAGGCGCGGTACTGCGCCAAACGGGGAGGGAACGTGGGCGCCGCTGGCGGCACGCTCAGCTCGCGGATGCACAGCGGGTTCGCCGGGGAGACGCTCAGGATACCCGTGCCTGTAGGTTTGTGGACTCGGTGCTGTGAATTTCGAGCATTTCTCCTGTGCGGGCATTGGCCTTTTTGATGGATGCAGGATGCCTTCACATGGAATTGCAGGAACTGTTGTGAAACGCTAGAAGGGGGCTGTTCTGGCGGATTTGGCTCATCCCGGTGATGAAGTGCTCGTTGCTAGAGGTGGACAGGGCGGGGTGAGTACTCATTGACTATTCTGTCACGCTGATGCAAGAGGAAATGTGGATTCCAGTATCAAACTGTCAATGTCCCTAATTTTATGAATTATTGAAAGACAAAAACTTATTCCTGTAACCCGTTTCGACAGCCTAAATGCTGTGGAGTATAATAAGCATCTCTAACTCTTTTTGACATCCTAAATGCTGTGGAGTGTAGTAAGCATTTCATCGTCATGTTAATTTTGCAATATTATTTTAAGCACAAACATCAGTGCCGTGAAGTGTGTGGTAAGAATCATGGTTACCTGGTTTCAACATTTTGAGATGCAGCTGTACAGTTTTGACACATTTGAAGTATATGCATGTGCAGCACTGCAGCCTAGTGTGATAGATCCATTAACTTGATTTTGGTGTTATTCTATAAATGATGCAATGGGTGACAGACTTGTCTATGATCTTAGGTGTGTACTTGATTTCTGCTAAGGCAGCTAGCCAGCTACTTAAAAAAAGGGCGTACCCAGTGCAGAGAGCTCCCGCTCTGTGCGGGGTCTGGGGAAGGGTGTTAAGCAATAGAAATTATGCATATTCCTTTGTGCACTGAGTATGTAGTGTAAATGATCTAGAACCACTTAGGACCTCTTACTTAAAAAAAAAGTGCCCCGTTTTGTTCACTATGACTATTCCCTTTATTTGCTATAATAAGTATACTGTATTTTTTAGGAAACAATAAGTATACTGGATTCATATTATGGTTTTACATGTGTACTATATTTATTTAGTTATTTTGCAGATCAGCTTGATAGATGTGCCTGAGTACAGGAGGAGGAAAGCCATGGTTTTATCCCCAAACATCATGCGAGATACTAGCGACAAAGTAAGTTGTGTCACTTATGGATAGCTTCAGGGTTGTGTCACTTATGTCTCTTGTTGGATTTTTTAGTTGGGGGGAAGGATTCATTAGAGAAAAGATGTCTATGTACTTGTACTTGTACAATGAGCCCATCAGATAGGAAACCAGTCTAGTTGGCTGCCTCTTCTCCATCTCTGCATGCACTTTGTAAATGTCCAGTTGCTTGCATGTCTCTGATGTCATGTTAACTGATGCACAAATTGAACTAAACTTCCACAAACAGCAGTTTACTGCTTGATGACTGATCATGAGAAGAAGATGTATGATGCTCAAGCGCTAATGTTAGCAGTCAACTATAAATTCCTTACTGAACACTGAACTGCCTGTATGTCATTTTTGTTAGCATTGTGGATTTTGATAGCTTAAAGATTTCAAGGTGGTTTTACTGGCTACTATTGTCAAGTCCATAGTAATGTTTCCTGATTCTGTTACCTCTCTTGTCTTCAGGTGTTAACTCATGGTCAGCCTGGTGAGGAAATAAGCTTGGAGTTGATCTTAAGGGTAGTTGCTGATGTTGGCCTTGTGGTATGACGTTTTACTAATCCACGCATCTCAAGTTTTAGGGAGAAAGATAATGTTTCCATCATTTAGTTAACGCTTCATGTTCATCTATCATATACCAGAGTCAGTCCTGTTTCCTTTTAGGATGCAGATGTTTGATTATCCTAATTTTGAGGCTTGCTTCAAATTTATTTCCTTGCCATATCACCATGTTGTTATAAGTTGTCTTAATTGCCCTCAGGGACTTCCAAATGCTGGAAAGTCAACACTTCTATCAGCTATAACGCTTGCAAGACTAGACATTGCTGATTATCCCTTCACTACATTAATGCCCAATCTTGGCCGGCTTGGTGGAGATCCTGCTTTAGGGGCCTTACAGTTTTCCTCAGAAGCAACATTGGCAGACTTGCCAGGTCTAATTGAGGGCGCTCATCTAGGAAAGGTAATGCTTTTACTTCTATATTATTTGCTTTTTCCTAATTACTTCTCTTTGGAACTTTCATGCCGCTTCCCCTCACTATTTCATTTGGACTTATCATGTGGTTTAATTAATTTTTCAGGGTCTTGGCCGCAATTTCTTAAGACACTTAGGGAGAACTAGAGTAATCGTCCATGTTGTCGATGCTGCTGCAGATGACCCTGTCAATGATTATAAGATTGTCAGAGAAGTACTAATTTCTAATTGCTTCCATCACTCTCATATGCTGTTTGGCTTTCACATCTCAGTATTACAATGTTCATGATCTATCTGATCTGTGTTACCCTAGCATTAGTAGTGAGATTGTTTGATAAACACTTGTATATGTTGTCAGGAGCAGAATCATATTGCCAGTTTAAGTGTATTTTAAGCTTAACGAGTCAAGGTCAAGGGAAGTCAAGTGTTATGAGTGTAGCAATGTACTCCCTCCATTCCAAATTATAAGATGTTTTGACTTTTCTAAATACATAGCTTATAGTAAAAGTAATGTATCTAGAAAAGCTAAAACGTCTTAAAATTTGGAACAGAGGGAGTAACAATTTGCTCCCAGTGGCTTTTAGAATGACCAGTTCAGATTCTGAGGATACCAGGCTTCTGAACAGTTAGTAGGGGGAAAATAGGATCTTAGAATAAAAGTTGCTTTCTTAAAGGAGTTACGAGAAAGAAATATAGTATCTTAGAAGAGAACTTGCTTTGGTAAATGATTGAAAAATTCAATTGGATGTATCAGGCTTGTGATTGTGGTAATCAAAACTGAATCATCATTTGTCTATAACTCTATATTTTGTTCTCAAGTCATGGTGCAGTTTCGAACAGCGATCTGACATGTAGCTCTTTGCAGGAACTAAGGATGTATAACCCCCAATACCTGGAGCGACCTTATGTTGTGGTCCTGAACAAGATTGATCTTCCTAAGGTGCACTTCAATTCCTTAATTTGAGTAAAATTGTTGTCTTCCTAATTTGGGTGACGCAGAAATGTTGTATGGAGCAGAATATTGGCCTACAAAGATTCGACATGTTCAACAACTGAGTGTTGCAGAAATGCGTATGTTGTGATAGATTTGCGGTCTCACAAGAATGGACCGAGTTCGGAACGATGATATACATGATCGTCTAGAGGTAGCATAAATTGAAGAAAAGCTTGTCCAACATCGGCTGAGATGGTTTGGCCATGTCCAAAGGAGACCTCCAGAGGCACCAGTGCATCGTGGAGTCCTAAGCCAAGCTAATAATATGAGGAGAGGTAGAGTAAGACCGAAATTGACATGGGAGGAGGCAATAAAAAGAGATTTGAAAGCTTGGAATATATCTAGAGATCTATGTTTGAATATGAGTACTTGGAAAGCAGCTATTGAAGTGCCTGAACCGTGACTTGGGGCTCTTGGTGGGTTTCAACTCTAGCCTACCCCAACTTGCTTGGGACTGAAAAACTATATTGTTGCTAATTTGGGTGACGCAATTTTCTCTTTGAAAACTCCGTCTATGTTAGGGTGCCTATGGTGTTCTAGCATAGCAGGTTCCAAGCCTTAACAAAGGAGGAGGATTGTGTTAGGCTTGGTGAGTCAATGTAAAAATTTAGCCACTGGTATGGAAATGAATTTTCTCTTTGAAACAATCTATTGAAAATTTGATTTCATATTGATACATTCACTATTTTAACTATCGTGGCGTCGATTTTCCTCCCGTCCTTGTAGGCCAATGATAGGCTATCATCATTTGGCCTTAGAGATATCTTCAATTGGATGTGAAGAAGGGCATGACCAAAGTGGCAGCAAAGATAACCTACATGGACACGTAAGCAATCATCAGGTCTTATCAGAGGCTAAAGTTGAAGGTGGTGAAAAGGAGCTTGGGGACTATCCAAGACCTCAAGCTGTTGTGGCTGCTAGCGTGTTGTATGTCTCATCACCTTACCAAACTAAACGCATGTTTATAATTCTTTCAATTTTAAGCAGTTCATATTAAAGTTCATAAATGTCTTTGTTCTATTCCTTTTGGTGCCAAATCTTCTAGAATTGGAACCGTCATAGCCCTAGAAGCAATATGTCATTCTATTTTGACGTCTGCTTATTTCTTGTCCGGTTTTAGTGTCACTTCATTTTGTTTAACCCCGTTGCCTTGGTTCTGCAGGAGGCATATCGGGATTGACGAGATCTTTGAAGGAGATAAGGGCGATACGAGAAAATGCTTTGATCACAAGTTACCGAACCTTGAGCAAAGCAAGTTAGCGTAATATAGGTTTAATACCATAGTCCAAAGAGCGAAAAGGAATGAATGGATGCCCCTTGGCGTGGTCCAACGTGTTCGAAAGTCGAGAAGCACCGGCACTGTGGGGGTGAAGCCGAGGCTCTTCCCGAAGTTCCTTAGGCCTTTCGCCGCAGCGATGTTCACGCTTCAGGGCAGCTCTTTCGGGCGATTTCGCGAGCAGGCCTCATGCTGCGACTGCTGCGCAGGGGGCGCCTTCAATCGACGGAGTCACCGAAGAAGAGACGGACCATTGGCTACATTGAGATGGTGAAGTTGTGGACTCGGACATGGATCGATGCGCGTGGAAGGAGCACAGGAGGGTTTCCGTGTCCTTGATGTTTGGGCCGCTTGTGCGAGAGATGTGTTGCCACATTACTGTCTTGATGTCTTGGCACGCCTCCATCCGCTTTCAATAATATAAGATGTTTGGATTCTTTCGGATAACAGGTTTCTTTTACTATTAATCTGGACATGGTGTATATCTAAGTACCTAGCAATATCTAGAAAAAAAACAAAATAAAAGGGAGTGTAAAATTACTACACTCCGTAAAGTGCTTTGGTAGCTTCAGCTTTTGAAAACAGGTTCATCGTAGAAACAGTTTTAGATCAATTACAATACCAATGAGACAAATCACCCCATTCAAGACAAAGAGCAACCCCTGAATTAGGAGTATCAAAGAACCAAGGTAACAAGGCCCATTTGTACTACATACCCTGGAATTCATGGAGTACGTCAAAATATGGGGGGAAAAGCTCACATCAGGTTTAGGAATAATTTACATAGCCTAAAACACGTCACAAAAAGTTAAGAACACTGGGCAATGATTGTTGTTGTATCCGAACAAAAAATGCCCCTTACATACAGTAGCCAAACAATTCACACAGCATCAAGTCAAGTCCTCAGCGTGCCCATAACAGGGGCTTGGATCCAACACCAACGCAAAAGGTCAGCGTTGTCAGTCAAACGACAATCCTAATTAAGTGGGACGCAGCTGCCGGAGTTCTAGGCACAACTATACCAGATTACCAACAACGCTAGATAAAAACATCTGGTGATGTGAGCTCGAGAACTATCACAAACCAATGCTGACATCACCAGAGCAGAAGACAACATTAGCATATCATCATAAGACAGCACTATCATATCATCACTCAAGGCACGGGAGGCAACATTAGCGTACCATGCATCAGGCAAGGCACACAGAAGCCTCACAGGCATCTCCCCCAGACATATATGGTTCCATGACAAGAGTAAAATGTACTGGTGGTCCTTAAACTTGTCCCATGTGTCACCTAGGATCGAAAGACAATGTGCGCCACTCAAGGTCCAAATCACCACAATCAGGGAGTAGAGTAATTATGTAATGAGAGGGGGCCCTACAATGGAGCCTGAGATGTGCCTGTGCTCTACCACATGCACATGGTTATCATCTCTCTCATTGCTCCACGTGCAAGGCCCGATGTTAGTATGCAACATAAGCAAGTTTATGCCAATCTCCACCACTTAATGGATGACGGATCCATAGCGCGCTGTACATGGCATGTCATTTTGTCGCAAGCAACGCAACTAAAGTTGCAAAAAACATGCCACATCACATACCAGAACTGAAGAACTTGACCACACAAACAAACGAGGCCGGGTCCGGGTCGACAGGCTCGGAGTGGAGGACTTGACTTGATGCTGTGTGAATTGTTTGGCTACTGTGTGTAAGGGGCATTTTTTGTTCGGATACAACAACAATCATTGCCCAGTGTTCTCAACTTTTTGTGACGTGTTTTAGGCTATGTAAATTATTCCTAAACCTGATGTGAGCTTTACCACCATGCGGTATTTTGACGTACTCCATGAATTCGTGGTATGTAGTACAAATGGACCTTGTTACCTTGGTTCTTTGATTCTCCTAATTCAGTGGGTTGCTCCCTAAACCCTAAACCTCAACCGTTTACACTTTACTTAGCAGATTTACAAACATATCCAGTAACAGGCATCAACTTCTGGAACAACAATAGCTATTCTAATCCTCTGGAGAAACCTAAATTATTCATTCAAGCAAAATATGTCATGATCAACTACAACCAAACATCAACAAACAAATTGAACTTCAACATGATTAGTATTTTTCATTTTATTCAGTATATTGATGTCACCCAGATACAATTACTTTAAATGTTTATATGAAGTATTTTGATGGTGTAGCCCTTCTAGTATTTGCGCTTGGTTGCTCAAGATTAGAGATATTTTCATCTTAGACCACATCGCTAGTCACACAAACATAAACAAAGATAGAAGATTTTACTAAATAAAGACCATATCAACCATCTCTTCTAATGAATCGAAAAGAGTAAGTTGTTTGAAATAGCAAACATCATCAATAAAATTCCATGCTCAACACCTAGCTTATATTTCCAATATGCATTTTTTTCTTAATTTGTTGCAATATCTATATATGATGAGGAAAATTATGCAATGATTCATGAAAGAATCTTGGTGATCTCCAACTATAACTATGTGGACAGAGCAATCATCCCTGTTCTTTTCAGAATATATAAACCCATTGGGTCAAGACACAAGCTTCTTTGAAACACTTAATGATCTCACACCAAAGGCTTCGGCCTGCTTTATGAAAAGCAAATAAAAAGACATTCACAGGGAACAACGACTTACATTGTAGCAAAGCACAATTACAATCTAAGTGACTTTGCTTCGATTTGGAAACCATGACAAAGATGATTTGAGGTAACTGTAATTGGGCAGGACCCTAACCACATATCATTCTTTGAACTCACCCTAAACATTCTACTACCAAAGGATGAAACTAAAATTCAGAAGAGAGAAATTAATGAGACTCCAATAATTGCATATAACAAAAGAAATTTCAGTAAAAGTATTTCATCCAACTTTTTTGAGTAGACTCGTAGAGCTCCCTAAAAGCACATAACGATTTCCATGCAATGGAGGAAACAACTCACTAAAAGATGCATCACCATCCGAATGTAAATGATTTAAAAAAATGCATTAAGCACATATATACATGACTTCGATAACAAGAACTTATGCCTTTCTCGGCTTTGAGAAGATAATATCCGAGCAAGCATCATCATCGGTGTTCCTCGGCTTCCCACGATGGAGAGTTAGATTCAAAGACAATTCAAGATTCCCTAGGTTCCACAGAACATAGCTTGAGATGATGAGCTATAGCATGAGAAGATGGTGGGGGAATGAACCATACTTTGTTTCGCATCTTCCCGAGCTTTTTGTTGGCCCGCGATTCTCACTGATTTGCCTAATTAAAAGTTAACATTAGATCAAAAGTAAGTAAACTAAGGAGCACCCAAACATGCACTTGCGGTAGCAAGGAGATCTACATGTGATGACTTCAATTTATGTCATGGAGTTTGGTATCTTACCCCACCACGCTGTGCCATTAGTTCTTGCATCCTCCTCTCGCTCGATAGCTTCCAACTCGGGTCACTGGCAAACAAAATTGTATTCCATCAAAAGAAATGCAACAAAAGCGTATGGTGTGGATCTTTGGATAAAGCAAATTGTTCCTGCTTGTGCCATATCTAAAGCCAATCAAAACGACTAAGCATCCTAAATTCCCTTGAATTTAAGATATTTTCTTTTTCCTAAAAGACCAAGTTAAATGAAACATGAAAAGACTTAAGCGAGAAAAAAAAACAAGTTAACCAATATCGATTAACTTCAACAACTCCTAAAGTTCTTATGTAGTTGGGTGATTGATTGCGAGTCAAAATGACAGGGAAGCTATCAAAAAATATCAGAGAAGTAATCTTTCAAAGGTAAAGGAAGACATGCTGAATTGCTGATATCAGATATGAAGGCACACAAAACATGGCAGAAGAAATAGAAGGAACCCTCCAATTCTAACAAAATGATACCAGATATGAATGTATTTTCTTGTTCTTTTGGATGTACATGTGCAAATACACGCCATGAAACATATCAGTACGAGCGTCAAAATTACTCTCAGTCTAATGACGAATTGAGGTTGTGGAGTATGAAGGTCTCTGTTCCTGGCGGATCTCATTGACCTGACAGTGTGTCGCTTTAAGCATTGTGGCGACCTTGGCGACCTCCGGTGTCTGTGGGAGCCGAGCGAGCTTGTTGGCGGCCACATCTAGGTTGGTGCTTGGGGTCTTGTAGACATCATGGCCGTCAACACGGACAAACTCGTTGTCGAGGTTGTGCTAGAGTGGCCTTCCTTGCGAGTCAAGCTGCTGCTCGGTCCTCGTAAGGGAAATATCATTTGCTCGGCGCTGTGCGCGGTTGACGTTCTGGTTCTCACAAGTGTTGTGTTCCTCCTCGGTTTCGCCGTTCCGAGGGGGGCTATCAACGCTGACGTTGAAGATCGCGCCACCCCGGAAAGGAGGAAGAAGTAGTTCGGTGGTGGTTTCAGCGACGGTCTCCGTAGAGCCCTAGGACTTAGAGTCCGGACTCTCCTCCGGGATGGTTTGGAGGGATGCTCCCGGACGTCGGCCGACGTGCAGCATGTTGATGACCAGCAGGAGCGGGTCGGCAGGAGGATGGGCACCTCCAATCTGGTCGGCGAATTTGCCCCTTAGGGCAACTTGGTAGGTGGCGGTGACGTTGGTGAACCCAAAGGGTAGGGCCGTAACCCCTAGAGTTTCCCGAGCAGCCTCCAATAGATCTAGATCAGAGGGTGGTCGGCGCTGAATGAGAGTGTCCAGAGCCGATTTAGTGATGGAGAGGTAATCGGTGAGCTTCTGACCAACCTGATCAATTGATGCGATCAGATCGTCGTTGTTGATATGCCTCCTCTGGTATGGGCGGCGAGTTGCCGATGAAGGCGACCTCAGAGGTGGTTCCAAGATCGGATCAGTAGTCGTAGGTGCGGGGGTGATCGGCGTAGAATTGATCTACACTGGGTCGAGGAGCTCTCTGACTCCGTCAGCGTTGATGATCCATGAGATCGATCCGACCGTGAAGATCTGGCTGGGCTACGGGAGGGACGAAGAGCTTGTGGAAAAAGCTATCTTGTTCGACAAGGAAACAACACGCACTCCCCTACCTGGCGCGCCAACTGTTGATAGAATATCGTCAGTAGTCCTCCGAGAGGTATCCCACGAAGGTAGATTGATTGGTAGAGAGGCGTGTAATCAAGAACAAGAAGGCAATAGAGACACACGAGTTAGACAAGTTCAGGCCGTCAGTATGATGTAATACCCTACTCATGTGTTCTGTTGGATTGTATTGGCTATCGTATGATATTGCGTGAGTTTGGAGGGGGTCCCTGTCCGCCTTATATAGTCCGTGGAGCAGGGTTACAAGTCAGTTAGATCTGAGAGATAACCAGAAAGTAATAACAGATTACAGGAATCTTAGGATCATATGTATCCTAACAGATCTCGTAGTATATTCGGGATATCTTCCCGGTGTCTTGCAGGAGGCGCCGAGCAGAGTCGTGCCTCGCAAGGCTTCGTCTTGTGGGCTGGGCCACCCCTGGGGGCGCAGCCGATGTGGTCTACCATGGGTATCCGGGGTCGTACCTCCCACAGGCATGAAGGACATGATGTAGCCATCAGGCGGCGTCGACGCATCCTCACGAAGGACATGGCCTATAAAAGGGAAAGCACGACATCCCATGAGAGGGAGAGCATATAGCTGAACAAACTCTCAGCACTCTTCAATCCTTCCACCATAGACCTAGGATCCGCTCCCTCTCTCCCTCGTTTGTAACCCCTACTACAAACTAGTGCTGCAGAACACGAAAGCGAGAGTGCAGACTGGATGTAGGGACATTCCGCCAGAACCAGTATAAATCCTTGTGTGCTCCGAGCACACCATCCAGGCCAGACGTGCAGATACAAATTTACTAGCCGATGATCTAAAACACAGACAAGGATCGACCAAGTGACCAGATGGGGAGGAGTAGTGAATGGCAGCGAAATAAAATTTCTTCGATGAGAAACTTGCCTCTGTCCTAAATTCGATCCGAAGCGCTCAAAGTCCCCAAGTTCACATAAGCCAACCTGGTGATTAGATGAGTCCAAGACAACATAGACAACACAATGTAAAAACATGGAGCAACGAATGCAAAAAGAGAGAAAACTATGCTAACTCAAAGTTGCACCGAACCTATGCAAGAAAAGTCCAAATCAATCCAAACTTTGCGGAAGTGTTTGTTAAGGTGTTGATAGGGTATGCTCGTAACACCAACACCCGGAAAACTCGAGAATCAACCATGATATGAAAATCTATCTCCGAAAATAGGAGTTTCTCCAAAAGGTAGAAATATCAGATCTTCGTGCTCATGAGGAATCTACCTAAATTGTTGGCTAGGGACCACAACTACAGACTAAGCTATCCCAGGCGCCATTATCACAACCGATTATCGTAGAACAAGTGGTGACACTCTTTCACTCATTGGTTAGAGGAGGAGCAAATGGGCTTGGATAGCAATCAAACCGTTGGTGAAAAGTTTTTCACCGCCTTGTGACCGTTGGATCCACCAATGATCTTGGGGTTTGTTTTCTCCGTCATATCATATGTTGGGCCACTTGTGATACACTAATACCCGTTATGGCCACCGGCCCATGTCGCAGAACCGACCAATTTATAAGAATACAAGTACAATGGCAATCCACAAGCGGTCGCACTGTCACACTTGAACCCATATAAACCCGGTAGTCCGTCGAGTACCACGACGGGTCTCGATAAACGATTTACAACAACCAAGATCGTGACAGGATTCAACATACATGCCACATATTACATAAAGTTCACGAGATACTTTTCATCATCGTAGTACTGAATAAAAATTATTACAAACCGAGTTTGATAAATAAAGCGGAAGCAAATAAGTTCGAAGATAAAGTTTCCAACATAGTTTGATACAGTGCCAAGCTAGATCACGGTCCACAAAAGTAAGGATAGGAATTACTAAAGAAGCCTGCCCAAGGCTTACTCCTCATCCACAGCGGGATAGAAGCAACTCTTGCAATAACCATGATACACAGTGCCATCTGCAACATTGGGTATATCATTTTGCGAAGGAGAAGGTACTCAGCTAGACTTATCCGTCATGAACCAGAAATAAAATGACTCCAAGGAGTATGCAAGGCTGTATAAGTGGACGTAACTTGACAACATTTTGCGAAAAAGGCAACTGATCCGTTGTACAATTATGATTCCTTTACCAAGTTAATTAGCACTATCCATTTCTAGATTAGCAACTATCCTGTGCCAAACATGTGGTATATCATTTAGAAGCATACAATAGTAACCATAGCAGGTATTGGAATTCCATTTTCATCCGAACCATCAGGTTCCATAATACAGGTTACTACGATGTTGGAGCTAGCCAAGTTTCTCACTATCCGGGAGAGACGGCGATTCGAATCGATTTCAACCAGCTGGGAATTTATTCCTAACATAAACCCAGGTCTACTAGCCACGATAGCCTTAGGTCACCTTTGGTACAACTCCGGTACACATTTCATTTGGGTCCCAGATCTTTGCGCCGCCGCACAACTGGAACACCGGATGCCGGGATGCTCGTGCCAAGCCTACCCTTGGGCTCGGCCGATCGTTCCCGGAAGGGGCGCAATGTAACGATTCCTACCGAGTTGAATTACTCGGCTTCGCGGTCGGAACGAATTATCCGGCCAGCTAAGTGAGAGGCATGCGTTCAATCTTGTCAGAAGTTCCAACAACGGTATGGTCCTTGATCGACACAGACGGGGATAGATTCACACCAAGACCTCCATGTCTTGTTGCTTCTCTATCGACATCCCGCCCGGTCTCCATTTACATTAACCCTGGTTCTTTTCCACGATAGCAATTATAACCAACCGTGTTCTAAGATCCACCTATATCTCGCGGTGACAGAAATCACCCGACTTCTACCGGTCTAAGCATGGCTAAGCATATATTCGATCCTCGGACCTATACCGGTTAAAGGTGTAATATCCGGACAAGGAATGTACATGCATCAAGTGGTTTCATTCAACTCTTATAACCTAATGCGGCAATCATAAGTACTTAAATAAACATTTATAATTTATCTTTGGGAGACTTATAATGCTTTGGGTCTTGCCTCATGAGAAAGGAAGTAGGGCGATGGTCGACACTCGGAAGCTCTTGAGGTTCTCGCTCCACGCCGCGGGAGGCTGCGGCTTATGGATCCTCCTGCGGGTTCCTTCCCTCTCGCTTCTTGAATTCCAAACAACGTGATCTCTTCCTCCGATCCTAGATGCATGAGTATGGTATAAGTATTACTTAATGCATATATGTTAACAAGTGCATCACGTTGTTTGAGTAGGTGCATATCTCTTCTCGATTATTACTTAACTACTTCTACAATGCATCGACTATGCCACAAACAGTAGCTACTTGTTTCACTCATAATCGGAGTTCTACAAATCCAAAAAACAGTGATCCAGGACTTTCTTCGGAAAGCTTATCAAATTCTCTACCACCTTGTTATTAACCATTTTACAAGACACATCATTTTCAACATGCAATTCATCAAACTCTAGAATCAGTCCAGAAACTATTCAACATGCAATATAAAGTAACGATACTTCTACTTCATGCAATCATTCAAAATTTGACAACATAGAATCCACCAACAGTTTAAGCATACCAATTACATTTAGAATCATATAATGGTGAGGCCTAAACTATTTATTAAATTGCCTTTATTATTTTATTTAGATATCTAGGTTAAATAATAAATATATACCAGATGTGCTTCATAAATTCTCAAAAATTTACAGAGCCTTACTAATGCTATCAAAGGACTGCTATAAAAATTTTAGGTCATTTTACTAAGTAGAACATTCTATACAAAAATGATAAGGCAGCAAGGCTTGAAATAGCATAAATGGAAAACCCTATTGAAAAGTGTCAAGCAACAGATTTCATATTTTTCTTAGCATCCACATGGTACTAGGATTACCTCCAACAAATTTCATGAATTTTGGACTCATAAATAATTTATGAAAATTCATGCAAGGATTAACTAGTCATAAAAGAAAAATCTATAACTACAAATCTACACATGCACTGGTCCTCAAATTTTTACCAGGGCTCACATATGCTAATATTAGTTCACCACAAAAATTTCATAATTTTTGGAGCACAGGAACTCTAGATATAAAATAAACAAATTTGAATGCATTCAAAAGCACATTTCAAATCCCTATTTAAATCTCCAGAAATTTCTGCTGTTGAAACCAAGAACATATTTTTCTTAAATACTACATTTCCTAAGGAACACAACCATATTTATTTCACAATTTTAGGAGCTACCAAACTGAAGATATGAAAATCACAAAAGAAATCAAAAACTGGATCAAATGAGCTATCCTTCACTATCATTGTCGCCGATTGGTGGGACCCGTGGTCGAGGACCCCACATGTCATTGACTCAAAGCAGAAAGCAGCGGCGTTATGCTTGTGGTCTTTGGCGTTGTGAGCTTCGCCGACGGCGAGGTTGCCGGCGGTGACATCATCACTACGCGATCACGTGACCTAAGCGATCTATTGAGCCACTTGGCCGCCCTATTGTCGCATTTGGTGAAGGACGACAATGCGGCGGCAATGGCGGAGCGGCGAGGCGGGATGACGGCGAGACGTCGGTGAAAGCTATGGTGACGCAAACACAAGCTCGGACGAGCATCTACGAGCTATGGTTGGCCTATTCATGGCCAAACGTGGGCTGGGTGGTGCAGTTAGGTGGGACCACGGCGACGGAGGGTGGCGGAGGAGCTCGACGAGGCGGTCTTGTGGGGTTAGAGCTCACCGAGCTTGAACAACGAGCACTGGAGGACGCGGTAGGATGCTGGGGTGGCGGTGGAGCTGTTGCGGTGGTGCTTGAGTGGCCAGGCGTGAGCTGTGCGCGGCTATGGCGACGGCGGAGCTGCGGGAGCTCGGCGGCTGCTGCTGCGAGGAAGAACGGCCGAGGCGAAGCAAAATCGGGCGCTTGCTGCGCGCGGCGGACGGACGTTGGCGTGTTGAAAGGCGCGCCAGGCGCTGCGTGGGCTCGCGTGGACAGACCGGCGGCGACGCGTGGCCGCTTCCGCGCCACGTGGCGCTAATGTGTGTCTCAAATCGGTCGGCCATCGTGTTCGCCGATTCGATTAGCTTCGACGCGATCGCTCATGCCTGACAGCGTGTTTTCCTGGTCATTTAACTGCTAATCCGTGGCTCCAACGTGCAAACTCTCTACATCGAAACGATAGACCTATGTACCAGCTACAACTATTGTTCAAAGATCGTGTTCCAATTCTCAACGTAAACTGAGTAAAATCATGATCAAAGTCGGCTTGTCAGGCTGTTAGGGATCTCACACTTAGAAAAATTCGTTAAGTGTTAACAACAGTTATTTGTCGACCTTTGTGACCCCAATTCGAGCATGTTAGAAGCTAAATCAGTCAATGACCCAAAAATAAAAGTTGTTCCTTATGTCAAACACTACAACTTTGCTTTAGTGAACTCCTCCATGCAAGGTCCCTAACACCTAGTTCAACTTTAGTCAAACATGTCACTTTGAAATCATGATACATACACAAACCATGGCTAAATGACCAAACTAGCCTTAGCACTAAATACCAAAGTTGTTCCTAATGATATCCTAAGCATGTTTACACAATTTGCAAGGTCATTTAAGCATTTCATGTAGTAATCACTCATATAGCTATCCATGTCAACACATGTGATATTACTTAAGTGCTTGATCATGAAAGGTGACCTTCATGAACAATGTTTCTTTTGTTAACCGAAGTGTAGCTAAAGTGTTTTAGTGACCAACATTACCTACTTGCATTCATTTGCACATGATCATATGCATATGTTCCAAGAAACACGAGATAACAAGCAATGTTTCATATGTTTCGATCAAAGGTTTCAATTGTAAGTGATGATTTATGAATGCTTGATGCTCATGCTTATGCTATGCAAGTCAAGTTATGCAAGGCTAACACCGAGGTGTTACAGCCCTCCCTTATAAAAATCTCGTCCGAGATTTGCAAGACCTACCATTCTTGGAAAAAGGCGGGATAAACTTCTCGTAGATAATCTTCTCTTTCCCACGTAGCATCTTGTTCACTATGATTGTTCCACACCACCTTATAGAACTTAATAATCTTACTCCTTGTCACTCTCTCCATCTCTTCTAATACTCGAATTGGTTTTTCTTCATAGGTCAAATCCGATTGAAGTTTTGCGTTGGTGGGTGCAATAGCTTCTTAGGTATCAAGACATTTCTTTAGCCGAGAAACATGGAACACATCAAAGATTGCACTCATCTCCGTGGAAGTTGTAACTTATATGCAACCTTCCTTTTCGTTCCAAAATTTTGTATGGCCCTACATATCTTGGTGAAAGCTTCTTTTTCATCCCAAATCTTTTCACGCCTTTCATGGGTGATACTCTCAAGTATACATAGTCACCCACTTCAAAAGTTAGTGGTCTTCTCCTTCTCTTCAGCATAACTTTTACTGTCTTGATTGAAATTTGCCTTCATGTGGTGTTGGATGATACGTACTTGCTCTTGGCTTCATTTACAAAATCAATACCAAAGTATCTCCTTTCACGGGCTCAATCCAGGTTCAAGGGAGTTCTCGCACTTTACGCCATACAAGGCTTCAAATGGAGCCATTTTGATACTCGCTTGATAATCTGTTGTTATAGGAGAATTCAGCTAAAGGTAACCATTTCTCCCATGAACCTTTTGAAGATATAACACAAGCTCTAAGTAAATCTTCTAGGATTTGGTTCACTCGCTCTGTCATCCTGAAGTTTGCGGATGATAAGTGAACTTCCGATTAGCTTGGTTCCCAAAGCTTGGTGTAAATGCTCGAAGCGAGCTATGAACTGTGGTCCTCTATCCGAGATTATGGTCCCGGTACTCCATGCAATCTCACGATCGGGAAACATATAACTCGAGTATTTCCCCACGTGATATGTGGTGTGAACTGGTACAAAATGTGCTGATTTGGTGAGACGATCAATAATAATCCATATTGAATCATGACCTTGTGGTGTCGTTGGAAGGCTCGTGATAAAGTCCATCTTGATTTCCTCCCATTTCCATCTGGAATAGGCAATGGTGAAGTAATCCGGCAGTTTTCATATATGGATGCTTTTACTCTCTCTGCAGTTATCACACCTAGCAACGTAGGCTACGATCTCTTTCTTCATCTTAGTCCACCAAAAACGGGTTCTTAAATCTTGATACATTTTACTACTACCCGGATGGATAGACAATTTTGATGAGTAAGCTTCTTCTAAAATTTGACTCCTTAGCTCACGGTCTTTTGGTACCACTAGTCGGTCCTCGAACCATAATACACCTCTTTCGTCCAATCTAAAATGTTTGGCTTCTTGCTCTTGCATTTTTCTCTTGATGTGACTTATCCTTCTTTTTCACAAACAATGCTGGGCATCCCCACGGAGATGAGCTAGGTTGGATAAGACCCTTGTCCAATAGATCTTGCAATTGGACCTTAAGTTCTGCTAACTCATTGGGTGGCATTCTATAGGGCCTTCTGGATATGGGTGCAGTCCCTGGCACTAATTCAATCTTAAATTCCACGTCCCTATCCGGTGGTAGACCTGGTAATTCCTCTGGAAATACTTTCGGAAACTCACAAACCACTGGGATATCACATATCGTGGTGGCTTGGATAGCACAGGCTAAATGTTGGGGTTTGAAATCGCGGGAGAGTGGGACTAGAAAAGCATTCCCTCCCGTGGGTTCTCTCAACATAATAGTGCGGGTGCTAGTGTCAATAAGAGCACCATGATACTTCATCCAATTCATGCCTAAGATTACACTTATTGACAACCCCGGCAATATTATCAAATTTGTGGTATACTCCTCCCTTGTATCACGATGAGTACATTTTTGACTATTTTTTTGGTAGTAACAAGTACCCCTATTTGAACTTATGTTGAAACCCCTTTGTTTACTTCAATTATTTCTTGACCATGTCTAGATGCAAATGCTTGACTCATAAATGAATGAGAAGCTCCCGAATCAAATAAAACAACAATGGGATGCTTGTTGACAAGAAACATACCGGTAGTGATAACTTCTCCCGTGGGCACTTCCTCCACAATGAGTATAATGCACTTGTCCTTGACGTGCCCGGCATTCACCGCCTCTGATTGTTACGATTTGGGTTGCCCTTCCTCTTGGGGTGGGGACATTCCTTGGACCAATGACCCAGCTTGGTTGCAGTTGAAACATGGTTGATTACTTCGAATCTGTGGAGCTTTCCTGGTTGCCATTTCCTTTTGGTAAGGCAATAGTGAACGCATTTACGGAATGGTTTCGTGGGCTGTTATTCGAGCTTTCAGTGGTGGAGGCCTAAACTTGGGTGCAGTGTGGACGGAATTGTGGCCTAGCTGTGATAGGAGCTTTTGATTGGAAAGATCCGGAGGCACCGGCCTCATATGTCCTTTTGCTACCCTTAGCAACTGCATGCATGTTGTTGTGGTTTTCTTGGGTCAAGGCATCACTAATAAACTCGTTGTAACGTGGTACATCGAGAATTTGCCATAGTCTTCATCAGTTTGGTACCCAACCCTCGCTTGAAACTCTCTATCTTTTTCTCTTCAAAGATATCCACAAAACCGGAGCATATCCGGACAAGTTGTTGAATGCGCATATATATTACGTGAGTGACTTTGTTCTCTGAGTGAGCCTCATAAATTGGTTTGCTTTCATGCGCATCGGGCACTGGGGAATATGATGTCCCCTAAAAGCCAGCTTGAATTGTTCCCAGTTACTCGTGCATTTAGTGAGAGACGACACAGAAGTGTGTCCACAGATCCCCGCTGGTCCTTGCAATTGATGGGAAGCATACTCTGCTTTCAGATGCTCCGTGACCCTCAACAGACGGAATTTCTGCTCAATGGTATTCAACCACTCATCGGCCTGTAGTGGTTCCTCAGCCACCTTGAAGATTGGAGGCTTCGTGTCCAGAAACTCCTTGAATGTACTGTGCTGATTTGGCTCGACCCCTGGTTGCTGTGGTTGGCCACGAGCGGTGTTTTACGCGATAAGGCGCAAAGCTTCTTCCATTGTCCTTTGGCTTCCCAAGAACTGAGCAAAGAACTCCTGAGCAGACGGCGGCGGCGGTGGTGGTAAGTCATCACCATTGCCATCGTGACTGCTACCAGCTCCAGCACGGGTGCGCGTCATCTGCGAAGTTGCAACAATAAGCGATTATTGGTTGATGTCAAGAGATTGCAGATGAATCATACTCATGCCAAACTGAAATCACTGGAGAAATTCTCAAATTCACAATAAAAACAGAGGCATAACAATTCATTCTCGCAACATGGCATCCCCAATTTGACCACTTATCGCGCTCATAACGCATGCAAAGTTAAATCGTGATCACCAACAAGGAACGGAATTGCATTGATGTTCAACCAAAGGTGCACTTAATCACATTACATGATAGTCTGGTTACTAATGCCAAATTCGAGCTACAGGTCCATTACATGAATAAAAGTGATACATTAGTCCTTCCACTAAGTGCTAAGCGATCTAATCCTCATCATGATCACTATCGAGGTCAGACGCAAGATCATCTCCTTCCTCAGGTTCTACTTCTTCTTCAGGCTCCACTTCTTCTTCTCCTTCCTCGTACCCTTCTAGATCCATTTCTGCGGCTCCAGGTGGGACATAAGGGTGGAGCTGATTGTTCAGAAGATGAACCTCTTCATGCAGATTATCGTTGTATTCTTCCGCATTAGCCAACTGCTGTCCTAGCTCAAACTGTCGAGCTCTTAGGACATTTTCCCTTGTCCAAGCTGCATTTCGCTGGTGAGTTAACCGAGTCATCTCTTCAGTGAGCCTTTCAATCTCGGCGTCGTGCTCCCTCTGAAGCTGACGTCGGTCCTCGCGGGCATGACCAAGAGCACCAGACACACGTCTGAGGCTACCTTCAACTCCATCCAACACTCTCATCATTGCGAACATGGCGCTCATGGAAGGGTTATCACTGTTCTGCCTTTCTGCTGCACCAATCTCCAAAGATTTTCCTCTTGTCTGCTGCCATGAGTCAGTGGAGGGGTTACCTCTTGGAAAGACTCCAACCAAAGCGGCTGCCAGCTCCTGAGGAAAACGATCCATGATGTCCCTCAGGATCCCAAAGGCTGCCCTACCAGCTGCTTCTTCAGCAGTCCTGCCAGTTGACTCATAACACCAGCCTGTCCACTCAGAATCGTCACCTCGGGGACGAACAACGGCCTCCACAGTAACTAAGAGACCTTCTCCCAACTGCTCATTCGCCCAGAAGTAGCGGGGTTCCATTCCATCAGGATAGCCTACATAACTGAGCACTCTCCACAAGAGTGTAGGCATCCCAAACTCTCCAAGGAACGTGTGACGTTGACGGGTACGTGGAGCAAGCTGACGGCGGGGAGCTCTGCCTCCGGTGGACTTGCGAGCGGTCTGCTTGGTGCGTGCCATCTGCACCATTAACATGTACCCCTTGGTGAGACAATGCCATAATGGATAAGAGTTACATAACCGAGTAAGAATTTTATAAGGGGAGGAACAATGTAATTATGTGAATGGTAATTATCATGATGCATGCTCGTTCCGTACGTCCTCACAAACTTGCTCGTTCCGTACGTCCTCACAAACTTAGGAAAAATTTGTTTCTAGCGGTAGACACGGTGGCATACATACGTTCTCTCATAAATAGCGTAACTAGTCGAGCTACACGTTTCGCTGTTAGTGTACCTGCATAAGATCTCATTTTAGCCCTAAACCCATAATGAATATGCAGAATGTAATCGTAAATACTTCCATATATGTATACCCATACATATACTTCCGTATCAATCTACCCGACAATAATTTAACCCACAATTAAATACATACCATATACACATGCAAGCATGCATACATAGCCGTACCAAAGCTACTCTTCCCGACCGCATGCTCACATCTTGCGGTCATACACTCATCTTACCTTGGCGTAGAGGCATTTGATCCATACATTACCATTCAAGTGAATGGCATCCATACAATAGCACGCCGTATGGACGACGAAGTAAAAACCCCCATGTTAGTACTTAAATAGCCACCTAATAGTCCTTAATTTGGGCGTAAGGAAAGTGATCATTGGCACACTTTAGATTTCAAATACCTATTATATAACTATTAGTTGCTAGAGAAGGGTTTTGGAAAATAAAACTTTTGTTTTAAATACACTTGTGACAATTAACGTTGAATCTTGCTTTCGATGCCAATGTTGTCAGAACCGACCAATTTATAAGAATACAAGTACAATGGCAATCCACAAGCGGTCGCCTTTGTCACACTTGAACCCATATAAACCCGGTAGTCCGTCGAGTACCACGACGGGTCTCGATAAACGATTTACAACAACCAAGATCGTCTGAGATTCAACATACATGCCACATATTACATAAAGTTCACGAGATACTTTTCATCATCGTAGTCTGAATAAAAATTATTACAAACCAAGTTTGATAAATAAAGCGGAAGCAAATAAGTTCGAAGATAAAGTTTCCAACATAGTTTGATACGATTGCCAAGCTAGATCACGGTCCACAAAAGCAAGGATAGGAATTACTAAAGAAGCTGCCGCCCAAGGCTTACTCCTCATCCACAGCGGGATAGAAGCAACTCTTGCAATAACCATGATACGAGTGCCATACGCAACATTGGGAAAATAAACCACGAGTACGAGAAGGTACTCACTAGACTTATCCGTCATGAACCGAAATAAAATGACTTCAAGGAGTATGCAGAAGGCTGTATAAGTGGACGTAACTTGACAACATTTTGCGAAAAAGGCAAGCGATCCGTTGTACAATTATGATTCCTTTACCAAGTTAATTAGCACTATCCATTTCTAGATTAGCAACTATCCTGTGCCAAACATGTGGTATATTATTTAGAAGCATACAATAGTAACCATAGCAGGTATTGGAATTCCATTTTCATCCGAACCATCAGGTTCCATAATACTGATTACTACGATGTTGGAGCTAGCCAAGTTTCTCACTATCCGGGAGAGACGGCGATTGAATCGATTTCAACTAGTGGGAATTTATTCCTAACACAAACCAGTCTACCCACCACGATAGCCTTAGGTCACCTTTGGTACAACTCCAAAGACACATTTCATGGTCCGATTGCGCCGCTGTCTGGAACACCGGATGCTAGGATGCTTTCGAGCCAAGCACGCCTTTGGGCTCGATCGATCGTTCCCTGTATAAGGCGCTGTGAAACGATTCTTTACCGAGTTGAATTACTCGGCTTGGCGGTCGGAACGAATTATTCGCCAGCTAAGTGAGAGGCATGCGTTCAATCTTGTCGAAGTTCCAACAACGATACGGTCCTTGATCGACACTGACGGGGATAGATTCACACCCAAGACCTCCATGTCTTGTTGCTTCTCTATCGACATCCCGCTTGGGTCTCCATTTACATTAACCCCGGTTCTTTTCCACGATAGCAATTATAACCAACCGTGTTCTAAGTATCCACCTATATCTCGCGGTGATGTGAAATCACCCGACTTCTACCGGTCTAAGCATGGCTAAGCATATATTCGATCCGGACCTATACGGTTAAAGGTGTAATATCCGGACAAGGAATGTACATGCATCAAGTGGTTTCATTCAACTCTTATAACCTAATGCAGCAATCATAAGTACTTAAATAAACATTTATAATTTACTGGGAGACTTATAATGCTCCGGGGCTTGCCTCGCAGAAAGGAAGTAGGGCGATGGTCAGGACACTCCGGGAAGCTCTTAAGGTTCTGGCTCCACGCCTTCGGGACGCTGCGTCTTGCGGATCCTCCTGCGGGTTCCTTCCTCGGCTTCTTGAATTCCAGCAACGTGATCTCTTCCTCCGATCCTAGATGCATGAGTATGGTATAAGTATTATGAATGCATATATGTTAACAAGTGCATCACGTTGTTTGAGTAGGTGCATATCTCTTCTCGATTATTACTTAACTACTTCTACAATGCATCGACTATGCCACAAACAGTAGCTACTTGTTTCACTCATAACTGGAGTTCTACAAATCCAAAAACAGTGATCCAGGACTTTCTGGAAAGCTTATCAAATTCTCTACCACCTTGTTATTAACCATTTTTACAGTACACATCATTTTCAACATGCAATTCATCAAACTCTAGAATCAGTCCAGAAACTATTCAACATGCAATATAAAGTAACGATACTTCTACTTCATGCAATCATTCAAAATTTGACAACATAGAATCCACCAACAGTTTAAGCATACCAATTACATTTAGAATCATATAATGGTGAGGCCTAAACTATTTATTAAATTGCCTTTATTATTTTATTTAGATATCTAGGTTAAATAATAAATATATATCAGATGTGCTTCATAAATTCTCAAAATTTACAGAGCCTTACTAATGCTATCAAAGGACTGCTATAAAAATTTCAGGTCATTTTACTAAGTAGAACATTCTATACAAAATGATAAGGCAGCAAGGCTTGAAATAGCATAAATGGAAAACCCTATTGAAAAGTGTCAAGCAACAGATTTCATATTTTTCTTAGCATCCACATGGTACTAGGATTACCTCCAACAAATTTCATGAATTTTGGACTCATAAATAATTTATGAAAATTCATGCAAGGATTAACTAGTCATAAAAGAAAAATCTATAACTACAAATCTACACATGCACTGGTCCTCAAATTTTTACCAGGGCTCACATATTCTAAGATTAGTTCACCACAAAAATTTCATAATTTTTGGAGCAAAGGAACTCTAGATATAAAATAAACAAATTTGAATGCATTCAAAAGCACATTTCAAATCCCTATTTAAATCTCCAGAAATTTCTACTGTTGAAACCAAGAACATATTTTTCTTAAATACTACATTTCCTAAGGAACACAACCATATTTATTTCACAATTTTAGGAGCTACCAAACTGAAGATATGAAAATCACAAAAGAAATCAAAAAGCTGGATCAAATGAGCTATCCTTCACCATCATTGTCATTTGATGGTGGGACCCGGTGGTGAGAGGACCCCACATGTCATTGACTCGAAGCAGAAAATGGCTGCTGCTTTGGTGTTTGGCGTGTGAGAGCTTCGCCCGACGACGAGGTTGCCGGCGGTGACATCACCACTCTGCGATCTCGTGACCTAGCGTATCTATTGAGCCACTTGGTAAAGCCCCTATTGTCGACGGTAAGGACGCGGCGGCGGCAATGGCGGAAGCAGTGAGGTGGGATGACGGCGACGCGTCGGTGAAAGCTATGGTGGCGCAAACACAAGCTTCGGACGAGCATCTACGAGCTATGGTTGGCCTATTGCGGCGCTCAAACGTGGCTTGGGGTGGTCTACGGTTAGGGGTGGGACCACGGCGACGGAGGGTGGCGGAGGAGCTCCCGGCGAGGCGGTCTGCAGAGGTTAGAGCTCACCGAGCTTGAACAGTGAGCACCGGAGGATGCGGTAGGATCTTTGGGGTGGCGGTGGAGCTATTGCGGTGGTGCTTGAGTGGCGGCGAAGTGTCGGCGCTGGCTATGGCGACGGCAGAGCTGCTGGAGCTCGGCAAGGTCGCCGCCGCGAGGAAGAACGGCCGAGGCGGCAAAAAACCGGAGCGCTTGGTTGGGTGCGGACGGGCGCTGGCGTGTTGAAGGCGCGCCCAGGCGCGTCGTGGCCTGCGCGGACAGACCGGCGGCGACGCGCGGCCGTTTCCCGCGCCACGCGGCGCGCGGTGTCTGAAATCGGTCGGCCACTGTGCCGTCGATTCAGTTAGCTCAGACGCGATCGCTCATGCCTGACAGCGTGTTTTCCTGGTCATTTAACTGCTAATCCGTGGCTCCAACGTGCAAACTCTCTACATCGAAACGATAGACCTATGTACCAGCTACAACTATTGTTCAAAGATCGTGTTCCAATTCTCAACGTAAACTGAGTAAAATCATGATCAAAGTCGGCATTGTCGGTGTTAGGGATCTCACACTTAGAAAAAATTCGTTAAGTGTTAATAACAACAGTTATTTGTCGACCTTTGTGACCCCAATTCGAGCATGTTAGAAGCTAAATCAGTCAATGACCCAAAAATAAAAGTTGTTCTTTATGTCAAACACTACAACTTTGCTTTAGTGAACTCCTCCATGCAAGGTCCCTAACACCTAGTTCAACTTTAGTCAAACATGTCACTTTGAAATCATGATACATACACAAACCATGGCTAAATGACCAAACTAGCCTTAGCACTAAATACCAAAGTTGTTCCTAATGATATCCTAAGCATGTTTACACAATTTGCAAGGTCATTTAAGCATTTCATGTAGTAATCACTCATATAGCTATCCATGTCAACACATGTGATATTACTTAAGTGCTTGATCATGAAAGGTGACCTTCATGAACAATGTTTCTTTTGTTAACCTAAGTGTAGCTAAAGTGTTTTAGTGACCAACATTACCTACTTGCATTCATTTGCACATGATCATGTGCATATGTTCCAAGAAACACGAGATAACAAGCAATGTTTCATATGTTTCGATCAAAGGTTTCAATTGTAAGTGATGATTTATGAATGCTTGATGCTCATGCTTATGCTATGCAAGTCAAGTTATGCAAGGCTAACACCCGAGGTGTTACAGCCCAAATCGACCATGGACCGATGGTCAACATTCTTAGCGACTATTGAGTAATGTCCTAGCTACCAACACCATTTCATTACCATTACTTTCACTGGGAGAAGTCGAAGAGGCTCCCCCAGTGCTCTACATATTCTTCATGCCCACTACCCTCTAAAACCACTGTTCTTCTTGGTTCGTGCTCTTCTTCATCAACTTCAAGCATGTTGGTGGACAACTACTTCAAGATTTCGAGCAATGACTCATCCACCGATGAGGACGAGGTCAAGCAATGCTGGTCCTATAGCGATAATGGGAAATCCTTGCGTGGAGACACATCGAAGAGCAAGCAAAAAATGTTTGTGAAAACACTTTGAAAAATGCTAACTTTGGACTTACATGTTTGTCAAAACATTTGAGAGTTGCACGCTTGCGTGGAGACGAAGTTGTGCTCTAGGTGCATCTTTTCCACATGCATAGGACAAGTTTGGTGGTACACCGAACCTGCCCACTAGACACGTTGGCTTGCAGTTTGACTTGCCCATTAGACAATGTTATAAATAGACCTTGTGGCCGGCCCTAGACACTCTCTTGGCACCCCTAACACTTGTCTACACCCTTTTAGAGCTGAGACACTCACTCCACTTACTTGCACTCTTGCAATTCACTTTTGGGTGAGTTAGAGAGCATCTAGTGCGGTTACATTGTTGTTCTTGCATCTTGTGTCATTAGTTGAGTGTGGCAGCTGGTGGAGCTCTTGTTACTCTTGGTGATTGCCGTCACCTAGCCGGCCCGAAGTTGGAAGGGATTGTTGAGCCACTATTGGTGATTGTTGCTGGCTCCGAACAAGCAATTGTAACAAACTCTTGTGCTCTTCCCTGCGGGAGATCGCGAAGAGCAAGTCTAGTGGAATGCTCGTGGCTAGTTAGAGTGCACCACTTGATTGATTCTTGCGGCACCTAAGTTATGGGTCTAGCTTGTCACGCTAGTTAGCGCGCTTGAATCATCACTTAAACTCACCATAGCGAGGACGTGGGTTGCCGATAAGCAACCGAACCTCGGGATAAATCTTATGTCTACTCACTTCGGTTTAGTATATCACTTTCACACTTAGCATGTCGACCAGGTACTAGTCTTCTAGAGATGCCAGATGTCCTAGTTCTCCCACTGTCCAGGCGCTAGAGATGGTACTGCCCTAGTTCTTGGGTCAAGGCTTTCAATTTGGTTTAATTAAAACTAATGAGTCCATATAAATTCAATCATAAATTTAAGCAAAAATGAGGTAGTAAAATGGATAAGAAAAAGAAATCAACTTCATTTAGATCGGTGGTAATTTTGTCTATGCACGTATGCACACATCCATCCTTCTATATTAGAGTTCGCAAGCTAGTTAGTGGATGAGAGAAAGGAGGAGAGAGAAGAGAGCTAGACTCTAATGCAGGTAACAAGTAGGGCAAATCATATCAACAAGTGGGTCCCAATAGAGATGTATGTGAGGAGAAATATCAAAGAGAATAGAAACATATATTAATAAAAAAGATTGTATACAAGTAGAAGACTAACTATTGTATAACTTAGCTATTATCAGCTAACTTATAGCAAAATATTTGGTTTTATTATTGACCTTACTCTTAGGCCATTCTTAATATAGAATTTCTTGGTATTATTCTAGACTAATATATCATGTAAAATTAGATGAAATATGAATTCATGGTCTCAGTACATAGTTTCTTAAACGTTTAATTTCATGACACGTAATCGCGATAATGTATATTCTTCCTCGATATGCTATTGAGAGGAAAAGGATTAAACCCTTTATAAGAACTAAAGTTTTCATCGGACCACCATGGCGCTTCTCCTCCATCCCCGCCTCCCTTCCTCTCCGCGCGGCAGCCCACCACCACCGCGCCATCTCGGACGCCTCTTGCCTCCTTGCCCTCCCCGGCCCCGGAAGGAAGCGCACGCTGCTCGCGGTCACGTGCCGCGCGGCCAGGGTCAAGGAGCCCGCCTGAGCGCAGGCGCCTCGCCACCGCCGCAGGCGCTGGCGAAGGAGGCGCACAAGTACTTCGACCACGCCGTGGTCACCGTCCGCGCGGGCGACGGCGGGCACGGCACCGTGCTCGCCATGCCGCCGGCGCCCTCCGCGGACGCCGCCAAGCCCCGCGGCAGGTTCAACCGGGGCGAGAAGAAGAGCAAGAAGGTGTCGTACAAGCGCAACTACGACGGGTCCGTGGCGCTGCCGACGGGCGGCCACGGCGGCGACGTCGTGGTGTACGCCGACGAGTCCGAGGAGACGCTGCTGCGGTTCCACGAGAAGGCGCGGTACTGCGCCAAACGGGGAGGGAACGTGGGCGCCGCTGGCGGCACGCTCAGCTCGCGGATGCACAGCGGGTTCGCCGGGGAGACGCTCAGGATACCCGTGCCTGTAGGTTTGTGGACTCGGTGCTGTGAATTTCGAGCATTTCTCCTGTGCGGGCATTGGCCTTTTTGATGGATGCAGGATGCCTTCACATGGAATTGCAGGAACTGTTGTGAAACGCTAGAAGGGGGCTGTTCTGGCGGATTTGGCTCATCCCGGTGATGAAGTGCTCGTTGCTAGAGGTGGACAGGGCGGGGTGAGTACTCATTGACTATTCTGTCACGCTGATGCAAGAGGAAATGTGGATTCCAGTATCAAACTGTCAATGTCCCTAATTTTATGAATTATTGAAAGACAAAAACTTATTCCTGTAACCCGTTTCGACAGCCTAAATGCTGTGGAGTATAATAAGCATCTCTAACTCTTTTTGACATCCTAAATGCTGTGGAGTGTAGTAAGCATTTCATCGTCATGTTAATTTTGCAATATTATTTTAAGCACAAACATCAGTGCCGTGAAGTGTGTGGTAAGAATCATGGTTACCTGGTTTCAACATTTTGAGATGCAGCTGTACAGTTTTGACACATTTGAAGTATATGCATGTGCAGCACTGCAGCCTAGTGTGATAGATCCATTAACTTGATTTTGGTGTTATTCTATAAATGATGCAATGGGTGACAGACTTGTCTATGATCTTAGGTGTGTACTTGATTTCTGCTAAGGCAGCTAGCCAGCTACTTAAAAAAAGGGCGTACCCAGTGCAGAGAGCTCCCGCTCTGTGCGGGGTCTGGGGAAGGGTGTTAAGCAATAGAAATTATGCATATTCCTTTGTGCACTGAGTATGTAGTGTAAATGATCTAGAACCACTTAGGACCTCTTACTTAAAAAAAAAGTGCCCCGTTTTGTTCACTATGACTATTCCCTTTATTTGCTATAATAAGTATACTGTATTTTTTAGGAAACAATAAGTATACTGGATTCATATTATGGTTTTACATGTGTACTATATTTATTTAGTTATTTTGCAGATCAGCTTGATAGATGTGCCTGAGTACAGGAGGAGGAAAGCCATGGTTTTATCCCCAAACATCATGCGAGATACTAGCGACAAAGTAAGTTGTGTCACTTATGGATAGCTTCAGGGTTGTGTCACTTATGTCTCTTGTTGGATTTTTTAGTTGGGGGAAGGATTCATTAGAGAAAAGATGTCTATGTACTTGTACTTGTACAATGAGCCCATCAGATAGGAAACCAGTCTAGTTGGCTGCCTCTTCTCCATCTCTGCATGCACTTTGTAAATGTCCAGTTGCTTGCATGTCTCTGATGTCATGTTAACTGATGCACAAATTGAACTAAACTTCCACAAACAGCAGTTTACTGCTTGATGACTGATCATGAGAAGAAGATGTATGATGCTCAAGCGCTAATGTTAGCAGTCAACTATAAATTCCTTACTGAACACTGAACTGCCTGTATGTCATTTTTGTTAGCATTGTGGATTTTGATAGCTTAAAGATTTCAAGGTGGTTTTACTGGCTACTATTGTCAAGTCCATAGTAATGTTTCCTGATTCTGTTACCTCTCTTGTCTTCAGGTGTTAACTCATGGTCAGCCTGGTGAGGAAATAAGCTTGGAGTTGATCTTAAGGGTAGTTGCTGATGTTGGCCTTGTGGTATGACGTTTTACTAATCCACGCATCTCAAGTTTTAGGGAGAAAGATAATGTTTCCATCATTTAGTTAACGCTTCATGTTCATCTATCATATACCAGAGTCAGTCCTGTTTCCTTTTAGGATGCAGATGTTTGATTATCCTAATTTTGAGGCTTGCTTCAAATTTATTTCCTTGCCATATCACCATGTTGTTATAAGTTGTCTTAATTGCCCTCAGGGACTTCCAAATGCTGGAAAGTCAACACTTCTATCAGCTATAACGCTTGCAAGACTAGACATTGCTGATTATCCCTTCACTACATTAATGCCCAATCTTGGCCGGCTTGGTGGAGATCCTGCTTTAGGGGCCTTACAGTTTTCCTCAGAAGCAACATAGGTCTAATTGAGGGCGCTCATCTAGGAAAGGTAATGCTTTTACTTCTATATTATTTGCTTTTTCCTAATTACTTCTCTTTGGAACTTTCATGCCGCTTCCCCTCACTATTTCATTTGGACTTATCATGTGGTTTAATTAATTTTTCAGGGTCTTGGCCGCAATTTCTTAAGACACTTAGGGAGAACTAGAGTAATCGTCCATGTTGTCGATGCTGCTGCAGATGACCCTGTCAATGATTATAAGATTGTCAGAGAAGTACTAATTTCTAATTGCTTCCATCACTCTCATATGCTGTTTGGCTTTCACATCTCAGTATTACAATGTTCATGATCTATCTGATCTGTGTTACCCTAGCATTAGTAGTGAGATTGTTTGATAAACACTTGTATATGTTGTCAGGAGAAGAATCATATTGCCAGTTTAAGTGTATTTTAAGCTTAACGAGTCAAGGTCAAGGGAAGTCAAGTGTTATGAGTGTAGCAATGTACTCCCTCCATTCCAAATTATAAGATGTTTTGGCTTTTCTAAATACATAGCTTATAGTAAAAGTAATGTATCTAGAAAAGCTAAAACGTCTTAAAATTTGGAACAGAGGGAGTAACAATTTGCTCCCAGTGGCTTTTAGAATGACCAGTTCAGATTCTGAGGATACCAGGCTTCTGAACAGTTAGTAGGGGGAAAATAGGATCTTAGAATAAAAGTTGCTTTCTTAAAGGAGTTACGAGAAAGAAATATAGTATCTTAGAAGAGAACTTGCTTTGGTAAATGATTGAAAAATTCAATTGGGTGTATCAGGCTTGTGATTGTGGTAATCAAAACTGAATCATCATTTGTCTATAACTCTATATTTTGTTCTCAAGTCATGGTGCAGTTTCGAACAGCGATCTGACATGTAGCTCTTTGCAGGAACTAAGGATGTATAACCCCCAATACCTGGAGCGACCTTATGTTGTGGTCCTGAACAAGATTGATCTTCCTAAGGTGCACTTCAATTCCTTAATTTGAGTAAAATTGTTGTCTTCCTAATTTGGGTGACGCAGAAATGTTGTATGGAGCAGAATATTGGCCTACAAAGATTCGACATGTTCAACAACTGAGTGTTGCAGAAATGCGTATGTTGTGATAGATTTGCGGTCTCACAAGAATGGACCGAGTTCGGAACGATGATATACATGATCGTCTAGAGGTAGCATAAATTGAAGAAAAGCTTGTCCAACATCGGCTGAGATGGTTTGGCCATGTCCAAATGAGACCTCCAGAGGCACCAGTGCATCGTGGAGTCCTAAGCCAAGCTAATAATATGAGGAGAGGTAGAGGAAGACCGAAATTGACATGGGAGGAGGTAATAAAAAGATATTTGAAAGCTTGGGATATATCTAGAGATCTATGTTTGAATATGAGTACTTAGAAAGCAGCTATTGAAGTGCCTGAACCGTGACTTGGGGCTCTTGGTGGGTTTCAACTCTAGTCTACCCCAACTTGCTTGGGACTGAAAAACTATATTGTTGCTAATTTGAGTGACGCAATTCTCTTTGAAAACTCCGTCTATGTTAGGGTGCCTATGGTGTTCTAGCATAGCAGGTTCCAAGCCTTAACAAAGGAGGAGGATTGTGTTAGGCTTGGTGAGTCAATGTAAAAATTTAGCCACTGGTATGGAAATGAATTTTCTCTTTGAAACAATCTATTGAAAATTTGATTTCATATTGATACATTCACTGTTTTAACTATCGTGGCGTCGATTTTCCTCCCGTCCTTGTAGGCCAATGATAGGCTATCATCGCTGGCCTTAGAGATATCTTCAATTGGATGTGAAGAAGGGCATGACCAAAGTGGCAGCAAAGATAACCTACATGGACACGTAAGCAATCATCAGGTCTTATCAGAGGCTAAAGTTGAAGGTGGTGAAAAGGAGCTTGGGGACTATCCAAGACCTCAAGCTGTTGTGGCTGCTAGCGTGTTGTATGTCTCATCACCTTACCAAACTAAACGCATGTTTATAATTCTTTCAATTTTAAGCAGTTCATATTAAAGTTCATAAATGTGCTGTTCTATTCATTTGGGCTGCCAAATCTTCTAGAATTGGAACCGTCATAGCCCTAGAAGCAATATGTCATTCTATTTTGACGTCTGCTTATTTCTTGTCCGGTTTTAGTGTCACTTCATTTTGTTTAACCCCGTTGCCTTGGTTCTGCAGGAGGCATATCGGGATTGACGAGATGCTGAAGGAGATAAGGGCAGCCCTGAGAAAATGCTTTGATCACAAGTTACCAGAACCTTGAGCAAAGCAAGTTAGCGTAATATAGGTTTAATACCATAGTCCAAGAGCGAAAGGGAATGAACTGGATGCCCCTTGGCAGGGTCCAACGTGTTCGAAGTCGAGAAGCACCGGCCTGTGGCAGGTGAAGCCGAGGCTCTTCCGTAAGTTCCTTAGGCCTTCTCGCCGCAGCGATGTTCTCGCTTCAGGGGCAGCTCTTACGGGCGATTTCGCGCGTAGGCCTCATGTCTTGCGACTGCTGCTACGGGGACGCTTCAATCGACGGAGTCACCGAAGAAGAGACGGACCATTGGCTACATTGAGATGGTGAAGTTGTGGACTCTGGACATGGATCGATCTGCGCGTGGAAGGAGCACAGGAGGGGTTTCCCGTGTCCTTGGATGTTTGGCCATATAGAGAGATGTGTTGCCCACCCCTGTTTTGATGTCAAGCGCCGCCTCCATCCGCTTCAATAATATAAGATGTTTGGATTCTTTCAGATAACATGTTTCTTTTACTATTAATCTGGACATGGTGTATATCTAAGTACTTAGTAATATCTAGAAAAAAAAACAAAATAAAAGGGAGTGCAAAATTACTACACTCCGTAAAGTGCTTTTGGTAGCTTCAGTTTTGAAAACAGGGTTCATCGGAGAACAGTTTTAGATCAGTACAATACCAGCGAGACAAATCACCCCATTCAAGACAAAGAGCAACCCCTGAATTAGGAGAATCAAAGAACCAAGGTAACAAGGCCCATTTGTACTAGAATTCATGGAGTACGTCAAAATACGGGGGAAAAGCTCATATCAGGTTTAGGAATAATTTACATAGCCTAAAACACGTCACAAAAAGTTAAGAACACTGGGCAATGATTGTTGTTGTATCCGAACAAAAAATGCCCCTTACATACAGTAGCCAAACAATTCACACAGCATCAAGTCAAGTCCTCAGCGTGCCCATAACAGGGGCTTGGATCCAACACCAACGCAAAAGGTCAGCGTTGTCAGTCAAACGACAATCCTAATTAAGTGGGACGCAGCTGCCGGAGTTCCAGGCACAACTATACCAGATTACCAACAACGCTAGATAAAAACATCTGGTGATGTGAGCTCGAGAACTATCACAAACCAATGCTGACATCACCAGAGCAGAAGACAACATTAGCATATCATCATAAGACAGCACTATCATATCATCACTCAAGGCACGGGAGGCAACATTAGCGTACCATGCATCAGGCAAGGCACACAGAAGCCTCACAGGCATCTCCCCCAGACATATATGGTTCCATGACAAGAGTAAAATGTACTGGTGGTCCTTAAACTTGTCCCATGTGTCACCTAGGATCGAAAGACAATGTGCGCCACTCAAGGTCCAAATCACCACAATCAGGGAGTAGAGTAATTATGTAATGAGAGGGGGCCCTACAATGGAGCCTGAGATGTGCCTGTGCTCTACCACATGCACATGGTTATCATCTCTCTCATTGCTCCACGTGCAAGGCCCGATGTTAGTATGCAACATAAGCAAGTTTATGCCAATCTCCACCACTTAATGGATGACGGATCCATAGCGCGCTGTACATGGCATGTCATTTTGTCGCAAGCAACGCAACTAAAGTTGCAAAAAACATGCCACATCACATACCAGAACTGAAGAACTCGACCACACAAACAAACGAGGCCGGGTCCGGTATAACAGAACCGACCAATTATACGAAATTAAATAAGAAAATCATCCGCCAGAGCAGACGATTTAGCAAACTTAAGCCCGTATAACCCGGTAGTCCGTGAAATCGCGAAGGATTTCAAACCAACTTCCATTCCAGCCAAGATCGTAATAAGTTTAGCGGTCACCATCACATATTACATAAAAGTTTGCAATCTCAGATACATCAGAGTTTAAACATAGTTATTACAAACCCGTTCGAATAAAAGTAGCGGAAGCCATTTGTTCAAATCACACACACTCACGCGGAGTTCAAATATAGTGCCAGCGAATGATCATCTCCAACAAAAGCATTAGACAAGACGTAAGGAATGACCATGCCCATGGTCCTAAGCATCACCCATCGCAGGATAAAGGCAGTTGATACAATAGCCGTAATACATCTGTCCATCTGCAACAAGTGGGAATAAAACCCTGAGTACGAGAAGGTACTCAGCTAGACTTACCCGACATAACCGAAAATAAATGACTCCAAGGATTATGAAGGCTTTATAATAGGGTAGCTGACTCATTTGCAAAAGAAGCATTTGTAGCATTTTAAGAACCTTTCTAAAAGCATTATTGTCAAGTTAATTAGTATTAACCTGTCGACTAGATTTGCACCTATACTAGAGTAAACATGTGATTAAGCAATTAATGATAACCACTGATCATTAAACAACTTCCATACTGTCATATTCACTATAACTGTCCAAGTGTTCCATAAACATTTACTACGATGAAGTCACTCAAGTTAAGTGCTCACTATCCAGGAGTGATGGCGATTCGAATCGATTCCTAACCAGCTGGTGATTTATTCCTTACACAAATCTCACTCACCCGCTAAAGTGAGATATTGATCACCGAGTCAACTTTTCGTGTATCTCGAGTTTGCCAGAACCACATGTACCGGGGCCGACCGATCGCACTTTGGTCTTATCATCCCGCCCGTGTCCTACCACACACACCGCACACAAGGCGTCATGGGCAATCTACTCGCCCGAAAAATCTCCCAGCTTCAGCGGTCGGAAGGTACTTTATCCGCCCGCCTAAATGTAAGGCATGCGTTCAACATGACTCGAGGCCCAACAACGGTCGGGTCCTTAATCGACTACTGACGGAAACACTACGGTCCAAAACTCGCAAGTCTCCGCCCGATCTCAACTTCATTTAACACTTAGTTATACCATGACTTCATAGCCATCCAAGCAGATCCGTGTAACCACCTATAGCTCGCAGGTGGCAGGAAATCACCGACTTCTACCGGTCTAAGCCGACTAAGCATTGACTCGATTGCGGATACTGTGGTAACAAGGATATAGTATAACAAAGGTAAACAAGGTATAATGCAAAGAACGGTTGCAAACAACTCCCTGAACGTAATGCATCAATTTAAAGTAAAGCATTTAATGAAATCATTGCAAATCGGGAGAAAGATGCTCGGGGCTTGCCTCTCTCGAAGGAGCTTTCGAGGCGGTGATCGGGGCACTCGGGAGTTCTTCAACGTCCTCCTCGTCGGGCTTCGGCACTTTCCTCTTTCTTTGCACTCGAATCGCTCCTCGGGCTCCTCGGGAATGACGACTGGGTTCTCGGTTTGCGATCCTGTATGATGCAATGCGCGTAAGTGATTATGCAAACGGTGCATCGAAGGAGATGAATGCAATGGATATGTTTAAATGCAAGGTAGTCAACATCATCCAAGAAACTATGCTACAAGCACATGTCATCTATCTGCATTCTCTTCTACTACCAATATGTTAAGTCAACATATTTTATTAATTGCTTCAAAGATACACCAAAGCTTTACTAATTTCTTAATCACACTTAAGGCAACACTTGCTTAAACCCTAATTAATAATAGGTTTGAATAGCAACATATATTTCTGATGCTCCTAAAAATCTGAGAAAATACAGTAGCATAATACTACCCTAAATGGACTACCATAAAAATTTCATGGCATTTGGATAAGTAAACTATCCTACATAAAATGACAAGCTATAGCATAAAAATGAGCATGAAATTACTTTTGTACTATGAAAAGTGTCAAACAACAGATTGAGTATTTTTCCTATGTTCTTTATAGTATATAATCACTGTACAAAATTGTCACATGCATGTTTTATACAAAATTTGTGCTCTAGCAAAAATAACAAAAATCAGCCATTAAAGGTACTTGAACTACATCTCAAAATTTTCCCACAGCACATGCATGAAACATATTTTTCCTAGGAAGTACATGACATAAGAAGATTAACAAACTTGGAATCATATTTTTCTGAAGCCTATAGAATTTTCTACATATTTTTCAAGTTATCAGCAATATTCAAGATTAAATAAAATTCTACAGCAAAGTATCTCAAAAATGACATGCACAATTTTTTCCAAGTAGATCTGCTGATAAGGAACCTAGAAAAATTTGTTTCAACAAATTTGGAGCAAATTTGAGTACCCAAACATTTTTCAAACCATTTCAAATTTCAAATAATAAAGAGTAAATGAAAAACAATTCATTTAAACACTTGGGCCCGGCTCATTGAAACAATGGCCCATCTGGCCGTTTTTGCCTGCGCGCTGCCCGAGCTTAAAGGAGGAGCGCTGGCGGACTGGCAGTGGCTTCGCCCACGGCCTTTGCCTTTACGGCCGGCCCTACTGGTCGGGCGGAAGGCGAAGACTTCACGGTCACATGTGAAGGATGGACGCTGGGTTCGGCCAATGTCGGCCGCCATTATCGGCCGGGCCAGGGCAAGCGAGCGAGCGCAGGAGGTTCGCGAGGCAATGGAGAATGCGGGCAAGCAGCTAAGCATGGCTGAGAAGGGGAGGAAGGGGACGTTCCACGGCGGCCGAGCAAGGTGGCGCCATGGCCGACGGCGGCGAAACTTGGAACAAGCACTACCTTGGCTCAAACGACGGCACAACCGCGAGCACACCGTGTGTGTCGGAGAGTGAGGCGGAGTTCTTTGGCGCTAGGAATCGGAGAATGAGGCGAGGAGGAGGAGGAAATCGCCACGCATGAGCTGCAGGCAAGGTATGAGGGCAGAGCGGGAGGCTCTCGGCTCTGGAGGGGAGAAGAGGAACGCAGGCGAGAGTGAGCGAGCGTGGGCACCAGCAGTGAAGGCGGGCGGCGTGGTGGCGTCGAACAGTCAGCAGCCGGCCATGGCGGGCGACGCTGGCACGTGGTCGCCACACGGCGAGAGCTTCTGAGGCGGTCATGCGCATGCGGCGTAAGTGCAGCCGACGGGCGTGGGCTGGGAGAAGAGCCAGCCACTACTGGTGGGCCGAGGCGAGGTGGGTTGAACGGCGCTGGGCAGGGCGGGCCTTTGTCTTGGTGGGCAGAAAGAGGCGGCGGCCCGCGAAGGAGAAAAACTCTTTTTCATTTATATTTTCAAGAACTTTTTAAAAGCCAGCTTTCAAATCTTATTTTGAGCAAGAAGATGACCTCTTTTGAAAATGTACCAAAATGAAAGTTGCTTAGAATTTAATTGTCTACAACTTTGCTTTTAAGACCACAGCCAAATTCTTTCTAGATTTTGAATTGTAAGATCAAAGTCCACGTTTAGCTCAAAACCCTAATTTTTGGAATTTATTTTTGAAGCCAAATTTTGAATTAATTTGAATACAAACATTGCTCCAAAAATTGAACTAAACATTGCTAGATGATTTACAATAGTAGCCAAACATGTTTTGCTAACCTAGCAAGAAAAATTTAGGGTAAAACAATCCTTAAACAGGTGTATGCAACATCTAGGTTTCACGCATGTTTCAGATGTTTCAAAGCAATGTTTCAATTGTTATTCACACGATTAAGCATGTATGATTTGGATGCATGATATGCGTGATTTGCAGTGCCTAAATGTAGGCATAACACCGGGGTGTTACATCCGGGTCGACAGGCTCGGAGTGGAGGACTTGACTTGATGCTGTGTGAATTGTTTGGCTACTGTGTGTAAGGGGCATTTTTTGTTCGGATACAACAACAATCATTGCCCAGTGTTCTCAACTTTTTGTGACGTGTTTTAGGCTATGTAAATTATTCCTAAACCTGATGTGAGCTTTTCGCTTACTTGCAGCGGTATTTTGACGTACTCCATGAATTCCAGGGTATGTAGTACAAATGGGCCTTGTTACCTTGGTTCTTTGATTCTCCTAATTCAGGGGTTGCTCCCTAAACCCTAAACCTCAACCGTTTACACTTTACTTAGCAGATTTACAAACATATCCAGTAACAGGCATCAACTTCTGGAACAACAATAGCTATTCTAATCCTCTGGAGAAACCTAAATTATTCATTCAAGCAAAATATGTCATGATCAA
Organism: Miscanthus lutarioriparius; assembly: GCA_904845875.1. NCBI lineage: Eukaryota > Viridiplantae > Streptophyta > Magnoliopsida > Poales > Poaceae > Miscanthus > Miscanthus lutarioriparius. The sequence goes on from CAJGYO010000002.1 coordinate 134,659,524, forward strand.
CTACAACCAAACATCAACAAACAAATTGAACTTCAACATGATTAGTATTTTTCATTTTATTCGTATATTGATGTCACCCAGATACAATTACTTTAAATGTTTATATGAAGTATTTTGATCAGTGTAGCCCTTCTAGTATTTGCGCCGGTTGCTCAAGATTAGAGATATTTTCATCTTAGACCACATCGCTAGTCACACAAACATAAACAGCATAGAAGATTTTACTAAATAAAGACCATATCAACCATCTCTTCTAATGAATCAGAAGAGTAAGTTGTTTGAAATAGCAAACATCATCAATAAAATTCTATGCTCAACACCTAGCTTATATTCCCAATATGCATTTTTTTCTTAATTTGTTGCTATATCTATATATGATGAGGAAAATTATGCAATGATTCATGAAAGAATACTGGTGATCTCCAATTGTAACTATGTGGACAGAGCACCTGTCCTGTTCTTTTCAGGAATATATAAACCCATTGGGTCAGCACACAACTGCTGAAACACTTAACAGTCTCACACCAAAGGCTTCTGGCCTGCTTTATGAAAAGCAAATAACAGCATTCACAGGGAACAACAGCTTACATTGTAGCAGCACAATTACAATCTAAGTGACTTTGCTTCGACTGGAAACCATGACAGCATGATTTGAGGTAACACAGAATTGGGCAGGGACCCTAACCACATATCGCTGCTGAACTCACCCTAAACATTCTACTACCAAAGGACAGAAACTAAAATTCAGAAGAGAGAAATTAACAGACTCCAATAATTGCATATAACAAAAGAAATTCTGTAAAGTATTTCATCCAACTTTTGCAGGTAGACTCGTAGAGCTCCCTAAAAGCACATAACAGTTTCCATGCAATGGAGGAAACAACTCACTAAAAGATGCATCAGCCATCTGAATGTAAATGATTTAAAAAAATGCATTAAGCACATATATACATGACTTCGATAACAAGAACTTACGCCTTTCTCTGGCTTCAGAAGATAATATCTGAGCAAGCATCATCTGTCGGTGTTCCTCAGCTTCCCTGATGGAGAGTTAGATTCAAAGACAATTCAGTATTCCCTAGGTTCCACAGAACATAGCTTGAGATGATGAGCTATAGCATGAGAAGATGGTGGGGGAATGAACCATACTGTTTCGCATCTTCCTGAGCTTTTTGTTGGCCCGCATTCTGCTGATTTGCCTAATTAAAAGTTAACATTAGATCAAAAGTAAGTAAACTAAGGAGCACCCAAACATGCACTTGCGGTAGCAAGGAGATCTACATGTGACAGCTTCAATTTATGTCATGGAGTTTGGTATCTTACCCCACCACGCTGTGCCATTAGTTCTTGCATCCTCCTCTGCCTGATAGCTTCCTACTCTGGGTCAGCCTGGCAAACAAAATTGTATTCCATCAGAAGAAATGCAACAAAAGCGTATGGCTGTGGATACTGGATAAAGCAAATGGTTCCTGCTTGTGCCATATCTAAAGCCAATCAATACGACTAAGCATCCTAAATTCCACTGAATTTAAGATATTTTCTTTTTCCTAAAAGACCAAGTTAAACAGAAACATGAAAAGACTTAAGCCAGAAAAAAAAACAAGTTAACCAATACTGATTAACTTCAACAACTCCTAAAGTTCTTATGCAGTTGGGTGATTGATTGCGAGTCAAAATGACAGGGAAGCTATCAAAAAATATCAGAGAAGTAATCTTTCAAAGGTAAAGGAAGACATGCTGAATTGCTGATATCAGATATGAAGGCACACAAAACATGGCAGAAGAAATGGAAGGAACCCTCCAATTCTAACAAAATGATACCAGATATGAATGTATTTTCTTGTTCTTTTGGATGTACATGTGCAAATACACGCCATGAAACATATCAGTACGAGCGTCAAAATTACTCTCAGTCTCAGCAAGCTTACATGAGCAGCTCCAAACAACATCACTCCAGCTCATCTCTAAAGGTAGCTAAACCACTAATTTTTCACCGTTATTCAGTTATTTGCATTTGATAAACCAGAACAATAACAATATTGTCAAAACAGCCTGTTCAGTCTTAAGTGCCAACAGGGGCGGATCTAGTAAAGGGACATGGGTGTACACATTAATACACCAAATAATTTTTGCAAAAAGTTAGAAGTTAGTAGGCATCAAATAGCCAAATAGTTTTAGGTTAGAGTTCGAGAACTCAATTTTTTTAAAAAAAAAATCGAGAACTCGGTTTCGCACAGCAAACAGGAAAGAGAAAAGGGGTGGGAATACCTGGTGGGCGCTCATCGCCGGCGAAGAGGTAGGCAAAGGCCTCATCACCTGGGTAGGGCGGCGGCGGCGGTAGCTCAGCCAGTCTCGCAGACAGAGAGGGAGGGAGGGAGGGAGAGAGAGAGAACGAGCGCAGAGCGCACGCGGTGTCGGCGGCGAACGGAAGAAGGAACGCGAGGAGGGAAGCGAGGGAGGTGGACAAAGGTTGGGATCGATATGTTCTTAATTTGCTGCTCCACCGTAGTTTTTTTTTTCCTTTTAAAAGCAAATCAGACAGGAAATCTGCTGATTTGTACTCGACCCCGGCCAGATGGGGTAAAACAACGAAACCACAATAACGCCAGAGAATTGCCTGCCATGCCATGCGCTTAAGCCGGGAAGGCAGCGACGGCGCGACGTGCCAGGCTGACGCGTGCGCGGCCGGCCGATTCGCACAATGCACGAACCGTCAGCTTGCGCCATCGCATCGCATGCAGATGCAGGCGCGCCGCGCGCAGCCGGCCCGAGCATATCCACTGGATGCTGGCGGCGATTCCGTGGCGCACTCCGCCCTGGCGTCCAACGCCTCGCGCCGTGGCGGCCGCCCGCCTCCCTCGTCTCGTCTGCAGTCTCCTCCCTACAAAGAAGCAAGCGCCAAGCCAAGCCGCCAACGCAAGCAGAGCAGAGCTGCGGAACCGCACCAAGGCCATCGCCCACCAGTCAGTCCTATGGCGGGGAACGGCGGCGAGGGTGCGGTCGGGAAGGTGGCCTGCGCGGCGTGGATACGGCGGCGGGACGATGACGGCTGGCCACCCGGCGTCTCCCGCCTCCTCGTGGCGTTCGGCCGCGGGGCCACGACCTCGTCCCCGCCGCTCGTCGACGTCCTCGAGTTCGACGCCAAGGCATCCGCACTCGCCTCCGAGACCGAGCCCCTGGTGAGTGCTTCCCCCGTGCAGGGCACCCTGGAAGGCCGGCGCCGGCCTGATCGCGAACTGAGCTTATGCATGCGCGTGCGCTTGCTTTGCTTGTGGTTTTGCAGGCGAGGGTCACCGTGGGCGAGGAGGCAGCGGACACGCCGCGCGCGATCGCCGTGCACCCCGGCGGCCGGGAGCTCGTCTGCACAACCGCCAAAGGCTGCAGGTGGGCTGTGTTTCCTTGTTGATGCTAGAATTCTAGTTCGAATTTTTATTTTTAGATGCTAAGTTGCTGATAAACTTTGTCAGTAACAAATCAACAAATTTATACAGTACTTGAAATTTGCATATGCCTTAGACATTGCTGGGTTGATTTGGTTCGTATGTGAAGGATTGAATTGTCACCTCATGCCTGCCTGCCTGCCTGCCTGCCTGAACTTCACTGGTAGTTTGAAGTTGTTTTCCCCTATGCTGAATTACACATTCTTCAGGTTTGTAATGCAGAACGTTTTGAAGCATGTATCTAGCTGCACTCCCTGTAATATCAGAAATATGCACTCCTTGTAATATCAGAAATAGCCCTTTGTTTTCTATATGTGGATCACTTCTTTTCGTTGGTTTGACTCTTTTTCATACTATAAAATAATTTATTATACTATCTTTTGTTACTTTTGTAGGGTATTTAATCTGGTTTATAAAGACTTCGGTATTCACCTTATTTCAAGAGATGCTTCACCTCTCCAATCTGTTGGGCCTCAAAAATGTTTAGCATTCAGCACTGATGGTGCTAAGTTTGCTGTTGGTGGTGAGGTATGAGCTCATCCTTTCTTGTAATTCCAATTTTCAATTAGTTAAACTTTTTTTTACTGTATTAACGATATGATATGAGTTACATTTTTATTTGAAGTATTGATCATCCATATGGTGGTAATTTTCGAAATAAGTTTTGTTCAAGAGTTATGACATACTTTAAACTGATGAAGTACAGTTTTTTTTTGTTATATGGTGTACTAAAATTTTGAATGTTACATCTACAATTTACTAGCCTATTTCACGATGACAGGATGGACGTCTCAGAATATTTCATTGGCCAAGTCTCAATGTGATTTTGGACGAACCTAAAGCTCACAAATCCTTCCGTGACATGGACATCAGGTAAAAGAAATGGGGAAGCAAGCTTCTGTTGCTATTACATAAAAAAAAATCCCTATTTCCTGCTGAATTGATGCATGCATTATTTTAATTTATTACCCCATGCTTTGTGTTGGCTACTTACTCAGATATATAGGATTCAGTCTGGTACAATGCACATAGCAAACCTTCTAGCTGCCTAGTATCATGGTAGTTTTAATATACCCTGTCTTAAAATTCCTTGCTTAAAAGAGAGGGTTACTACACATTGGTTAATTTTTTGCAAGCCAAAGAGCCTAAATTCATTTCTTTAACCTTAGATCTTGATACAGTGCTTGTCCTCTTCTCATGTAGCTTAGACTCAAAGTTTTTAGTTTCATCATCCATTGATGGCTCTGCAAGAATATGGAACATTGATGAGGGGGCTCCACTAATCAATTTGACAAGATCTTCGGTACAGTATGATAATTTGCCGTAATAGCCTGTCATGATAGTTGAACTGAATTGTTCGTCTGATCTTCTCTTTCCTTCTGTTTATTTACAGGATGAGAAGATTGAGTACTGTCGCTTTTCTAGGGATGGAGCCAAACCTTTCCTGTTTTGCACACTTGTAAAAGGTAATCCTTTGAATGAATTTAAAGAAGTGCACCAGCAGCCAGCTATAGTTCAGTTTTTGTCTCTTAAATAGGTCGTGATGTTTGGACTATGGCTGTGGACATAAGTAATTGGAAGAGAATTGGTTACAAAAGAATTTCAACAAAGCCCATTTCCACACTCGCAATTAGCTTGGACGGGAAATATCTTGCACTGTAAGTGGATGAGATGCCGGTTGTTGAGTTGAGTCTGCAAATACATTTCTGTCTAGCGCTTTTCCTTTTCTACTAGGAACACCTGTATTTGGAAATTTTGAAAGTACTCAAAATAGTTTTATGTTCCTAGAATTTAAGCAATTTGTTCATATTTGTTTGCATGAAGGCGTCAACTGTCCTTGTTGTATACTTTGCTGAGCTGAAAACATTATTTGCGTTATTACAAATTTTATGTATATTATGATAAACAGTGGATGAAAGTATCTGTGTAGCTGTGTATTTCTGAAAATTTACGAACATGCAACCTTTGCAGATAAATAGTGACCACATAACCTGAAGCGCGTCCAATCGACTGAAGAAAGAATTAGATAGTCAACGGATCATAGTTATTCTACTACCAGGCTCTTAACGAATTGATTTTATTGAAATCTCAAAATACCTGTTCTGTTTCCTTCTTTCGAAAAGGAGCTTATCCACTAACGATCCCAGTTACAAGCCTTTAAAAATTGACATTTATATTGTAGTCTGAATCTGTCAATATTTGACAACCAGGGTTTGATTTTCCTTTTTATGTGAGGTGCTATTAATATGGATATAATTTTCACCCTGTTTTCAGAGGAAATCGTGACGGTGACTTTTGCGCCATGGAAATAAAGAAGATGGAGGTTGCTCACTGGAGCAAGAAGGTTCATCTTGGCTTCCCAGTTTCCTCCATTGAATTTTGTCCTACTGAAAGGTAATCTTTCTCTTTGTTGCAAAAAGGAAGAGACAAACTGATAGGTTAGCATTACTAAGCACCTTATTACTTATTAGTAGATATATCCAGGAGACCAGGACAGAAGCTGTCTTGTTGTGTAGCACAGGGAAGGGAACCTTGAAAGAGTAGTCAATCCTGCATTCCGACAGGATTCGTCATTAGGCCCTCTGCTGTCTAAATAGGATGAAAAGTATATATAATAAATAGGCTACGAACTCACGATATAGGACTACTTTGCATATTCATTCATGTCCACCATAAATACGCCAGGGTTTTCCAATGGGACAAGCAAAAATTTGTCATCCACATGACCACATCCATCCATCCACACTTCCACAGCTACCCAAACTCAACATGTCTGGCTTTTGCGTGATCCTCCTCCTTGCACTGGTGATATGATACATGCATTATTATGACACTGTCTTCTGATATTGTAGAGTTGTAATCTCCACCTCACATCAATGGGGAGCAGAGATAACAAAACTTGACGTCCCTCCCGAATGGAAAGGTACGTGTCTGTCTGTCTGTGTGGTCGTATCTCTGCAAACGGGCCTTGCTGCTTGCTCTATCCACTTGTGCTGTTGTGCAGTGTGGCAGATCTGGGTGGTGCTCCTGAGCCTCTTCGTGTCGTCGGCCGTCCTCTTCTACGTCTTCTTCAAGCACGCAAGGCTCAACCTGAGGCCATAGAAGTAGAAGACACCTCAAATTTCTGATGGCGAGTCTTGAAGCAGGGCTGTTGCCGACACCTGACAGCGGCGCCCTGCAGTCCACCCACCGCCCACCGTCAGTACTCGTTTCTGAAGGCCGTTCCAAGCCTCCAGCCCTATCGCTGCAACGTGTTCTGTACCTGAACCTGAACCGTTCCAGGTTTCACATCTTGTGTTATAGATAGATTGCTTGTGACCTCTCAATAAGTGAAGGAAACACAGTGCGTTTCTGCAAATGCTGGGCAGCCCTGTTTCGTTGAGCATACTGTTCAATCCGATCACTAACAGTTACACGCTGACGCTGTCGGGTCATCAGCTTCAGGTAATCATCTGATGCTGTCCCAAGTGTGAACGTTGTCTAGAAGCTCACAGCAGCCAGAGCCTGTAGCTGGTCAAGCTGTTGCCAATTGCCATACAGGGATGACATTCGGACAGAGACCTGCTATTACTGTGAATCTGGTCACCGGTTAGGCCGATCACCTGTCTCAAATCCATGGCTTTCTATTCTTCTCTGGACTGAGCTGAGGAGCATCTGCGCGAGTGCTTGTTTTATGCAGACTTCTGGTAGCGCTGCCTTTTTTCTGCTGCTTTGCAGAGTGCTTCCACAGACTGTTCAGCTGGTGAGACGGGACCTGCAGAGCTCCATCGCTCTCGCCTTTCATCTGGTTCCCACTTCTTGTCCTGGATCTGAAGCAGGGCCTATGCATATGCATTGGACATGAGATGAGATCCTACTGCCGATACATCGCTTTTTTCTGATCATGAAAGCACTTATCCTCTTTTGTTACATGATACAATAACAGCCACGTCTTTTGCCATAGCTAGATAGATCCTATAACCATGGATCGGTCCTTTTGGAGAGCTCTGTGGATTTTTTTGGAGCTGCGTATTTAGAGCTTTAGAAAATCTTAGATCTGAAGCTAAAGACACATCGAGAGATTTAGAAAATCTTTAGATCTCGAAGCTAGAACTGGAACTGTGCTAAACGGGTCTGAAGTTGAACTCTTTCCAGAGCAATACTGCTTGGGAGTGAGTCTTGGAGAGACACGTTGCAAGATGGCGCCAAAAAGGGATATTCTATGATCCTTATATTATATTCTGCCTGCCTGCCTGCCTGTCAGAGTGTTGTGCATCATTTCCACCACCAGTCTGATGATCTTCATCGCTTGCGCGAAACGAATCGGAACGAGGGAGAATTCATTTGCTTTCGTCCCTCGTGGATTATAAGCGCATGCCCAAATGCATCTCCTTGTCAGCTAGCTGTTGTCAAACGCTTGGTGCCTAGCCGCCGCCTCTACTCCGTTCGCACGTTTGGCGAAGCCGTGTTCACCCTGTTTGTTTGGCGTGCCGACTCGATCGTGCGCTGAATTTTTTCACATTAAGTGAGTGGCAGCTGGCTAAATGGAACCTCTACCTCCATCCTGAAATTACGTTTTTTTATGACGATCGTTTATTTCACCATGCAGAGCTCGTTTCCTAGCTTTTAAACGAACAGGCTTGATTTCATAATCTCGTTAAATAGGAAACCATCTGCAAATCGCAATTAGGCATCACTGTCCTCCAAGATTGTGGCCATGACTGACTGATTACCCTCGAAACCAAAACCAAACACAAGACGAAGATTTCTACAGAGTGGAAGTTGAAAAGGATCGATTTCAGTGGGGCGCTAGCTAGCTTGCGACGCACAGCACAAACGGAACGGGGGAGAATCTCCATTTTGCTTTCGTCCCCTCGTGCTCTTGCTGCGCCCGCGAATGCCCAATTGCCCATGCATCTCCTTGTCAGCTAGCTGTTGTAAAACGCTTGGTGCCTAGCCGCCGCCTCTACTCCGTTCGCACGTTTGGCGAAGCCGTGTTCACCCTGTTTGTTTGGCGTGCCGACTCGATCGTGCGCTGAATTTTTTCAGCTCAAAGTGCGTGGCAGCTGGCTAATATGGAACCTCTCTACATCATCCTGAAAATTACGTTTTTTATGACGATGATTATCGTCTCGTTTTATTTAGTTTATTATCTATCTATGGGAAAGCGGTCAAATACCATGCAGTGCTCGTTTCCTAGCTTTTATTACATCCTCGGACAGGGAATATATATCCGTCTAGGTCTGTAGTCCCTCCTTTCTGAAATATAATGTGTTGTGGCTTTAAAATCTATACCGAAATATAATGCATTTTATGTCTTATTATCCATAATCATATTTGGTAAAGTTTGTTAAAAAGGAAACCATAATTTAAGGAGAAACTCCTTAGAAAGGGCTCTAAAAGCAAAGTTGTAGAGAATTAAATTCTAAGCAACTTTCATTTTTGGTACATTTTCAAAGGGAAAGATTTTATTTGAAAAGGATTTTCCTGATTCATTCAGCTGATGGAATCTTATACAATTATAAACTAAAGATCCAGCTAGAACTATTCCTGGAGGCCATTCCCCAGGAAGCGAACATGGCCTAAATAGGTATATACAGGACAGGGGGCAGTATTTGTTAAATTTGGCGGCTAATATCTAAAATTTTAAATTACCACAAGATTATTGACAACTTATATAACTATTCTCGTTTAAGGTAATATAATCATTTTTTATATACATTGGTAGTCAAACTTGGAAAGTTGCCTTAAAGACAGATTTAGATAAACTTATATTTGTGATAGGAGAAAGTTAGAAGTATTACCTTTGTTCTGTTCGTTCACAAGCATGACCATATGGTAGTATAAAAAGGATAAAATAAAATTGGTAAGAGTATTGTATAACATATGGGGTAATGTGGAGGTTAAAGAACTAGGACCATAGCATGTGTTGCATATATGCAGCAGACAAGAGGAAGGGGGAAAAGCAACCCCATGGTGCTGCCAAGCGCAGACCAAAGGTTTGGCAATCGGCATGGTTTCCTTCACTTTTGCAGAATGGGCACGCACGTTGCGGTGAAACGGACATGCATCTCTGCCAATTTCATGGCCCCAAAAGAAGAACAAGTAGAACAGCCTTTTGAATGTGCCGAATTCGAGATGTATATATATGCATGCTTATGAACGAAGCGTGAAAGCAGCATGCAATGAGTGGACGATGCAAGTCAAGCACGCGAGCAAGATATGCTTATCCGGGAGACCGGGACATTACTCTCGAGTGCTGACGTGGGGTTATTATATTGGGTTAAGAGTAAAGCTAACACGAGGTGAGTGTGACATGCCATGCGTGCATAAACACGTGTAGTGTGCTCATTAACAAGGAACACTTTGCTAACGTGGATATTGTAATCGTCCATGATAGAATATATTTTTCGTATGGTTATACGACCTTTCCTCACATTTTTGTCACTTACTTATCTCAGAGTTAGACATCAACCTTGTAGTCTTAGGTTCATCGTGGTGAAATTGGCATAGACGTTTGTATGACCAACTTAGGGCTCGTTGGCTGGGCTCCAACTAGCTCCGGCTCCGTGCTGTAGCCAAGGAACCGGAGCCAGAGCCGGAGGAGCAAAAAACTGTGGCTCCTCCCGGTTCCTAGTTCATTTGGAGAAGATAAAGAAACGGTTTTGGTGGACAGTACCATGAACAACCCATGAGTTGGAGGAGCTAGAGCCCCTAGAAACCCTTCCAAATGGCCCCTTAGTCACTTAAAGGTAGAGTGCACTTTTGTTTTTATAAAAATGTGTAGTCTAGTCGATGTCTATGTTTATACTTATTTTTAATAAAATAAAATAATAAATAATTGGGCATCTTCAAGTGATCAAGTGTATATGTTCATTTTTTAAGTTAGGAATATTGCATCCAAAATTTTCAAATTTGACCTTATATCAAAAACTTCGGTTAAAAGTTTGTAGATTTGAATTATGGGTTATTTTGATTTGAGTCGAAAGGTAGCATAGAGAATAATACGCGCTAGAAAAGGACACAAGCACGGCCAAAATTTGAACACTTAGGTGGTGTTTGGTTTGTGGAACGAAGTAGTCCATCATAATTATCTCATTGTTCCTTTTTTTTTGCTTGTGGAATGGAAGCAATTGATATATTCATCACCACCGCCTCAGTCCTCACAAACCAATAATTACTACTAGAATAAGAAATGAAATTATTCCACTAAATTTGAGAGGTGGGCTCATGATGTATCACCTCATCTAGAATGGGTTGATTCAGTTTCAAAAAAAGAATGGGTTGATTCTCCAAACCAAATACTCTATTATAGTATTGGTTGTCTTAGCTATGGCTCTACTTTTATTTATCCCCTGCTTCCACTTTTTACTCTCTAACTTCATTTTACAATGTTGTCATCATCATCGCATTCCGATCCCAGCGATCGTAACCTATAAGACTTATATTTTTGTTTTGAAGTTAAGTGAATCATAGACCTTTTTATGCTTTTGTTTGGGGTGATCAACCAAGCCCAAGAAATAATCGCAAAAAAAAACCCAAAAAATCAAGCCCAAGAAATGTGCTTTTGTTTACACTGTTCTTTTATTTTAAGTGTGTTTGGCTTAAATAGTTAAATCAAACAGCAAGGAGCTAATTTACCATAAAGCAACTATAAACATAAATAATTTTTAGAAGACTATAAAATTATATTTTTATAAATAAGATAGTTATCTATGGATCGGAAGGGGACACATCTCTTGAATTGGCAAAATATGTCTAACAGATACCGCATCTTATGGAAACAATTAGTAGCAAACTGTGCATTGTATCATCGATGCAGTAATACGTTGAGAGAGGGAATTAAAATACATTTTTTTTTGTCTTTGAACCACAGGCGGTTACGCCTCATGTACTAGGACGGAGGGAGTAGATTCATAGCCTAGGTGGCATAGAAATTAAAAGGGAATTAAAATTATTTGATTTGACAAGGGACTTCTGGATATAGAGCCCAAAAGCATCCTATCATACTTTTCTTCTTGCATCACTTACTAGTTCTTTTTGGTCTCTTGCTAGTTATTACTGAGTCGAAGATTTACAGAACTTTTGAATTTTTACATATTCTAAGTTAGTTCCAAAGCAGAAACTATAAGATAGTTTTCATACTTGCCAAGTTATATAGATACTATACAAAGAAATCATATTCCTAATGGATGGTTTGTTCAAAATAGATTTTTGTCGAAACACCCTGTTTTTTTTTATCTCCTATCATCTAGTTATCACATATATTTCAAACTTTGTTTTCGGGTGGACATAGTTTCTTATATAAAAAACAAATTTCTTCTCTATTTTTCTTAATTATAATATAACATCACCATTTTTCTTAGTTGGTATTATAATTAATGGCCAGATAAAACATCCTATTTTCTTGGTTGAGAATGTCTTAAATCATATCGTCCTTCAAGAAATGAGTGACGCAAGCAGGGCATTTTCAAACCTTGACAAAAAAAATGCTCGCACTTGAATACTTGATGCATAATATTACTACAGCAAATATAAGTTCATCAATATTTGTCATAAGCTAAACTTATTTAATTTTTACCGTTGGAACTATAAAGGTATTTAGTTTTCGAAGTTTTATAGAAACATGTTATCTTAAATGTAAATGGTTTTCATAATAAATTCTAGCCAATGCCAATTTTGTATTACCATGTTTTGATAAAAAAAAATTACGTAACATTTTAGTTAGATATTACAACGATCAAGTTAAATAAGTTTGACTTAAATGCACGGACATGAATTTTCGATTGACGGAGACATTGTCAACAACTGTCATGATGTAGTAAATGTCAGTACTAGCCGTTATCGCTACCATAGAGACACAGTTTTGTGAGCTGTGACGGCAAGCGGCAGATGCCTTTCCTCCATAACTAAATTTTCTATACCTGCCTGCTACCATGTTTCCATTATTTTAAATCAAACTGCCACGTATCAATTTTATATTATATCTACAATCTTGGTGCCTCCTTGTCAAGGCAGTGGCTGCCTCAGCATTTTGCTCCAGAAGTCCAGACGGTAGCGGTACACAGAGACATGGAAAGGGATGGGCATGGCAGTTTCCTAAGCACGGGGACACACGCTGACACTTTGTTTTTACTCCAATCACTTGTTTGCAACATTTTATATGTTGTTAATGACCTCGGTGCTCTCACACGAAGGAGCTAATCACACTACAGACACATGGCCACTTTGTTTGGTTAACCACATGATCGATCAGTACACTACTTACTACTAGTAATTATCTCTGTGGTTTCTTAATCCGCCCCACGTGGCACAGTTGTGCAGTGGCTGGAGCCCGTCTTTTACCTATCATTCTATCAACTTCTTTCGCAGACTAAACATTGTCTTGATCACCAATCTAAGGAAGCAAAATTTGTGCCTCATTGGACAGGGAGAATCCTCCTGCCTTGGTTTGACCCACCAAAGGAGAACATGGAAATGTCCTCACTGACACGCCGATCCCATCTCTTGGGGTATAACTAAGTGAGCCTAACTTAATACAATATTCGAGTTCTTTCCAACTCAGCTTAAGCTGTCTATTTTCTACGTAACGAAAAAACGTCTGTTTCTTCTAGAATTGGGTGCCGTTTGGGATAAGCAAGGAGGCAAGATCAGCGTCAGTGAACGCTTCAGTCACACACACACACACTCTGTTTAGTCAACAGAGATCGCTCTCACTAGTCCTCTTAAATCCTCCCGGTAAACTCCCAGGTCAAGGTCGTCGATTCGATGAAGCACGCTGCACGCATCGATCTGTGATTAATCTATGACAACTGCACACCAGAGACCCTGACTAGAACTGAAGCACATCACATGCGGGAGGGTCTTCAAGAATTTGGGTCCAAGAACCATGGCTGCCCACCCATGTTTTATACAGGCAAGCTGTCTGTTCCGGTAATCCATTTCCTGAAGACCAGGGCAGAACAGTGAAGAGGCAAGTCTTCACTGTTCAACACTTATGGTCCACGGTAATCCTCCCTGAGGAGTGAGGACCATGGAATGCACTTATGGTCCACGGTTCAACACTTGAGGAGTGAGGTGACAAATAATTTGGCCACACAAACTAACCTCTGGCTGCTCTGGGATAGCCTGTGACTTGTGGGCGACAAAATAGATCTGCTTGGAGAGAGAATCTTGAGCTTAACACGTGTAGTGTAGACTCTCAGTCTCACTAGGCACCAAAATTCCAAGTTTTTTCCTCTCTAAAATTGGACACGAATCATTCATTAAATGTAGATAAAAGATGAATTTGTGGAATCACGAGACAAATCTTTTGAGCAGTTGTCCATGATCGGACAAAGTTTGACTTATAAATCATATTTTTTACAATTAAACAAGGCCTTGGCATAAAAAAAATAATATTGGCCGAATTTTTCTCATAATAAATCAGTCAACCATACGTTCCTCACTCAAACGAATACGGCGGTGGTATGTATGGGCAGTGATGCTCTGACTCTGCTCCAGTCAGGCAGTCACAGCTCACAACACAAAAGGACACAAGTCTTGTACTTGCACCACCACCATCCACCCGTTGCTCAGCGAGTCACAGTCAGCGCTGGCCGTTTCCCCTTTGGCTTATATATTGCACAGGAGCGCGAGCTCTGCCACTCACCCCGGCCAGAGAAGCGGCAAAGCAGAGAGCCGCCGACGCCGACAACGAGGAGGAGGAGGAGGAGGAGCTTCAGTTTGGCGCGCGCGCGATGGTGTTCGCGTCCGGGTCCGGCGCCGGCGGCGGGCCGCAGGTGCTGACGGCGCGGTTCGTGCGGCAGGTGGTGCTGGGCCGTTGGTTCATGGTGTTCGCGTGCCTGCTCATCCTGTCGGCGTCCGGGGCGACGTACATCTTCAGCATCTACTCCAAGGTGCTCAAGTCGTCGCTGGGGTACGACCAGCGCACGCTCAACACGCTCTCCTTCTTCAAGGACCTGGGCGCCAACGTGGGCGTCATCTCGGGGCTCATCAACGAGGTCACGCCGCCGTGGGTGGTGCTCGCCATGGGCGCCGCCATGAACCTGGCGGGCTACCTCATGATCTACCTCGCCATCGACGGGCGCACCGCCAGGCCCCCCGTCTGGCTCATGTGCATCTACATCTGCGTGGGGTCCAACTCCCAGTCCTTCGCCAACACCGGCGCGCTCGTCACCTGCGTCAAGAACTTCCCGGAGAGCCGTGGCGTCGTGCTCGGCCTGCTCAAGGGATTCGTCGGACTCAGCGGCGCCATCTTCACGCAGCTCTACCAAGCCATCTACGGCGACGACGCCAAGTCGCTCGTGCTGCTCATTGCCTGGCTCCCCGCCGCCATCTCCGTCCTCTTCGTCCACACCGTCCGCATCATGCCGTACCCGCGCGCCAGCCGACGCCGTGGACCATCGGCGGCCACCAGCAACGACGCCTTCTTCTGCTTCCTATACATCTCCATCGCGCTCGCGGCCTACCTCCTCATCATGATCGTGGTGCAGAGGCAGGTCAACTTCTCGCACGCCGCCTTCGCGATCTCGTCCGCCGCGCTGCTCCTCATCCTGTTCCTGCCGCTCGCCGTCGTCGTCAAGCAGGAGTACAAGATCCAGAAGGAGCTCGAGGAGTCCCTCCGCGAGCCCCCCACGGTGACCGTGGAGAAACCAGCTGCCGCAGCCTCGCTGCAGATGGCGGCAGCAGCACCTCAGACTCAGAGCATCACGGCAGGAACAGAGGCCGCCGAGCCGTCGTCGTCCGGGGAGAGGCCGTCGTCCAGCTCCAGCAGCTGCCTGGGGTCTTGCCTTCGGCACATGTTCAGCCCGCCGGCGCAGGGGGAGGACTACACCATCCTGCAGGCGCTGGTGAGCGTGGACATGCTGGTGCTGTTCCTGGCCACCATCTGCGGCGTGGGCGGCACGCTGACGGCGATCGACAACATGGGGCAGATCGGGCAGTCGCTGGGCTACCCGTCCAAGAGCATCAACACCTTCGTCTCCCTCATCAGCATCTGGAACTACGCCGGGCGCGTCACCGCCGGGTTCGCGTCGGAGGTGTTCCTGGCGCGGTACAAGTTCCCGCGTCCGCTGATGCTCACGCTGGTGCTCCTGCTCTCCTGCGTCGGCCACCTCCTGATCGCCTTCGGCGTGCCGCAGTCGCTCTACGTGTCCTCCGTCGTGATCGGCTTCTGCTTCGGCGCGCAGTGGCCGCTGCTGTTCGCCATCATCTCCGAGGTGTTCGGGCTCAAGTACTACTCCACGCTCTACAACTTCGGGTCCGTGGCCAGCCCCATCGGCGCCTACGTGCTCAACGTCCGCGTCGCGGGGGCGCTCTACGACGCCGAGGCCGCCAAGCAGCATGGCGGGTCCCTGGCGGGCGCCGGCGACAAGACCTGCATCGGCGTGGAGTGCTTCCGCAAGTCGTTCCTCATCATCACGGCCGCCACCGTCGCCGGCGCGCTCGTGTCGCTGGTGCTGGTGTGGCGGACCTGGAACTTCTACAAGGGCGACATCTACGCCAAGTTCAGGGAAGGCGCCGACGCCGAGGAGGAGGCGGAGGCGGAGGATCTGAAGCGGCCCAACGAGACGACAGAGGCGGAGATCGGGTCAACGGAGGTTAACGGGAGGAAGCGGTAGAGGCATAGGGCACCGCGCCGCACGCAGGCGCTAGTGTCCATGGCGGCCGCCGGCCGGGACCGGGGCCGGGCGCTTGCGTTGATTCGGTCGAGGTCGAAGCAGCCACTCACTCACACTCTCATTTTCTGCACGCGGGTGAGCTAACGCTCGGTTTTGACTTGGGCACTGTGGATGCCGAAATTTTTGGCGAAATGCTACTATATCATTTTCGTTGTTATTTGATAAATAGTGTCTAATTATAGTCTAATTAGGCTTAAAAGATTCGTCTCGTGGATTTCGTCTAAACTGTCTAATTAGTTTTATTTTTTATTTATATTTAATGCTTCATGCATGCGTCCAAAGATTCGATGTGACGAAAAATCTTGAAAAATTTGATATTTTAGAGTGGAACTAAACATGTCCTTGGTATACGTGTCATCTGTCGTCTCCCAATCCTAGCTGTTCTTGCTCTGGAGCTCAAATTGGATGGCAATGGGCAGTGAAGGCCTCAGCAGACAGCAGTCTGATGAGTCTCTGAGAGAAGCTGTCACTGCTAACTGCAGGTGATTTGGTGCACGGTTACTGTGTAACCTTCTAGCAGGGAAAGAAAAAACTAGTGGTGCTAGTAGTATATAAAGTACAACTGCTTCTTTTTGCCTGTTGTATTTTTTTTTACACGAGGTGTGCCCCATTTCCATTAAGCCAACAGAAATACAAAGCATTTGGATACAGATAGGGTCCTGTTTAGTTCCATGCAGACATCAACAGGGATTCTAAGTCAATCGAATCTTAAGGACATGCATGAATCATTAAATATAAATAAAAAATAAACTAATTACACAGAGGAGACCGAAATCCACGAGATTTAATCTTTTTTTGCCTAATTAGACTATGATTGGACACTAATTATCAAATAACAACGAAAATACTCCGGTGCTCATTTTGCAAAAAAATTTGCATCTAAACTGGGCCTAGGTAAAGAAAGAAGAGAGGCAGGAAAGCCTGATGATGCAGACATCGACAGGGAGCCTAAGCAACGGCTAAACCAAACTAACCAAAGAGGCTGTCTAACCTGGAACCAGAACTGAGCAGACAAGCTCAAAAGAAGAGTTTAACCTGATCACAACCTCCAGCGACACATGCTAACAGCCAGCCAAAAGAAAACAGTTAACAAACGCGCAACAGAACTATGCGAACAGGGTCCCTAAAAGATCGATGTTCCCAAAAGAACCGCTGAGTCACAGACTTCACTCATTCAGGTTTCGTCTTCATCCGGAGTTGAGGTTTCTCCATCCTGGAGCAGCAGCATGTTCACTTGTCCCGCCATCTGGACCGCCAGGATTTGTTTAGCAACTTTCAACATTACATTTGCGCCTTCCACCAGCTGTTCCTGGTCCATCTCGGAGTAGAGCCCTGCCCAATATATCATCAGCGCACAAGCGTGGCAGATTATCTCAAGTGAACTGGTAATCAGTTTTTTCTCAAAACTTGCTTTATTCCTGCATTTCCAAATCACCCAGCAGATTGCCCCAATCCCCAGGGATGAAATTTCCTGCCAAAAGGCAACCAGATTTCACACCAACGCCAACATTGTTGCAAATTCACAGGGATATTGTTAGCACCAAAACATTTAGCAACAATTGACTAAATAACCTTAGCAACCGGGCATTGGAAAAATAGATGATCAGTAGTTTCCAATTTATCACAGAAAACATATTGAGGATCGCCCTGCCATTTCCTTTTTTCCAAATTCTCTTTGGTCAAAATAGCATCATTGAATAGGAGCCACAGAAAAAAAAATCTTTATCTTGGCAGGAATCCTACCTTTCCAAATTCTTTTATGATAAATTCCAGTCTCAGATCTAGATAGACCATTGTATACAGTTTTGACAGAAAAGGTACCTTCTCCAATTTTCATATAACTGAATCAGGAATGTCAGTAAACTGGAAAACAGACATATCAAAACAGATTTTATCCCAACAGATTCTAAGTTCCTCAAAAAGCCAGCGTCTAAAAGTTATATTGAAACCATTTCGATTTTTTTAACACTTTTTTAAATCTAACCTTATTTTTTTCTTCAAAACTAATAATTTTTGCTGCGCCTATTTAGTATGGCGCGACGAAATATCTATGCTGCGCCATGCACGGTGACAACGACGAGAGGGCAGCATATGACGTTTTGGAGGGGAACTAAATAGGCCCTACATAGAGGGCAGCATATTGGACATTTCGGCCTTGTTTAGATTGTTGTTAGGAATCAGTATTGATCTATAGCACTTTTGTTTGTATTTGACAATTATTGTCCAATCATAGTCTAAATAGGCTCAAAAGATTCATCTCGTAATTTACAATCAAACTGTGTAATTAGTTATTTTTTTATCTATATTTAATACTCCATACATATATTCAAAGATTTAATGTGATAAAGAGAGAGTAAAAAAACTTACAATCTAAACAAGGTCTTTCTTTGCTTGTCAAAGAAACAGACGCAATCCACAGAGGTCGTCCCGCTGGTTAAGGCTGCCAGATCATAAATTTTGCAGGCTGCTGCCTTGTAGTAGATCGATGCTCGTCCGCCCTTGTCATTGGCTGCCATGCATGATGCATGCATTTACTCTCTCATGCATATGGCAGGGCAGCAGCTGCACCAGTGACCGCCGCGCCATGCTCGCAAGACCAGACTCTTCCACGTCATCGGTCGGCGCTTCAGTCGGTCGCCACGTTATCCTTTTGTCTCACCACCATGCGCCCATGCAAATAGGCGCAGCAAAAAATATTAATTTTGAAAAAAAAAATAAACAATGTTAGATTTAAAAATAGTTAAAAAAATCATTTCTAACGTGTGTAACAGTCACATTCTTATTATCACATAATTCAAACAGAATAGAAGCACAAGAAGACAAAGGTTCATCATATAGCCAACTATCAAGCCAAAAACTGGTTAGTTCTCCCTTACCAGCTTAATCCCTCTCCCCTGCAGATAGATGTCCTTCACCTTGAGAAGATCAGACCACATGGCAGAAACATTTAGACTATGTTTTACTTCATATATAGATTTTTCCTCAAATACTTATATCTTACAATCTCTTGCCATAACCCGTCTTCCTTCTCAAGTTTCCACCACTACTTGCATAACAAACTTAAATCTTTGATACCAAAACCTCCTTGTTTCTTACTTTTGCAAATTATTTCTCATTTAACAAGATGATATTTCTTCTTTGTATCCCCTCCTTGCCAGAAAAAGTTCTTCTTATTTTGTCTAACCTTTTTATGATGGTTTTGGGTAAAAGATAAACAGACATATGGTAGATTGGTGAATTGTTCAGACTGGATCCTATCAAAGTAGATCTTCCTACAATTGATAAAGAGCTACCTTTCCAAACATCCAATCTTTTGAGACTTTTTTCAACTAAGGACATCCAATCACTAACCTTTAATCTGCTAGGGCTCACAGGAACCCCCATATATTTAATTGGAAAAGACCCACATGGCAATTGAAAATATCAGCATATGTTTGCCCCCAATTCTCTTCATCATTAATCATGAAAATTTCACTTTTGTTGAAGTTTATCTTAGGGCCAGCAAGCATTTCAAACAAATACAAAAGCAACTTCATGTGAACAGCACCATTTATATCATGTTTTAAAAAGACAACTGTATCAACAGCGTACTGCAATATCGCAACTCCATTGAGAATAATGTGACTAATCAAACCAGTTATCAAACCATTTCTTTGTGCTTTATAAACCATTTTAGTCAAATAGTCTGCTACAAAATTGAATGGATATGTACTTTTGTAACTGCTGCTGCTCTTAATCTTCAAACTGGAGAGAAAAGGGGAAAGTTCCATGGTTAAAATGTTCTTTGTCTTCCAAACAAGCTGCATTCATGATTTGATGAATCCGAACGGCATTGCACGATTGCTGGTGACTAGCTGCATACTCGAGTCCCACTACGTGTACGTGTGTAGACTTGCCAGCAGCGACGACGACGACGACGGTCGTGTGAGAGGACTGACTGACTGACGAAGTCGAGAGGTGAGACGGCTGCTTTGGAAGCAGAGGAGTTATGGCCCCGCCGCCCCGGTTGCCGCCCGGCGAACGCGGATGGACGCGAGAGCCAAACGGACCCATCCCATATTCCATCCAAGACATACGGAGACGACGGCAGTGAAGTAATGGCAGTCACGGCCTGTCTTTTTCTCAGAGTTCCATGGTCTATCCCTGCAGCTGCAGCCGTGGATGAGAGTGAGAATGAGACCTTCGCTTCGCTTCACGATTGGCCATTGCTCCTGTCTGGTAAGGTAGAGCTTAAATAAAATCTACTTAGCGGGTGTTTGATTCAAGCTACTCAACTTTAGTAGCTACTAAACGGTTTAAGTTATTTTAGTAACTCTAGAGTTACTAGAGAGGACTAAAGCCCTTTTAGTAGCTTTTAGTCATAACGTTTAGTTAAAAAGTTACTAAAGTGACTAAAAGCTACTAAATTTAATAGCTACTAGGCGAACCAAACAGGCTCTTATATATGATCAAAATAAGTTTAGAAACCAAGCGACACATATTTTCCCAGTTTTTTTGTAGGTACGTTTTTTTTCCCAGGACAGCGATCTCCCACTGGTTTTGCTTGCATCGCCGGTGTTCGCGCACTTCACTCAGGCTTTCAGCTGCTTCAGAGCTTCAGGTCGTGGCGTGGCTGTGTGTCGTCTAGTTTTGGACTTTTGGAGTTTTGGTTCTGTTTCCCACTTTCCCAGCGTTTCAGCTTCTGAAACTTCTTCAATGAGAGATGGACAAAGTGTCTGTCGCGTGCGTGACGGCTAACGTTAGCACGCGTTGTCGGTTGCTCACACTCGCTTGAGTGACACGGAGCGTTTGGACGTGAGGATCAGTTCCGTTTCTCACGCGGAAGGCCACGAGCGCCGCCAAAATTGTGTGGACTCTGGGTCCATTGCGTCCACGATGAGCCCCTTCCCCCAATGCATGACGCGTGGTGCGACTTCTAATCAGACGGCAGCTATACGTAACCTCTCTGACTCTCTCGGCAGCTCGTATTCGCTCGCATGCAAGGCCGGCTGGCTCCTATCGGCTCGGGCGCTCGTTTCCTCCAAGTCAGGTCTCGGAGTCTTACACGAATAGATACGATCGCGGGAATACGATCCAAACTACGCAAATAGATCGTGCCGTCATCGCCGTGCAGGCAGTTGCACGCCGCCACTGCCTGCTCATGGCTGCGTTCAACGACCTGCTGCTGATGTCCTGCACGGCCGTGGACCTACTGCTATCGCTGCCGCCGACGACCCGCTGCTATCGCCGCCGCCGCCTCCCTGCGTGCGGTCTTCGCGGCAAACATCCAGGTGAGCGTGGGGGCGTGTGCTCCTGGCCGATTTGGACCACCTGCTGGCTGCTGATGTGCGACGCGGTCGCGAGCCCACTGCTGCCGCCGCCGCCGCTGCCGCCGCCGCTGCGACCTCCTACTCCGCCTCCGAGTGTCGGGTATGGTGTCCTCGAGAAACTACGAAGGAGCCGCACTCACGCCCAGAGCCGAGGAGCCGCGTGAACGCGAGGAGCCGAGGGAGGCCACGACGTGCGCCTCTGGTGCTGGCCCTCTTATTAGAAGCCGCGCCACGCGTCGTGCATCGGGGGAGGGACACGATTTTTTTCCGCCAAATGCTCTTCCCGGTTCGTTTCTATCTCGGAAATGATCGAAACCGTTCCACGAGTTTTGCTTACGTGAGTGAAACGCCCAAAAGTCAGCTCTCACTTTTGACTGATTTTTTATGGCCTCTATGTACTGGCAACTTTTCGGTTGATCTTTTTTTAGAACAAGTTCAAAGAACAAGTTCTAAAATGGATTGTACGCCTCAGGGAGAAAATTCTGAATTCTTGTAGTGCTTGTGTAGGTCACTAGAGATCTTTGTAGAGGATGGCGTATAGTCTTTTTTTTTTGTAATATTGCGCGCATGGTTAGTCTTGCTTGTGTCTCGCTAGTGAGATTGTGCTGATTTGTAACGTTTAAAACTCATGCCTTTTTAATGAAATACGGGCTAGACCCGATCGTGAAAAGATTTATATGTTTTTTATATAAAAAATATTTTTTGATTTAAAATCTAACCTACTACTGTACCATAGTGAATATGAATTTGGAACGCCATATAGGCCAAATAAGATCCTTGCAGCCTTTCGTCAAGCCTCAGCTTCGGCAACCATAGAAAAAAGAGAGTTGTTTGGTTGATATTTAATGTTAGGCACGTCACAGATCACAGTTCTGTTTTTTAATATGCGCCTTTTTTTTTTTTTTAGCTTTTTTGGTTGGTTTCGATAAGCCATGGTCAATCTCGCAGAATAAGCTTGTGTCTCGATTAGTACGGAGATTGTGCTAGATTTGTAATGAAAAAAAAAAATCATGCCTGGTTTTAATGAAATACGGGCTAGCAACCTTTCCCGTTTAATCCAAGCAACACAGAACCAAATTACACAACAAGCATTGAAAAGATTTATATGTTTTTAGGACACCGGTGTTGCGTGCTCAAAAATATTTTTGATTTAAAATCTAACCTACTACTGTACCATAGTGAATATGAATTTGAAACGTTTTTTTAATCCATGTCTCTGCCAAATAAGAAGGTTGTTTGGTTGCCAGCCTTAACTCGTCAAGCCTCAGCTTCGGCAAGCACAGGAAAAAGAGAGAGTTGTTTGGTTGATATTTAATGTTAGGCACGTCACAGAGCTTTCACAGTTGGGGCTGTGATTTTCCACGCCACTATGTGCCGCTGCCATAATTGTGGCGTGGCAGTTTGCGGCCGAAATCCAGACAGCCCCTGGAATAGGAAGGACATGTCATCGAGGCCCAAATTAATCCGCCGTATCCACACCTTTGGGGCACCGATGTTCATGGCACCGTCCAATCATTCTCGCATCCCAGGCCACTTTTGAAACCCATTTTGTTTTTTTAACCACACCTTTATCCTTTTTTTCCTTATTATTAATAACAGATCCATGAAAGATGTGGTGGGGACAAGGCCGTACTTCCATTTTGGAGTCCGATTTCGGCCTAGATGTGCCTTTCACACTATGGGCCTTCTGCTGGGCTCCTTGCGGCCCAGCCCAACGAACACGGATAACCCACCTCAGTTAATCCGCTAAACAATTTACCAGCCCACGGCCGCGACTCCGCGAGACTCTGCGCGGCTCCCTCTCGTCGCCGACATGCCGAAGCGGGACCGCGACAGCGAGGGCCGGCGGCGCTCGTCGTCGTCTCGGCGGCGGCGCAGCCCGTCCCCGTCCGGCTCGGACGCCGCCTCCGATTCCAGCGGATCACCCCGCCGGAGCCGGGGACGCCACCGTCGCAGGAGCCACCGCCGGAGGGACACCCCGTCCTCCAGCGACGCAAGCGGCAGCGGGAGCGAGGATTCGGGGTCGGACTCCGGACGTCGGGGAAGGAGCGGCGGCCGAAGGCGCCGGGATTTCACCGAGGAGAAGATCATTGAGTACATGGCGAAGAAGGCGCAGAAGAAGGTATGGGATTGAGCTGTTGAAGTGGTGGCTTTCCCTTTGATTGGGTTGGGATTAGGGTTGCGGTCAGGGCTCTAATTGCTGACTCGTAGTTGGCGGTGGTGGTTGTGTAGGCGGAGAAGGTGGCGAAGAAGCTGAAGACGAATGCGGTTTCTGGCTACTCCAACGATTCAAACCCCTTTGGCGATCCCAACCTGACAGAGAAGTACGTGAATTATTTTCCCTCTCGTACGAAATTGTGCAGCGATTCAGTAATTCTTGTTACCTGGAGAAAAGATTTTGGCTCGAATTTGCCCAGTCTTTCTGGGGAGAAAAAACAACAACTCCAAAATAACTAATAACCACCAAAGGAGATAGAAACCTACAGAGAGTTGGGAAGCAGGGGCTATTTTATGCTAGAACTAGAACTGAGAAAACCGTGCAGGTTGTCGTACATTGACAAAACTAGTTCAACAATTGTCACCTATAACAACATTACAAACATCTTAACACTCTTACTTACCCATCTTGTATCCAAATAAATACTGCTGCTAGTGGCACCTATAATTGACACCTATAATAAGACTTTCAATAGAACTAACTTCTTGTGGCAACTAGTGGCATGCTCTAGATGATTGTACCTGGGCAGATATCAGGGTGGTTTCCTGGTACATAAATACTGTTTATGCGGTGATAATATTGTAATGGTATTTAACATTACCAGTAGCAAAGCTGATTTAGGTTGCAGGTTGCAACTAATAGATCAAGGGAAAAAATTCACTTGCTGACTAATTAGGTTATTGTGGTAACAATTCATGAAGAGTTGAACTAACTTAGGCTGTTGTATTATTTGTAAAAGTAAAACATAGAAATGAAAGTGGAGCTTAGTGATGCTCGAGCCAGTAAGCATCCATTGTTATTATCTCTGATATGATAAAATCTTGTAGGCGGCTAGTTTTGCGAAGTTTTTTTTTTTCATAATTTTCTTACATCACCATGGGGATTTTGTTTGTTGTTTCAATGGTTTATGTAGTTTTTTTTCACAAAATGGTTATGGTACTTTTAAACTCAGTTTTGGATTTGTAGACTTGTAGTGTTGTTCATTCGAATTTGCTTAATTATTTTTGCCTTTGTTCACTTGTGTGCCAAGATCTTATTGTTCAATCTTGAATTATTGATATATATCCTTTCAGACACCATATTTTGCCTTATAGTATGGCATATTATTGCACTTTATGTTCACACTCTTCTGATAATATGTTTACCTTGGGATACAATTTCTAATGTTTGCACATATTGTCAAGTAAACTAAAATGTTGGTGGCTTCCTTGAGCACCCAAATTATTTGCTACCTTCTTTTTGCATTACCACTATAAGATTCCTTGAGCAGCTGCTTTCATTGTGACAAAACAATATTCAAAGAAGGATGCCCTCTATATTGTCTCTTTACAGGTTTGTGTGGCGAAAGAAGATAGAGCGTGATGTATCTCAGGGACAGAAGGTGGACATTTCTGTCAAATCTGAGAAGAAGAAACAGCAAGAAAGAATGGTACTATGGAACATGAATTTCTGGACTAGTTCTCTATATTAATCCCATTGTTTATTAGTTGGAACTTTAGAGCATATCGTAGTCATCCTACCTCCTTACTTGGATGTCTACTTCCAATGAATTAATAAGGTGTACTGTACATATGTATTATTTTATTTTTATTCATGCTTTTGTCTTGTAGTGCACTGTACACTTTGCTAACCAGAAAATTTGTTGTTTGGTCTTCTTTCAAAGAAAAGTTGAAGATTATGGTTTTCTTGCAGTGCCTAATCGTTATATTCGCTCTGTCAAATGTAGGCTGAAATAGAGAAGGTTAAGAAAAGAAGGGAAGAAAGAGCAATTGAAAAGGCACAGCATGAAGAGGAAATGGTTTGTATTTGACGATCATAAATCTCTTTTACAATAATTTTGTTGGTTTATGTCTATCATTTATTACATTCAGACAGTTTTTGCATTTGGAATTAAATACATGTACTTGCCATTTTGAAGGCATTGCTAGCTAGAGAAAGAGCACGTGCCGAGTTTCAAGACTGGGAGAAGAAAGAGGAAGAGGTTAATATCTTAAAACCTGACAAACACTATTCAATTTGTGTTGGAGTTAATATGGAATTGTTATTTATCTAGCATTTCTCATTTGGAGTGCAGTTTCATTTTGACCAAAGCAAGGTCAGGTCTGAGATCAGGTTGCGGGAGGGGCGTACAAAGCCTATTGATGTTCTCCTTAAGAATCTTAATTTCTCAGATGAATTTGACATTGAGTTAAATGAGCCCTATCTGGTGTTCAAGGTGAGCATCCTTTGTTCATCCTTATCCAATTGTAATTCAACTGAAAAAAGAGCTGTCCCAGCAGCACTTACCTGTGTAATTTTCTGTATGGTTTTTAAAGCCAGCTATTGTATAATATTCTGACACCATCATACAGTGCATTCAAAAGATATGCATTTTATAACTTAGCACTTCCTGAAATATATGTGTATTTTGCAAAATATCAGGGATTAACAGTGAAAGCAATGGAAGAGCTACGTGATGACATTAAGATGCATCTTGATCTGGACAAGGAAAGCCAAACAAATGTTAAGTACTGGGAGGTACATGTCATTTTCTTTAACCTTTTTCCTGAATAACTTGTTGGCATTAAGATGCATGACAATATTACCTTCTTCCTGAATAACTGTGAGCAAGATGTATAAAATGTATAGTTTTTTGTGTTGAAAATGCTAAGTATGGAACAATGTACTCCTAACTAGGGATTGTGGTGGGATACAAAACTGACAGTAGCCTCCATTTTCCCTATATAGATTTTATTTGGTTAGGAAAAAATGCTTTGGTTTGTCATGATATATCTCTAACTTTGTATATATAATTTCCCCTCAGTTCCTTACAGAAACTTGTTCATATGATTAGCAAGAATGCTAATGCATTGTCTATGTTGATCTGAATTTATCAGGCACTCATGGTGGTATGCGAATGGGAGCTAGGTGAGGCTCGGAAAAGAGATGCCCTAGATCGGGCTAGGGTCCGTGGTGAGGAACCACCACCTGAGGTTCTTGCAGAAGAGAGAGGTTTGCATGCAAGTATTGAGGGGGATGTAAAAAGTCTCCTGGATGGTAAAACTTCCACAGAGCTTGAAGATATGCAAAGTCAAATTGAGTCCCAAATGCGCTCTGGGACTGCAAAAGTTGTTGAATACTGGGAAGCTATCCTGAAACGGCTTCATATTTACAAAGCAAAGGTATGCCAGTGGGTCTGCAAATGCCAATCTATTCATACCGTTATACAAAGTAAAACGATGTTTTTTTTTTTTGAAAATAAGGATGCATGGGTTTATTGACTAGACCTCAGTAATAGGCAAAAGGCGCTACTTTGCCACCACTGGTTGGTTGGTAACCTACTAACCTGTGGTGCAGTTGCATGATCTGAACTTCTTTAAAGGCTTATTACAGTAATCCTTTATAATCTAGAGCTGCGCTATTGCATTGAACTTCTGAATTTTGATTTTGCAGTTTATACTTACGAAAAATGCTTGTTTGCATCGCAGGCTTGCCTGAGGGAGATCCATGCTTCTATCCTAAGGAAGCATTTACATCGACTGGAGCATCCTGGTGCTGTTGAACAGGATGTGGAATCTGAGAAAGAAGATGATAATAAACTGGAGGATGAGATGCATGAGGATGAAGGTTTACCTTCTTTTCTGATTACTCAATCAACTATGTTTCCAAGATAATGAAGTGATTTCTGATGTATGTTCTATTTGTAGATGATAAGCGATATTCGCCTGAGCCTATACCTCAGCACACAGAAAACCAATTTGAAGAGGAAGATGGATCCTTCTCTCCACAGCTAATGCATGGCAATGAAGATGAAGATGCAATTGATCCTGAAGAGGACAAAGCTGAGCTGGTAGAGTCCTGTGTTTCTATTTCTAATAGTATTAACAGAAACATGATTGGAACTGTACTAGTTATTTGCTGCAGTGCAGTTAACTGAGTAGTTTAATTGTCAAGTACAGATTGTTAGTAACTGGACTCCATATTATGCAACAAAAGAGGCTAACTAACAATATTAGGACGAAAAGTTCTACTGATATTTTTTTTCGTTAAGAAGACAACCTTTCAAGCTTCTGCAGGCCTTCCTGCATGTCTTACCCTAAGAGGGGGGCATTGATTCATTTAGATCTTACTTTTGATGGCAATGCTCCTTATGGTGACTTAAATTTGAGGGCTTTCTAGAGTTCATATACAAACACAATGGGTGAAGATTTTTCTTAAGAACATCAAGTTATTAGGGTTTATTTTATGAGTTGATTAGATAATTAGAATGATGTTGGCAACTCATACTTAATGCTTTTAATCATCTCCAGGACCGAAAACGTGAAGCTGTAGTTTTGGAGCATCAAAGGAAAGTTCAGGAAGCCATGAAAGCAAAGGTAAGAGTACCTGATGAGATGGAGATGAAGGCCATAAAAACGATGGGAGCTATGGAGGAAGGAGATACAGTATTTGGTGCTGGTGCTGAAGTGAACCTTGATTCACAGGTTTGGATGATTTTCCTTTGATCCCATTGCGTTTTTAGCATGGTAACATGACAATAGTTGTATATCTATATTTTCCAATATTCTGCCTTGATACTGGATTAGCGAGAGAGTTCTCAGAATTCAACTGGGATATGGCGTGACTGTGACAATTTTTTAGTGTTGATCCAGAAGGACCGATGGTTATCTTGCTATAATCTGGACCATAGATAACACACACCTTAAGCTACACCAAAATTTTCAAATAATCTGTTGACTCATGTAATTGTAATTGAGTATATTTTGACAGTTTAATATAGGGGTAATGCCATATTTG
The DNA here is from genome assembly GCA_904845875.1 of Miscanthus lutarioriparius. Lineage (NCBI taxonomy): Eukaryota > Viridiplantae > Streptophyta > Magnoliopsida > Poales > Poaceae > Miscanthus > Miscanthus lutarioriparius. The sequence goes on from CAJGYO010000002.1 coordinate 134,687,929, forward strand.
AGTTCGATACCATGGGTGGTAACAAGTTTTACACACAAGAAGCGTGATTTAGCAACTTTGGTGCATCCTACTGCATATGAACTCAACTGGTTTCTGATGGCATATGCTTGTTCAATATGCTCGCAGGTGTACTGGTGGCACGACAAGTATCGACCAAGAAAGCCCAAGTACTTCAATCGGGTGCACACTGGATATGAATGGAATAAATACAACCAGACTCATTATGACCATGATAACCCACCGCCTAAAATTGTTCAAGGCTACAAGTTCAATATATTTTACCCTGATCTTGTGGATAAATCAAAAGCACCAACGTACAGTATAGAGAAAGATGGAAGCACTGGTGAGACTTGTCTCATAAAATTTCACGCCGGCCCTCCATACGAGGATATTGTAAGCCTTGTGCCTTCTAATGTTTCGTATTATTCTTCTGTAGCTTTTTCCATGGGCAGTCTTTTCACTTTGTTTTATTCCACAGGCTTTCCGTATTGTGAACAAGGAATGGGAATACTCACACAAGAAGGGGTTCAAGTGTACATTTGAGCGTGGGATTCTCCATCTCTATTTCAACTTCAAGCGCCACCGTTACAGGCGGTGAAATACCTCAAGGGGCAGGGGAAAACAGGATCGATTAGACTGCTGCATCGTGATTCAAGTATACACCTGCAATGTATAGATCCTATGCCAAATGAGAGCACACTTTTCGGCTGTACTGACTGATTCCTCCTTTGGGGAGGTTGTACGATAATACAACATAGCAAGCTGATAGTTTTCTATCAAAATTTTTATGCTTGCAAGTTTCTACTTTGGTAGAATGGACCTGAGGATATCTGTACTAGAGATTGTGTAAACTTAGCTCAGTACGTGTGCTACTGGTATACACCGGATGCCCTTCTAATTCTATGAAATTTTCTTGAGCAACGAAAGAATAGTACTAGTGGTCTGCGGTTGCTCTTGTATCTAAAGCAGCTTGTAGCTGGCAGAATGGTCGTGACCTGCCGTCTCTGTTCCGAAATACCCCCGAGTATGACGTAACCAACTCAGCAGCACAAATCATAGGCTGACCGAGTGTAGAGTTGTCTGTGCTTGTTGTACTCCATACACCTGTACTAATAACTGTATGGGATCTAACCAAATGAGAAGCATTACTTCCTTTCGCAACCAAAGGGCGATATTAGCAAGTGATCACACACCCAACCGAACATAGAGCACTCAGCACCCTGTTATGCATCCCATTCGGCCCTTTCCCCTACACACATGCCAGCCGCTAGAGACACTAGGAAGCTGGGCTCTGGAGCTAGTTAGATCCCATCACTTGTAACCATGAGTCCCGCCAAGGTACCGCCGAACCGCTTCGCCTGTGTTTTGATGGAAGCAAACCACAAGCCATGTCTGGCCAGTGGCCATATCAACAATGAAAGGTCATGCTGCACCCAGAAACTGAACTACAATAACATTTTGCGATGTAGCCAACTCACAAAACCATGACCAAACAGCAAAGAGTAAAGCTTACTCAATCCTTTCTCCAGCAGATACATACCAGAAACAACAAGAGAACTTGCTATCTTGCAACACAAGTTAAAACTTAAGCGCAAAGTTGCCACATTCATTTGGTTCTGTGGACTCATTTGGAAGTCAAAGGTCCAAGCCACTAACCACTAGATGCAGCATGTGACTTCTACAAGGACCTGACCACCCACGGTCCAGAACCAAATATCAATCAAAATGGCTGGGAAAATACTTCATCTTAATATCTCCAGAAAAATAACATGTCACCCAGACTCAGCAGCAAAGCAGATAAGATAATAACTGATCGAACAGAAAATAGGCAAGAAGCCAAGAACATAAAACTTATGGAGTGCTTGCATTAGTTTCATCCAAACAGAGTTTTAGGCCTTCAAGACCAAGCTCCAGTCATAACTCTTGCTACTCCGAATACCAAGAGATGAAAATATGAGCAACTAGCTCAATATTAAGGACACGGTCACTCATAAGATTACCAGAAACATCCATAAAAAGAAGAGAACATCCCATCATCTAGCAAAAAGAAAGCTTGAATGCCGAACTTGGAGCAGCTCAGCAGTAGAACATAACGTCCTTCACGTTGTCCTTGATCTTCGGAAGTTGACGCACCTCCACAGGCCCCTCCCGGGCTACTGTCTGCCCGCTGCTGCCAGGGGTTGAGCCACCGTCTGAGCTTTCTCCTTCCACATAGTAGCGTGCACGGAATGCGGCAAGGTGGGCGTAGTAGGCTGGTGGGACTGGAAAGCAAAGAACACACTATTAGTGGTGACTGGTAACCAACTACTTTGCATCTACTCTACAACATAAAAGAGCACAAGGAAATGATGCATGGTTCAAGAAAATAGTTGTTCACATGATAGTGACAACTGTACAGAGCAATAATAGGACTAATAATAACAAAGAAACAATGATCAAGAACCCAACAGATAAAGATGGTGTTAGAGCTGACGACAATATTCTTGATTATTTATTTCAATGTAAATACAAATAACACATTGCACAGACGTAGAGAATACCGTTCGTGTTCACTAATCAAACTACATTGCACTGATTGAGAATACATCTACAATTTAAACGAGATGCTGCCAATGTGTTCACTCATTGAACCACTACTCCCAGTTTGCAGTTAAAATCATATCAAAGAGCTTGAAATTTCTCATGTTACAAGCTCACAAGAAAGAGCTCATATCAATGAAAGCTTCAGCTGAGCAGAATATGATAGGAAACAGAAGAGCAGCTAGAATAAGAACTTACCCACTGATACTGCACGGGTGCAACGAGCATAACTGCATTTCATCAATTAACAGTAGACAGATGTTAGGTAAACCAAAGAGTCAGAGAGAGAAAGAACACTCGAAAGTGAAAAGGAGTTGAACTTACGTGTAGCAAAGATTGTTGGTCAGTGACTGCAGTGCATCAGCAGTAAAATGATTCTCATCATAGAGGACATGGTAATGGGTGGGCCGACTTGTTCCCTGACAAGAAATATTTTTTACGCTCAATATCTGATAAGTGCTGTTCGGGAAAAGAATGTGCACCGAGGTACCAACATACCTGAATACCAGCATGACTACACAAGTAGAAATCAAACTCAGTAGGATGGCAAATCTGTTGGTCAACCACAGTTCCTGCAGCACAAGTAAGGCACAAAATAACCCCAGATCAGCAAATGCTTACAGAAGCAGCAGCTATATGAACTCAATAGCAGTGTGACACCAAAACACTAACCGGGAAGAATGTTTCCACTTTTATCAGTCATATCACGCCTTCCATGAACCTCAGGGAAAAGCCTTGTGTGATGTCTTTTCTGGACAACCACAAATGTGACTGGAGGTAGATATCCCTCCTCCAAAGAAGCACAAGCCTTGAAACGGAAAGGGACACAACCATTGACATGGGCATATGACAAAGCAAACCATATTTGACAGACAAATTACGACGCTGGAAATCATACCTTTCTGATGGCATCCATTTCATGAAGAAGTACATGGCTGAATTGACCTTCACTTACACCGTCCCTGTATAGGCGTGATAAGTCAAGATACTTCACTCAATAGCGTAGAAAAAATGAACAAAAAACAGGATCTGGAACACATACCTATAGAATATTATCCTCTCAGGCCTTCTGTTTGTCTTCCTGCGGAAAGCAATCAGTAGCTCCCTGCAAACAAGACCATGCCAGTTACCCAGATAAACCATTTGATAACCAACAATAGGTCAACTCAGATCAATCAAAAACTTACCTGATCATGCCACCATTAACATTGTGCCCCTTCTGCGGATCCTTAGTGACAGTAAACAAATCTTCTATTATCTCTTGTCGGTGTGGTTGAGCAGAAACCAGGCCTCTGTACTTGGTGATTTCTGGCCAGTCCATTGATGCCACCACCTACACAATTTCAACGAAAGTCAAAGTTAGCAGCATGGTAACTTATTTTTACACAGCTCAGATTGCACTAAATTATGAACAGGAATATCACATTGTAAGCAAATCATACAACTGAAATATGATTGATAACTTGACAGTTATAAGAAGAAACTAACAGCAGCAATGGATGATGCAGAGTCCTCTCCTGGTGGGGGGTGTGTGACATCTGCGCCAAAGATGATTGTTGGGACTTCTGACACAAAGGGTATGCCATTGCGTACAAAGGCTCGCTCAAGAACCGTGTTGCGCCCACCAACCTGCTTAAATGAAAGGAATTAATACATTCCTGCATGAAAGAACCAAAACCAAAAAAAACTTAATGCAAAAAATATAGGTTTTAGGACCTTGACATTGATTTTTAGTGCAACATTTTCCAAATATTGCTTGTTTGGCCTGCTAGCATGCTTTGGCAAGCAACACTGAGATACAATTCCAATGTCAGTCTCACAGACTCTTTTGATTTTACCTGCAAAAGTAGGAGAGTCATTTATATAACAAAAATCCTAATAAATTGTAAAGGTGTGTATGACCCAGACCGAGAGACAAGTATGCATACCATAAGAACCACTAACATCAGGCAGAATTACGATTAGAAGCTGCAGCTGATTTCCCACTCCTTGTTGGGCAAGCATTTGTGTGGCTCTCCTGTGTACATCTCTCAAAGCATTCTCTATATGGTTAGGAGCTGCAGACTTGACATCAACAAATGGACGTGGATTGACAACCTACAGGGATGATTAGAAGTTAACTTCAATATACAGTGAACTGTCTGGAATGACTTGAGAACACATACAGATAGTAAAGAACTTACCATTCCAGTTGCATTGCACATATGAATCAGATCCATACAGAACCTCTGTACCTCATCAGGTCGCATGCGTGAAAAGTTCAAACAAGTCCAGTTATCAATAGTTCCTCCATTGATCATTTTCTGGAAAAGGGTACCAGAACAGTGGTCAAAAGCTTTGTTACATCTAGAAAGACTGGCTAGAAAATTTGGTAATGATAGTTTCAGCATTAAACAAAAAGACACTCCTAAAAGCTTGACAAACATTTCCCAGAAAAAAAAAGATTGACAAACAGTGCACAAAGATGCTGGACAAGTTCACAATAAATTTATTGACAACTATGGCGATGCTCAACTAACTTCAGAGATAAATTTCTAGGTAAGAACATAATCTCACCTTATTGATCATGTTCCATTGTCCAACACTTGGCGCACAAGTTTTCTCCCTACCAGAGTCATGATATTTCAACTGAAATACAACAAAGAAACTGATTATTCCTCAAAGAATAAAACAAAGGTGATTCCTGGACACTAATCTTTGAGCAAGGAAAACAAAATTAGCAAAGTTACCAGGGGTGGAGGCAGCACACGGGCTGGAACAGTCACTAGATCACTGCTAACTTTGATGCCAAACTCCTGAGCAAACCTATCATCTGCATACTTGTTATGCAGAACCATCTATGCAGCACATAAGAAAATTTGTCATTAGAAACGATATCCTGCAGAGATAATAATTATTCTATTAAACAGCAGAGGAATAAGGGTCCAGAAGAGTACATCACGTATGCTCTGCTCCCTCTCCTGGGGACGTTTACATGTTGCTCTAAGTATGTTGGTCACTTGTCTGTCATTAAGCTTCTTAGAGTATCTCTGCCCTTCTAGAATCTTGCAAACCTACAACCATATTTTTTATTAAAACTCCCCGCAAAAAAAATATTTTTTATTAAAACAATGAACTTAACATGAATAATTCAAGTACTGCTGAATGATCATGGATACAGTACCTCCATAGGCAAATATACAGGTCGTGAATCACTGCCAGCCTGGAGACAAGGCCAAGAACCATACTTCAAACTGTACTTGTATTTGTCCCAGAAGTACTGCACAACAGTATTTCTTGTTCCTTTATCATCAACAGGAAATCTAAAATGACAAAAAGGAGCTGTAAGTTGATGACACGGTGTTGACATAGGTCAGATCGTACCAATTGTGATAATTGTAATACTACAGCTATTTAGCCGTTAGTAAGTGATGTGCCAATAATTCAGAATTAATATTCATTAGTGAAGAATTAATATTCATCAGTGAACACAAATCATAAACGTCAACCTCAGACTGAATATTCTCTCAACATATTTGTTACTCCTAGACCCTGTCTTATACTTTACCTACCCACATACAAACATGCACAAAATACTCAAACTCAAGGCATACCTTGCAAAGATTAATCTTAGCATTAATATTCCAGAACATAAATGCTGCAGAGGGAAGGGAAAAGAAAGGCAGCATTTGCATATAGATACTTACATCAGCTGGCTCATAGGGATGGAAGTAACCCCTGTTATCTTGTATCTTCTGATTTGATCCTGTTGGTGAGTTGTTTCAATGCGAACTCCACGTAATGCTTTCTTTATCTGAACACAATTAATGTCATATAAGATTACTCAACAAAAAAGAGCCAATAGGAGGATGTACTGTACAAGAAGCTTTCTAGATTTTCAGTGTGTAAAAACATTACCTTCACACGATCCCTGTCCGACAAAGGCCGAGATGTATCACGCATGTTCAGGTACTCCTCCACAAATTTGATAACTGACACAGGCTTAAAAAAGGATGTTGCTGATATGTCTGCAAAAGGCAACATTAAAACCAATGTTAATTACCAAAACATATCAAACAAAAGGCATGGGCCAACAAAAACATAGACAGGGTATTACCTATATTCAGTGAAAGCCCCATTTGTGTTGGGCGCAGGCTTTGGTAGTAACCCCTCCAACACTCAAGCCCCTCGCCAATGTCGCCTCTGTGACCAAAAGTAGTAGAGAAAAAGGATCTGGAAACTGTGACATAACTGCAGTGACATTTAACCAAAAAATTGTCAGTACCCTGGATAAAAGATTACTAAAGCAAAATTCAAAGCAGGAAACTGTGTGTAGCTATTATACTTCCAAGATGGCGACTCCCTGAGGACAACATCAAGTACTTGTATGGTTTCTTGAGGCATATCCCTCTGTCTTCCACGCAGAAACTGCTGAAGGTGGTACAAATCTGTTCTCCCAGCAATTCGAATTGTGATTTTGTACTCCCTCTCCGCCCTATAAATTGAAAAGGATTAATATGTGCAGGTGAGAGATAACTTTCATGTAGTACTGAAAAGTGGATCAAAATAGGATCTGGGAAGACCTTTCTTTCTCCTTCTTTTCTGGATCAACCAGCGTAACCACAAACTCCTCTGATTCAAAAGGAAGTGAACCAGCAGTATAAAGACTCTTCCTACCATCATAGGCAGGCAGTTTGCCGCCCAGAGCTGTCTTCCCATGCAACTTGATGAGTTCATTGAGAACTTCCCTGTTGGTTTGTCTTGACTTTGACTCAGGATTAATAGACACCTAAAAGACACATAAACACCAGGCAAAATGAATCATAATCTTTTTATTGAGATCAACTAGACCATGGTTTCACACATCACAGCATACAAATAAACACTAAAAATTAGTATCCTTAGTGGAAGAATAATGAAATTCTCATCCTAGATTCAGTAAACAAGACAGTATAACATGTCACTTATCCTAGGGTTAAGAAAATGAGAAGCAACTTACATTAAAGTATGAAGGAAATTGTCAAGTTACAGGTGGATTGACGAGCCAATTAAACTACTGTGGTGTTGAAGAGCATTTGCATTTTGGGTGGTGGCCATGGTTTTGGTTGCTTTGTGCGGCGGAGCCTGGGAAGCCAATTTGTTGTGGTGCTGCCTTGGAGATCCAGCGGCGTGGACCCAATCAGGCATCGGAAACGAGCGAATTGACTAGGGTTCTTCTATATTGCTAAGCTGCGGCAGGGGAGAGGCGTGGCTTCCCGGCGACACAGCGACAATCACGGGTTGACGGGTCTGCTGCGGGGGTGGACAGAGAGAGCGCGCGGGTGTTGGGGGACGAACCGACAAAGTGGGCCCGTGGGTCGGGCTTGTTTGGTAATCTGTCCTTTTCAGCTTTTTTTTAGCCGACACAGCAGTGTTTTTCTCCCACAACAAATTACTTAACAGTATTTTAACTTAGGCACCGTTTGGATGCCGAAATTTTTGGCGAAAAGTTACTATAGCATTTTCGTTGTTATTTGACAAATAGTGTCCAATCATAGTCTAATTAGGCTTAAAAGATTCGTCTCGTTGATTTCGTCTAAACTGTGTAATTAGTTTTATTTTTTATTTATATTTAATACTTCATGCATGCGTCTAAAGATTCGATGTAATGAAGAATCTTGAAAAATTTTAGCATTTTAGGGTGCAACTAAACAAGGCCTTAGTTTTTTTACGAAGCTAACGAGGCCATTATCTTTACTTTTTTCATTCACGCTACACTTATATAAACAAGGACAGAAAAGACAATAAAAGCAACTGGGCAGTTGAACAAAGGTACTTAAATAACTCAAACAGAGATAGCAAACAGGTCATTAATTTAAAGAAGCTTTAACTGGAAACAGTTCCTTCACACATTTACTGCAGTGATAATAAAATGGATTGCATCTAATACACTAAATTGACTACAAAAAATTCGAAAAAAAATCAAGCATTTATAAAACGAAGTTCACTCAGAAACCCTTCGGCCGAGAATTTACTACGTTCAAATAGCACAGCAATTATATGTACCAAAGAAAAATTACCGCCGTCCCACTCGTACAAGGACAAGGTAAATTTTTGTATGGTCAATCGAAGATGAGAAAGCTCCAAGAAGAGTTCCAAAAAGGAAACAACACAAAGAATCTCCCCCTCCCGTACAGACAGGTCTCCTGACCAACTTTGGAACTATATGCTGCAGAACAGCATGGGAGGCTCACTGTAGAAACCCCACAAAGGATCTGACCGTGTTCTAAAATCAAAAGTTCAGCTGGTACGCTTCAAAAACCAAGAGATCGCAAAGAAGAGCAACAACAACCAAAAAGCGGCCAAAAGTAACAAGATGCCAAATATGTACTACCATGCTGCAAGAACACAACAGCTGTTTCATCAAAAGCTTCTACTCCAATGGCAGGCAAACAAAAGGACACATCCCCAACTTGGTACAACCGTCTGAAGAAGCTGCAGGGATTTTGGTTCATGGATGCATCTGCATCCATGACGATTCATCTGCATTATTGTTTCTTCAGATTTTGGTTCATGGATGGCCATCATCTCTCACACAAGCAAGAACCACATATGGAACTGGAAGCAAGTTCCATGTATACAAAGTTCAAGTCAAAAGGTAAAACCAAGCAGCACAAAAACTGCATCCGACAGATCAGAAAGGAAAGAAGGAAAAAGGAAAAGAGATCAAGACACGGCTGGGGCCTTTCTGCGCAACAATGAAACGTTTTGGAGTATGTGTTGCACGACACGAGGCCCACGTACTGCAAGCAAAGAGAGAGACATGCAGTGCCAAAAACTAACTAGTTTCAAATGAAAAAAAAGACGTAGCTCCAACAGGAAAACAAATGATTCGAAAAGAAAATCCCTACTGCTGAAAGCTGAGATAGCTTGTGCTCAAACGACAGCAAACGAAAGAACACGCACCAAACGGATGCAAGATGCAACTCAGTAAGTAAATGCAGATCGATACGATTTCCAACGCATCTGCGCGATGATTTTTCCGATTTCATGTTCAGGCTTGCCATGTGCTTTCGCGTTTACGGAACAGGGCACTGATCTGCAGTCCACTTCCTCGATGCAAAAAACAACAGTCCAAAAAACAAGAGCAGAAAATCGTTGCAGAAAAAGCCTGCCATTTCTTTTCAAAGCCATGGGTGCTGATTGCAGAACCACCTCTCATGGACTGTAGAGAGATGGCCAGATGAATAGCAGTCCCATCACTGAGGCAACAGCACCATGGACAAGAAACCGAAGCAAAAGAGAAAACACAGGCTTTGGCGCATAGGGCCACGAGCAGAAGCCCCACATGAACGCGCATAGCATAGCATTGGAAGCGCAAGATGTTCATGTGCTAGTAGGCCAACGTTCCACAGATGGCACTTACAAACGAGAAAACCACAAGAACAGGCAGGAGAAACACTGGATCTGACGGCTAGGAACAACAACAAAAAAAAACAAGAACCAAACGAGAGCAGACCATCATCACACACTGCATGTTATCACGTCATCATACGTACGCATCCATACCCCAGACTCACGGACACAAGACCACCAGATCTTACCAAGCATGCATGATACGAGAAGATACTAGTACATGAGGGGGGAGATGGGAAGGAGGAGGGCTAGCTCACATCATAGTGGAACAAGTTGTTGTCCGCGACGTTGACGAGGAAGTGGTTCGCGCGGATCATCACCTTCTTCCCCACGGTGGCGAGGCCCGGCCGAGCGGGGTGCGCGAGCCCCTTCTTGGAGACCGGCGCCAGGTCGAAGTACGACGCGTCATCCGCGCCGGCAGCAGCAGTCCCCTGCGCTGCCGCCGCGGGCGGCGCCAGCGCGGTCTCGGAGACGAAGAGCTTCTTCTCCACCTCCTTCGCCAGGGACGCGGGCGACGGCGCGGAGGAGGCGGCCGGGGCCGGCTCGGACGCCGGCGTGGAGGCGCTCTGCGGCGCCGGCTGGCGTGGAGTGGCCGGAGTGGAAGACGGAGCAGCCGGCGACGTCGTCGAGGATGATGATGGCGGCGCCCTGATTGTGACCGGAGCTGCCGGAGGCGCAGGCGAGAAGGAGACCTGGGGCGCCGCTGGCGCGGGCGCCCTGAAGACTGCCGCTTGACCGGACGGCCGGTACACGGCCATCGGCACCCCGTACGCGCCCTGGTGCGGCATCACCATGGGCCCGCGGTAGCCCATCGGCACCGGGAGCGGGTATGGCCCCGGCGGGGCCGGCGTCACCGGACGCGGCGTGGAAGGCGGTGGCGGCCAGATGAAGGGCCGGCCTCCGCCGCCGCCACCGCCGCCTCCGGATCCCCCTGCTCTTCCGTGGCCGTAAGGCGGGCGCTGGTCCCCGCGGTCGCCGCCGCGGCCTCCCCGGCCGCCGCCGCCGCGGTAAGACATGGGAGAAGGGTTGAAGCAGAGGCTCTGGGGTTGGTGGTTCCCCTTGGCAGTGGATAGGAACGAGGGAAAGCAGAGGAGAGGGGAGCGGAGCGGAGCGGAATGGGTGAGCAGGTGAGGGGGAGAGAGGGCTTCTTTATAGGCGGAGGGGGCGAGGAAACCCTAGAGCCATGACCCGGGGTGTGGAGCACGTACGCCGTCTCCACTCTCCACTCACCGCAACGGTAGCTTACCGCGCTCTGTGTGTGTCCGTACGAGCGCCTAATACTGATTAGCGACTGACTTGATGATCAAGGAATATCAATGCAACAGAAGCCACTGGGTGATTAGGTCTTTCTTAATTCTTTTATTGGGGCCCACGGTCTTTGTTAATTAATTGGATCAGAGGGGTGCTTTGGATCCTGGTGGTGCATGGGTGTATATGGACATATGGTGCACGCATGCATGGGCAGCACATAGGAGTGGTGTGAGAATAGACCTTTTTGCCCTTGAGGACTATGCCTGGCACGTTGGGGCGTGAATAGCAGATAACCCCTCAGGTTTTTCAGATATGAAGTTAACTTTGGTTCCTCACTTCCTCTCGAGTTTAAAGCCTGTTTGGGAGGCCGTATCGTATCGTGGATTATTTACTGCTGGCTGGTTTGATGTGAGAGAAAAACACTATTCCCGGCTGAAATTTACGATCGTTTACGAGCAAGCGAAGAGGCTGAAATGTGCCAAACGAACTAGCCCTCAAGATTTTTCGTCGGTTTTAGCTTTGTTTCAGATCTGCTAGGTTGAGTCACTACCGGAAACGTTAAATTTGCCAAGTATTTTTATGTTTGTCGAGTGTATTTTCTCGGGCACTCGGCAAACAAGTTCTTTGCCGAGTGCTGCGCTAAAAACACTCGGCAAAAAAAAACACTCGGTAAAGAGGAGGTTTGCTGAGTGTCAGAAAAAACACTCGGCAAATAGGGAGTTTGCCGAGTGTTTTTTTACACTCGGCAAAGAAATAAAATATTTTTTCTAGGAAAGAAGGAGAAGAAAACAAATAAAAAAAACTTTGCCGAGTGCCCAGATCTAGGACACTCGGCAAATAAATAAAATCTTTTTTCTGGGAAAGGAGAAGAAAAAAAAAATGAAAAAAACTTTGCCGAGTATCCAGATCTAGAACACTCGGCAAATAAAAAAAATCTTTTTTCTGAGAAAGAAGGATAAAAAAATGAAAAAAACTTTGCAAAGTGCCCGGATCTAGGACACTCGGCAAAGAAAAAAAACACTTAATTAACCGCCGTCGCCCCTCCCCTCCCTCCTCCCCAGCCTCCTCCCAGATCCGCCGCCGCCCCTCTCCTCCATTCCTGCTGCGCCCTCCCTCCCTCCCTCCCGGCCCTCCTCCTCCCGTGGCGCCCCCTCCTCCCCCTCCTCCCCAGATCCGTCCGCCCCTCCCTCCCTCCCCTTCTTCCTCGTGGGCTCCCTCCCTTCTTCCCCCTCCCTTCCGCCCGCCCGCCCCCCCCCCCTTCTTCCCGTGGCGCCTCCCTCCCTTCTTCTCCTACCGGCGTGGAGGGCCAAGGTGAGCTCCAGGCCGATGGATCCGCGGCAGGTGGTCCTCGCGACGGCGGCTGGCATTGGATCCAGCGAGGAGGGCCAAGGGGAGCTCCACGGCGGGTGGGCCTCGCGACGGCGGCATGCGTCGGATCCGGCTGTTGGGGCTCGGATCCGGCGACGATGGGGTTGCGACGGCCGGCGTGGGTCCGAGGTAGGTCAGCTCTCCCCATCTCCCTCTCTTTTCCTCTCTTCATCTCCCTCACTCTCTCCCTCGTCGGTGATCAGATCCACGGCGGCGGCGGGCGGATCCGGCGGCGAGCAGCAACGTGGAGGCGGTGGATCCGGTGGGGAGGTGCCCTCCAATGGCGGATCTGGCAGGGAGGAGCATGCCGGCGGGCGGCGTGGTGGTGGCCGGCGGCGGGGCGTGGTGGTGGTGGCGGCGGCGGGACTTGTTTTTTATTTTTATTTTTTCCCGAAAAATATTTGCCGAGTGTTTTTTTTTGGACTCGGCATAGTCTTTGCCGAGTGCCCGACGTTTAACACTCGGCAAACAACTCTTTGCCGATAAAACCTTTGCCGAGTGTCGTTTGCCGAGTGTAACACTCGGCAAACGCTTTGGCGAGTGTTTTTGGGGCTTTGCCGCTCGTGTATGCTGTAGTGAGTTGGCTTGCCATGCATATGTGTCACCCCATGTCAACACCCAGACATAAAATCATGCGTGGTTACTTGCAGAATAATAAGACAATATTATGCAAAAGCCCCAACAATCAAATTCATCCAATAATCAAATGTAGTTTCTTGCATTGGTTAAGCATAGTATTCGATTTGAACCGGCTAGCATTCCATTTCCATTTGAACGTTAGTCATCCGGACCTGGACACATACTACACGTACGGTGCAAATGCCAGTTTGAATCAACAGTTGAACAATCTCATCTCTCCGCGGGGAAGAGGCCACACACGTAGGAGTATGACTGCAAGGCAGCAATGCCACATGGCCGGCCGGGCGGCCGGGGCTGGCTGCAGGCGCTGCAGGAAGGCCTGCCACCAGAGAGCAGCTGGTCGGGGGGCTGCTGCATGCAGGCGCGCGGGCCAGGGCCCCCGTATCGTACGAGCTTGCCATCTCCGTGAAAGCGCTCCGCGGGTTGGGGTTCGTGGTGGGGAAAGCAAGCAAGCATGATGCATGCCGTGCGCAGGCGACGATGGATGGCCATGATATGGCACAGCGCAGCACGCTCTCGATTCGATCGTCTCGTCCTCTCTCGCACTCTCGATCGGTTCGCACGTACGTGAATACGGCCGTTCAGCATGCGACACGTACGAGATCTCGAGGCGGCAGCCACGAGGCCTGACCACCCTGGAGCCCGGAGGCAAGGTTTTCTGCTGGAAGCTAGCTAGCTTACTATGTGTGGCCAAGAACACATGTATGTACATCTAGTTTCTTTGAAACATGAAATAGACCTAAATTACACATCACGACCGAACCTTGCTATAGTTTCTTTCTTTCTGCCTCTATTTCACTAAATTTTCGATATGTTAATTGAAGTTGCTACGACCACCAATCATCCCTGAAGTTGCGATCTAAACATCCCTAAACTAGCTAACACGAACTTGCTATATCCCCATAATATGATGTAATTTGAATGTGCTAGATGAAGGGCCTCTTTGGCACGGCTTATGCCGGCTTCGGCTTCATCTATTTTACGTAAATCGAGGCACTGTATTGTGAAGCCGTTTTGTAAGCCAGGGTTAAAATGAACTAGAAGCCGAGAAAAGCCAGTTTTTCTGGCTTCACCGGTGAAGCCGTTTTGGATGAGCCGTGCCAAAGGGGGCTGAAGCAAAATTTGTTCCTGACTTTCTTTTGACTTTAAAATGTTTTTTTGAAAGTTCACCGGGGGGAAGGACCCCACCTGAATTTTATTCCTTATCGAACGGGCGGATGTACAAGCCTCATGGAAGAGGGGGGCGCTCATAAGTTTTACATTACAGAATCGAAGAAGGAGCACCATTGATCTATCAAAACTCGATCTAGACTGCACTGACAACCTGTATCGCCAAAGGCAATCAAGGTTAGCTTCCATTTTGCAACAGGATAGGACTTGCTGGAGGGTGAGCGCTTCGTTCCTGAAAATAACTCCGTTCCAGCGCTTCCAATATGTTGCCAACAGCATAGAGCCAAGAACATGGGGATCGAATTGAACTTCAGGAATTGCAGCAAGCCTGTTGGTTAGAACAAGGTCGCTTATCGGTTGGTCTAGGTCCAGTGCTATGCCAAGCCTTGCCCAAAAAGCAGCGACAAATTGACATTTGAAGATATATGCTATGGAGTTTCATCTCTTCACATTGACAGATTTCACAGATAGGAAAGTCCACTATGTTTTTGCGGTGGAGGTTAGAACGGCACTGTATCCTTCTCTGCATAAGAAGCAAGATGAAGAATTTCACTCTGGGTGGTGCCGCATTTTTCCAAATGAAGTTTGAGGCTTCATCCCTTGACGAGCTTTGTACGTGACTTAATCAATCTATATACTCCAGATAAACTTCTTTCAGATGGAACACCATAAACATCTTATTTTTGACAGAGTACCAATTCTGAAATCACAAGCATTAAAAAAAATTTCTCTTTGACAGAGAAAATAGCTAGGTTCATGTAGATTGCAAACTTCTCATTTAGATGGTGTTGCTGACGGTGTAGCAAATTTCTCGTTTAGATGTACACGAATAAAGCCCCAACTATAGTTTATCCGGCCCTGGTTATACGACGCGTACGGTGCAGCAAAGGCCAGTTTCAACTAACCACTCCAACAGTAGTCTCTCTCCGCTGAGGAGGCCGCGAATCAGAACCTCTCTTTTGCCGGCGACCGCGCGGGCCAGGGCCGCCGTACGCGCTTTGCCGTCTCCGTGAAAGCGCTCCGCGGGTTGGTGGTGGGGAAAGCAAACGCAGCTAGCTATAGGGCACGGCGGTGCGAGCCGTACGATGGCGACCGGTGCGGCACGGCACCGTGCGCGCGCAGGCGACGTACGATGGCGAATGAAGCCGCGCAAGATCGGGCCTGTCTGCTCACGCTCGCGCGTCCTCGCTCGGCGCCGCGAAGCCTCTTCTCCCATCTTTCGCCGGCGACAGCGCCCTTGCGTCGCGCTCCCAAGCGATCCTCTGCATGATGCATTGATTCCAATCGCTCGGCAGACCGGCACGACGGCGTTCCGCGGAGGCGCCACAACGACAATAAACGTGTAGACACAGGAAGACCGGCAATTCCACATTCAACATTAAGATCAAACAGTAGCACACATCAAACCATGCATCATTCAGAGTTCAGACATTCACCACCTAGGCAAGAGATCCATTAAACTACCCGAGATAGTAATACTGCCACCAGATCACAGATCCATTACACTACTCTCGGTAGATTGATAATAAGATACTAAAGCCAGATAAGATACTAGTGCGATCGAGGCTACGAGCAGAACACCGCGCGGGCGCCTATGCGTTGTGGAGGAGACCGGCGGCGGCGGCGGCGGCGTCGTGGTTGGCCTGCTGCTCCTCCTTCTCGGGAAGCAGCCCCTGGTACCGCTTCACGGGGGTAGATAGGACGCGCTCGCCACCGCGCAAAGGCTTCGGCACAACGAACGCCTCGCTCCAGCCGGACGGATTGACCTCGACGGCGAGCTTCTTCGGCGTCGCCATGGCCGCGCCGGCCGCGCCGGCTGACCGGCGCTCACGTGGGGTGGGGCGGTAAGGCTTCCCCGTGGCGCGGGAGGACGCACCGGCCTTCCCCTTCCCCATGCGCGGAACTGGATCTCGAGAGGGGCTCGGTGGTGGGTGAAAGTATGTCGGTCTGCCGCGGTGCAGATGCTAACGGGATGCCGGAGGCGGAGACGGAGTGGGTGGGTGTGGGGGTGTGGCTTTATAGCCGGGGAGGGGAAGACAGGTGGTAATATGGGTGCATATGGACATGGTGCACAAATGTATGGACAGCGCAAAGGAGTAGTGTGAGAATAGACCTTTTTGCCCTTGAGGACTATACCTGGCAGCTGGCATGTTGGGGCGTAAATAACAGATAGCCCCTCAAGTTTTCTAGATATGAAGTTAACTTCGGTTTCTCAAGTTTAAAATGTGCCAAAAGTAGTCCGGAAGATTCTTTTTGGTTTGAGCTTTGTTCCAGATCTAGGTTGAGGCCCCGTTCGGTTAGTTGATTCCAGGGGCAGGAATCATTCCATGTTTGTCTGCTTATACAAATTAAGGTAGTTGTTCCAACTGCAATTTTTTCCAGGTTATCATTCCCTGATAACCGAACAGGCCTTGAGTCGGCTTGCCATGCGTGTGTGTCGCTCCATGTCAACACCCAGTCATAAAATCATGCATGGCTATTTGCAGAATACTAGTAGACGTACAAAATTATTCAAAAGCCCCAACCAATAGTTTCTTGGTTAAAGCATATTTCATCTTATCTGCTCGCTGGGGAGAGGCCACACGGATGGCTGCAAGGCACCAAGGCCACATGACCGGCCGGCCGGCCGGGTCTGGCTGCAGGGGGAAGAGGCCTGCCACGGAGAGCAGCTGGTCGGGGGGCTGCGCTGCATGCAGGCGCCAAGGACGAGCGCGGACGCGAACCCTCTTTTTCCCGGGCACCCGGCGTGGCGCGCGGGCGAGAAGGGGCCCAGGGCCGCCGTACCATACGTGCTTGTGACGTCTCCGTGGAAGCGCCGCGCGGGTTGGTTGTTGGTGGAGAAAGCACGCAGCCAGGGCACGGCCGTGCCTACAACGGATCGGAACCGGCCGACCGGCTGCATGCGCGCGCAGGCGGTGACGATGGCAATGGCATGCACGGCAGCGCGCTCTCGTCTCGTGCGCTCGCACGCTCGCTTCGCACGTACGTACGTGAATACGGCCCTTCAGAATGCGACACGTACGACACCACGCCCACACCGTCACTGGAGGAAGTAGTTCGTTTATAAATGTTAATACTATCTCTCTCATTATTTTCGGTCTGTTTTTTAATACACTAAACAGTAATACTCTGCGTATTGGGCCATGTTTAGATCGAAAAAAATTTCAACCCGATGAATAGTAGCACTTTCGTCTTATTTGGTAAATATTGTCCAATCGTGGACCAACTAAGCTCAAAAGGTTCATCTCGTGATTTCCAACTAAACTGTGCAATTAGTTATTTTTTTACCTACATTTAATGCTCCATGCAAACGGCTAAAAATTGATGTGATGGAGAGAGAGTGAAAAAACTTGGAATTTGGAGGTGATCTAAACAAGGCCTTGCTATGAAAATTTTGTAATAGTTAATGGATATTTGATGCATTTAGCTTTTTATTTTTATTTTTATTTTTTTGTCATTTGCAACTTGCGGAACACGAGGAATTATCTGGTGATCATAAATTCGACTCATCGATCTGCAGGAGAAATTTTGATATTTAATTCTCAATTCCTTTGCCTCATTTATTTTAACACTCAATTCACATGCACCTGCGCATACTTTCGAAATATAACTAACCATGGGGCTATCGAATCTTTCGATTTGAAGTTATCCTCTATTTTTTCATTTTACTTTTTCTATCTCCTTTTTTCTTTACAAGACATTTGAGGAGAACAAAATATCCTGCGTCCCACACCTACTCCGGTTGCCCAACTAGACGGAGTCCCACGCTCCCCGATGCCGTCGTCAGCTCTATTGCTCTCCTCAGTACTCATTGTACGAACAAGATTCGCACAAGTTAATCAGACGAACAAATTAAAGGCGCCAGAAACGACGACCACAACTTAAAATTGTGGTTTGTGAGATACTGGGATCCCAAGGTGAAGCAAAATCCACTGGCACGGCAAGT
The DNA here is from genome assembly GCA_904845875.1 of Miscanthus lutarioriparius. Classification (NCBI taxonomy): domain Eukaryota; kingdom Viridiplantae; phylum Streptophyta; class Magnoliopsida; order Poales; family Poaceae; genus Miscanthus; species Miscanthus lutarioriparius. Next base: position 134,706,257 of record CAJGYO010000002.1, read on the forward strand.
CCAGGCAACTGCACTTCTGCAGCACAAGATTTCTGCCGCCGCCCTGCGCGCCACCGCCAGCCAGGCATCCACGACGGCAATGACAACGGCGTCAGCCCATGCGCTGATGTCGTCCAGCACCGCGCGGCATGTCCAGTAACAGCAACTTCGCCACTCGCCGCGTTAGAATAGCCGGTGTGTTGACGACGAGGGCAATGCAGCTACTAGTTGTGGCGTCTCTGGCTGCAAGCCTGCAACAATGCTGCAGGGGCAGGTCACGTCGCCCAGACGCTCCGAGAGACCGGCGGTGAGCCGGTGAGGTCGCGCACGCGGCGGCCCCGACGTGCATAATGTCGTCATATGTGCATGACGCTGCCGTGGCATTGACGTTTTAACCAGTCCGGTCTCGTGTATTCATCTCAATCCATATGTGTTAAAATGGATTGAATGAAATTAAACTAAATTACATCCAATCCACTCCAACACATGTAGGTTAAAGTGGGGACATACATCCAAACAAGGGGGGGTGGGGGTGGGGGTGGGGGGGGGGGGGGGGGGCTTTGATGTAACGCACCGTGGCACCACGGCTGCGCGGTCGTCCAGTCTGCCTGTGCCTGTGGTGGGACGTGTGGTGGTGTCGCGGCCGCCCAGCATGCATGATGGTGCGGCCGTTTCAGTTGACGGCGGCGGCGTCCTCGCTGTAAGGAAGAAGACGCCGGTCTCGACGGTGATTGTACGTCTTGTTCTCGATCGTATGCACCATAGTGTTTTTCAAACAACCAAAATTTTATCAACGTGCCGTTGTTTTGAGATTCATGCATGTTTTTTTATATATATCGACATCCTAAAGCCCGGAATTCTGGCGTTAGTGCTGCGTCCAGACGCTGCTCCCCTTCCCAAATCACACCCCTCGCAGAATTGGATCGGCAACATAATGGAATAGAATTGCGTCCACCGCTCCCCTGTCCTCCGTTCCCCACCGCGTCCCTATCCTCGTTCCCCACCGCGCGCCCCTGTCCCAAAGAGCACGAAACACTTCAAGTGCAACATCGCAAACATATGAAAAAACTATGTAGTGCAACATCGGAATATAAATGTTGCAACATTGCTAAAAATATATAGTGTAACATCGAAAAACATGTACCGGAACATTGAAAAATAATATGTACTGCAACAACGAAAATTATGTACCACAACATCGAAAATTATGTACTGCAACATCTCAAACAGCAGTACTGCAACATCGCAAATCAACCATGAAACATGGAAAATGGAAACATTCGAAAATCACTGTTGCAACAACCCAAAAATCCCATTGCAACATTCGAAAATCATCTGTTGCAACATCCAAAAAAACCCATTGCAATACGGAGAAACAACAAGGGCGTACAAACAGCAAGGGGATGGGTTCGAGGTGCAGGCTGCTCTAGCCCTGGCCCATCACCTTCGAGCTCGCCGGAGGGAGGAGGGAATAGGACCCCATAGTTCGCCAAAACCCTAGCCACCGCCGTGTCCCTCGGATCCGGAGGAGGAGGAGGAGGAGGGCTCAGATCCAGAGAAGGACCGACCTACCTCGTTGAAGCTGCCGCCGTCGTCCTTGTCTCTGGTGAGGGGAGCGGGAGCCGGGTTGCTGGGGAGCGCGGGGTCGCATGGAGGTCGTGGAGGGGCGAGGGGTGGATGGAGGGAGGGAGCACGGGCAGGCAAGGGCGGCAACGAGCTTGCGCGAGGGCGCGGCATCCCATCCCGGGGACGACCCGGAGAGCGGGCGGGCGGAGCGGGGCGAGAGCGAGTGCGTGTGGGGGAGCGGGAGGGATTGGTGCGTCCAGCCACCCGACACCCGGTTCATATCATTATCGCATATATATATTGTAGAGGGGCAATTTGACTACTCTTTGACAAGTGAACTAGTGTTCCTTATATATATATATATATATAAGGAACACTAGTTCACTTGTCAAAGAGTAGTCAAATTGCCCCTCTACAATATAAGAAATCTTCTCACAAGATCACAATAATGCAACCTAAAAATACTGAAGCTACCGTGTACAATAACAACCTCGTTGTAGGAGCATTGCAGTTGGAATTAGCTAAAACCTCTCTCCTCTTCTTCATGTCTAGCCTTCGCCTCTTTAGAGCTTCCTTTAAGGGCATGCGCAAGATATGACTCTTGATGTCAAAACGGTAATTATTTTCACATGGCACCAAATAGAACAATCCTACTTGCAGGCGCTGATGCTTGTAAATGGCAATGGATTGGTTAACTGAGTTTATCAAACGGTTAATGTTGAGCCGTTCCTCTTTATAGGCTTCCCACTGTAGCATCCCCATAGATTTGAGTTCATCGTACTCGGTTTTCAACATTCTCATCCCGATTCTCTGAGATAGTTCTCGCGCCAATGACGTTGATTCGGTTAATTCATCTTGGTGGTATCCGCGTGTCCCATACATGTCTTTAATATATAGACCGGAATTCTTTCCTCTTAGCTTGACCACATCAGTCTTCCGAGGTCCTCGCCTGCAAATGTCTTTAATATATAGACCGGATTTCTTTCCTCCTCTTAGCTTGACCACAGTCTTCAGAGGTCCTCGCCTGCAAATGAGACATATTATACTAATATAAGCCACCTAGCTAGTAGTCATGCTTATGGCATCCACAACTTGCTCTAGAAGGTGACAATAATTGGAAAAAAAAAATCCTACTACCATCATGTACGAAGCATTGGGGGAATATGTAGTTAAACAACAATTAGCCGGTAGTAATAAGCTTGTTACCCGGTCATATAGGAATACAAACTCTCTTTACCCGCAAAAAGAATAGGAATACAAACTAATTAAATCTGCCTCATTCATCTCTTCGACACATTTGTTTAGGGGCTGCATTTTTTTGTTTATTATGTGGGTCTTGCACCAACTATTCCTTACTTATACTAGATCTCATACTATTACTGAGTTAGGGCAAGGTATATATTATCCTTAACCCTAAAATTGAAAGTTTTAGGGCTAGTTTGGGAGGGTTTCTCCTAACTGCGGCTTCATGTTACTATACCAGGAGAGAGCGTATCAAGATTTCCCAAAAACCGGAGCCCTTTTGGAACAAGAAGCCATTGTTAATAGTGTGCCCTTAATACACAGTTCAGGTTTCATCCATTAATTGAGAAGAGAAGATGATGTACATACAATGGTCCCTCAAGCTGCTACGTGTAGTTGCACTAAATTTAGATTCAATACAAAATTACTTGTTCATGAGTTCAGTCACTAAAGGTTTAGGCATTGCCGTATCACATCGGATCTGATAGATGCAGCCAGCAGAAAACAATACGGTGCATTGCATTGAAAAAGTAAAAAAAGAAAAGAAAGTGCTACAGTAAAATTGCAAGATAAAGATGAACTACGATTTTAACAAAAAGAACTATAGCATATATATGTATACCTGTACTTCGAGGCGTCACTTTGGGTGTTCAGATCCATCAGATATATACGTACGAAGAACAGCTATAATACCTTCGTCGAGACTAGAATAATCTAATAAGTAGGATTGAGAAGCCAATATTTCGAATAGGTCCAGGGCCTTATATATATATTCGTTTTATTTACGTGGAGAGGCCGGCCGGGACGGGCTAACAGATTTGTTGTTGTCGGCTTGTTGGACTATAACAACGACACGTATGCACTGGATTTTGGATTCCCTTATTTGATTGATGATCTAACGAGTAATAACGACTCCAACTTGAACTCCAACTTGAACACCCTTGAAGCTGCGTCAACCGCATCGAACGAACTTCCGTCGTCCACCCTTAGCTTCGGCGAGTTGGAGTCGAATTGCGTGCCGCGCCGTGCGTGGCTGCCGCGCGCGCTGTCCCCCGTACGTTCCCCTCCCCACCCGCCGTTCACTCCCCGCGGCCAGCCCGACCGGATCGGAGCGTCGTCGTCGTCAGCCATGGCTGCGGCCCGGCGTTTCGTTTCCGTCCGTCCCTGTCTACGTGCTGGACCTGGACCGTGGCGTGGATATGCTTGATGACTTGACCTCATTACCGGCAAGCCAGGGCGAGGGCGAGAGGGTGGTGAGAGATCCGGTGCGTAATTACAGCAGGAGGGCTTATTACGAATGTGGGAAGATTTTTCGGTCTAGGAGGGGTGGAAATTTGCTGGAAGGCCTCATAGGACCGTGTACCGTGTCGTCTCGGCGTCTTCCCTGCCCATCCGCTGATCCGTCCGCATGAGCATCGGCGCGCTTAGAAGACCTGATTGCACTGCATACGCCGTGGCGGTCGAGATGGCTGAGGAGCAGGGCGTCACCGTACGTCACCGTTCTGTCTCTCAGCCACGCGTCACGCGCGGTTCCAGCGTCACCTCCGCTACGTACTACCTCGTCTACGATGCCATCGACAGCATCGGCAACTCCAGGTCCAGGTCTCCAGGACGCCACTACTACCTCCACCAGCACCGCCATGTCCAGTAGCAGTATCAGTAGCTCCAGGACGCCGCGCTTCCAGATCGGTCACCTTCTTTGCCGCCTCCTGCTCCGACCATACATGATGGGGCGGCCGGTCTCGGTGAATAGTCGGTATTGGCGAGGAGGCAATCCAGCTAGTTGTCCCGTCTCCGGCTGCAGCAATGCAGGGGCAGGCCACCGGCCAGCCGGTGAGGTACGTCGTCGTGCACGGGGCCGCCTTCGTAGCGGGGAGCCGGGGACCAGGGTACGGCGGTCCATGGAAGCGAGAGGAGCGCACAGGCGCCGCATGGTCCCGCCTCCCGCGAAGCGGAAGTGCGCAGCCCGCCCTCCAGCTTGTGAGGTGGAGGTCGAGGTCGACGTCCATGGCGCTGCCGTGGCGTCGACGGGAACCAGTCCGTGGGGCGTAGCGACGTGCCGCGGGAGTGGGATGGCCGGACACGCCAAAATGGTCTTCTAGGTACAGCGGGAGTGGGATGTACGCGTGGTGGTGTCGCGGTCTCGCGGACGACCGTGGTGCGGTACACGGCGTTGTCCTCGCCAATCTTCTTCATGTAGTAGCTAGCGAGAGGGCGCCGGCCTCGACGATGATTGCCTTGCTTGTTCTCGTCGCATATATATGGAGAGGTTGAGCATGCATCACCGGGTCCGCGTGTGACAACAGCTTGACGAGCGGCGTGACGCCGCGCGCCGCGGAGTTACAGGATTACTTCGTAGCAATTACTTAGACATATATAATGTTCACATAAAGTGTGCCTTAATAGCACTATAGACAATATTTTAGCATTAATAAGGCAATAACAATGTACATCGACAATGAGGTAGTGGTGTCGATGCGGGACCCACAAGATACCCCACAAGAGAGAGAAGATCTAGTTCAACTAGGATTCTTCCTATGTAATCTTAGTAATAGAACTATTAAGTAATCCTACCAGGAAATCTCATTGTAAACCGACTAGGACTCTGGCCTCCTGACTATATAAAGGAGGGCAGGGCTCCTGAAAGAGTAAGAACAATTGTACAACATAACACTTCATAATCAATCCAACGCAAAAGGCAAACGCCGACTGGACGTAGGGTCGTTACTCGATCTACGATCGAGGGCCTGAACCAGGATAAATCGACTGTCTCTTGCGTTTACCATCGAGTTCAGCATACGTCGAAGCCCGAACGATACTGCCACGGTACCCCTGTGGCAGGCTATCGGTGGTAAAACATCGACAGCTGGCGCGCCAGGTAGGGGATTTCGGCGACTTTGCATCCGAGACCTCGATGGACCTCAATAACATGATCTTCCCGACGGGATCGATTTTCATCTTCGGCTCGTGGATCTGCGAGGCGGACAACTACGGCAAGCTTCAAAGCCATCTCCTCAAAGATCCGGATCATCATGAAGAATCCTCTATTTCGACAACTACGACGGATCAGCTCACCAGAAGATTCGCGCAGCCCATAATACCCGATTCGAATAAGATTCCACGGCTACACGCATCCGACTCGAATTCAAGCTCCGTATCCGAGATGAAGTCCTATTCGAGTGCTTTCAAGAAGTCGAGTTCCTTTTTGGCAAGATTCCAGAGCACAACCCAAAACAACTCGGATTACCCTCAGAATTCTTTCAAAAGGCCGAGTTCTTTTCCATTTGGGCTCGACAACACGACAAAATCCTATCAGGGACAGTTTGAAAGGTCTTTCAAATCAACACTTGGGATACCACTGACAGGAGCTCAGGAGGGTCTCGTACTAACGATAACATCGCAAGACTGTATCATCCACTGGCCAGGATCCGTTCCTGAGGATAGCGGAACCCAACTAGTCGGCACAACAACAACAGCTATTCTACCTTACCAAGAGGGAGACTCAATCTATGACGTCGAGGCGCATACTGAAGTCATCAGCAACTCCGACAGTATGAAAACTAACAACAATAACGGAACGGCTCACGCACGGGAAGTGCTCATGGTTCGATGTCCTCGGTCACCATTAAACCCCCCAGAAGCACCCGATGTCAGGTCATCAGATGAATCAGAATCCAACATATCACCCTTTGCTCAGGGTTACGATGGAGAAACCGAGAGTCAGAGATAGGCTAGAGAAAGGAAAAACAAGTTGAAACAAGGGCGCCAGCACCACGCTCGACAGCGTAGAGAAGCCTGGACCAGATACGAGTCAGAATTGACTGAATACGACAAAAGAAAATCACAACAAGAGGCCGAGGAGAGACGCACAGTGAGTACGCCTTACGATAAGATTCGAGAAGCATTAGAAGAACTCAGGGCAACTTCACATCACAGAGAGAAGTACGAATAGCTCCAGGACTTGCTCCGGTCAACGATCCCAAGAACGCATGAAGAGAGAACCCGATCAAGACTACCCGCCAGATCAACAACCCGCAGGCAAGAAGATCAAAATCAAAGGAAGTCCGCTTTTGAAAGACTTGGACCAGGCGGAAGCCATAACGGAGAAAGTAGGAGGAACATAGTCGGGGCCATCAATTTGAACAACCAAGGAAGACCGGGAGTAGAGGGCCTACCAGCATGACCTCGCAGAATTATTCCCATCAAAACAACACTTGGCCGTAAGAAGGAGCCGAATCCCAATTCAAGGAAGCGGAACGCATGATGATTCCCTGTTTTGCAAAGCAGGTTGGCATCAAGACGATTACCTCACAAATTCAAACCGTCTAATCACTCCAAGTATGATGGCAAAACCGAACCAAGACAATGGCTCGAGAATATATTCACAATCAATTGAACTAGCCGGAGGAGACGATGATATCAAAACCTTGTTCTTTCCCATGGCATCGGAAGCGATGCCCCTCCAATGGTTCGATAAATTGAACCGAGGATCGATCGAACTTGGGAAGACTTGCAAAGAGCTTTACGTGAAAATTTCAGGTATCATCACACACCCGATCACTCATGCCGAATCGAAAGGACTCAAGCAAAAGGGGGGCGAAAGTCTCGTAAATTACTATCGGCGATTCGGTGAACTACGGGCTCAAGTGCATGACATCACCGAGCGAGAAGTAATTGAAGCTTTCTCTCACGGAATCATGGCTAGATGGCAATTTCAAGACTTCTGCAAAGAAAATCCGAGAAACAATGAAGAATTCAGACGAACAGTAGAAAAAATGATTACTGCAGAAGAAAAAACACGAGAAAGGTTCCCGGATAGAAGCAACCAAGACAACCCGGATAGGCAAAATCATCGAAATAGCAGACATCAAGAAAGAAAGCGTAGACCAGACAATACCGTGGCAATGGCCGACAAATCAAAGAAGTTTTCCAAACCCAGAAGATATGATGACATTGAAAACATACGTTGCCCATTACACCCAAACGGGAGACACACCATCGGAAACTGCTACACTTTCAATGATCGATACACGAGAAAAGGTAGTAAGGAGAACACCAAAGAGGACAATCACAAGAAAGATGAAGACAACCACGAGGACAAGGGATTTCAAAAACCCAGGGGAACGGTAGCAGTGATCTTCTCAGGGGCCCCAGATTGCACAAGCAAACATCAAGAAAAACTAGCACTACGGACTATCATGACGGCAGAACCGGCTACACCAAGATATCTCAATTGGTCACAATATCCAATCCAATTTTCAAGAGAAGACCAATGGACTAGCGTAGGGAACGCAGGCCATTACCCACTAGTCTTAGACCCAACTATTGCCGGTACGACTGTCACCAAAGTACTAATCGATGGGGGAGCTGGACTCAACATCATCTTTTCAGAAACACTAAGGAAGATGGGACTACAACTCGCTGGGATGATTACACCAACAAGCACTCCCTTTTATGGAATAGTACCCGGCAAAGCAGCCATGCCACTCGGACAAGTTACTTTACCCGTCACTTTTGGAACTCCTGCGAACTATCGAACAGAGTTTATCAAATTTGAGGTCGCAGACTTCGATTCGTCATATCATGCGATCCTCGGACGCCCAGCACTGGCAAAATTCATGGCAATACCATATTATCCGTACTTATTGCTTAAGATGCCAGGACCCAACGGTATCCTTTCTCTTCGAAGCGATTTGAAGCGTGCTTTTGACTGCGACGTTCAGGCAATCCAAATTGCGGTAAAAGCACAGGCCGACAATGGGAGAAAACAAATAGCCACAATTGCTGCGGAGATAAGCCAAGAAGAATTAGAAATACCGGCTAAAAAGCCCAGCATCATCACACCACCAAAAGAAGCCGACGTCAAGCAAATCGATTTGGGCACTGGCGATACCTCCAAGACAGCAACCATCAGTGCTCACCTCTCGGCAAAATAGGAACTCGCGCTTACCAACTTTCTTCGGGACAACAAAGATATCTTCGCTTGGAAGCCGGCCGACATGCCAGGTGTCCCAAGAGAGTTGGCTGAGCACATAATTGATGTTAATGAAAACTCCAAGCTCAGTAAAGCAACGGCTACGATGATTCTCACCCGACAAAAAGGCGCGATTAAAAAGAAATCACAAAACCGATGGCGGCCGGATTCATCGAGAAATCCTTCATCCGGATGGCTAGCAAACCCGGTCCTTGTGCAAAAAAGAAGAACACGCAGACGAGTGGCGATAAAGGCCGACTACGGATCTCAACAAACATTGCCCAAAAGATCCATTCGGGCTACCACGCATTGACCAGATAGTCGACTCAACAGCGGGGTCTGCACTATTATACTTTCTCGATTGCTATTCAGGGTATCACCAGATCGCATTAAAAGAACAAGACCAGAGCAAGACTTCTTTTATTACTCCGTTCGGTGCTTACTGTTACAAGACCATGTCGTTTGGACTAAAGAACGCCGGTGCCACATACCAAAGAGCTATACAAACTTGCCTTGGAGATCAAATCGGTGAAAATGTGGAGGCATACGTGGATGATGTAGTGGTGAAAACAAAGAACCCAGACACCATGATTGAAGATTTAAAGCAAACATTTGAAAACTTGAAGAGATGGAGATGGAAATTGAACCCAAATAAATGTGTATTCGGAGTTCCTTCAGGGCAACTACTCGGATTTTTGGTCAGTCAGCGCGGGATTGAAGCCAGCACCAAGCAAATTCGAGCTATAACAGAAATGGGGCAACCTAGAAGTATCAAAGATGTTCAGAAACTAACAGGATGCATGGCGGCCCTCAATCGTTTCATATCAAGACTCGGAGAAAAGGGGTTACCCTTCTTTAAACTACTAAAGAAGACAGACAAGTTTGAATGGACAAAGGAGGCTGATGAAGCTTTCAAGAAACTTAAGGCATATCTCACATCCTCACCAATTCTCACACCCCCAAGGAAAGATGAAGACATGATGCTATACATTGCGGCGACTACTATCAGAGTCAAGACGACAATAGTCGAGAAAAGAAGAAGAAGAAGGGCGTGTGTATAAAGTACAACGACCCGTGTACTACATCGGTCAAGTATTGCGAATCAAAATCCGGTACCGCATGTACAAAAACTACTCTCGCCCTACTTATCACCTCACGCAAGCTTCGCCACTATTTGAAAGCCACAAAATTACCGTGGTGACAGACTTCCCTTCGGAGACATTTTACACAACAGAGATGCGACAGGATGCATATCAAAGTGGGCGATTGAACTTGGAGCTCTTAACATTGACTTCACCCCACGGAAAGCAATCAAATCTCAAGCCCTTGCCGATTTTGTGGCCGAGTGATGAGATTCAATGACCTTTATCGATACAATCCTTGACCAATGGAAGATGTACTTTGATGGGTCGCTCAAACTAGGCGGAGCCGGTGCAAAGCGTTCTCCTCATTTCTCCGTAGGAAAACAACTCAAGTACGTCCTTGAGATATTATGGCAAGCTACAAATAACGAAGCGTAATATGAAGCCCTCATCCACAGCTACGAGTGGCAATTACCCTCGGAATAAAGAGATTACTCGTATATGGCGATTCAAAGATGAGTCATCAACCAAGTAAACAAAGATTGGGATTGCACAAAAGAAAACATGGGTGCTTACTATGCTAAAATACGGAAACTTGAAAAATATTTCCAAGGATTAGAAATTTTACACGTACTGCGCGATTCCAACATTGCAGCAGATGTCCTTGCCAAGCTCGAATCGACAGAGAGCAAAGGTTCCACCCGGCGTATTTATAGAAGAGCTATCAGTTTCCTCTATCAAACAACCCGGTGAGACATCCAACGAAATTCAAGGCTAAAGGCGTTGGATCTTAGTAATCAACACCTCATGGACCCAAGTTTTCATCGACTATATCAAAGAAAATAAATTACCAGCAGATAAAGCGGAAGCCACCCAAGTTGTTCAAGAAGCAAAAACTACGTTTTAGTAGGAGATAGAACTCTACAGAAGAGCAGCATCATCAGGAGTACTCCTGAAATGTGTTTCATTTGAAGAAGGCAAAGAGATCCTAGACGAGATACACTCAAAGTTGTGCGGAAATCATGCCGCTTCAAGGACTTTGGTTGGAAAAGCATTTAGACCGGATTCTCTTGGCCAACCGCTTTAAAAGACATGAAGAACTTATCGAGGAAAATGCAAAGGTTGCCAAATGTTTGCAAGACAAGCCCATGTGCTGACTCAATCTATCTCGCATCCCACCCGCTTGGTCTTTTTCTGCTGAAATTTGGATCAAGTGGGACCCTTGAAGAAAGCAAAGGGCGGCTTCGAGTACATCTTTGTGGCAATCGACAAGTTCACCAAGTGGATTGAATACAAACCACTCATCAAGTACAGCTGCAAGCAACCAAAGCAAATCAATTCATCCAAGAAATTACGCACCGCTTTGGCATGCCCAATCGAATCATCACGGATCTAGGCTCCCCTTCACGACTCTGATGAAATGAAAAGTTGGGCACAAGACCTGTGGTTTCAAATTATAGACTATGCGTCTGTTGCACATCCGAAGCCAACGGACAAGTAGAAATGGCCAATGGACTCATACTAGCGGATTAAAACCAAGGTTATACGAAGAACTAGTGGACTATGGGTCCAAATGGATTGAAGAATTACCAAAAGTGGTATGGGGGCTACGAACTCAAATAAGCAAAGCAACAGGCCATTCACCCTTCTTCCTAGTTTACGGGTCAGAAGCCGTACTGCCTGCCGACTTGATCTGGACATCACCAAAGATAGAACAATACGATGAAGGAGAAGCAGAACAAACAAGAAGATTAGAACTCGACAGCTCAGAAGAAGTCAGAGTAAATGCTACCCTCCAATTAGCCAGATACCTACAAGGTTTAAGGCGGCACTACAACAAAAGTACCCATCCTCGATCACTACAAGTTGGAGACTTGGTACTAAGAAGGATACAAAAGACTGACGGACGACATAAACTTCTCAGTCCATGGGAAGGTCCGTTCATTGTCACAAAAGTCACCGGACCAGGCACATACAAGTTAATAACCGAAGATGGAAAAGAAGTCAGCAATACATGGCACATCAGCCAGCTAAGAAGATTCTACGCGTAAAAACAATTCAAGATAAAACAGATATGCAAGCCACAAGGGACCAACATTCACAATCGACGAAAGACGATATTCTTCGACAACATATGTATTAGTTCATGATCAATAAAGATGATATTCATCCACAGCATGTCTTATCATGACTTCCAACGAGTTGTTTACCCGAAAAGAAAAGCAAAATGGCTGAAAACATGCGAGCTTCCGGCCCGAGCAAAATAGTGAAAACACGCTTGAGCTTCGCCGATGAGGGTAGCTAAAAGCTAACACCGAAACAAAAAGCAAAATGGTCAAAAAACACGCTTTGAGCTTCCCGGCCGAGAGCAAAATAGTGAAAACACGCTTGAGCTCGCCGATGAGGGTAGCTAAAAGCTAACACCGAAACAAAAAGCAAAATGGTGAAAACACGCTGAGCTTCCCGGCCGAGAGCAAAATAGTTGAAAACACGCTTGAGCCGCTGATGAGGGTAGCTAAAAGCTAACACCGAAACAAAAAGCAAAATGGTGAAAACACGCTGAGCTTCCCGGCCGAGAGCAAAATAGCTGAAAACACACAGCAGAGCCCGCCGATGAGGGTAGCTAAAAGCTAACACCGAAACAAAAAGCAAAATGGTCTGAAAACACGCTTTGAGCTTCCCGTGAGAGAAAAATAGCTGAAAACACGCTTGAGCTCCGCCGATGAGGGTAGCTAAAAGCTAACACCAAACAAAAAGCAAAATGGTGAAAACACGCTTTGAGCTTCGGCCGAGAGCAAAATAGTGAAAAAGACGCTTGAGCCCGCCGATGAGGCCAAAACTAGTCAACCGAAACTAAACTCCAAAGACCCTCCAGCTCTTCGTTCGAAAAGCAAGAGGCTCGGGGCTACATCCGAGATAGGAATACTTTTTCCTCGAGAAAAGTACAAGCGCCACTCAAAAGGCAACATTCTATGCCGAGTCATTTTTTCATAGCGGTGTCAACACAAAGATTTACATCTAACAAGTCACGGTAGCGGACAAAGCACTCGACAAATCGAGGGTCTCGTCGAGGATAACACACGAGTTGTTTTGTGGAGCGAAACAAAAACGGGACAAAATACTCAAACCAAGACAAGTAACTTCGACCACACCCGGGCAAAGAATACATCGTGAAAACAAAGAATCTTCATTTAAAGAGGAGTGTAATATTACAAGAAGCTTTACAAGAAGCTGGTCAATCGGATCGAGCATTATCATCGGGAAGGAAATGTCAATATTTAGACTTTCTACAACCCTCTTGGCTAAACCTTCGACCTCAAGCTCCATCCTCTCATGGCGTCAAGGTATTCTTGGCTTTCGACTTCCTCTGCTATCTTGGACAGAGGCGCCCTCGAGCAAGGACCGGACACTGGCTAGCACATTCTTGGTACATACTTGGGCACACTTCTTCGCAAATTCTTGGAAGCGAGTGGAACTGGGAATGAACTGCGCCCAAGATTGCCCGTCGTCATTGGAGTCCGGAGAACATCGACTCTTGAACGAAAAAGATTTCCACTGAGCGTTCCAATTTTCGGTGGCCATCGCCCTTGACTTCCGGACAAGCTTTCAATAGTTCTTTGGGCTGCACAAGATCTCTATCACTCAGCGCCTAATCACTTAGCAAGGGCAAGTTCTTCCTCGGCATGAGTAATTACCTCCTCAAATTTTATTATGACTAGAGCGGACTAGAGCCTTCATTTCATTGATACTCTCCGAGAGCTTCAGCTTCTCAGCTCGGAGAACTAGACAAGACACCCAAGAACAAGTCGTGAAAAAAGAAATCAAAATACAAGAAAAAAGCAGTGAACCCCCATCGCACCTTTGCATTCATTCCTCGCAGACTCCGCCACGGTCTCCGTCTCCACTACCCGGGCACGAAGGGTCTTCTCCTCCTTTTGGTGCATTTGACGTTCTGTCTCCAACTCAGCCCGGAGAAGGTCAAGATCAGCTTTTAGAACGTCCACCTCAGAAGACAACTTTCTCTCATTTTCAGATGAGAAAAAGAAGCCAGAATGATCATGAGAGAAAGACTGAGCCGAAAGAGACAAAGAAAAACAAGCGCGTGGGGACGGAGGAAAACGAGCATGCAAAAAAGGAACGGCGGTAAAACCTACCGGAGCTTTTCACAAAAAAAGAAGTCGCTAGGGTCGACAAGCTCCCCTAGGCTGCGGTCAGCTCCGACAATCGATGGGTGGCATCGAACTGTTGCACCACGTCATTGGAAAAAGAAGGACCGCCAGAAGCAAGAGAAGGGGAAGGAGAAGCCGGATGGAGCGAAGAAGGAACGACCAAAGCAACCTTCGTGGAAGCCGGAGTCAAACCCTCGGAAGGACCGGCGCGACGGCCACTGACACACCTCTGAGCGGCCAAAACCAATAAACCGCCAGTAGCTCTCAAGCCCCATAGCAACTTCATCAACAGAATCTTGTGAGTCCCGAGGCTCGAGAACTTCGTTGGCACGGCGGGAGGCGAAGAGAGAAGAAGTCGATGAAGGAATGAGAGAAGACAAAACACCGAAAAGTAATAAAAGGAAGCACCGATAAGAACCGGAGGAGGAGGAAAATAAAAGCCAAAAAGATAAAGCTAGAATCTACTCACCCAATCACTCTCTTCTTGCGAAGCCAAGAGAAGGCCTCGCAGGAGGAACCACGACGGTAAAACGTCCCCAGCCCACCGGCGACGAGAGCGGAATAGCCGCAACGGAGCATGCGGAAGGAGCCGGGCTGGAGACGTGGAAGAACTCGTCTTGAAGGGAGCGGTACAACTCGGCACCGGGCTTCCAAAGAACTCGACACCGGAGTTTCAGAAGAAGTCGACACGGGAGCCTCGGAAGAGCTCACACCGACCTCCGATTACTTCAAAAGATCAATACTAAAGGTCAAGACAAAGAAGAGAAATTCAATGCAACAGAATATGAAAAGCAACTCCTTTGCCGCATGATGAGGGGTACTTCATCATCTTCTTCATCCTCACCAAGGAAACCAGAGCACCTTTGAAAAAAGGATAAAAAGTAATCGGATCATGAGAGAGACAAGAAAATAAAAGAACAAAGAGCATTAAATGAGCTCACCTAAGAGCATGCTAGCAACAACCTGGAGTACCGAGAGAGTACTTGGTTTGCGAGGCTTCTTGGAGACAGGCAGGCCAGATGAAGACCCATCCGTTCGCCCCCTCTTCGGGACACTGCGAGGACCGCGAGGACTAGACGAGAACATATTCTTCATATACATCAACAAATCCGGAAGAAACCCTGGGAAGGGCGGTAGAGGTTTGGGACTTACTAATTGCAGAAGTTTCAGCAAGTCTATCTCCAGTCTCCGCCACGGCAGGGAAAGCGTCAGGAGAGACCGGGTCGACAAAGTTCCGCCCAAACTCCTACGAAAAAGGATAAAACACCGAGACAAAGAAAAGCTAAGCAAGAACAAATGCAGCTAGAGTGCATAAAGTACTCAAACAAAAAGATAGACAACTCACGACTAGAAGCGGGTTGTTGGTGAGAACTCGGTGATGTTAGGGGAATGACGCTCACCCCTTTCAGCATCTTCTGAAGACGCTCGAGTACCTCCTCACCGGTCAGCTCAAGAGCTGGGACCATGCGTGAAGGATCCTCGGCCCCAGAATACTCAAAGCCAAGATGCTCCCGCTCTTTCAAGGGCTGAACCTGAACACGAAGAAAGCTCAAAACAATACCAAAGCCGGTCAAACCTCACTTCAAAGACATGCTAATCCTATCAAGGAGAGGCATTTGGATCACTTGAATCTCAAAGAGCGATTCAAGTTTCTTGTCCCATCGGTCATTCACCAGGACCAGATCCGGGATGAATGGCAAGGAAAGGATTAAATTGGCGGCGTAAAACCACTCGGCACGCTAATCTTTTACAGAATCGACCAGGTCATAGTCAAAAACTTAATTTTGAGACCGATTTAAACTGAATCCCACAACCGCCAAGAACTTGGTTTCTTCACTGGCGGGGTTGAGGTTTCGAGAACGAAAGAAAAAAGCGAAAAAAGAGATGAAGGAGGATTCCAAGGAAAGCTTCGCAAAGATGAATGAAAAAATGTAAAGATGGAGAATGGCATTGGGGGTTAGGTGGTTGAGACTAATCCCGAAATAACCAAGAAACCGATGAAGGAAAGCGAAGCAGAAGGCAAAGTCCGGTAGCGGACAAAAGAAACGAAAAGGACAATCTCACCGGGACCCGGAGCTGGAACCCGATGCTCGCCGGAACCCTCCATTCAGCGATGACTTTGCTTTGGATCAAGCCATATCGCTAACGAGCTCAGCAAGTATTGGTCTTCGTTTGTTGTTTGGGGCCAAACCTTCGAGCAGACCCTCATAGCCACGAACTCGATTTTCGATCAAAGAAAAGGATGACTCCTTGTCTCACGAAGGTCGCTCTGAAACTTGCTTGCGGTTTCTTCTTTCCCATGAACTGGCGGAAGCAAGAGAGGCGCTAAAGAAGATGTAGGATGATGATGCTCAAGGTTCTGGCTGACGGTGACGGCGGCGGATTTCTAAAAGCTAGGGTTTAAAGGCAAGAGTTGGGCAGCAAAGGGTCTTTAAATAGGTTTCTCAGCGATACAAACGGCCCACAAGGCCCGATAAAACACAATGTGGGAACGCGACGGTCCATTTACCGACGCAGCTAAAACGATGGAGGGCACAAATCCACACAACAGTACAAACCAACGGGCAGATTTTAGACTTATCCGTCCAAAGACCACGGCGGGAGGTTATCAGATCGCTACAAGAACAACTCGTCAAAACAAGAAGAAAGAAAGAAGAAAGAAAAGGCTACCTCACAAGGAACAAAAGAACCCGGTTATTTGAGAAAGAACCCGGTAATCTCATGGACAACGGGGATCATAGCGAAAAGTAAAAGACAACTCGAGAAGACAAGATTCGTTACATTACAAGCGAAGATTACAAATCTTAAAGACAAGATTCGTTACATTACAAGCGACTTCAAAAATAGAAGATTACAAATCTTACAAGACCCAACGAAACTCGGCACACTGAAAAGCAAGGTAGCAAAGAGGAACGCGGACACGGCTAGGCTCGAACGACTACTCGTGTCCCAAATTGCTACTCGGAAGGACAAACCGCCATCGCTACACTGCTTTTCTTCAAAGGAAGGGCTTGATGCACTCAAGGCGGAAATCGGCAAAGACAGTAGGACAACATGGAGCAGAGAAGGGCGGCGGGGCATCTGTCTACCCAAGACCGATGTGATATCTGCATATGGTGTTGATCTGCACGGACGGTCTCAAGACAGCGACGAGGATCAACCGTAAGCGGCCGAGATGAAGGAACAAGCCCACATCACAAGACTTCCTCCAACTACCACCACATACATCCGGCACAATCTTTGTCAGCGGGATTAGCCTACCTCTAATCCCTATCACAAGACTTCCTCCAACTACGACAAGACACACAGGAACTACAAAATATGCCCGGGGGCTGCTCTACTTCACAAACTACCATGCTCATATCCACGAAGGTTTCAACGGAATATCCAATAGATGAAAACAAGCACTCCGGGACAATATTTATAGACCAAAGGAGCGGCGCACATGGACCAGGAGTACCGACGAAATAAGCCTGATAAAGAACACAGTGAAAGGACAGGACTCAATAATGGACGACTCAGGAGAGAGGAAAACAGTGCTCGAAAACGGGCATATTCGGAAGAATATACCATCACAGTACAACCCGTGAACAAAAAGCATTTACACTCAACCACCACCATACAACTACATCTGACAGCAGCAGACTATCAAAGAATACGCCAAGACCTCGTATTCGAGTTCTTCCTGAACAAAACAACACGGGTATACGCTCGGGGGCTCGGCCAGCATCACAGATTAATCAACACTAAGCTTGGGAATTCGGCCCTCATTTCAACTACTCCCGGGGGCTCAGAACCAAAGACAAAAGACAAAAAGTACAAGAAACCCAAGATCACAACGACGACGACGCATCAAGACTCTTCAACCGACTTCTTTTTCAAAAGAAAAGAACTCGGAGAAAGCACGAGGCTGCGGGATACATAGCCCCAGAATTTTTTGAAGACAGGAATCTGGACCCTCCAACTTTTGCAAGCAAAAGCAAGAGGCTCGAGGGCTACACTCAGTGAGTGCAATTTTTATGAAAAATTGCACCCACCAAAAAAGAAACCAGACATAGGCTCGGAGGCTGCACACCGCGAAACTACTCGGATGATGGTTTAATCCAAGACTAAAGGACCGCTTCGGAAAGATACCACAGAAACTACTCGGATGGTGGTTTAATCTAGGACTAAAGGACCGCTTCGGAAAGATACCACAAAAACTACTCGGATGAGGACAAAATTCAAGTCTCAGGGACTACTTCAGAGCACAGATTTTCAAACAAACATAAAGGATCAAGACCCTCTAACTTTTTGTTCCAAATAGCAAGAGGCTCGGGGGCTACACTCAGTGAGTGCACTTTTTCTCCGAAAAAGCGCACGTCACCAAAAGACTTCCTCAATGCAGACTACTTCAAGACATTATGACAAAAAGAACCCGGAACGAGCCATATTCGAGTTCTTTTTGACAAAACTTCAACGAACAATCCGAGCAACTTCAAGACAAGATCCTCCAGCTCCTTGTTCCAAATAGCAAGAGGCTCGGGGGCTACAACCAGATGGACGTACTTTTTTCTTCACAAAACACTCACCACTCGAAGGTCCCAAGAAGCGCTACAAGGTTTCACTCCAGAAAGCACTCGGATAACATTTTGTTCCTACCTAACAAGACTTGAAGGAGCAAAGCGAGACTTTCAGAGCTCAACCATGAAGTGCTCGGGGGCTTGTCGATGCGGGACCCACAAGATACCCCGCAAGAGAGAGAGAAGATCTAGTTCAACTAGGATTCTCCCCATGTAATCTTAGTAATAGAACTATTAAGTAATCCTACCAGGAAATCTCATTGTAAACCGACTAGGACTCTGGCCTCCTGACTATATAAAGGAGGGCAGGGCTCCTGAAAGAGTAAGAACAATTGTACAACATAACACTTCATAATCAATCCAACGCAAAAGGCAAACGCCGACTGGACGTAGGGTCGTTACTCGATCTACGATCGAGGGCCTGAACCAGGATAAATCGACTGTCTCTTGCGTTTACCATCGAGTTCAGCATACGCCGAAGCCCGAACGATACTGCCACGGTACCCCTGTGGCAGGCTATCGGTGGTAAAACATTGACAAGTGGTAATAGTGTACCATTTACCAAAATATAGTTAGAGAATGCCACAATTACGAACAAAAGATTGTTGGCATTGGTAAAAGTGCAATATCCTCAACTACAAGATCCTCACTGACCTAAATGAAAAAGAGAATAAACCATTCAGTTTTAACCAAAGAATCTATAGAATGATTCACTTGAAAATGAAAAATAGATGTATACCTCTTATAGATCAAATCTACGACCTATTCCTTCCATATTCATGAAGCGGTGAACCACGGCATCATTTGTAACTTTTATTAACTCTTTCTTCTCCAAGTAGCAAATAAGTCTATTACTCAAGTGTGCATCACCCATGCGGTGACTAAGAGATGTTTTCACAAATTTCATACCCGAAAAACATCTCTCCACTATTGCGGTAGCAACTGACAATACTAGTACAAGCTTCAAGAGTTTATAAACCATTGGATAACAATGTGGACAGTTTTAATGTTAGAGAATCGATTGTCTTCTCTCACATCAGCATTATAGAGTCACGGATAGTGCCTAAGCTCCCTCATCATGATATAATTTTGCTAGGTTCAATAAACTGTCCACATTAAAATCATGAAATGAATCTCTTGGATTGAAAGCGGTTGAGCAAACAAGCAATTGAGAGCTTGTCTCATTAAAGCGACTATCAAGCTCTTGAAAACTAGCCAATCTATAACATCATTGAAACAATCCACTTCATAATGATGCTTGTTTGTAATTCCAGATTTCTTCCTAGACTTTTTGGGATCAATATATGCATCTTCCATCTCTAACCTTGCAATGTCATGAATCTCACAAAACTCATTCACCTCATCCAATAATTTGCTCCACCCATCTCTTCCAAGGTTACTCAAATGCAATCTAGTTGATTTCAAGCACTCATAGCATTCACAATGTCATGATCCTTGCGTTGCAATGCTAATGACAAAGTATTTGTGATGGTTAATCTGTCCAGCAAGAGATGCAAGAAAAATACAAAGTCAAAAGATTGAAAGTACACTAGAAGATTTGATGCTTGGTCTCTATTTTTCCAATCTTTATCATCCTTTTCCATAAATTGTAACACTTTAACAATTGTAGGGAACATGTCAACCAAACTTTTTAGAGTTTTATAATGGGAACTCCAACGAGTATCCCCAGGTCTTTGAAGACATTGCTCTTGATTTAACCCTCTCCCAGTTTCTAGTTGTCCACAACCTAAGGCCTTTGTCACTTGTTCATGGTTGATATCTCTAATCATGTCCCTTCTCTTAGCTGATCCACCCACCACATTTAATAAGCTATGAATCATGGTTAGGAAATTACTAATACCCTTATGCTTTCTCACAACAGCCACAATGACTAATTGAAGTTGGTGAGCAAAACAATGAACATAATATGCTGATCTTCTTTCTCGCATAATCAATGATTGCAGCCTAGAGAACTCACCTCGCATATTGCTAGCACCGTCATATCCTTGACCTCTAACTTGTTTTGAGCTCAACTTAAATTTTGCAAATAGAGAATCAATAGATGACTTGAGACAAGCAGAAGTTATTTCACTCACATGCACAAGGCCAACAAATCTCTCTTTCACAATTCCACATTTGTCAACATACCTTCAGACCACCGCCATTTGTTCTTTGCAAGAAACATCTCTTGACTCATCAACTAGCAAGCAAAACACATCATCTCCAAGTTCTTCAAGAATAGAGTGAATAATTTTATTTGCAAAACACTCAACAATGTCTATCTAGATGTCATGAGCCACCATACAACTATTACCTGCAATACCCACTGCCTTCCCTAAATTCGGATCATGTTGTGCTAAGCAATCATAAACCTCCAAGAAATTCCCTTTGTTCAAAGACTGTTTTGACTCATCGTGGCCACGGAAAGGCAAGCCTTGCTTCAATAATAGCCTAGCAGTATCAATGGATCCATTCAACCGAGTTAAATAAGCCCTCTTAGATGCTTCACTTTTCTTATGCAAAACAACATCTATGTGCTGATTTCTCTGTGACAAATCATCACACTTCTTCATTGCAATATAATGTGATCCACCAACATTGCCAACATGCAACTTTAGCTGCTCTTTCCTGTGATAACCATTCCAACCATCGACAACATATCAGGCATCCTTCTTTTCTCTAAACAAGAAACAACAGAAACAATATGCTCTATCTTTTGATTCATTGTATTCAAGCCAACTTCCAAACTCATCGAACCATTCTGGTTGAAACCTTCTTGGATTATCCTTTTCCCCAATCTATGTAGAGGGAAAATTGCACGTGCGAGGTTGGCATGGTCTATTCTCCAAATATTTCCTTCTCACTCTCTCTCTCTCTCTCTCTCTCGATTAGGATGATAAGCATCAATGTCCTTCCTTAAGCCGGGATCATATTTGATCTCCTCTTCCCAATTAATATCATCTAGACGACATGAATTCCTTGCACTAGTGCCACTATTCGGTGCTTTTATTTTATAAAATATTTCCATGTATTTCCTAGAATCCGCAAAAATATTTAATAAATATCACAGGAAGAACGAAAAAACCCTAACCCTAAAATCTGAACGAACTAACAAGAATCACAAACTAAAATCATTGGATGATTGGACCGATGGAAATTGAAAAAAAAATGATGAAGTTACTTACTTTTTGAAGGATGATAGAAGAAGAGTAGAGGGAGCAGGAGAGGGAGGCGTGAGTTACTGCTCGCCTGCCGACGCCGCCCTAGGCGCGTCTTTGCCACCGATCTGAGGCGATCGCGAAAGTGCTGGTGCTCCCTAACGCCCCAAAGCAGCAGGAGACCTTGCCTGTGCACCCACCGCCACCGATCAGAGCCTTGAGCCCCTCCTTGAACCCTGATCGCTTGTGCTTTAGTGCTTGTGTGTGGAGCCGGCCAGCCGAGGACTCGAGGAGACCAATCGACGAACAGAACGAGAAAGGGAGATGGCTGCGAGCGAAGCAGTCGAAGAGGGACAGGCGAACTGCCAAACAGGGAGACATTACGTGAGATTGTGGGCTGCTGTGGGCTCTCTGCGCTAGGCTATGGGTGCACCTGTTTAGGCCCAGGGGGGGTGTACAGGGTGAAAATCTATATACTATAAGGCTTTTCCAATTTCGGCCTGAGGTGCGGGACGCTTGTCCAGTTGAATAACGTTAGCTCACGACATGCTTGGACCCCCATTGTCCGGTATTGCTTGACCAACACCGGAGGAGGTGGAGCACCAATTCATCAAATGCATCAATGGTAGGATGGGCGACCAATTGGGATATGCAACAGCCAGCAGGTGAAGAGACAAATGGCGTACTTATTCCGTCTCTATCATTCTCACTACTTGATAAGTCAAACATTTATAACTTTGGACAAATATAATAAAATATTGATATTTATGATGTAAGTATTAATAAATTACTAAATATATTTTTTATAATAAACTTATTTAAGATACAAATATTGATCATATTTTTTACTCATCTAGTCAATCTTAATAAAGTTTTATCGGCATAAATCTCATAGCGACACTTTTTTTAGGGTGGAGGAAGTATGTTTGGAATCGTAGCTAGACGCCAAGAACGTCTAGACCCAAATCGAGCTCAAATCCACGAGTGCCTTGACAGAATCAACAACAATTTGCACGACCCTGCTCACCACCGATTCACATTTCACAATGACCAAACCATCAAACTTGCAGCAGAACATCTACATTCAACTAGCAATTACTTCATTAATTAGTTGGCAAAGGTGAACTCATATGGACTAAAAGGTGCACATGGTTTTTTGTCTAAGGAGTTTACTCGCTTTTAGTTTACTTTTAGTCCCTGTATTCAAAAGCGGTGGACTAAATTTTATTCACATAAACTTTAATGTAACTAAATTTTAGTTCTAGGTGGTCCAAACAAATCTTTAGCTATGGTCGTGGTCTCCACTACACACATCCACACAATTTTCTTGCTTTTTTTTTCTCCTTTTATTCTTTCTTTCTTTTTTTATTGTTTCATATTAGCAACCCATGTTTCTTCTACATACTATATTTTAGATTTAGAAGTCAATCTACATCAAGATTTTTTAAAGTTGTGTATAAATATTTTCAAAATAAAGATGTTGAAGAACAAAAACTTAAATGTACAAGTTATGTTGTTCGTAAATTCATTATATAAAAGTTGAGCTAGATATGGTATGTTGAGAAATCGTTATGAAATGTTGGTCCGCTAATAATTATGTTGATAAATTGTATATAAACTGATGTAGAAAATACATTGAAAAAGTTATGATTACAAGTTATTGAACTTGACTCCAATTACTAAAAACTACTGGTAAATTAAAATCTACGGATAGATTACTAAAAACTATAGTAAGTTAATTAAGCATCATCTTATATGTCTTGCATCCATCTATTGTTTGATCGTCGTTCTTCCCGTATATTATAGTGTAGCATTCGATTCGATATTTCATTTGAACATTTGTCATCATCATCCGGCAAAGGCCATATTCAACCAACACGCAGCGAGAGAGCGCTCGCTCGCCGCCAGGCAGGTCCTTAGAATTGATTGTTTTAATATAAAAAGGCAGGCCCTTAGAATTGATAGTTTTAACATAAATGATATTATAAACAATTTTGAACAATTTCATTCACTACATGAGACCAATGCACAGTTATAAACTCTAAAATAACCTATGCAATATTGTCATGCTAAATATACGGTGTCTATTTTTATGGCTTTTGGTAACTCAATCATGGTGGTTTGGTATGAGTGAGATAAACACTCATATATATATAGGCGTTTATGACTTTTATGTTGGCAACTTTCTACACTTTTCTATGTTTCTAGAATCTTCATAATGCTTATCGATATTATAGATATTTCCCATCATACAAAATATCTAGATTTATAGTATCCCATACCTAAAACATGGTAACTATTTCTTGTGCATACTCAGCATTATCTACAAAGTTCTTGGTGTACATGTGTACACACATGTCCCTTTGTTGGTCCTACCCATGTACTAAGTATAACATATATACACAATAGATACTAGATAGATAGTATAGTGCTACGATATATAAGCAGATAACTCAAATGTGGAAACACCTCATGTATGGCCACCGCTGCCGGTAGGATGGTACCTATGCGCCCATGGGGAGACCGGCAATAGAGTCAGGGAGGAGCTCGACGGCGATAACAACAGTTGTGGTGTAGTTGTCATCAGCAACATCGAGTGTGGAAGCAGGTTGCCACCGACGATTGTGTGAGGAGCTTGCTCCGCCGCCTCCTCCTCGCAAAGGAGATATGTGTAGTGCCTCATAGGGCCTCAGCACGGAAATGTGGAGGGCCTTCAACATGATGAAGGTCTCACTATCACCAGTCTCCTTCACCTCGATCCCCTATTTTGTCAGCCTAGACATGGCCATGATGGTCTGTGCCACTGCCGCCATCTCCTGACTTGCAGTCTTGTTTGGCAGCACTGAACCCTATTTCTATCTCCTCGTATTATCTTGATTCGATTTTAAAATGAGTATTTGGGACCCTAAACAAATTCAAAATGAAAATGTTGCCAACTACAAAGTTGTATAACTTTTCGAGATCTATAACTTTGGTTTTGGTTGTTTATCCATCCGAGGTCATTTGAAAATTTTATTTTTTTAATGAGATTTAACTCTTCTTTTAAGAAAGCAACTGATCCATACAAGGTTCGTTGGTGTTGCTAGCAACAATTCTAAACACCACGCTACACCAGAGAAAAACATCATATTTCAAACACATCGGAAGCCATAAAAGCACTAGGCCTAAAGTTCTTCAACCATCCCAAGATAGACAACATGACTTGTGTGGCGTGCTCCTTATCCTTCTCCTTCAGCAACACACTCCATCTCTGCATCAACGATATTGAAACGTACAACACATTAGTTTGAGATGTAGGGTAAGATTTCTTTATAGCCTTCTTATTTCTTGTTGTCCATAGCACCCAAGCAAAACCTTCAAAAAAGGAGACAATTAATCTACTTGGCATAGGCCCCTTGCCTTGTAACCAAGTACTTGTGAAATCCCCCAAAGATCTAGGACAAGCATCCAAGCTAAAAACTAACAGACCCCAAACAAGTTTAGCTAAATGACACTTGAAGAGCAAATGGTCAATATTCTAAATAGCCACATAAGCAATAGTTACTATTTCCTTTCCAACCCCTCTTTACTAAATTATTGGCCACTTGCAATTTATTATTGAACATTTGCCACAGAAAAACTCGATTTTCAAGGGAACTTTGCTTTTCCAGATAAAGCCAGCAACTCTGAAGGGCACTCCCCTATTTGTGAGAAATTTGTATAATGACTTAGTAGAAAACTATTTTTTCTTCTCTAAACCCCTTACTGAATCAGCAGAATCATGGTCTAGAGTAACTCCTTGCAAGGACTCCACTAACTCCAGCCAACTATTATATTCATGCATAGAAAGAGTTTTCTTAAAGTCCATAACCCAAGACCCCTCCTTCCAGCATTCAGCAACAGAACAATTGGGGTCCTTAACCATCTTATACACATTTTCATAAGAGATACTCAGAGGAACTTCTTGGACCCAATAGTCCTGCAAAAACTTGCAGTACTTGCCATTCCTAACCTAAAAATAGCTCCCAATTTGAAAAGGTGCTTCACCTTATGCAACCCTTCCTAGAACTGAGATATACCCTTTGTTTTGGATTAAAAAAAACCCACCCTCACACATATATACTTTGCCTTGAGAATCCTGAACCACATGTCATCAGGCTCTTGGACGATTTTCCAAATCCATTTCACCCATAATTCTAGTGATAATAATACCCAGACCCCCTTGGTCCTTGGGTCTACTAACCATCTCCCATTTAGCCATATGATACCTAAACTTATCCTTAGTCCCTTGCCAGAAAAATTTAGCCCTAATATTGTCCATTTCTTATGTACTCCATCCCACCTATAGCCAGTAGAAGCCCATAGAGTACAAAGGAATGCTACTCAGGCTGGAGTAGGTCAAAATTTGTCTCCCCACCAAATGTAGGGAATTTCCCTTTCCAGGGATCTTAGCCATTTGATAATCTTTTGAGTAATTGGACTAAAAACCCCCATAGCCAAATGCTGGTCACTGATTGGTATCCCCATGTATTTCAGAGGCAACTCTTCTAAAAGACAGTTCAACATATTGGACATCTCCTCCTTTTCTTCTCCCGTGGAACGCCAAAGACAAAAACCTCACTTTTGTGGAAGTTGATTTTCAAACTAGTCAGCCACTCAAAGCAGTATAAAATCAATTTGAGATTTCTAATTAACTTATCTGACCCATCAATCATTAATTATAACTATGTCATCAACATACTGGATATGTGAAGTACCACCTGGAATTAACTCCTCTAGCACCCCTTTGATGTGTCCTCGGATGAAAATTTTGAATTTGAAATGTGAGAAATTCAAATATAAATTTTATTAGATAGATAATTTCAAATGAAAAAGTTGTCAACTACCAAGTTATATAACCTTTTCCTTTTGAGATCTATAACTTTCATTTTGATCGTTTCTTCATCCGAGGTCATTTAAAAAAATCAAATTTCAATAGTGAGAAATTCAAACATAATTTTTCTTGGATAAATGATTTCAAATGAAAAAGTTGACAATTATAAAGTCGCATAACTTTTCAAGATCTATAACTCTGGTTTTGGTCATTTCTCTATCAAAGGTCGTTTGGGAAATTCAGAAAATTTGAGTTTCAAAATATGAAAACTTCAAATAGAATTTGTTGGATCAAAATGATTTCAAATGAAATAGTTGTCAGCTACAAAGCCATAGATATCTTCGAGACATACAACTTTGATATAAATTTTGTCTTCATCCAACTCTCGTACAAAAACTTATGAATTTTACTATGCGATGGCCATTTTTGGAAGTTGCTCTAGATACAACCACCTCTAGAAATGCATTTGTAAGTGCGGCTATATCTAGAGTCGCCTATAAAAATAGGGACATTTTGTAAAGACGATTGAAAAAACAGTTGCCTCTACAAATGCATTTTTAGAGGCGGCAGGGTTTGAGAAGTATTATTATATGTGGTTTTAGATTGAGCCCCCTCTACTAAAATAAGGCGCCTCTATAAATGCCTTTTTTGTAGTGTCATGGTACCATACCAGAGATCGAAGCTACTTTTATATGAGAAGCCCTTCTAAACATGCCTTTGTATTAGTATTAGCAGGATGCTTGTTGTAGATTTCAGGTTTCATCCATTAATTGAGAAGAGAAGATGAGGCACGTCCCTCAAACTATGTGTACTTGCACTAAATTTTTTAGTCATTATATATTTGCTTGTTCTTGAGCTTAGTCACTAAGGTTTAGGCATCGCCACATCATATCGAGTCATATAGATGCAGCTAGCAGAAAACATAAGGTTCAATATTGAATTGAAAAAAAGTGCTATAGTGAAATTGCAAGATAAAGATAAAGTTGAAATTACGATTTTATGACCAGAGAACTATAATATAATAATCTATATCTATACCTAGTAATAAAGATGTAAAATTTTCGGTCATTTTTTCCGTCCATCCATTTTTTTTTCCGTCCACCTCCCTCTAACTACTGGTAGTCAAGAGTTTTCCGTCTAGACTTATATGACCCTAGATAGTTAGGACAAATAGATCTCTCCGAGCCTGAATAAACTAAATAGGAATAGGAATCCTAACTCAAATAGAAAATAAATTAGACAAAATCTTATTTTACTTTCTATATAGCAAAACGTCTTTTTTAACCCGATTTTTTACTTCCCATAACATAATATGTCCACCATATTGCATTGATGCCCGCAATCCGAAGTTTGTGCCCGGCAAAAAGACCAGTCCTACCATGATGCGTTGGCGTTGGTGCCCAGCAAGAGACCGAGTCCTCCTCCAAGTGCATTAGCTTAAAATCAATCAATAATAAGCAAAACAATCTAAATCACATTACACTAAAAAGGAAAAGGAGAAGCGAGCAAACTGCACGGCTGAGCAACTCAAGAGCCTATGTAAATTTGGATCTCTAAAATGGCTATGTAAACCTATTTAGACAATCAAAATAGATACCGTCCACAGCAGTCTCTTTAAATTAGGCTTTCTATTTTTAAAGTCTCCACGTCAGTACTAATTAACCGACACGTCGCTAACTAAGGACAGGCTCTCGATCGGCAGCCGTTTGAGTACGATGCTGGCCATGCACACGTGAATCAATTCCCTACGGGGCACCACCTCTTGCTCAAGAAAGATCATGAGCCTACGCATGCTGCCGGACGGAGATGGACACCATCTCCTACGCGGCGGCCGGCAGAATCGACGGCGAGGACATGGCTGCCGACGGCGCGATTGGAAGGAAGGGAAAGGGCAGCGGCCTACGGACAACAGCGGGGACGTGCGGGAAAGGTCACAACGTGTGCAAGAAGGAGGCGCCGCGTGCGGAAATTGACCACTATGACCGCGGGACGCTGCATGCGAGCCGAGATGGGGAGCCAGCGTCGCTATAGCCTTTTCTTCCGAGCGGAAGTCACGGGATACAAAATATGGAAGATTGGAGAAGCTGATGGAAAGACTGTTGGAGACGTGTTTTTATCTGTAAATAGCTAAATCGGATTTTGCGGAAAGATTTAGAACATCTCTCGAAGATGCTAAGAGAGAGGCAGCGCTAGCACCTGCGCCGGTTCCCGTGCTAGGCATGCCAACCGCACGCATGCACGATTCGACGAGTTATAATAATGTTGATTGCTCATAAAAAATAATAATTTATTTTAAAGTAAACCATTTGAGCTGCTGCTGACAGGTTGAGATAAAAAACACTATCACTCTGTTCGCTTGTTGGTTTCAGCCAGGCTTATTCAACCAGCCAACAGTGTTTTCCTCTCATAAAAAACCAGCACTAGCCAGGCCAAACCAGCACCAGCACCAACCAGCGAACAGGGTGTATAGGTATATTGCTTTTCATCGGCTGCAGCCCTGGCAAGAAGCTATTGGTGCGCTAGCATTGAACGTCCCGAGCTCACCATAGCCGGCCGAGCGCTGCCCCAACCATACATATCTTCTTCAACAAAAACAACGATCAAATCGAAGGCTCGTGCAGACTAGGTATACCCTTTTTTCACGTGCTCCTATTCGAACAGGTTTCGTCCGTTCTTTTTCCAAGCTTCATAAGCATCCATTTCAATCGTCAGTTTTCAACTTCCTGTTCTAATTTAGTCATTCCTCAAGCGCTGCCCCAACCATACATACTTTCTTCAACAAAAACAACGATCAAATCGAAGGCTCGCTGACTAGGTATGCTCTCTTTTTTCATGCGTCCCTATTCTAATTGGTTTCGTCCGTTCTTTTTCCAAGCTTTATAAGTATCCACTTCGATCGTCGGTTTTCAACTTTCTATTCTAATTTAGTCATTCCCGATAAATATCAATAATAATATAATATTAAATATAATAATATTATATGCCTTTAAGCCCTTGACCTCTTCTTTAAGAAATATATTTTTTCATCACCAAACTATTGGTACAGTTCTAATTAGAAATAAAACGTATCTTATTGATACAACCTTGCTCAGCCGATATGGTTCAATCAATCAAACCGTGGACTGAAAATTGAAGTTAGTTGCTCAGTTTAGTTTAACAAATATCTCTTCAAGCACAATTCTAGACCAAATTTTATACAAAGAGTAAAATATAAAGAGATATGTATTATTTCGGTCTTTGTTTTTCTTAAATGTTTGATACATTTCCCATTACAACGAACGGGCATATTTGCTAGTACTAATAAAAGCATTGACAAGTCAATATTTGAAGATTGAGCATGAGGTTGGTCCGGGGCTTCTATTTGGATCTCCTTCTCTAAATTTTTGAGCTCTGGTTTTTTGAGCTAAAGTCTCCAAACAGGTGGTCTAAAATTAACTCTAACTTTAGCACACTTTATATTAGACTTTAGATCTCTAATAAAGTTTTGTAGGACTCTATAAAGTCTAGAGAACGAACACGTGCGCACTAGTTTTGGTTATCGGAATACCTAGCGCCTGGACGTTCGGCCCCTGGCGGCATCCGGATGCAGGTCCAGATGCGCCCTTATCCCCCACCGCGTTCCGTTCCGCACCGTGTCCCGTTCCCCACCGAGCCCCTGACTTCGTTCCCCACCGCGCCCCTATCCCTGTTTCCCACCGCGCCTCTCTCCTCGTTCCCCCACCGCGTCCCTGTCCTCGTTCCCCAACGCACCCCGTACCCCCACCGCGCCCCCTGTCCCAAGAGCACGAAAACACTTCAAGTGCAAAACATCGCAAAGCATATGGAGAAACTATGTAGTGTAACATCGGAATATAAACCGCAACATCGCAAAATTATGTGGTGCAACATCGAAAAACATGTACTGCAACATCGCAAAAACATGTACTGCAACATCGAAAAATATATACCGCAACATCGAAAAATTGTGTGCTGCAACATCGAAAAATTATGTGCTGCAACATCGAAAATTATGTACTGCAACATCGAAAATAGTAGTACTGCAACATAGCAAAAATCAACCATGAAACATGGAAATGGAAATATTCGAAAATCATCTATTGCAACAACCCAAAAATCTCATTGCAACATTCGAAAATCATCTGTTGCAACATCAAAACCCATTGCAACACGGAGAAACAGAGCTCGCTGGAGGCCAGAGGGAATAGGACCCCAGAGCTCACCGGAACCCTAGCCACCACCGCGTCCCTCAGATCCAGAGGAGGAGGATGAAGAGGAGGACGAGGGCTCAGATCTAGAGAAGAAGAAGAAGGGTTCAGATCCAGAGAAGGAGCGACCTACCTCGTCGGAGCCGCCGTTGTCGTCCTTGTCTCCGGTGGGGCAGCGGGAGCCGGGTCAGAATGGAGGTCACTTAGGGGGGAGGGAGGGAGGGAGGTCGCTGGGTTGTACAGTAATTCTAGCTAATCATACTACTCCGATGTTTTCTGATCTCTCAAGGGCTTACTTGTGGAATTTTACACCCCTTGTTCAACCATAGTTTCCTCTGACCGTATTTGGGCATACTGAAGAGATGAGTCATTAGTTGTGTTTTCATAGCTCGAGTTGACATGCTTGCTTAAACCGTTAGGGATTGGAGTCAGGTGCTATTTGTAGGGTTGGCTTGCAGCGTCCGACTTAATTAGTGGTCACTTCTCTGCAGATTTCCATCAAGTATGTTACATTGAGGAATTTGAAATATCTAGCATATAATTATTGTTGATTCTAACAGGGTCTATATTTGGTATGACTGAGCTGTATTCATTGTGGTGTGGGTCACGTTTTTATTATCTTTCATGATTTTGATGAATGCTCAAGGCATGTTCTTTCTTCGAGATCTTTATACCAGTAATTCTGGGTTGTGTGGCCAAGGTTTTGTTGCATTGGTTATGTTTTCTTGTTTCGTTTAATGCTCAATGGTGTTCTTTCCCTAGTTCATGAAGACTTAATAGTTTTTGTTGTTGTAGCGATGACCAAAGTAACACATCTGATGATGCCTTGAAGTTTGGTAGTGGTTGAACTGTAAATAAAATAAAATAGTAAGTTAAATCTTGGTGGCTAGAGCAGTTATATCAGAAAATTCATGCATTGGGTTATTGAGGGAAATTGAGCGAGCAACTTGTTACATTTTCTCTTCTTGTCAGATTGAGGAACTCGCAGGATGTAAACCATTTCTTGCAAGTATGCTAAAATAACTGGGGTCAAAGATTGGTTGGATGATCAGGTGTAAACCTAACTAATTTGTCAACTTCAAAAAAAAAACTAATTTTTCATTTGGCTTTCATTGCTAGCTTACGGTCAGATGCTTGAGAAGCACATTGCACAAAAACTAACATAAAAAGTAAACACTTCTGTTGGCTGGTGATTTGCTGGAAAAAAATCTAGACTGGTCAATAGTCCTAACATGTGCTCTGTTGGTTGACCTGTTGTTGCTGGATACTTGGGCAATTTTGCAACTAACCATTTGCCTGTGGACAGCCATGTTCAAACACGGACCAGCCTAGATTTGTATATCATTGTAACTTTAACTAGGCGAAATATTTATTTTTGTTCCCTCAACTATTGCTCTATGCTCAGTTTCATCTCTAAACTTCCAAAATATACCGAGATGTTTGGTTGCAAGATAGGTGCTTGTCTGTTTTAGTATCTAGAATACCAGTGCATCATCAAAAGCTCCATAATGCTGACTAGAGTGCAATTGAAAAGCGCTTTAAGAAGAAACTAAGTACCTAGAAGGCTAAGCTTAAGCGTTTGTCTCATGAACGTCGGTGCTTAATAGTTTACCCATGTTTATAATGTCTATTTTTTTAAATTTGGAGGGGTCTTAAAAGATTTATAATGTCTAAAGATCAAGGAGGACTAAGAATAACGTACCTTAAAATTGAACTTTAAAATGAATGCTCGTTTAGTAAATGACTTTTAAAATTTGACAATAAAGAAAAGATTTGGCAAAACATGTGACATGTTCAAATTAAATCGGATGCTTTAAACTTTGAAAAGATCTAGTATTAAAAATCACAATCCAGTTTTTAGCTTGTGGGACTTCCAACATAAAAGGGTGGGTCCAAACTAGATTATGGGAAGACACCTTCAGGCGCAGTTCCCTAACCTCTTAATACTGTTGTCATGAACTGCCATTACGCAGTGCAAACCGAAATGGGACAAGCGTCCATGGATACCTCTTTCCGTAGAGCTTTAGTGGATAACAAGATCACTGATTGGCATAACATAGTAACTAAAAAACCTCATATTCAATTATTGAATGAGAAAGACAGTTTTACTTGGGACTTACATAAACATGGCCAATTCTCAGCTCCTTTCTCTTAGAAATCCATTTGGAAGCTGAAAATCCACTAAAAATTACACAACTGAATTTCCTAAGCAAGGCTGAACTCTGAAGGGATTAGGAACAGTTTGATGAAGACTATTAGGTCATTTGCCATTCACAGACTTCTTTAGGGAACGAAGAACACTCCACATTACAGTTGAAACAAAGAACAAAACTACTCCAGTAATAATTGCATATTTCAGGCCAAGATTCATAAGCAAGTTCACCAGCAGCCCTGCAAGGACAACTCCCACAAAATTTGCTGTAAAACCTGACCAAAATGGCATGCCTAAAACAGATGCAATGAAGGCCCCTGTCCATGCTCCTGTGCCTGGGAATGGAACGGCAACAAACAACATCAAGCCGAGCCATTGGAATTCCTCAACAGGAGCAGCCTTCTGTCGTGCCCGCTCAAAGAGGAGGTCCATAATTCGGGCTGCAGATGTGCTTTTCTGAGACAGAAATGTCGCAAGTTTTTTCAGGTAGAGGATGATAAATGGTACAGGTACCATGTTCCTGGGAAAGACAACAGGAGAAATTAAAATCTGTTTATTGAACCTTTTTTCTGCAGAGAGTCAACAGTGTGTTTTGTACTAATTGCCACTTGTTTAAGTTGTGACAGCAGGCAGTTTTCCTCTTGAACGTGTTACTAAAATACGAAATTGAGCAACAACATCACTGCAGTGTCAGAGTTTTCGCTTAAAAGCATGTAAGGACTAATCAGTCCAATGATTAATAAACTGCAGATTAATTATCTTTAACTTGCTACTATTCACTACCTTGTTTTCAGTTCCCTGCTCCTTCATCTTAGGATCCATTTAAAAGTATTCATGTTCCCTTTTAAGAAGTGCAAATTTAATTCGGAAACCAAATATTGTCATCTTCACATTTCAGACTTCCAAAGCATATACTAGGCATACCTAAAGATGATTGGTATGCTGTTCCAGACGAACTTTGGTTGCCTTTTCTGTTAAAACACTGAATATAATGATCCAGCATATATTATCGCAGTTCACATATAATTTAATTATCGTTGTGCAGCACATCCTACAAAGTCCAGACTTCTTACACCTATTTGACTATGTACAGCTCAATGTCCAGCCCATGTAAGCTACAAGGTAGTATGCTGATCTATCAGATTTTCGTATTTGGATTTGTTAAACTATCTGGCAGATCATACCATCTGAATTTCATTGTGTTAGCTAATTTAGTTATGGACCTTAGTTTCTGAAATAACATATATGCAACAGTTTGGGTTGGTATTACACAATATTTGGGGCACAATCCTCACCTGCTGGGATATCAGCAATTCATCAAACATCTAGTGGGCAAGTACTAGTAGGACTATCATTTACCAAAAGAGATGAAGGGGGATTAATGAACAGGTACAAACCCAAGAACGGATAGGATGGTGAGGCGGACGGGATGGAGCCGCAACCAGTAACCAACGGGGATCGCCCCCCGCAGCTCGATCACCGGCAGCGTCGCGAGTGCGAACACGACGGCGTCGTCGGGCCATCCGAGCCTCCGCAGCGACTCCGCCACCCGCAGCCCGAACCCTGACGCCTTGATCGAGTCCTCCGCCGCTGCCCGCGCCGCGCCGCAGCCGAGCGCGGCGGCTGCAGCGCAGCAGCCAAGCGCGAGCAGCGCCACCCGCTTCAGAACATCCCAATCGGCCGCCTCCCGCTCCGTGGCCTCCGCCTTCACACCACCACCTAATGAGGCCGCCGCACACGGAGCCCTCGGGACGGCGGCTCCGGCACGAGAATCGCGGGGAACGGAGGCCCGGAGAGGAGAAGCGGGCGCCCGCAGGCCCAGCGCGGGAGGCGGCGGGTTCGCCCGTGGATGTGATGCGACAAGACGGCCCCATCTCCGTGACGTAAGTGGGGGCGAGGCCGCCGCAGCCGCGAGAACTGAGGCCACCATGGGCATTGGGATCCCCTCGTGGATTGGACAGGGCTCGGAGCTTTGAATCGATCGATTCCGGCGACGGTTACGAGGTAACGACTAACGAGTCGTTGGAGGAGAGGCCGAGGCTGCGCGCGGCCTCGCGCCATGGTAGTTGGGAGGGGAGTTGACTGTCCTCGTGACGGCGTGAGTCGAAACCGGGGGCTTTGGTTTGTGACGCTGAAAGGTGGAGCCCTTTCTGAAAAATAACGCGTAGGTGGGGTAGGAAAGGCCTGGGACCACCTGTCTGTGATATTTGGGCTGCCCAGGCTGTGTGACGATGAGCTTAGCTTGAAAACGTACGGAGCTCGTTATGGAAGAAGTCAAAACTGGCATGGAACGATTTTTCTACAGAAATGCTATAAAATATACATGTGTTTTTTTAAAAAAAAAAATATATGAATTTTCTCTCTCTCCCCCTCCGTTCTGCTGATCCCGCCCGTATCCTCGCTGGCTCCGATCCCACCCGCTCTGCAACGTACGCCGCCCGCTCCGCAACGTACGCACGCACGCGTCTGTTTGCCCGCACCGTGCCGCTGGCTGGACCAAGCTGTGCCCGCACTGTGCCTCCAGTAGGTCTCTCCTCCTTCTCTACTATCTGTGATTTATCCTTTCATAAAAAAATTTTTATTTATTATGATCTGTGATCTTGTAATTGTCTAGAGGTAGAAGAAAGCTAGAAGCTAGAGATAGAAGAAGGCTAGAGGCTGTTGGATCTTAATTTTATGGTGTAAAAAAATTTATGTGTTGAAACTATATAAAACACATAGTTATTGGGTAGACGTACTCTTCGACAGAAATGCTATCCAACATACATTTTTTAAGGCGCATGAAACATTGGAAAGTCAAAACCCGCATGATGTGCGAAGCTGACCAAGAATCTATTTCACATAGAACATGCGAAATTCAAATGTGAAGCTGACAGTCACTTAAGTCTTGTTTAGATATAGTCAGATTCACTTTAATCCACACGTGTTGGTTTGGATTCGAGTGACATTTATTTCAAGTTCCACTTCAATCCACCCTAATCCATGCGGATTGAGGACCCACCCAAATAAAGCCTTATGGAATTAAACCAGCACATGGAAGTTGTTTAAAACTCATCGAAATCACGAAGCCCAGTGTTCCGGCGAGCAGAACCTACCGGCACAACATACTACAGCCCTGTTCCATTTCTGAAACCATGCAGCAACTCACATGATCCATTCCTTGTAAACAGAACACGCAGACTAACACATTCACACCCAAGTTTCAGAAACTCTTATTAACCCAGGCACGTCTACCATCATTTTCACATAGTTTTTTTGCAGCATTCATAGGGATCCATTTCAGCAACCCCGGCCCAGGCGAACCACTGGAGTCGAGAAACCAGAAACCAGTAACAAGATAGGATTGTAGGCACTGCTAAATTAGGATGAGGAAGATGACGTGAACATCTGTATCTTCCTCTCAAGCTCGTCCTTCTTGGCCCCAATCACACGGCTTACCTCCTTCCCATCCTTCACTAGTACAAACGTTGGCATCGCCTCTACCTTCCATGTCCTTGCGACCTCCTGCGAAATTCAAAGGTTTGACAAGTTAGAAAGATCCAATGCTGAATATGTAATAAATTGCCGTCGCATGTCGGAGCCTTGTAAAGGAAATTTTAAGGCTGCCTGCACCTGTATGAATCAATTGTTTTTCTGCTCCTGGGTGAGGAGCGGAGTGTGTTTCTAAATATGTTCTCAAAGCATAATCACTAGACAGAACATACAAAAGGAAA
Source organism: Miscanthus lutarioriparius (assembly GCA_904845875.1). NCBI lineage: Eukaryota > Viridiplantae > Streptophyta > Magnoliopsida > Poales > Poaceae > Miscanthus > Miscanthus lutarioriparius. The sequence continues at coordinate 134,742,911 of CAJGYO010000002.1, forward strand.
TTCCAAATATTGCCTTCTTCCTTTTTGGCAGGGCCCCAAATACCGTCTTCAATGAACATACTTTATGACTGAAATTTTCATATTTGTAAATAAATCAAACAGTAAAATATTTGTTGTATCTCCCTGCAACTTATTAATTCAGATGCATACAATTGGTACATCTAAAAATAGTGCCATGAAACCTCCATTCAAACCAATAGATTCTTTAGCACAATTAGCATCAACACTTTCACATAAAAAAAAATTCATCACATTCAGGTGGACGCAGATGCAATTTATCTGTGCTACAGACATGATGAAACATATCAGGGGCCTGTTTATAACTAAAGTCTAAAAGTAGTGATTTGGTTGATTTCATCCTCAAATATATTGCATCAGATTCAGATGGCCTATATCTTCTCTTTCAGGCAAGAGGACAAGAGCATATGCACCGTGTCTCTAATTCTGCTAGTGCACGGTCAGCTCATTCCCTAAGTTAGGGCCCTCAATATCAAATTCGCTACAATTAAACACCACTAGGACACATCATGATTCCCCGCCTAGTAGGACTGAGGTCGAGGGTTTCCCGAACGGCCGAACATCTAAAGAATCGAGGCAAATAGTATACAATTCCCCACTCTTCCAGTCTACAAACTGCTGTTTGACTGCTACTTACGACAGGATCGTACCAAGACTAAATCGAAGTCTATTCCCGAACCACAAAATATGATAGCTGCCGATTCCCCTCCCAAGCCACACGGAAAAAGAAGACAAGAGGACGGCATCAGGACCGCAGGAGGCGTGGCGTACCGCGAGCTCGTCGACGTCGATCTTGACGAAGATGGCGTCGGAGAAGCGGGAGGCCAGTTCCTTGAAGGCCGGCTCGATGAAGCGGCAGGGCCCGCACCAGGACGCCGAGAAGTCGATCACCATCTGCCGAGCAAAAAGCGCCAGACAACCAAACCCTCGAGTTCCTCAGATCCAGGGCACCGAAGGCCGGGGCAAGGCAACCAGAGCCGAAAAGGAAGAGGGGCTGACCAGCTTGGAGCTGCTCTTGTGGGCCGCCCACTGCTCGTCGTAGGTGGCCTTGGAGTGGGCGGCCACCACGGCGCAGTTCGGGTCGTCGGCGGCCGGAGGGGGCGTCACTAAGCTCGAGAAGAAGGAGCCCATCGCTGATCGCTCTCGGTTGCCCTCCCTGCACGTCTGTCTGCTTGCTGCCTTGGTGGTTGGTTTGTTTAGGCGTGCCTGCTGCCGGCGGGTGCTCGTGATGAGGCGAAGAAGATTAGATATAGGCCCGTTTGAGTGACTTTAAATTCGGCTCGATCCGTTTATTTTTTCATCTAGAATAGTATTTTTCTCTCATAAATTTCTCTAGCATTCCTCCAAACCATTCAGATTTCTCCAAAATTCAGACAAGCGAACATGCCCATAGCGTCCGCACCACGCGACCACGGCACGGTGAAGCTAGGGAATCGTGTGCTTAGGTTATGATTACGACTCCAAGCGCGTGTTTAGTTGGGGGAATTTGAGAATTTGGACTACTGTAGCACTTTCGTTTTTATTTGACAATTAGTGTTCAATCATGGACTAATTAGGCTCAAATCGTTTCGTCTCGTAATTTCCAACCAAACTGTGCAATTAGTTTTTTTCGTCTATATTTAATGCTCCATGCACGTATCGTAAAATTCGATGTGATAGATACTGTAACACTTTTTTGGGAATTTAGATGGGAACTAAACACGCGCCAAATCACGTTGGTCTCCGGCCTTTTGACCTTTTCGACCTCCGGCTTTTGATCTTATTGATCGTATGGTTCAGGATCTACTACGGGAGCACCATTAAAAATATATATATATATATATAAACAATATTTAAACTTGTCTCGTGACGTCACCTAGGTGTTTAAACTCTCAAAAATGTATTTTTAGGTTATCGGACTTGTCTTGGCGTGTCATCCAAATTTAGAATTCTCAAAATTTTATGTTTTAGTCCTTAAACTTGTCTATGTGTGTAATTTATGTCCAGATGAGCTCCAACCTATACTCTAGTTGTCGGGGACCAATACTAAGTTACCCGAATATAAGCTAATGGTCTTCAATATTGATTCATCCGAGTAGTCAAAAGCGCGACTACAGCTCCAACCGACCTCCAGGTGCGCGGGCTTCGCCTCGCCCAACCTCTGGGTCGGGGGCCCTGCCTCACCCGGCCTCTGGGTCAGGGACTCCGTCTCACCCGACCCCTGAGGCGTGGCTCCTGAAGGAAGCCCATACCACCGCCAACCACTACGAGCCAGAAAGTACAACACAAGGTCAAACTTCTAGCATCGTGCAGGGAGCGGGCATATCTCAACATGACCCGTGCCTGCGACATGTCGCTTCAGGGAACTCACATCACCAACAGTGACGGACGGGTGGTCACTATGTTGCCTACTCCTTTTACGGCCGCTGACCAGCACGCTGGTTCGCCGCGTCGCCTTACTGGGACGGAATGGGACGTCACGACCCGCTGATAACGTGGGGCATGGCATCAGCGATGAACAGGCGCCCGATGTGGAGCCATCCCTGTCACCATCTACGGTGTCAACGGAACCCACATAAAGGAGAAGAAAGGCTTGGTGGTTCTAGAAGCCTTCCCTCCTTGGTCCTTCTCCATCTTTCTCTCTGTGTAACCTGCTCTTCCCCTTCGTGTATAAAAGAGGAAGCAGGACGCCCCAAGAGGGAGGACGGTGGTTCACCACTCTGCACGGTTGTAGACATCAAAACATATGCCCTAACACGCCTTAGGAGCACATGCACATCAGAGACTTGGAACTTGTTCCTCTCTCGCTCGTTTGTAACCCCTACTACAAACTTTTAGTGCTAGTAACACGAGCAGCAGTGACGAACTGGACGTAGGGACTTTCTGCCCAAACCAGTATAAACCTCGTATCCTCTAAGCACACCATATGAGTCAGACACGCAATACTAGAAATTTACTAGTTGGTAACTCAAAACATCGACAGTTGGCACGCCAGGTAGGGGCTTTTTACGTGTCTCGACGTCCACATCAGGCCTCGGATGGCTAGTCACGGTGTCAGCTAGGTCCCGGGCGTGCACATGCACTTTGGGAACCTGGACTTCATCGTCACGATGGGGGTAGAGTTGGTGCAGGCTCCCATCGCCGTCCAACCTCTCCACTCCGCCGCCCTTGACGCTATCGTCGAGGCGCTTGAGGAGCTGCGGCTGCACGCACCGGAGGCCCACGCCCCTGGGAACGACCAGCTCCTCGGCTTCGATTATGGGAGGCTAGAACACCAGCTCGGTGCCTTCCTAGGACCCTGACCGTCCCGGGAGGACTTAGGCTACCTCACCTTCTCGTTCGCCAACATCATGACATAGCTTGCCGGAGGAGAGCCGCTTTCCCCAGAATACCTCATCCGGAGCGCCCCGATAGTGCTCTCGTTTGGTCTGCGCAACGCCACCGAGATCGTTGGCCACCTTGTGGCGCAACGCGCGCCCCCATCCCCCACGAACGATGAGTTCATGGGGATGACCGAATATGTCACAGAATCTTTCCACGATCTCCTCGCAGGAGAATCGGAGTCGCCCTCCAACTCTAACTCCACTAGGGGGAGCCATCACCCCTCTCATGAATATTTCATGGCAGGTACCCCCGAGGGGTACATCAAAAGCATCCACGAGGGAGAGGCTACCCCAACGAACGGCTTCGACGATGAGGTCGAGGGGGATGCAGGGGCCCCACCTCACCTGCGGGTAGAGCAGCTGAAGGCCTGGTGCCAAGAGCTCAAGGAAGCACGACTCCAGCTCGAGCAGGAATGCGCGGAGCTCGAACGAGAGATCGAGCGCCACGAAGACGGTGGGCGTGTGCACGCCGTGGCCCATATCGTGAACCGGAGGATCATCGAGGATGACGAAGCCCTCCCACACTTCACCCGGGCAAGCCAAAACATTGCTGCTATGGTGGCCTTGCTCTGGGGGCTTCTAGGGCCTACGACACCCGAGGATCGTCGGGCCCATCGCGAGATTCGCACACTACTTGAGCGTGCGATGACGCAACAGGCCGAGAGCTCGATGTCCCAACAATGCGAGCTCAACGCCAGCCAGCGTGCACCCTCAAAGCAACCCAACAGGGATATGTTAGTCCACCAGGAGTAGCAAGGCGGCAGGCCACGCGCCGTGGTCCCGGTGCATGAACGTCTCAGCCTCCACCATGACACATGCGACACCCTCGATGCCCGCAGGCATACCCGCGGCAATGCGTGGGAGGAGGCTAGCCATGGCTACCACCCGCGTCGTGGCGAACGCTACGACAGCGGCAAACACCGAAGCCCGAGCCCCAACTTGCCAGGACCCTAGGCCTTTGGCCAACACATCCTCAATGTTGCCTTCCCACCGTGGTACCGACCGTCGACCAATATCCTAAAATACTCTGGAGAAATGAACCCCGGACTGTGGCTCGAGGATTATCGGCTTGCTTGCCAAGCTAGTGGAGCGGATAATGACGATTTAATTATCCGCAACCTTCCATTGTTCCTGGCCGATTCGGCATGAACGTGGTTGGAACACCTTCCGCCCAACCGAATCCATAGTTGGGCGGACCTAAAAGAGATCTTTGTGGGAAACTTTTAGGACACTTACGCGCGTCCTGGGAACCCATGGGATCTCAAAAACTACCAACAAAAGTTCAGGAAAACTCTTCGTGGGTACATCCGGCGCTTCTCCCGGCAGTGCAACGAGCTGCCCAACGTCGTCGACGCCGACGTCATAGGAGTTTTTCTATCTGGGACCACTTGTGAATCCCTAGTTCACAAGTTAGGATGTAAGGGCCCGCGAACCACCAAGGAGCTCCTCGACATTGCCACCAGCCATGCCTTGGGCAAGGAGGCGGTAGGGGCGATTTTCAACCGCCTCAAAGGCAAGGCAAAGCGGGATGAGGACGCCGGTGAAGGCGCCTCCAACCATCTCAACAAAAAGAAGAACAAGCAGCGGCACGAGGGCTCGCTCGTGGCCACCGCTGACCTCAAAGGGGGTCAGAATCTCGACGAGGGTACCCTAGACCACTTCAAGAAGGTGCTCGAAGGGCCATGCCCAAACCTTGCTTTCCCCGTCAAGCACCTATACAAGGACTGCGTCCTCATGAAGTGGTTCTTGTCCGGAGGCTCCAACAAGGGGGGGCATAGGAAGGAGCCCAAGCCGATCGCAGATGACATCGAGGGGAAGGATGGTGGATTTCTAGCACTGGATGGCTGCCTCATGATCTTTGGAGGGTCGGAGGCCTATGACTCCAAGCGCCGCTAGAAGCTTGCATGCCACGAGGTCTATATGGTCGAGTCGGGCGAGCCTACCTTTCTCCAATGGTCGGAGTCCGCCATAACCTTTGATCGGACCGACCACCCAGAAAGCGTCCCACAGCCAGGAAGATATCCGCTCATGGTCAACCCAATCATCGACACGAAGCGGCTCACCAAAGTGCTGATAGATGGAGGCAGCAGTCTCAACATCATGTATGCTGAAACGCTAAACGCCATGGGCATCGACCGAGCACGCATCCAGTCTTTCAAGCCCGTAGAAGGCGCCAATGAGGTCCCCATAGACCCCAGCGGTTCCAAGGGCAAAGTGGTGCGCATTGGCACCACGCTTTCCTCTGAATAGGAAAGCGCGCTCGTTGACTTCTTCCACGCCAATAGTGACATCTTTGCGTAGAGACCCTTAGACATGCCAGGCATTCTGAGAGAAGTCACTGAACATGCCTTGAAGATCAAGCCAGTAAAGCAGCACCGGCGTCGCTTCGATGAGGAGAAACACAAGGCCATCAGTGAGGAGATTGCGAAGCTTTTGGCGGCCGGGTTCATCAAGGAAGTATAGCACCCCGGGTGGTTAGCCATTCCCGTTCTTGTACAAAAAAGAGTAAGAAATGGAGAATGTGTGTTGACTACATGGGTCTCAACAAAGCATGTCCAAAGGATCTGTTTCATTTGCCATGGATAGACCAAGTAGTCGACTCAACCTCAGGGTGCGAAACCCTTTGCTTCTTTGATGCGTACTCCAGATACCATCAAATCACGATGAAAGAGTCTGACTAGCTCGCGACGTCTTTCTTTACCCCATTCAGATCATTCTGCTATATCACAATGCTATTTGGCCTAAAGAAAGCGGGAGCTACGTACCAACGTTGCATGCTCAAGTGTTTCAGGGATCTCATTGGGCGGACTGTTGAGGCCTACGTGGATGACATCATGGTCAAATCTAAACGGGTTGACCAGGTCATAGCAGAACTAGAGCAAGCCTTCATGAAATTCTAAGCAAACAATATTAAGCTCAACCCCGAGAAGTACGTCTTTAGAGTCCCAAGGGGTATGCTACTAGGTTTTATCATCTCTGAGCGTGGAATCGAGGCCAACCCAGAGAAGATCTCGACCATCATGTGGATGGGCTCGATTCAGAACATAAAGGGGGTACAATGAGTTATAGGATGCCTCACCGCGCTCAGCCACTTTATCTCGCTCCTCGGCGAATGTGGTCTCCCCCTCTATCAGCTTCTAAAGAAGGCCGACCATTTTGAATGGATGCCCAAGGCCTAGGAGGCACTTGACATGGTCAAGCAGCTTCTGACGAAGGCCCCGATCCTAGTCCCTTCGGCCGACGGGGAGCCGCTTCTGCTCTACATTACGGCCACCACGCAAGTGGTTAGCGCCGCCTTGGTTGTAGAGCGAGAAGAGGGACACGCCCTCAAAGTGCAGTGTCCCATGTACTTCATCAACGAGGTCTTGTCCAATTCTAAGACTTGCTATCCCCAAATCCAGAAGCTCATGTACGCCGTCCTTGTCGCCAATAGGAAGTTCCGTCACTACTTCGAGTCACATCCGGTGATGGTCGTGATGTCCTACCCTCTTGGTGAGGTTGTCCAAAACAGGGATGCTACAGGAAGAATCGTGAAGTGGGCACTTGAGCTGATGGGTCAAGGATTTTCATATGCCCCTCGGACGGCCATCAAGTCCCAAGTGCTGGACGATTTCATTGCAGAGTGGACCGAGGTCCAAATGCCGCCAGTAGTCATCGACTAAGAATACTGGACGATGTGCTTTGATGGATCACTGATGAAGAAAGGTGTCGGCGTAGGGCTGGTCTTCATTTTGCCCCTCGAGGTACGCATGAGGTACATGGTTCGCATCCATTTCCCCTCCTCCAACAATGTGGCCGAGCATGAGGCACTCATCAACGGCCTACGCATCGCCATCGAGTTGGGTATATGATGGCTCGACGTACGAGGCGACACCTAGCTAGTCATCGACCAAGTCATGAAAGAGTCAAGCTGCCACAATGCCAAGATGGCTACATATTGCCGAGAAGTCTGCTAGCTAGAAGACAAGTTTGATGGTCTCAAGCTTAGTCACATCCCGAGGTGTCTCAATGAGGCGGCCGATGTGCTGGCGAAAACAATGTCTGGCCGAGAGCCGATGCCGACGGGCATCTTCGCTAGCGATCAGTACAAGCTCTGGTCAGCTACGAGGAGCTAGAACAAATTGGTGATGGGCCGCCTACCCTGGGCTCAGGGGCTAACCATCTAGTGGCTCCATCTAACCCCAAAGTCATGGAGCTTAACGAGGATCTAGCGACAGAGCCAGACCCTCTGGCCAACTGGAGGACGCCCTACCTCGACTACCTCCTCCATGAGGCACTACCGACGGACAAAACAGAGGCTCGGTGGCTCGCGTGTCACGCCAAGTCCTTTGTCCTTATTGAGGGCGAGCTCTATAAGAGAAGCCCCATCGGGATTCTACAGCGTTGCATCCCCATCGAACAAGGGAAGTAGTTGTTGAGTGATATCCACGGTGGGGTCTGCGAGCACCATGCCGCGCCTAGGACCCTGGTCGAAAACGCATTCCAACAAGGCTTCTACTGGCCGACCATAGTAGCTGACGCTAAATAGATTATGCGCACCTGTGAAGGGTGTCACTACTTCGCTCGGCAGACCCACCTGTCGGCCCAAGCACTCCAAATGATCCCCATCACGTGGCCATTCACAGTCTAGGGGCTCGATCTAGTTGGACCTCTCAAGAGGGCACCCGGGGGCTATACGCACTTGCTTGTCGCCGTAGACAAGTTTACAAAGTGGATAGAGGCTCGACCGATCTCTGTGATCAAGTCTGAGCAAGCCGTGTTGTTCTTCCTTGACATCGTCCATCGCTTTGGGGTCCCAAACTCCATTATCACGGACAACGACGCGTAGTTCACCGAAAAGAAGTTCCTCTGATTCTATGATGAATACCACATCCGTGTCGATTGGGCCATCGTGGCGCACCCCCGCACGAACGGGCAGGTCGAGCACGCAAATGGCTTGGTCCTACAAGGCCTCAAGCCTAGGATCTTCAACCGGTTGAACAAGTTTGGTGGATGATGGGTCATGGAGCTTCCTATGGTGCTCTAGAGCCTGAGGACAACCCCCAGCTGAGCCACCGGCTACACACCATTCTTCATGGTCTTTGGTTCTAAGGCTATCCTCTCAACCGACCTTGATTATGGAGCACCGAGGGTCAGGGCGTACGACAAACAGGGAGCCGAGGCGTCCCTTGAGGATGCCATGGACTAGCTAGATGAAGCATGTGATGTCGCCCTCCTTCGCTCGGCCAAGTACCAGCAAGCGTTGTGTCAGTACCATAGTCATCGAGTATAGGGTCGGGCCTTCAACGTCGGGGACCTAGAGCAACAAGAACTGTCACAAGCTCTCTCCGTCATGGGAGGGACCGTACGTCGTCGTAGAGGTGCTCCGACCAGGCACCTACAAGCTCAAGACCATCGATGGCGAAGTTTTTATCAACGCCTGGAACATCAAACAATTACATCGCTTTTACCCCTTAATTTACGCACACTTTATCTTATCGGTTTTGCTATCAACTCCTCAATCTTTAGTGACACCTGACCCCATCAACGGTAGGGGGTCGGGCCTCACTTGGGGGCTGATAAGAGCATATCTATCTAATAGACATTCTCTACGCCTGACCCTTTCTCACATTAAGACCCAGAAGCGAGGGTCGTGGAAACAAACGCTGAGTAAAACTGGTCGAACTACAAGAAACCTACTTTCCAGTGGCTACGACATTTTTGCTCACCAACGTGATCAAAGTTTTTTCCGCACCACGAGCTTTTTAGCCTTAACTACGGAAAGTGTTGGTACACATTTAAGAGTATATCCACCTGGCAAACATTCTATGTGCCCAACCCTCTCTCTCGTTGAGACCTAGAAGCATGGGTTGTGGAAACAAACGCTAAGTAAAACTGGTCAGACTGCAAGAAACCTTTGTCCCAGCGGCTATGGCATTTTTGCTTACCAGCATGATCAGAGTTTGTTCACCCGCACCCGAGCTTTACAACCTTAACGACGGAAAGGGTCGGAACACATTAACATTTTTATACAAAAAGGGGAGATGGGCTAAAAATCTGTTTGGCCATAACAAAATTTAAGAGCTTGTCCATTTATTACAAGTTCACCGCCTGGCTTATCTACCTAACTAATTTCTTGGGTGGGATGATCTCATCCTCTATCTCTGCAGGTAAGTCCTATGCCAGCGGGTCATCCAAGTCGATCGGACGGCTAGGCCCACTACCGAGAGATGGGTAAGAAGCTGTAGGATGCCCCATGCAGGTTATGCCGACTCCATCATGAAAGATGGACCCGGATTCCACTCGGACATATCTGGTAAGAGCTCTCCAAACCCGTCACTTGAGCCATTGAGGTAAGTCCTATGCCAGCGGGTCACCCAAGTCGATCGGACAGCTCGAGTCGCTACCGAGAGACATGTAAGGAGCAGCAGGATGCCTAATGCAGGTTATGCCGACTTTGTCATGAACGACGGACACAGGTCCCATTCGCGTGCCCTTAAACCCGGCTTGATCCGCTTATTTTTTCATCCGGAACAGTGTTTTCCTCTCACAAATTCCTTCAATATTCCTCCAAACCATCCAGATTCCTCCAGAATTCAGACAAGCGAACAGGCCCACAGGTTCCACTCGGACATATCCGATAAGAGCTCCCTGAACCTGCCGCTCGAGCCATCGAGGTCATTTTACCAACCCCCACTATACTTTTCTAGTGCATGATCATGCATTCATCCATTCTCATACATCGAAGCATCACATATGCAATTATTGCATCACAACGCTACGCGTCACGTCATGAAGTGGTAGTCGTCTCATTCGATATGAGCAGCGATCGATCGAGGTTCGAAGGCCGGCCCGCAAAGGGCTTGAGGCCGCCTCACGTCGAACAGAGCCTGGGGAGAAAACATAGATGAGCCCCAGCGGCCCTTGCCCAACTCGCTCAGAAGCGGACAGGGTCATCTCAACCTTCTTGTTTGATCCTCACCTTGAGCTATATCCATAGAATCTCCATCGAGGGGAGGCTAGTGGGTCACCTGAGTTAGTCTCCGGAACGACTCGGGCATCTACCGAGAGGTGGGGTAAGGAGCAGTGGAATGCCACAAGAGGGCTATGCCGACCCTGTTACGAACGACGGACCCGGATTTCACTCGGACATATCCGTTAGCGAGCTCACCGAGCACGACACTCGAGCCATCGAGGCAAGTGACATTAGCTCAACCCCTCCAGTTGCGGAAACCATGGACGAGGTGATGATCACAAAGACGAGCCGACCCTCAACCGGACCCTCGCTACGAGTGGGGGCTCAAGGAAAGTTGGACTCGTAAGGAGACCGAATGCGTGGTTGTAGAATGATGGCTCGGATCCTAGGGGGGTATGAACAAAATTCAAAAACTAAGAATAATGTTTCTAAAATGAAAAATGCTTTCTCCTACCAGTTTCGCTATCGTCTTCTCGATCTTTAGTGAAACCCGGCCCCGGCAATGGCAAAGGGTAGGGTCTCACTCGGGGGCTGATAAGGGTATGTATATATATACCCTTTCTAAAACAGTCGTCGTGCCTAACCCCTTTCTCACGTTCAAAACCTAGAGGCAAGGTTTGCAGAAATGAATGACTAAGTAAGGCTAGTCGGACTGCAAGAAACCTACGCCCCTAGTGGCTATGGCACTCTTACTTACCAGCATGATCAGAGTTTCTCACCCGCACCTCAAGCTCTACAATCTTAACAACAGGAAGGATCAGAGCGCTTTACCCCTTTTTACACATAAAAAGGGGAGAAAGAACAAATTTGTTCAAACCAAAATGAAAGAACAGACTTGTTCAAACGAAACAAAAGAGGTGGAACTTGCCCGCTTATTAAAAAATGAACACCCGACCTATTCCCCTCTGGGGGAGAACTATGCTTTCTTTCCTGTCCACCAGGTCCTGCGAAAGGGAAGCCACCGCCGTTTCCATCTCGTCCAACTTGTGGACTTCATAACCGGGCGCGTAGCCATGGCCCATGGCCCCCAGATCGATGATGTCCCCATAATGAGAATGAGCTATCATGAATGACTGATTAACCCCAGTGCGAAGGGCATTCCTCTCGAGTTGGCGCACCCGAGGCGTGATCTCGACAGCATGAGCTATGAACAAGCTGGTCCCCTCCAACTGCACCACCTCAAGGTCGTCGCAGACCACTCCAAGGGCAGCACTTAGGATACCAAGCTCATCACTCTCCACTTGAAGATTTCTCCCCACCTCGGCGAGATCCACAGCTAGCCCGGTAGAAACGCTCTTAGCCTATAACTTTTGGGTTGTCTCCCTTTCGAGCTCGGCCTGGAGGGAGCCAACCTTCTGCTGCGCGTCGTCGCACTCTTGGCAGGCCTGGTCACGCTCTTGAAAAGCCTGGTTGTGCTCCTCGTGAGCCACGTGCCGCATTTTGAGCAGAGCCTCTCCGTAGTTTGGATCTGCTCATCCCGCTCCTTGCACAGCCGAGCGATCGCCATGGCATCCAGGCTGGCCCTTTTCTCCATGGCCACGAGCTTTTCCTCGGCCCCTAGCTTCAGATCCCTTTCTTTCTCAACCTCGCCCAAAAGGTCAAGGATCCGCTTGCGGGTTTCGACGTCCTTCTGGAGCAACTCATCCCGCTCCTTCCTGACCCTAGCGACTTCTTTGTCATCCTTCCATGACCTCGCCTATAGGGCCTTGAACTCCTTCTCGGCGTCGTTAGCATCCTGATGGACCTCGGCCACCCACGACCAAAGATTGGCCGCCTCCACAGTGAGGGGAGTAAGCTCGACCACCCTCTACTGGCGGCAATGAGCTGAGCTATCACCTCCCTATGTAGCTGTGCCTCCTCAATGAGGCGGTCCTAGGCTTCCTTCTGTTGATGAACGAATCAAGATTTATCCTAGTTGTGAGCTATAAGGGACTGCAGGAAGACGATGGTCAGGATACAAAAAGTATATAGAGGAACAAAAGGGCAAGAAGCAGGACCATGCAATACCCCACCGGAGGGAACAACAACGTCGCGTAATGCGTTCATGGCGTGGTCTAGGGCCTCGAGCACGAACGCGACCCCTATGTCGAGGCTCTCCCACTCCATGGTCTCTGTGGCATTGTTAAGGGTAAAATGCGTCGATGCTGGATCCTACAAATCCGTCCTCTAGAGTAGGGGCTCGCCCCACTTGGGTGAGCCACTGCCCACCGACGTTAGGGTCAGGGATGACTCCCCACCGGCCCCAAGCGCCGCCAACCCCTCTCACCTCGACTTCCCCTCTGGGACGCCCCTCCAGTGATAGAAGCGGTCAGCAGTGCAGACGCGAACCTCTCTCCCAGCACCACAACTCCTGGGGACCCCTCAGCCGCATCCCCCTCCATCCAAACCATGCCAGGTGCTGTCGCTTGGGCCACCGATGGCATGGGTCACGCCGATGCCTCAGGCGACGCTGCGGTTGCGCCTGGCTGTGACCCATCTGTCACGGCCGCCGCCACCTCCACCTGCGTCAGTGGGGTGATGACCGACTGCATCACGCCCCCCACGGTCGACGCCACGAGCATGGTCGGTAGCCCCATCCGCCCCGCCATCGGCAGCGGTATCGTGGCTGTCACTCGCGACCTACGAAGGCGCCCCTTGAACGCCCGTGTCTGCCCATCCAGCCGAGGGCACAGGCGCCACCATGGCTGGCCAGCAACGTGATCACACTTGCTCGCTCCCTCCCAAAACAGGTGCAACACCAGCTAATGGCCACCGCCTTGATTGGAGGCTGATGCTCTTCTTTGGCCCCAGTGCCAAAGGATTCTGCTGCCTACCGACGCTGCAAGGGACAAAAAACATAAGTCATGATGAAATCCGACTAAAATAGGAAAAATAGAGGAATTGATAACTCACCTCAACGTCGTCGGGCGACCGTTGCATTTGGGGGATGAACCCCCGACCCTTGCTCAGCCTCATCGGAACAAGACCGTTTTGAGCCCGCCCCCTGCTCCTGGGTAGAGGGCCTCACCCTTGGCAGCTCATGGTGCACATTGGCGGAACGCCTAGCTCTCCTTGGCTCTTAGGGCGCGACGGCGGAGTCGCCCACCTTCGCTGGCACCTCGGGCACGACGGCAGAGCCGCCCGCCTCTGTTGGCTCCTGGGGCAGGCCAATGGTACATCCCACCTCCGTCGGTTCTTGGGGGCATTGGAATGGCCTGCCTCTACCGGCTCCTAAGACATAACCTCCCCTCCATGGAACAGGAAGGGTACTGACACCTGCAAGGACGACCTAATGCCTGTCAGCACATCCCCGTTCTCTAGGTTGTCCCACTCGATATCGTCGGCTACCATTTCTTCTTCCTCCATCACCTCATCGTCGTCACCATCATCATTGTCATCATCATTGTTAGTGTCCTTCCCTCATTCCCGTGCCCACAGCTTTCGCTGCTTCTTCCTCTTCTTGTCCTCCATCGCCTTCCTCAGCCGCTCGCCCTTAGTGCGATTCACCGCCCTCATGGTCAAATCCCTCGGTAGCGGTGCCGGGTGATCTGTGAGGATGAGGTCCCTCGGCTGGTCCCACCCCTCTCAAAGTTAGTCTCACAGGGTCGGGAAATCAATTGAATAGAAGGCAAGAGAAAGGAAACTTACAAAGACAACATAGCCTGGCTCCGGCCGCATCAGAGGATGCCCTGACACTAGGTAGACAAAGTCAAGGGTAGCATCCGCGTCGTCCTGCAAAGGCACCATCGCCTCCTTGATGCATTGCGTGATCTCAAAGTTAGGGAGCATTCCCTCAGCGAGCGCCGCTCCATCGAACGACGCCTCGGGCGCCAACACATATAGCGGGAGCACACGCGTCATCAATGGTGCCACCCTTCTCATGTGGTAAGCCCCGATGACGCCCGACCCTTTTAGGCCATTCTCCTTCAGGATGTGGATGGCGGCGATGTGATCTCGGATCTTCTTCTTATCCTTCTCCAGGACACCCCACTTCCTCCACTACTCCGAAGCCTCTTCAATCAGGCGCTTAGTGAACTCTGGCAGAGGGGTAGCGGCGTCATTCTTGAGGTATAACCACTGCGAGTGCCACCCCTTGTTAGATGTTGAGAGCCACATGGACGGGTACCCGCCGACCCGATTGTTCTGAAGTTGGATGCCGACGCGCCCCATTAGCATGTGTAGCTCCTACCTGCTGCCCTTCTCCCTCTTCTTCTAGAGGTTGACAGCGAAGAAATACCTCCACAAGTCAAAGTGGGGGCTGATCACTAGGAATCCTTCGCTGCCATGTGTTGGATCTCGTCGGGATTGAGATGTTGTAGCTCAATCTTGTAGAAGTGCAGCAGCCCTCGGAGGAATTTGTGGGTGGGGTCACAAGCCCATGCTCATGGAAGTGGGCGAACGACACCACGTAGCCGTTGGGTGGCAATGGTGAATCCTCGTTGCCGGGCAGCAACCACTCCTTGGCCGAGGTCCGCACGTGGAGAAGACCACGACGGACAAGGCCCTCCATGTGTTGGAAGGTGATGTTGGAATGGCACCATGGATCCATTGGAGGTAGGGGTGGATGGATGCGAGCTCAAAGGTGGTGGAGATGCGAAAGCAGGAAACCTAAGCGTTGGTGGCGACGGCATGGCTATGGAGGGGCGACGGGTGCAAGGAAATGAACTACCCACCTAGATCTCCGCACTTGCCATGACCTATCACCATGTCTCATCATGGGTCATGCGCACACAACCTATGGCCGTCCCCTCAGAAAATGCGTCGAACATTTCACCTCCCCGAACGGGCCATGACCCGTCATAGGTAATTGGGATACGAAGCTGAAAACGCTCCTACGGCCCTTCTAGGCCTAGGAGTTCAAAGGTTGGCCCATCGACATGTTCGACAACCGCTCCGAGCACCTTTAGAGTGAGGGGTGGAAAGGGATGGGCCTGCTAGTGGCCAGTACCTAGGCGCACGAGCATCACGGGGATCCCGACCCACGTTCGAGTCTCGGCCAGATATAATCTATGATTTTTCCTCAAAGAAAGGAAGAGAGCCCTCGGAACCGGTCGAACGGACCCGAGAACTATATGGATTGACCGCTGAGAATCTAGAGTCGGTCACCAGCTGACCCAAGTCGGACCCCTGCGAACGGGATGCTGGGGCCCCACTCGGAGTAGCCCGTTAACAGCTCACCGAGCACCATAATTCATCCATAGAGGAAAATCATGGCATGGCTCAGCCTCTCCCTTTTTATTGGAAAAACACTTGAGGCATGACGATCACAAAGACGAGCCGACCCTCGACCGAACCCCCTTGCTACGGGCGGGGGCTCGAGGAAAGTTAGACTCGCAAGGAGACTAAATGCGCGGTTGCAGAACGACACCCCCCCGTAGGGGTCGGAATCAGGAAAGACCTTTTTCGATCCACCAAATCTTATGGCTATACCCCCGATGGGTCTGATCACGATGAAAGGGAATCACCGTCCCCAGGACACACCGTGGGCGACAAAAGAAGGTCAAGGCCCTTAGAGTCCTCCTGTTCAGAAAAGCCTCCAAAGGAGTATTCTACTCCATAGGCTCGGGGCTACTGTCGGGGACCAATACTAGGGTACCTGAAGAGGAGGAGCTAATGGTCATCGACATTGATTCATCCGAGTAGTCAAGAGCGCGACTATAACTCCAACCGACCCCTAGGTGTGCTGGCTCCGCCTCGCCCGACCTCTAGGGGCGGGCTGCGCCTCGCTCGACCTTTGGGTCAGGGGCCCCGCCTCACCCGACCTCTAGGTCGGGGGCCCTGCCTCGCCCATCCCCTAGGTCGGGGGCTCTGTCTCGCCCAACCCCTCAGGCGCGGCTCCTGACGCCGCCAGCCACTACGGGCCAGAAAGTACAACCCAAGGTCAAACTTCTGGCATCGTGCAGGGAGCGGGCACATCTCAACATGACCCATGCCCGTGATAAGTCACTCCAGGGAACTCACATCACCAATAGTGATGGACGCATGGTCACTATGCTGCCTACTCCCTGTAGGGCCACCGGGATGGAATGGGACGTCACGACCCGCTGACAACGTTGGGGCGTGGCATCAGCAGCGAATAGGCGCCCGGCGTGGAGCTGTCCCTATCACCATCTACAGTGTCGGTGGGACTCGCATAAAGTAGAAGAAAGGCCCGGTGCTCCTGGAAGCCTTCCTCTCCTTGGCTCTTCTCCCTCTTTCTCTCTATGTAACCTGCTCTTTCGCTTCATCTATAAAAGAGGAAGCAGGACGCCCTGGGAGGGAGGACGGTGGTTCCCTACTCTACACGGCTATAGACATGAAAACACATGCCCTAACACGCCTTAGGAGCACACGCACATCAGAGACTTGGGACATGTCCCTCTCTCGCTCGTATGTAAGCCCTACTACAAACTTCCAGTGCTAGTAACACGAGCAGCAGTGACAAACTAGACGTAGGGACTTTCTGCCCGAACCAGTATAAATCTCGTGTCCTCTAAGCACACCATCCGAGCCAGACATGCAATACTAGAAATTTACTAGTTGGTAACTCGAAACACTGACACTAGTGCTCCATCTACATGCTCCTCTCTCTATCTAGCTATATCTCCATACTCTCCCCACTCTTTGCATTCCAATGTAGTGTGGCATCGTATCAACATCACCAACTTCCCATGCCTTCATAATCATCCACATCAAAGGCCATGACATCATCAATAGTGGTGGTGGAGGCCAAAGCTAGCGCTCCTTAGGCGGAGGAGGTAGATGAATGATTATTTTGCAATTAAGTTTTTTCCTCAAGAATGAGGTGTAGCATCGTGACGCGGAGTAGATTAGGTATATTTAGACCCAAATGACACACTACTGTCAATTTAAGAACCTACTCCCTCTGTTTCAAATTATAAATCTGTTGACGCAAAAATGTGGCGATGCAATCAACACACAGCAAGCTAGACGATCTAAACGGAATGAGATTGGAGATCTGCTTGGCTTCAACACAGGAACGGTTGGTTTCGGGGCCAAAGGCGTGCCAGTCAATTTGACCCTGTAATTGACAAGGAGAGAATAATCAGTAGTTTAAGGTGGAACATGTCGGTGTTGCTCCAGACAGTTCCAAATATGAGGCTAAACAGCCGATTCGATGGGGCTATCGACTAAATAGTCGATATCCAGCATATCAGTAAAGCGAGGATCGCTGAATTGAAGATTATTGGCTAATATCAATGATGATGGCACGAATTCAAAATAACCCATACTCATGGGTCATAGCGATTTTATTATGATTGGTTAATCCAGACAAAATAGGTACAATACACCCAAATGTAAGTAATATAAAGAAACATCATCAGCTAGATGGATATAACCAATGTAAAGTATTGAGCCGATAAGTTTAATGAGAAAGGATATAACATGTGAACAAATCGACTGTCTAGTACAAATGAATCTACAAACGCTTTGAATCTAATCTGTTACCATCAACAATGAAGTTCGATCGAATCGATACAGCTATGATAATAATAACAAACTAAAGCCAAAGAATCTATAAAACCATCTATATACTGACAGGTTCATGAAAAACATGTTATATGTGTGAAAGCACATGTGAATCGGCTAAAACAGTCGATGCATGCATAGCAAACAAACAGAGTAATATCTCGATCATGAACAAAATCACCAATCGATAATCTCTAATTCAAAGTCTTACCGGTAAGGTTCGACCGGATCGATGTAGCTATGGTAGTGTCATTAAATTAGATCTCATTAACTAGTGAGTTTATTCAAGATTGAAACATATCTTTGGATGCATACTATGTTTGATTGGAATAGAGATAAAACAGCCGATCTAGCGGAATTAAGTCGTCAGTCATGAAATTTAAAGCGTGACCAGATCAAAGAACGACCAATTAAGATGATATGATGCCGATCTGTCTCTATCTCAATCAGGTGATTTGTTATAATTAATAAAATATTAATTATAACAAGATCGATAGCTGGTGAATCAACCAAAAATAGCCAGGAAAATCTTACTAATCTTAGCAGATTCAATAACTGGTGATATTGTATTAAACAACAAGTTATTTAACACAAGATCGATAACTTTGATCTATATTATGGTTCGTAAGAGATCAATCAGTTGATGCAGCCTTACAAACTACGATACAGATCGATAACTAACTTATATTATGGCTCATAAAAGATCAATCAGCTGATACAGCTTTACAAGCATAATACAAGTCGTGACGGTACTCACAAGCAAGCTGGAGGCCGATTAGTCGATACAGTTCTGTTTGCTGAAAAACTCGTCGAAATCTACAGTACTCCTGCTCCTAATGCGATAGCGAAAGCCGGAAAGATTGTGTTGATTGATTGTTCGTGTCCTTGTACAATAACCGGGGTCCAATTTTTATACCCGGAACCTAAATATGAATCATACTTAAACACGACTCATTACAATTATTAGAATAAAAGAAAGCATTCCTAACTTAAAATAACTTGGATCCTAATCTTTTTCTTTCTGTGGAGTCCGACATATCTTTCCCCGTAGTCTATTGACGTCGTCTGCTGACGTTATCCAAAAAGAGCGGATTCCAGTACCGCATCTGAATCAGCTAACATCGATCTTTACGCAACCGATTCCTTGATGACACAATCCCAGAAGTTTCGAGTTCCCGTGCTCTCCTTCCAAATTTTTTGTGTAAACAAAATCGTTTTGACTTTTTTGGTTCATCTATTTTACTATGTATCTAACATATTATTATATCTAGATGCATAATAAAATAGATGTATCAAAAAAGTAAAAGCGACTTATAATTTAAAACGGATGGAGTAGATGACATAAGAAGACAAGACCTAAAATAACAATTTGAAAGTTTAGGGCCTAAATGACACAAAAAAAAAAAGTTTGAGGACCGAAAAAAATGCACTTGACCTAAATGACACGACACAGAGACCACGCGTGTATTTTACTCAAATGAGAAATCCTATAAAAAGTATTGTGTAAATCAATGATCATGTCAGGTGAAAAAAATGATAGAAAACTCTAAACTTTTCTCCTATAATTTCGAAAACTTAAAAAAACGAACAAGAGGAGGATAAATCGAAAACACAAAACAGGAGGAGGAAAAAAGGAAAACACGAAACGGGAGAAGGGAAAACCGCAGCAGAGGGGGCACTCCAACGGATAGAGTGCAAAATGCACGTGTAAGTTGACAAGAAAAATTATCAAGTGCTTATTTTTAACTACTCGGTTCACAGAGTTTAGATACAAAACCGTTTGAGGGCTATTTATTTTTCTTTTTACAAAAAAACATGAATTAGAGAGTTATTTTAAGGAGCTCTTGAGATGCTTAGCATAGTTTACAGGTAATGGGGGGATTCGTCACCATCAGAATTCAGAATACATGAGATGACAAAGCAAAAGATGCCAAGCTATGTGTAGACCGCAAACGTTGCAGAACAAAAGCGCGGATAGACCAATCGGCAATCGCTGGTGGACTGGTGGTGGAGGAATATGTTCACGGCATTTTATTTCACATCAGTTACCACGGCGAACATCGTTATGGGGAGGCGTCCCGTTCACGCCGAGCATGCAAAGCCCATGGGAATGGGGAATAGGAATGGGGAATATATACCGGCATGCAGCGGCAGCGCATATGCCGAAGCAAAACTGTGTCAGCAAAAGTTCCTTTTTAGGTAAAAACTCCACCACCCACTACAGCGCATTGCTTTTCCAACATCTGCCAATGTGTAAACCCACCGTCAAGACTCAAGAGCTGATTCAGAGTTCGTGCTTCAAGATTATCACGGGTATAAACAAATCAATAAAGCACATGCTTATAACGTCGCAAGAACCCAATGGTTTCTTGCAGAAGTGCACCTTCCTCATGTTCTACACTAGAATCTTCCCTTCTTTTGATTCTTTTCGGCACTTTCTTGCATCGGTTGCCTCTTGGCAGTCGCCACAAACCAGGGTGCCAGTATACAAATGAAATTATTCCTGGGAGTGTCGGTACAAACTGGAAGCAAATGTGCAGGATATGCGTGATTTATGCCCGCCAAACAGACAGAAAACACAACAAACTACAACCATTTACAGACCGGAGCCAAGTGAGCCTAACTTATAACATCATATGAAGGAACTCCTAAATGAGTAGTCCTTACTCAAATTTACTGCTACTACTAATGTTGTTAATGAGGCAGTCACTCACAAAGTGCTGACTGGAAACCCAGAGGAAATTAGCGTTCTGGCTTCTGGTTACGATCAATGTACTGCCTCACAGCGTCTTGGTTTACATGAAAAATAAACCTCATGTCCTTTATCTGAAAGGGGAAAAAAAGGTAGCTAAATTAGTACAGCATGAAGATACTCAATGAAATGCATCAGTGATATCTCAGTCAAATAACAAGGGAAAGGACTGTTTATTTTTTTCCAAATCAAGTATAGCAAACCAGCACAACTGTTAACTTGTCAAAAAGTAATTGTTGCATATCAGCATATCTGCTTACAGATCACAATAGTATCATTCGTACTGTTTTTAAGTCCAAAATAACAGAATGGCAAGAAGTAAAGTTCAAGCAGTTATGTCCTACCAGTAGAACCATAAACCATATAGTACTCCCTCCGGTCAGGAATACTTAATGTTTA
Source organism: Miscanthus lutarioriparius (assembly GCA_904845875.1). Lineage (NCBI taxonomy): Eukaryota > Viridiplantae > Streptophyta > Magnoliopsida > Poales > Poaceae > Miscanthus > Miscanthus lutarioriparius. Next base: position 134,763,846 of record CAJGYO010000002.1, read on the forward strand.
CAACGAGAGGAATGAGCTAGACACAGTACAGTCTCCAGCTGTCAAGAAGTCCAGTGTTGATGACATCTGGCGATAGTTACCAAGAATAACAGGCTAACAGCTTTCAAATATTGATTATCTATAGTTGTATCACGAGATGATATGAATATGACAGGATCACAGGTAAAGTTACAAAAATTGTGCATCGATTAACCACCAAGTTACAGATTCATTCAAAAGTGAAGGTATCAATTACAAACAGTAGAATGGGGAAGTATCAGTACCTCGATTAATGAGTCAGAGCTTAAGTTGATGCGTTTGCAGCTTGGTATTTCCTTGCTATTAACAAAGATTGGACATTTTCCAATGTTCTTAATATGAAAAGACCAAGATTCATCCATCTTGATAACCGCCTGATTGTCAGAATACGCGGGTTAAATATAATGATACAAAAAAATACCCCACAACAGAAAATAAACAGACTTAGCAAAACAAGGAATTCTATATCGTCTTGTAGGGCAATGTGCATACTAAAGGGGAATCACCAACTGGGAGCCACAGTGCAAAACGGGAGAACTGCCACTTAATTGCTTTTAAAAATGGTTCAGAACGACATGACCAACAGTTGTATATTGCAAAAGTTATTAAGTGGCAATATGAGCATTTAATGATACACTTTCAGTGATTCTAATTTCCGAAACAAACTTGTGGTCTATTAACCCAGCTGGAAATATTTTGTTACATTAGCAACACAAGTACGTGATGTTGAACAAAAAGGAACTTAGACGAATGAAACACAATTCATCGACTGCCACTCTGCCAGTCTTTCCAGACCCAAGTATTGCCTCCTGGATAAAGTTGACTGCTTTGCTAATTCAAGCAGACATCACAGCTTGCATTCTAAAATGTGACACACATAGTACCAATATCAATCAAAGCCATCAAGGTGGCACAGGCCAACTGTGGCTGCCAATCAGATAAAAATCCACTAGAGGTACAGAAATAATATTTTTGCCTTACAAACCACAATTAGGACAATGCAATGGTGCAAATGATGTGCAAATGAAAAACAAGGGATAACAAATTTTAACCTCCTACAGCACATCTATGTTTCTTACCTTCTTACATAAAAAATAGTCAAGCAATCAAGTCCCCTATTATTATGCATTAGCCATTTCCTAAGGAAATGTAATTATGTAAGTGGCATTTCTTAACACACAGTGGACTATTCAAGGAATTACCTGTCGGCGAGATATCTTATTTGCCCTCCCTTCTTTTCCCAAATCAGTGTCAACTTTGACATCTTCTGTCTCTCTTCCAAGAGTAACCTGCTTGAGCAAAGAAAAAAATCAGAATATGGTAGCAACATATTACACAAATATTCACTGCAAACTCCATACCCTGAATTTGGAATCATATGAAGTGTATTATAATCTGTGCCATAATGATATCCTTGTGGAATCTCTATCTGTTAAGTCCTTTGCTGATTTGCTGCTTGAAGTCTCTGATTGTAAATGTTAGGATCTGTATCTCTACGAATCATTTGAACCGATGGTGCTATTTTTTGAGCCGACGGCGGTATTTGGCATGATGTGCCAAAATTAACCATTTGATTCTGAACTTGCCCCATCGGCTGTTGCACATGCTGCACTGAAGATCCATGATTATACTGTATCTGATTAGTAGTAATACACTGAACTTGCTCGGATGAGCTCTGAACTGTCTGGACATCATTGCCAACTAGTGCTGCTTTTTGATGGCTAGTACCAGCTTGATTAGTCCCCCGAGTCGACGGATGTAAAATGTTGTAACAAGCCGGTCCAATCTGATCAATTGGATATCCATGAAACACCTCCTTTAAAGTATTGTGGAATGTATACAAGAAAGTTGTATTATGATTCAACATGGCATCATGAACAGATTTATTGACAGCATCTATAAAGAAACGGCTATCATCAGCTTCATCTGTATCTGACTGTCCATGTATCAAAACTCTTGGTAGTGGATATTTCTAAACAACTTTATTGTCACGTGTCTTGGTATAGGACAACAAACACTTGTTCTGAAACTCCTGTATAGCTTTACCAATGACATCTTTATCCTCATTAGTTAAGTCTCCATAAGGCACCATAAGAATGTTCCTTTTGTTGTGAGCTGCCATCACGATTGTGGTCCCACCGGAAATGCCAAAAAGTGTGTTGACGCAAAAATGTGGCGATGCAATCAACACACAGCAAGCCGAACGATCTAAACGGAATAAGATTGGAGATCTGCTTGCCTTCAACACAAGAACGGTTGGTTTCGGGACTAATGGTGTGCCAGTCAATTTGACCCTGCAATTGACAAGGAGAGAATAATTAGTAGTTTAAGGCGGAACATGTCGGTGTTGCTCCAGACAGTTCCAAATATGCGACTAAACAACCGATTTGATAGGGCTATTGACTAAATAGTCGATATCCAACATATCAGTAAAGCGAGGATCGCTGAATTGAAGATTATTGGCTAATATCAATGATGACGGTACGAATTCAAAATAACCGATACTCATGGGTCATAGCGATTTTATTATGATTGGTTAATCCAAATAGAACAGGTACAATACACCCAAATGTAAGTAATATAAAGAAACATCATCAGCTAGATGGATATAACCAGTGTAAAGTATTGAGCCGATAAGTTTAATGAGAAAGGATATAACATGCGAACAAATCGACTGTCTAGTATAAATGAATCTACAAACGCTTTGAATCTAATCTGTTACCATCAACAGTGAAGTTCGATCGAATCGATACAGCTATGATAATAATAACAAACTAAAGACAAAGAATCTATAAAACCATCTATATACTGACAGGTTTATGAAAAACATGTTATATGTGTGAAAGCACAGGCGAATTGACTAAAACAGTCGATGCATGCATAGCAAACAAACAGAGTAATATCTCGATCATGAACAAAATCACCAATCGATAATCTCTAATTCAAAGTCTTACCAGTGAGGTTCGACCGGATCGATGCAGCTATGGTAGTGTCATTATATTAGATCTCATTAACTAGTGAGTTTATTCAAGATTGAAACATGTCTTTGGATGCATACTATGTTTGATTGGAATAGAGATAAAACAGCCGATCTAGCGGAATTAAGTCGTCAGTCATGAAATTTAAAGCGTGACCAGATCAAAGAACGACCAATTAAGATGATATGATGCCGATCTGTCTCTATCTCAATCAGATGATTTGTTATAATTAATAAAATATTAATTATAACAAGATCGATAGCTGGTGAATCAACCAAAAACAGCAAGGAAAATCTTACTAATCTTAGCAGATTCAATAACTTGAGATATTGTATTAAACAATAAGTTATTTAACACAAGATCGATAACTTTGATCTATATTATGGTTCGTAAGAGATCAATGAGTTGATGCAGCCATACAATCTACGATACAGATCGATAACTAACTTATATTATGGCTCATAAAAGATCAATCAGCTGATGCAGCTTTATAAGCATAATACAAGTCGTGACGGTACTCACAAGCAAGCTGGAGGCCGATTAGTCGATACAGCCCTGTTTGCTGAAAAACTCGTCGAAATCTATAGTACTCCTGCTCCTAATGCGATAGCGAAAGCCGGAAAGATTGTCTTGATTGATTGTTCGTGTTCTTGTACAATAACCGGGGTCCAATATTTATACCCGAAACCTAAACATGAATCATACTCAAACACGACTCATTACAATTCTTAGAATAAAAGAAAGCATTCCTAACTTAAAATAACTTGGATCATAATCTTTTTCTTTCTGTGGAGTCCGACATATCTTTCCTCGTAGTCTATTGACGTCGTCTGCTGACGTTGTCCAAAAAGAGCGGATTCCAGTACCGCATCTGAATCAGCTAACATCGATCTTTACGCAACCGATTCCTTGATGACACAATCCCAAAAGCTTCGAGTTCCCATGCTCTCCTTCCAAAATTTTAGTGTAAACACATGCCCCTAATTTTGGGATAAAAATGATTTTATTCCAAAATTTCATTCATCTGCTCACCGCGTTGCAACCACCTATTCCGAAACAAACACGTGACTCCTGACTTTTTGGGCCGAACTCTATATAACATCCCAACAGTATCATCCCCAATCCACCCGACTGATTTACTTCCCCCTTCTTCTTTGAACAAGCCCTATCAACCAAAGCCGCCACCACTAGAGCTCCAATGCTAGTAATTTCTCCCTTTTGCTCGGGCTGCTTTTCAAGTCACTCCTCTACAACATTTTCTCAGATTCAGATCTATTCCAACTATAATGGCGACTAGTGACTACATCCCTAAGGTATGTCTCAAAATTTCTGCTTCTCAACTATCAGCTGCTGCTCTGTATTTCCTTTTCCTTAAGTTCATCTCATCTGACTTTCGAGGGAATGAAAAATGAAATTTTAATTCCTTCGTCTGTTATTCCAAATGCTTATTACCTTGGATCCATGGGAGATACTAATCCTTCAGATTTTATCAATCAAGAAACCAATCAAATTCCCTTCAGACAATCCTTGGTAGATTTATCTTTTTGGAACACCAAAATCCCTTTAGGAATTGGCCCAAAATGCCTAAGGGATGGAGAGACTGGTTCCAAAGAGTGTCAGATAAAAAGAGTGGAGATTAGAAAGTTTACGATTTAAGCCAATGCCTGACACTTTCACTTTCCAGGATAGAAAGAAATGATTCACTCATAATTGCCGCTTCTTACTTCTGGTCCAACACCTTGAATGCCTTTCTCTTTGGTCACGGTCTGATGACTATTACCTTGGCCGATGTTCACATGTTGACTGGCCTTAGAATAACAGGACCAATGTAGCCATACGAACTCTTAGGTGCTGGGTCAAAGAAGCTAGCCAAAATATTGGACTGCATAGGATGGGCAAGCTATATCCAGAACCACATTGGGAATGAATCGACTGTTAGCGAAAAAGAACATGTGGCTTTTCTGAACATGTGGTTAGAAAGATTCATCTTATGTGGGTCATCTTGTGGTCCAACTTACAACCACAAACTCTTAGCAGAGCATCTAGCAGTAGGCACTGAGATTGCTCTTGGAAAATATTTGTTAGGATTAGCTTATCACTTGATGCACCAGGTGGCTGCCCAACTCTGAACAATGAAGCAGTGCACACCATCAGCGACCCTTGGTGGTTAATACAAATGTAGTTAAATCTGTATATGCACAGGATTGTGAAGCCAAATCTCTAGAATTTAAGTTTTCCCTCCTCCAACTTTGATGAGAAATACAAAGGCAAAGAAGGAAGAACTCGCCAGTGTATGAACTATGGTGAAGCTGCATCGGACATAACAATTGCTATCGATGTGGGCCACCTCTTCAAGAAGTTTTATAGAGGGTTTGATGCAAATATTCTAACCTGCCTACCATATGATGAAGATGAGGACAATGAGTTGGTCTTCCCATTTAAATTTCAATTTGAATTAGGCTTCTCAGACGAAACAACAGTTACAATCTTCAATTCTTTCATCAAACCTTGTGTTCTACCAGTCAAATTTCATCATGGCCACGACAAAATGTCCACATGTCCTTTTCTTATAGGCAACCTTCCAACCTATGAGTTTTATAACCCTTCTTTTGTAGCTCGCCAATTTGGTCTTGGTCAATTGCCCCCTGGCTATTTTTCAAAGATATACTAAAACCGAGAGAAGGCATCAGTGAGGCAATGGAAGCTTCTAGAGTTTTCTAGTTAGGATCAAATCTTCATTCCCTATATCTGCATGAATGGACTAGAGACACCTCCATTTTAAATTTATATGATTCCTGGTGGCAAGAATGGCACTCCTATCTCTTCTATAAGCCAGCCCATCCTAGCTGCATAGCTTTGGATGAAAATTTTGCTTCTGACAGTGAGGTAACTAGTTAACTCTTTTCTTCCATAAGGATCATCTGCTAAAGTCTCTCTGCCAACTAATCTAACAGAAACCTCCTTGCATGATGCTGAATTCAATCCCCCAAATGTGGACAGAAAAGGGCATGCCATAGAGTATTATCCGCCATGTCCAATCTCAAGATTGTGATCAACTGAACCTACACTGAAGAAGCTAATGAAAACCCAGGCTGCTCCTACAATTGTAACATATCAATCCTCAAAACGCAAAGCACCTCAAGGGGTAATCCAGAAAACCACCACTGGGAAAAGATTTCGCAGAACAAGACCATCAGCTGCTCAGGTAAAACAATTTATCTTCTTTCCAAAATGATGGTCAATTTCTAATCCAATTCCTTTTCTTACAGTTGTCCACCATTGCATCTCAATCGGCTCTAGGTGCTAAACTGTTGTCCCATACGTTTGGATCAGCACCAACTAGGCCTTTATCAGCTCCTAATGCTGCCAAGGTATCTCCTCAAAATTCTTGATTTTCATTCAATTTTCATCTCTCCCTGACCATCTCACCTCATTAGATGCTACCTAAGAAAATATCCACGCAAGAACAAAAAATCAATAGTCCATCAGTCGAAGGCGACCCTATTGACATTGACACCCAGACTGTCAATTCCCCAGTTCAACAAACAATCGATGGTAAGAAAATCATACATCTATTTTATCCTTCTGCAACAAACATGAATTGAAAATTTTTCCTTGATGTTTGTAGATACCAGTGTTGAAAGTCCAGAGCCGATTCAACCAGATATCATTGGTGCATCATCAGTTGGTCCTTCTCCTCAGATAGAACAAGCTTTGAGCTACTCTTTCAATTTTGAAGAGTATATAGATGAAGATGAAATCAGCTCATCAGCCATCTCCTCCAAAGAAGCTTTGTCAGAGTAGACCAAAAATCGGCTAAAAGACATGCTGCCAATGCTCAAAAGGATATAGCCAATTTGGTCTAGGATGCAGATCCATTGAGAAGAACTTTCCAAGCCATTAAGGGTAACTTGCCTTCGAATCTTATTGAAGTTCTGACACCTTTGTCCAACATTGAGGATCAAGCTCCAAGAGTGAAAAGGGCTCAGAGAAACCTAGCTGATCGCGAAGCTTTATTAGCCGAGAAGAACTCCAACAAACAAGAGGCCAAAGAGCTAGCATAGATAATTGATGATTTGAAGAACTCCCCTTTCAAGATTGAACCAGAGCTGAACCAACTCAGAGCTAAGTGCGCCGAACTCGAGAAAGAACTCAAGAATGTGAAGGCTGCCATCGATCATCATGAGTCCAACCTAGCTCAAATACCTAATGCCATCAAGCAAAAGAGATAAGAGATGTTGACCAAAGTCAAAGAGGGTAAAGCCATCCGCAGCAACCTCGAGAACATCCCTAGATCAACCAAAAAAGACAGGCAATAATTACAGAAGTTGACGCCATCCGGCTAAAAGCTTTGAAGGCAATCCAAGACTTTTGAACTTGTAATCTAAATGTCACTATTTGTAATATATATCCTGTGTGAAACTAATGAGAACTAGCATATCGATCTGTTTATCTCCTGATTTGACTAAAAGAGCCGATTTGAAAATAGCCGATCCTAGACTTCTGACTTCAATCCAATTAAGTCTGAAAACACGACCTCCACTAAGAAAACTCTTCAACTTCTGTCCTCAGTTACCAATGTCGCATTCTCTTTGGCATTAGTGGGGTGGCGCTTCACCTTCTATTAATTGCGGTTACCTTTTGAATGTCCCGAGATATCCGCCACTTCACTTCGTAGCTATAAATACCACCCGAGAGCCCTAGCCTCAAACACACACATCTCGCAACTGCTTTTGTTTTTGTACTAGAGGCGATACCCTTCGGTATCGGCTATTAGAGCCGACGACTAACAAATCGCCTATCAAGCATTAACCCAGATGCTAGGATAATATTACTTTAGATATTTTCCATTGATTGCTCTATCAAATTCTTCTCTCCCTTCTAGCGTTTCCAAAATGTAAGCATTGCTAGGCGCACAATGACTAATCCGATAAGGACCTTCCCAATTAGGTGACCATTTGCCAAACTTGTTGTCCTTAGACCCAATCGGCAATTTTACTTTCCAAACTAATTCTCCTTCACCAAATTGCCTGCTCTTAACTTTTTTGTTATAATGCCTTGCAACCCTTAACTTATTGGCTTCAATATTCTTAAGAGCATGCAGCCAATGATAACTTAAGTCCTCTAAATCATCCATCATTAGATTCTTGTAGACATCGGTTGTCAAATCATTCTGTAATATAACACGTCTTGATCTAGTCTGGATTTCCCAAGGAAGAACTACAATATGCCCATATACTAACTCATAAGGTGATGATTTAATCGATCTATGGCAAGCCATCCTATATGCCCACAATGCCTCATTGAGTGTTAAGTACCACTTTCTTGGTTGCTTCTCAATTTTCTTCTTAACCAATTTAATCATAATTTGATTGGACGCCTCTGCCTGGCCATTAGCCTGAGCATAGTAAGGAGAATAATTTAATAACTTAATTACCGTACTGGCAGCAAAATCTCTGAACTCTTCTGATGCGAACATTGTCGCCTGATCAGTAGTAAAAGTTTGAGAAATTCCAAAACGATATACAATATGTTCCTTGACAAAATCAACCACATCGTCTTCAAAGGAATTGCCTCAACCCACTTGGTAAAGTAATTTGTTGCTACCAATATAAACTTATGTCCTTTACTTGAAGATGGGAAAATCTAGCCAATTAAATCAATTACCCAACCTCAAAATGGCCATGATTTAATTATTGGATTCATAGCCGATGCAGGCGATTTCTGAATATTACCAAAATGTTGACAATCATGACACCCCTTGTAATATTCAAAACAATCTTCTAGTATTGTTGGCTAGAAATATCTAGACATGCGAATAATCTATTTCATCTTATAAGCCAATTGATGAGCTCCACATATCCCTTCATGTACTTCACCCATCAACACTTTAGCTTCTTCTTGATTTTAGCATTTAAGAAACACCCCATCAATTGTCTTGTAATATAACTGATCATCTAACAAAACATACTTAGTCGATTTATACCTTAGTTTCCTAGTAACCTTCTGTGATGGATTCTTAAGGTGATAGGCTATTTCAACTCTCCAATCATTAGTCAAGGTTTCACTGCTTAAGATCTCTTGAAACACTCGATAACCTAATGCACTCTGAGCTAACCGATTAACCCCTTGATTCTGTTCTCTTGGAATATGTTGAAGAGAAATATGGGGATACTCCTTGAGTAACCTCTGGCATTCATCATAGTATCCCCTCAGAATATCATCTTTACATTCATATAGACCGATCAACTGATTAATAACTAGTTGTGAATCTCCAAATACTTTAATTGACTCGGCCTTTACTTCATGAAGAAGTTGAAGTCCGTTAAAAATAGCTTCATATTCTGCTTGATTGTTGGTAGTCATTGGTTTAATTGGAAAAGCAAACTCAAAACTTGCCCCCCAAGGTGAAACAATAATAATACCAATGCCACCACCTTGCTTGCATGATGATCCATCAAAGAACAATGTTCAAGGTATCAGTTCTACATAGCCAATACTTAGTTTATGATGCTGAGTAATAAAATCGGCTATTACTTGCCCCTTGACTGCTTTAGTCGATTCGTACCTCAAGTCAAATTCTGATAATGCAAGAATCCACTTTTCCATTCTCCCATTTAATATTAGCATTGATAACATATGATTGATCACATCAGCCTTAGACACAACTGTACACTCAGCCGATAACAAGTAATGTCGCAGCTTAGTGCAAGAGAAATATAAACAAAAGCATAACTTTTCAATAGGAGAATATCTTGTTTCTGGATCCAAAAGCCTTCTACTTAAATAGAAAACAACTTATTCTTTTCCTTCAAACTCTTGCATTAAGGCCGATTCAATTGTTTGGCTATCGGCCGACACGTACAACTTAAAAGGCTTACCTTGTTGAGGAGGAACCAACACAGGTAGACACTTCATACATTATTTTATCTCCTCAAACGCCTTTTGTTGTACGTCACTCCATTTAAATTCTTGATCATTTTTCAACTTCAACAAAGGAGAAAATGGCAGAACCCTTTCTGACAAATTTGAAATAAACATTCTAATAAAATTAATCTTACCAAGCAAAGATTGTAACTCTGTTTTAGTAGTCGGGGGTACTACCTTATCAACTGCTTTCATACTTTTTTGACCAATTTCAATTCCTCTCTCGTGGACCATAAAACCTAAAAATTGTCCAGCTGATACTCCAAAGGCACACTTATTAGGATTCATCTTTAAACCATGTTTTCTTGTGCACTCTAAAGTCTCCCGCATATTAGCTAGATGTTCTTTGTACCCTTTGGATTTCACCACCACATCATCAATGTAGATTTCAACAATCCTGCCAATCAACCTATGAAAAATATAATTCATTGCCCTCTGATAAGTTGCACCAGTATTTTTTAAACCAAAGGTCATCACAACCCATTCAAATAAGCCGATTGCACCAAGGCACCTAAAAGCTATTTTTGCTATGTCTTCCTCAGCCATAAAAATTTGATTATATCATGCATTGCCGTCCATAAAATTAATAACCTTGTGCCCGACTGCTGCATCTACCAACATATTGGCTATTAGCATCGGATAACCATCCATAGGTATAGCCTTGTTCAAATCTCTGAAATCGATACAAACTCTTAACTTCCTATTTTTCTTATACACAGGAATAATACTCGATATCCACTCTACATAATGGCACGGTCGGTTAAATTTTGCTTCTAGTAATCTTTTAGTCTCCTTTTTGATATCATCAAGAACATTTGGGTTAAATCTCCTCGAAGCTTGTTTAAATGGCCGATATCCAGGTTTGATTGGCAACCGATGCTCAACAATTGATCGATCTAGACCAGGCATCTCATAATATTTCTAAGCAAAATAATATTTAAATTCCTTTAATAAATCTATCAACTCTCGCTTATACTTAGGATCCAACTTAGCACTTACATACGTCGGCCTAGGCCTATCTCCAGGACTAATATCTATCCTCTCTAATTCATCGGCCGACGTAAAGCCATGTCCTAGTTTACCATCTGTACCATCTATTAGATTATCCATTAAAACAAACTCTCAGAGCCGACTGCTTGGATCGGCTATTGGCTTTCATCATTGATCTTAATGAAGCCTCCTTCCCATCGCTTGCTAGAAAAACACTCGAAATCTTCTAGTTCCCAATACATTGGGTCAGCTATTGCTATACTCACAGAATCATCAGTATGAACCAGCTTAACATCATTTCCATGTCACTGAATCAAGCATTGATGCATAGTCGATGGTACACAACAATTTGCATGAATCCAATCACGACCAAGGAGTAAACTATATGAACCATTTCCATCAATGACAAAGAATATAGTGAGCAAAGTCTTACTTCCAATTGTCAATTCAACGTTTATTGCCCCCTGGTCTTGGATGCATTACCCCCAAAATCCTTAAGCATCATGTCAGTCTCAATCAAATCTCTTGGTCCCTTACCAAGCTTGCAAAAAATACTATAAGGCATAAGATTAACAGAAGCACCTCCATCCACCAACATTTTGTTCATCGGCTTCCCATCAACAAAACCTTTCACATATAAAGCCTTCAAGTACCGATGCTTGATTGGCTTATCAAATATAGCTTGTTGTATCACTGTTAATTTAGCGACCATCTCCTCATATTCTGATTCATCAAAATCTAAATAGACTTCTTGATTGGTTGGGGCTCTAAATTCTGACGGCAAAGGAAAAGCCATTTGAATATTAGTTGATGGTTGACCCTTCTCGGCTGTTTGTTTAGCACGCCATACTTGAGGTTTATCAAATTTTTGAGCCTGTTCTAGCTCTCTATTCCTTAGGCATTGTACTCTTCTTTTCTGACTTCTTGTTAAGCCTCCTAGGCACCATTGCCCTTCCTGCCAAACATACTCCTCATCACCTTCTTCTTCATAATCAGCCCAATTTTGATCAACAACTCGCTTCCCAAGCCGATCATGAACACTTCTATTTTTTAAGCCCGATCCATATTATGATGATACTCAATTTGAGCATGGATAGACCGGCGGTTGGTTTGAGATTACCTAAACTCCCAACATTGTTCACTACACTCTAGGCAATTATTTCTAGTAGGCAATTTCAAACCTTCATTCCAACAATGTCTGAAAAAAGAACAATTCCAATGTGATTCAGCTTGTTCTCTTTCATACCTCTCCTCTTTTTGTTGATGCTGATATTCTTTGTCTTATAGCCAACGCTGATAATCCTTTTCTTCTGTCGTTGCCATTTATTCAACAAAATTTGAGATGTAACACGTGGCCTCATCGTCCCATTTCTTGATGTCTCTCCCTGCTCATATCGGCTCTTCTGTTGGTCACGAGGCCTTTTAATTTCTCTATATTCATCAGCCGATATTTGTATCTCTGGATCAACTGTTCCAATTTCTTTTGCCCTAGTTGATGTTAGAACTTTAGTCTTTCCTTTGAGCAACTTAGCATCAACCATATTCTGAACTTTTGGAAAAGGATTATCATCAACTTTCATCTTTCGAGGTGTATCAAATTTAAGCTTCCCTTGCTGAATAGCCCTCTGTATATGTTGTCGAAAAATTCTACACTCATTAGTAGAATGAGAAGTAGTGTTATAAAATTTGCACAACTTCTTATTCTTCAACTGATTAGAAGGTAATATAACATGATTGGCGGGCAATTTGATATGTCCTTTCTCAAGCAAGAAATTAAAGACCTTGTCTGATTTTGTGACATCAAAATCATAACTTTCTTCAACTCCTTTTCCCTAAGGGTTTGGAACCATCACTATCTTCTTACCCTAATTCCATTCAGCTGCAGCAATCTCCTATTCTTCATCATCCTCACCATCATCATCAACTAAATATGGATTATAAGCTTCAGCAATTATGGCATTCTTTTGGAATCGGGTATCTCTGCGCATATTCTGGAATTGGCTATTAAGTGCTGCCACCCGTTAAGTCAACTGACCTAAATTATCAAACTCTTGCCCTAGCAATTTTTCTCTTTATGTTGGCAACATTCCTTGAACAGCCAAAGCAGCTAGCTGATCATTAGTCAGATTCAATGGAAAGCACAAATTTCTTGTTTCTCGGCACCTTTGAAGAAAGTCAGCACCCGATTCATTAGTTCTTTGCCTTATGGTCGTCAAATCTGTGATTTTCCTTTCTCCTGTCCTAGTATAGAAATATGTATAAAATTTCTTCTCCAGGTCAGTCCAATTGGCAATAGAATTAACTGGTAACGATGAAAACCAGATGAAAGCTGGTCCTGACAGGGACAAAGAGAAGAAACAAACTCGATGAGCTTCTATAATGGATGTTTCACCCAACAAGTAAGATACCGACTGACATGTTCTATTGTACTTATATTATCTTGACCAGTGAACTTAGCAAATTTCAGAAGCCTGTAATTTGTAGGAAGAGCAACTAAATCATACCACTCTGGATATGAACATTTATACGAAAAGGTCTGCCCTTTTGGTTTTAAACCGAACTGATTCTTCATCATTTTAGTTACTCTGAGCAACAACTCATCATCATTTGAATTTAGATTTTTTTGCAATTGCTGACCCATCTGCGGATTAAAATTTTGGGTACCTTGATACCCTGAATTTAGAATCATATGAAGGATATTATAATCTGTGCTATAATGATATCCTTGTGGAATCTCTATCTGTTAAGTCCTTTGCTGATTTGCTGCTTGAAGTCTCTGATTGTAAATGTTAGGATCTATATCTCTACGAATCATTTGAACCGATGGTGCTATTTTTTGAGCCGACGGCGGTATTTGGCCTGATGTGCCAAAATTAACCATTTGATTCTGAACTTGCCCCGTCGGCTGTTGCACATGCTGCACTGATGATCCAGGATTATACTGTATCTGATTCGTAGTAGTACCCTGAACTTGCTCGGATGAGCTTTGAACTGCCTGGACATCATCATTGCCAATTGGTGCTGCTTTTTGATGGATAGTACCAGCTTGATTAGTCCCCCGAGTCGACGGATGTGGAATGTTGTAACAAGCCGGTCCAATCTGATCAATTGGATATCCATGAAACACCTCCTTCAAGGTATTGTGGAATGTATACAAGAAAGTTGTATTATGATTGAACATGGCATCATGAACAGATTTGTTGACAGCATCTATAAAGAAACGGCTATCATCAGCTTCATCTGTATCTGACTGCCCATGTATCAAAACTTTTGGTAGTGGATATTTCTAAACAACTTTATTGTCACGTGTCTTGGTATATGACAACAAACACTTGTTCTGAAACTCCTCTATAGCTTTACCAATGACATCTTTATCCTCATTAGGTAAGTCTCCATAAGGCACCATAAGAATGTTCCTTTTGTTGTGAGCTGCCATCACGATTGTGGTCCCACCGGGCATGCCAAAAAGTGTGTTGACGCAAAAATGTGGCGATGCAATCAACACACAGCAAGCCGAACGATCTAAACGGAATAAGATTGGAGATCTGCTTGCTTTCAACACAAGAACGGTTGGTTTCGGGACCAATGGCGTGCCAGTCAATTTGACCCTACAATTGACAAGGAAAGAATAATCAGTAGTTTAAGATGGAACATGTCGGTGTTGTTCCAGACAGTTCCAAATATGCGGCTAAACAACCGATTCGATAGGGCTATCGACTAAATAGTCGATATCCAACATATCAGTAAAGCGAGGATCGCTGAATTGAAGATTATTGGCTAATATCAATGATTATGGTATGAATTCAAAATAATCGATACTCATGGGTCATAGCGATTTTATTATGATTGGTTAATCCAAATAGAACAGGTACAATACACCCAAATGTAAGTAATATAAAGAAACATCATCAGCTAGATGGATATAACCAGTGTAAAGTATTGAGCCGATAAGTTTAATGAGAAAGGATATAACATGCGAACAAATCGACTGTCTAGTACAAATGAATCTACAAACGTTTTGAATCTAATCTGTTACCATCAACAGTGAAGTTCGATCGAATCGATACAGCTATGATAATAATAACAAACTAAAGCCAAAGAATCTATAAAACCATCTATATACTGACAGGTTTATGAAAAACATGTTATATGTGTGAAAGCACAAGCGAATTGGTTAAAACAGTCGATGCATGCATAGCAAACAAACAGAGTAATATCTCGATCATGAACAAAATCACCAATCGATAATCTCTAATTCAAAGTCTTACCAGTGAGGTTCGACCGGATCGATGCAGCTACGGTAGTGTCATTATATTAGATCTCATTAACTAGTGAGTTTATTCAAGATTGAAACATGTCTTTGAATGCATACTATGTTTGATTGGAATAGAGATAAAACAGCCGATCTAGCGAAATTAAGTAGTCAGTCATCAAATTTAAAGCGTGACCAGATCAAAGAACGATCAATTAAGATGATATGATGTCGATCTGTCTCTATCTCAATCAGGTGATTTGTTATAATTAATAAAATATTAATTATAACAAGATCGATAGCTGGTGAATCAACCAAAAACAGCAAGAAAAATCTTACTAATCTTAGCAGATTCAATAACTGGTGATATTATATTAAACAACAAGTTATTTAACACAAGATCGATAACTTTGATCTATATTATGGTTCGTAAGAGATCAATCAGTTGATGCAGCCTTATAAACTACGATACAGATCGATAACTAACTTATATTATGGCCCATAAAAGATCAATCAGCTGATGCAGCTTTACAAGCATAATACAAGTCGTGACGGTACTCACAAGCAAGCTGGAGGTCGATTAGTCGATACAGCCCTAGTTTGCTGGAAAAACTCATCGAAATCTGCAGTACTCCTGCTCCTAATTGCGATAGCGAAAGCCGGAAAGATTGTGTTGATTGATTGTTCGTGTCCTTGTACAATAACCGGGGTCCAATATTTATACCCGGAACCTAAACATGAATTATACTCAAACACGACTCGTTATAATTCTTAGAATAAAAGAAAGCATTCCTAACTTAAAATAACTTGGATCCTAATCTTTTTTCTTTCTGTGAAGTCCGACATATCTTTCCCCGTAGTCTATTGACGTCGTCTGCTGACGTTATCCAAAAAGAGCGGATTCCAATACCGCATCTGAATCAGCTAACATCGATCTTTACGCAACCGATTCCTTGATGACACAATCCCAGAAGTTTCGAGTTCCCGTGCTCTCCTTCCAAATTTTTTGTGTAAACAAAATCGTTTTGACTTTTTTGGTTCATCTATTTTACTATGTATCTAACATATTATTATATCTAGATGTATAACAAAATAGATGTATCAAAAAAGTCAAAGCGACTTATAATTTGGAACGGATGGAGTAGATGACATAAGAAGACAAGACATAAAATAACAATTTGAAAGTTTAGGGCCTAAATGACAAAAAAATAAGTTTGAGGACTGAAAAAAATGCACTTGACCTAAATGACACGACACAGAGACCACACGTGTATTTTACTCAAATGAGAAATCCTATAAAAAGTATTGTGTAAATCAATGATCATGTCAGGTGAAAAAAATGATAGAAAACTCTAAACTTTTCTCCTATAATTTCGAAAACTTAAAAAAACGAACAAGAGGAGGATAAATCGAAAACACAAAACAGGAGGAGGAAAAAAGGAAAACACGAAACGGGAAAAGGGAAAACCGCCGCAGAGGGGGCACTCCAACGGATAGAGTGCAAAATGCACGTGTAAGTTGACAAGAAAAATTATCAAGTGCTTATTTTTAACTACTCGGTTCACAGAGTTTAGATACAAAACCGTTTGAGGGCTATTTATTTTTCTTTTTACAAAAAAAACATGAACTAGAGAGTTATTTTAAGGAGCTCTTGAGATGCTTAGCATAGTTTACAGGTAATGGGGGGATTCGTCACCATCAGAATTCAGAATACATGAGATGACAAAGCAAAAGATGCCAAGCTATGTGTAGACCGCAAACGTTGCACAACAAAAGCGCGGATAGACCAATCGGCAATCGCTGGTGGACTGGTGGTGGAGGAATATGTTCACAGCATTTTATTTCACATCAGTTACCACGGCGAACATCGTTATGGGGAGGCGTCCCGTTCACGCCGAGCATGCAAAGCCCATGGGAATGGGGAATAGGAATGGGGAATATCAGCCTGTTCGCTTGCTCGTAAACGATCGTAAATTTCCAGCCGAGAACAGTGTTTTTCTCTCACACCAAACCAGCCAGTAGTAAATAATCCACGATACGATACGGTCTCCCGAACAGGCTGCTATATACCGGCATGCAGCGGCAGCGCATATGCCGAAGCAAAACTGTGTCAGCAAAAGTTCCTTTTTAGGTAAAAACTCCACCACCCACTACAGCGCATTGCTTTTCCAACATCTGCCAATGTGTAAACCCACCGTCAAGACTCAAGAGCTGATTCAGAGTTCGTGCTTCAAGATTATCACGGGTATAAACAAATCAATAAAGCACATGCTTATAACGTCGCAAGAACCCAATGGTTTCTTGCAGAAGTGCACCTTCCTCATGTTCTACACTAGAATCTTCCCTTCTTTTGATTCTTTTCGGCACTTTCTTGCATCGGTTGCCTCTTGGCAGTCGCCACAAACCAGGGTGCCAGTATACAAATGAAATTATTCCTGGGAGTGTCGGTACAAACTGGAAGCAAATGTGCAGGATATGCGTGATTTATGCCCGCCAAACAGACAGAAAACACAACAAACTACAACCATTTACAGACCGGAGCCAAGTGAGCCTAACTTATAACATCATATGAAGGAACTCCTAAATGAGTAGTCCTTACTCAAATTTACTGCTACTACTAATGTTGTTAATGAGGCAGTCACTCACAAAGTGCTGACTGGAAACCCAGAGGAAATTAGCGTTCTGGCTTCTGGTTACGATCAATGTACTGCCTCACAGCGTCTTGGTTTACATGAAAAATAAACCTCATGTCCTTTATCTGAAAGGGGAAAAAAAGGTAGCTAAATTAGTACAGCATGAAGATACTCAATGAAATGCATCAGTGATATCTCAGTCAAATAACAAGGGAAAGGACTGTTTATTTTTTTCCAAATCAAGTATAGCAAACCAGCACAACTGTTAACTTGTCAAAAAGTAATTGTTGCATATCAGCATATCTGCTTACAGATCACAATAGTATCATTCGTACTGTTTTTAAGTCCAAAATAACAGAATGGCAAGAAGTAAAGTTCAAGCAGTTATGTCCTACCAGTAGAACCATAAACCATATAGTACTCCCTCCAGTCAGGAATAATTAATGTTCCCAAAAATTTTTTACCCATCACACGAGAGGAATGAGCTAGACAGTTGGGTGAGAAATCGCGAGATTTAACAGTACAGTCTCCAGCTGTCAAGCCAAAAACCCAAAAAAAAATGCATCTAAACGCGCCCTTAATGTTTACAACGAGAGGAATGAGCTAGACACAGTACAGTCTCCAGCTGTCAAGAAGTCCAGTGTTGATGACATCTGGCGATAGTTACCAAGAATAACAGGCTAACAGCTTTCAAATATTGATTATCTATAGTTGTATCACGAGATGATATGAATATGACAGGATCACAGGTAAAGTTACAAAAATTGTGCATCGATTAACCACCAAGTTACAGATTCATTCAAAAGTGAAGGTATCAATTACAAACAGTAGAATGGGGAAGTATCAGTACCTCGATTAATGAGTCAGAGCTTAAGTTGATGCGTTTGCAGCTTGGTATTTCCTTGCTATTAACAAAGATTGGACATTTTCCAATGTTCTTAATATGAAAAGACCCAGATTCATCCATCTTGATAACCGCCTGATTGTCAGAATACACGGGTTAAATATAATGATACAAAAAAATACCCCACAACAGAAAATAAACAGACTTAGCAAAACAAGGAATTTTATATCGTCTTGTAGGGCAATGTGCATACTAAAGGGGAATCACCAACTGGGAGCCACAGTGCAAAACGGGAGAACTGCCACTTAATTGCTTTTAAAAATGGTTCAGAACGACATGACCAACAGTAGTATATTGCAAAAGTTATTAAGTGGCAATATGAGCATTTAATGATACACTTTCAGTGATTCTAATTTCCGAAACAAACTTGTGGTCTATTAACCCAGCTGGAAATATTTTGTTACATTAGCAACACAAGTACGTGATGTTGAACAAAAAGGAACTTAGACGAATGAAACACAATTCATCGACTGCCACTCTGCCAGTCTTTCCAGACCCAAGTATTGCCTCCTGGATAAAGTTGACTGCTTTGCTAATTCAAGCAGACATCACAGCTTGCATGCTAAAATGTGACACACATAGTACCAATATCAATCAAAGCCATCAAGGTGGCACAGGCCAACTGTGGCTGCCAATCAGATAAAAATCCACTAGAGGTACAGAAATAATATTTTTGCCTTACAAACCACAATTAGGACAATGCAATGGTGCAAATGATGTGCAAATGAAAAACAAGGGATAACAAATTTTAACCTCCTACAGCACATCTATGTTTCTTACCTTCTTACATAAAAAATAGTCAAGCAATCAAGTCCCCTATTATTATGCATTAGCCATTTCCTAAGGAAATGTAATTATGTAAGTGGCATTTCTTAACACACAGTGGACTATTCAAGGAATTACCTGTCGGCGAGATATCTTATTTGCCCTCCCTTCTTTTCCCAAATCAATGTCAACTTTGACATCTTCTGTCTCTCTTCCAAGAGTAACCTGCTTGAGCAAAGAAAAAAATCAGAATATGGTAGCAACATATTACACAAATATTCACTGCATACTCCATACATGTACAGAAACAAGATGGTTGAATCTTCCAGTTCCTAATTAGGATATGTCTCAGATCAGAACATGAAATCCCAAAATGGGAAATAAAATGATGACCCTGGGTGCTATATTCAGAAATTGCCAGATACATCTCAAGTTCTAAAAAACAAAGTTGTTTGTATCTGTATCTCTAAGGGACTGGGTGTCAATAATCCACTGCAACTATCTGGCACAAGATATAGATATGAAAATTGTGCACTCTTAGTCTTAGTTGTCACCCCTCACTTACATCCTATAACTGATCTAGCTGATAAGATAGCTGACCTCAGGATCCTTTATGTAGCATTTCAGGTGCAATCCATAAATAACTGCAAAAGCACCATGCAACATGATAGCTCTGTTCATATAAGACCGAGCACCTTGCTCCAATCTAACCAATGCCTTCCTGCTTTCCGGGTGATGAAATCTGGTAACTGAAGATTTCAAAAGAAAGAAAACAAGAATACATTCTGCTTCACTGATCAATGCCAGATCAATATTGTTCACATTAAAATTTTCATTAAGAGGAAAATGGCAACATATATGTAGCATGGTGAGTCCATCGTAACTACACCCACTCTTACACTATTATAAGAACAATCCACTATATGAATGTTTACTCCTTAAAGCCTCAGTCAACCAATGCCCTATAGATGATGAATCTTTCCTTTAATGACTTGAGACTATACAGCACAATACTTCAGCTAACTCTGTGACACCAGTGTTGAAAAAACGTCTTTAAGACGTGCTTAGGCATGCTTAAGCACTAGGCGGAGACCTAGCATGTCAGTGTGTCACCTAGGCCATAGGTGTCCATTAAACGTGGCATGAACTGTCAAAACCCATGGATGGTGAAGAAAGGAAGAAAAGAGACGAGATTATATGATGGCAAAATGATTTGTTGTATTGTGATTCCATCTATGCCTACCTCGTGGTGTCGAAATCACTCACCCTCTGCTCGATTTATTCCCTTTTGCTCGATTTCTCCAAAGGGCCATGTGTGCAGCCGAAGTAGGGGTGACATGAAAGGGGGAGAGGACGAGGTGCGCACGGGTGGAGTAGAGGTGGGGCGTATGGAGGAGCCGACAGGGTGAGTGCAGGAGAAGAGGTGGTGCGCCATGGAGAGGTGGAGAGACAGATGGAGGCGCACAGGCGGAGGACAGGCGGCACAGCTGCGTGAGAATGAGGATTGTCTACTGGAAATTGGTGGTGGTAGGGCATCGTTGAGTGTTATGGTGTTTAGATGGGCTAGTGGGCTTCCTCCCCTAGTGGGTTCGGTGCATTGTTATGGCACTGCCCTTCCTTTTCTATTTATTTATTTTGCCACATTTATGCAACTATAAATCTCTTGATATGTAGCTAGTGTGTAAACGCTTAATCGCGTTTAATCTACGTTTAGACGTCCTAGGCACTAATCGGTGGCTTAGCGCCTGCCTAGACCTAGCGCCAAGCGCCTTTTTGAACATTGTGTGACACTGATGCTAAACTTAAAAAGAAAGAAAGAGCTGCATCTATACATGGTATTTGATTAATTTGATATACTGATCAGCAAGCAAAATGTGTAATACATAAAGATTTACCTTCAGGATGCATCAAATCAGAGTCTTGATCCCATGGGATGAGATCCTGGTCAAGAATCTGCATTGAACATGATATGGGACTAGTCAGAAACATCATAGTAAAGAGATCCAGGTAGCTGAGCTAAAAGATTTTTACCAAAGCTTCTAGATCATAGTAGTTTGGAACATCTTTTTCATAGTCATGGCATTCTTCTGCTTGAGCTGGTGTTGCCGCATTTGCAATAGTGTTCTGAATACCCAAATCTGGCAGCACATTTGATGGCATACAGTTCTGTAGAGCAGCCTTGTCACCTAATTCTGGTTGACCATCAAGTGAGTTGTGTTGCATCTGATCAGGAGCTTGAACTGAATTTTGCAAAGTCAAACCATGAGAGTTATCAAAGCTCTCGTGTGGTCCTAAACTACAAGGTGATCCTTCACCAAATCCAGCAGCACTGAAAGAGGGCAAAGCTAGCATGCATGTGTTTGCATCATTTGTGTCAATGTTACCAGTCAAAAGGGCTCCAGTTGTTGAAGCACCTTCTGACGGTTTAGATCCTAGGACACCACCTTCGTCATGAGCCACTGAATCTTCTTTTTGTTCTGAAGTGGATGGGTTCATCTTAATTGTTTGTAACGAAGGTTGGACATTTGCCATATCTTCACTCTTTATTATTATGGCCAAGTCCTTTGTTTTGGGCTGTTCAGCATTTGATGGTGGGCTGGTTGCAGGAGAGGCTGAATAGATAGTATTCTCAGATTTCTGCCCAAAGGTAGAAGTACAGCATTCAAGAGGATACTCTGTTGGTGTAGAAACATCATCATTGCAAGGAATTTCAGGATCTTCTGTGTTCAATTTGCACTCCACATACAGGCCAGGACAGGGCACTAATAAAGGAGTAGGAACTAAGATAATACCAGAAGCATCTACATTATTTTTTACATCGCCAAGATCTATTTGATCACAGGACATATTGGCTTCATCGGGATGCGCCAGATTTTGCATGGTTGATCTAACCCCATGAACAACTTTGAAGGCAGGATCGTCTAAATCCTCCTGGTTTCCCTCACTTGGAGAATTCAAAAAAAATTCACTATTCAGGATATCAAAGTCTTCACTATTACTGAAAAATGGGAAGTCCATAAAATCTGCAGCGTGATCTAAACCAGACATCCCACCATCTAAATTTGCTTCAAATGTGAGAGGGTCCCTGTTTTCTGACTTTACATTCTTATCATCAGCAAGAGTGAGCCTGTCTCTTCGCTGAACCCCACTCCAGATTGCACCACCTGGTGCTTCAGAACCCTCAGGTTGACCAATCACTTGGAGAGGCATAGGTTCCTGCACACTTCCACTGAAATGGTTAGGGATCACCAAAGCCTTTGAGTCTACCACTCCATTACCACATTGATTGTTGTCCAACTGCTGAAACTGCATAGAATCCTGAAAATCTGTGATACTCTTTAGAGAAACATTGTTCCCTTCACTATTCCCATGATTATTTGCTGCATAGGCATGATGCTCATATAGTTGGCCTACATCTGAGTAGCCATACACAACGTTATTGGTGCCATCCCCATCTCTTGCCATGCTCTCAGTATACTTCGTATGAAAAGGTTGTCCATTCATTTCAGAATATGCATGTCCACCGTTGTAGCTTGAACCCAATTGCCCATAGCGGCTCACTGAATTCAGCTCTGGTTCAATATTGTTAGGTAGGCTTCCACAGGGGGCAACAAGAAATCCAAGGTCACCACTGTTACATGGATCATTGCATACTCTCTTTCTCATTGCATAATATAGATTCTTTACACTGTCTATTTTCCGTTTCTGAAATGAAAAATCCTTTGCTTTTGAGTTGAAAAGTTTATGTGCCTTGGCTGGATCGGAAGTGGAAAGTTCATTCTCATACTCAGCCATCCGAGAAGCTGCTTGTGTTGAGATCTCTGGGTCATATAGCAATGAATTCCATCGGTCCTGTATTTCTTGAAGAGTGAATTTACGGGAAAAACATACAGCTCCTTTGGCTAAGGACTCCAATGAGGCACCAGTCTGCAAGTATCACAAGGAGCAGTTAGGAGTTGGCACAAAAAAAGAAAATAATTAGTAGTGAAGTCATGTAGATCCAAGTTTGGAGCAGCCTTGTACTCTTTGTGGTTTCGTACTATGTTGGCTTCACAAAATCATAAGCCCACTTATTAGGACTACTGCTAGATCAATATGCTAACCTAGAGATTAAATAACAAGAGTTGCTCATAATATGTTTGAGGGAAAAAATGCTTAGAATAAAATAAAGGGATAACAGAAATAAGCTATAGTTCATGATAACATGATAGAGTATGTGAATTAGGGAAAGCAACCATTTTGATTAGATTAGGCTGCTGATTCACTCCTACATAGTGCAGGACATTACCTCAAAACTTAATAAAACTGAGAGCACTGGCTGCTACCATCAGTTCAATAATTTTGCAAGTGGCACTCAGTATAGAGAAACAATTTCACAGCTAAAGTAATTCAATCGAATATTATTGGATTCGCCACAGTTTAGGGTAGCAAGCACCATCACGAGCCACACCATCCAATTTCTAAATTACTAAGAAAACAGACCTTTTTCCATTTTTCATGATTTTGATTCCCTAGCCTACCTGGAAAATTACCAAATTGCAATTAATCTCAACTGAGAAATGCACAAAGAAATGTAGGACCCTCATGAGCCACACTATCCAATTGCTAGGTTTCCAAAAAAAGGCATACTTTTTTTTTCCAATTTCAATATTTTGATTCCCTAGCCTACAGGAGAATTACCAGAATCGCAATTAATCTCAACTGAGAAATGTACAGAGAAATTTAGGACCCTCACGAGCCACGCCATCCGACTGCTAAGTTTCCAAGAAAACATACTTCTTTCCCATTTCAATATTTTTATTCCCTAGCCTACCAAGAGAATTACCAGAATCGCAATTAATCTCAACTGAGAAATTCAAACAAATTCAGGACCCCAGGGCCAAATAATTGCAAAACTGCTAAAACCACCAGGTGAACAACTCCATCAGAATATAGTTAAACAATCTACCAAAGACGGGGATTTAAGTTCTTTTCTCTGAATATATGAAGAGGATCAATTCTGACAACCCGATATTCCGGTAAGCACAAAGCCCTCCGAATCCGTCACGCTTCAGCGGCAATAGCCCAAGAACAGCATTGGACGCATCAATTGACGTGTCGAGACGAACAGTAGGAACTCAAAGAAGTGCGGTTGGGGGTACAGGGGGGCAGGCGGGGGTTACCTCGACGGCGTTCTTGAGGAGGATATCGTCCTCGACTAGCCAGTTCACCGACGAAGTCGAAGCAGACAGGGCGCCCATGCCGGCACTGCCACCGCCGCCTTCGCCGCTTCGAGGGAGGGGGAAGGGGCCGGAGTTGGGGGCGTGTGTGGTTTAGGGTTTTGGTAAAGGCGACAAGGCAAGAGGACGAAGAGTTCCCCAGGCTGGCGGGGGCTCCTCCGAGAAAGGGCAGCCGGAACCCGGCGTTAGCTTCCGCGCGGGGGGCTTTGCGCAGGAAAACCGGAGAAGGTCGGGAAATCCTGTAGATTGGGTCTTCCGAAGGAGGATATACTCCCTTCTCCGTTTTGAAGAGAAGAATGAAATTCAAAAAATCAAACAATTTTAAACATTAAATATATAAAGGCGTAATAATACTTATGGTGCATAATATTACTAAAATAATTATGGAATATGTTATTTTAATAATTTTATTGAAGGCATAAATGTTAATATTATTTTTTATATCTAATGAAAATCAAAATTGTTTGGCTCCACGTGAAGCGATATTTTCATACTTTTTTTTTGTTGAACGGAAGAGGTGTTAGGTTAATCTTGAAAAATAAATTCTTACTCTACTATTCACAAGTTTCACTTCTTATTAGAATAGTATTTATTTTTGTAAAAGTTGTAAATCTTGTCACCAAGCAAGTCATGTATCTAGATTTAGACATGATATTTAGTACAAAGTTTATTTTTTTCCCTCAACACTTTTTTTTTTAATTTTAAACCTCAACTATAAAACCATCTAGCTTTGACACCTCAACTATCAAAAGTGCTTAATTTTGACCTAGAGTGATATGAAAACCACTAAAAAACACCTCAAAATAAAAAATGAATGATTTTGATAGTTTTTTTGAAAAATGATTTTGATAGTTGAGATGCCAAAGTTAGACAAAGTCAAGAGTTAAGTGCCAAAAATAGGAAGTACTTTAGTTTTTTAGATAGTTATTTATATTTTTTGTATCTTTATATTTATTTATTGATAAATATTTATATGTATTAGAATATATATCTACACTATTAGTTTTTTGTTCTGAATACAAATCCAAATTTAACCTATATGTTTGAAGTTCTCATGTTTTGAAATTTATTTTTTTATTATTTAAACAAATATGGATGGAGAAATGACAATAATCAAAGTTGTAGATCTTGATGAGATCTACAAGTTTATAGTTGACGACTTTTTCATTTGAAATCATTTATGATCCCAAATTCTATTTGAATTTCTTGTGTTTTGAAATTTAAATTTTCCAAATTGTTCGAATGAACTTGGATGGAGAAATAACACCCAAATCACAGTTTTAGATATTGGTAAGACAGATTATTTTTTAAAAAAAATTGGTGCCAAAGTTAAATTTATGATATTTTATTTTTTTATGATAAAAATCCTATATGTAGATAAATATTTTAATAAATAATAATATTTACCGGTAAGTGAATCCAAATATATAAATTTCTTCAAAAACATCTAAAAGACAAAAATATTTTATTTTTAGTACCTCAACTCTTGGTTGTGTCTAATTTTGGCATCTCAATCTATCAAAAACCGTTCAACTTTGACCTAGTCTCAGGTGTCAACATTGAACAATTTTGATAGTTGAAGCATCAAAGCTAGACGTTTTTATAGTTGAGGATTAAAACTAGACAAAGGCAAATTTCTAATATTTATATAAGTATATAAGTAAAATTTGTGTGAGTATTATATAATAAAATATACATATCGAGAAAAGACAGAACGTGAATCCAAGTTATGGCCACGAAACAAAAACATTCAAAAAATGCCCCACATAATCAACAAAGACAATATTATTTATTATTAGTTACAAAAGTACGAAGATCACCTGGTTGCATGTTTATGCAGGAAGTATTTATAAAAAGCAAACAGTATAGTATGTTGTATGTTTACCTATGAGAAATTCGCAAAAAAAGAGATTTTACCTGTGAGAAACAAGACCAAGAATTGGTCCCGCTTGAATCCTTGGAATTGAATTTATTTTAATAATCATAATCTATATCTATATACTCTTATAAATCTAAACATTATTAGATGATTTTTCTCTTCGTGCAAGGTGTTCACACCCACTAAGTTCATATCATCCCTTATTAATTATAAAAAATATACACGTCATCTCTATCATGTGAAATACTTTTAATCTTTAAATATATATTAACAAGTCATCTACATACGCTATTTGTTTCATCATCTATTCCTCTATAATATAATAAAATATTCTATTAGTTTTTCTTTTATTAGCTTACCGATTTTTTTACCATATCTAATATAATAAAATAATATGCAAGTCAAATTCGTATATATACACAATATACAAGATACCATATATTAATAATGCTATGTATATAATAGATTTATTTTCAAGAAAATCACGCGTCAACGCATGAGGTATGCTTCTAGTTTAGACATAGATTAATTAAGCTAATACGGTTGTATAGGGAATATATTTGCATATTATTGTTAGCTTAATTAATCTATGTTGCAATCATATTAGACATAGATTTACTTATGTGTTGCATTTCTACCGCAAGGGAGCAAGTTGAAGAGTGTGTTATAAGTTACTCCCTCCAGTTATCTAAAGTAAGTCGTTTTGGACATCGACACGGTCTTTAAGAAACGACTTTGACTGCAACTTTTTGCTATAAAATATTTATAAAATATAGTCAATATATACTTTCATGAAACTACATTTTGAGATGAATCTACTTACATCACTTTCATATTTTTCAAACTCAACCCAAAAGAAGTTATTTGTAGTTAAAGTTTAAAATGTTTGACTTAAGACAACCTCAAAACGACTTGCTTTAGAGAACCGTAGGGAGTATAAAGTAAAAATATAGCATATTTCAACTATAAATTTGAGATAGCCTTATATGTGAATTTTGAAAAATTATGGAATGTCAAATTCTAAAATCAAATAGTCTAGTCAATTAGATTTCAATTCCTCTAAGATGAAAGGATAAAACGACTCTTAACCATTTGTTTAGAATGTGAGAAAAACTTCTATTCCTACATCTTTTTATTCTAATTCTTATTGAAAATTCATGCACCGTAAAATTTGTTGCAAGAAGCCCTAAAACTCGCTTCTGGCCGACACTTTGGGAAACTGGTACAAATCCCCAGACCTACTGTCAGTCAGCGCTGGCCACACCAGCGCGTCAACTCATCTGATCCCGATCGAACCATAAAAACAAATGTGGAAAATAAATAAATAAAAATACGCGCGACGAACAGAGCTGAACACAAACACCCGCATCGATCCAAAGCCGAGCCACACCTCGGGGACAGCCCACGCGAGCGAGATCCAACCCAAGTCCCGACGCCGCGGGCGAGGCCGACCAGATCCACCTCCTCAGCCGTCTCGGATGGCGGCGGCATCGGCGGCGGTGCGGATGCTCCCCGACGGCGGTGCTGACGACGAGGAGCGGTGGCTCGCCGAGGGCATCGCCGGCGTCCAGCAAAACGCCTTCTACATGCACCGCGCCCTCGTAAGCCCCCTGCGGAACTCTACCCCCACCTCCCTACCGCTGCTTCCTTCCACGGTCCGTGTTCCAATCGTGCAATTTGGGCGCAGGATTCCAACAACCTCAAGGACGCACTCAAGTACTCGGCGCAGATGCTCTCCGAACTGCGCACCTCGCGACTATCGCCGCACAAGTACTACGAGCTCTGTGAGTAACTGTGGATTTGAAGCTGCTGGGTGTGTGGAATTCTGTAAGTGGTATCGATTGGGGTTCTAATGGGATTCACTTGTGCTGCTGGAGACATGAGGGCGTTTGATGAGATGAAGAAGCTGGAGATGTTCTTCAGGGAGGAGACTCGCCGGGGCAGCTGCTCTGTGGTTGATCTGTACGAGCTTGTGCAACATGCTGGGAATGTCTTACCGAGACTGTGAGGCTCCTGCCCCCATTTTTGCATATTATCAGTTCTCATTGCTATGTATGTAAATACTAGTGAGGAAAATAAGCACATGTCTCTATTAAGGGTGTTGAGATAGTATGCTTAACTTGATAACCCAACCAGCGAGCTGACTCTTCGGACCATGAGCGAACTAAACTTAATGCCCATCTTTCTAGTATCCACTATTGAACTCGGTACATCATCATTATGTCAGGATATCACTAGTTATTTATCTCTCTCTCTCTGCTGTATTTGTTACTTATCCAAATGCGAAAATGTGTTTTTCAAAGGAGGGCACATGTTACAGTAACTTGTTACGGCATGTTAATTAAAACGTTATCCTACAGTGCTCACAAATTTGTATTGGATTAACTTGTGCACCGTGCACGTGTAGATCAAGCTGATGTGGGCTTCTTTTGTTGGCCATATAGATGATTATGTGTTTCTGGTCATGAATAACCTAGTTGATTGGATTTTTTGACATGGACTTAGGTTTAAACTAAAAGGACTGTAAAACATGGAAATTCTTCCACAATGGCATCCAATCTTTATTAGTATCCATGGCGAATACATTTCAATTCCACTGTATGTCTCATCAAATCAAATCTATTGTGTTTGATCTATTGTAATCAAACTTAATTCTTTTGGCCTCACTGAGCCCTTATCTGTTGATGTTACCCCTGCAATTGATTATTCCCCCTGGTCACGAATACTTGAAGCTTTGTACAAGATCCAGTCAAACTTGTGAGACTTTAACTACCCGTTAACTTTAAAATATTTGGCCTTGAAATATTAAAAATCAGATATATTGTTGTTGTTGTAGATATGTAGGTTTACCTTGAAAAATATTTTCATAATTTCATAATTGGATTGTATTGTTATATGTATATTAATAGAGAAAAGAAAACAGTGTTCAAAGGTGCATGTTAGAGTCTGTGTCAATGTCTATTGTCCAAAGGTGAAGTATATATTTTTGACCGGAGGGATCATATATTTTTTTAAAGATAAGTTGAAGTGCTGTACAAGCAGGTTGTTAGATTCGTGGTAGAGTTCTGCATAAACTGCAACCGCAGTGCATTATGGTGGTTTACCTGTTTGCTATTTTACTATAGTCAATTTGTATAAAAATCAATATAAATATTAGACCTACTTCAACTCGTGTTTGATATTGTACTTTGGTTATGTTTTTTTTTTTTTTTTGCCGTGATACTTCCGTTATGCTCTTGAACATCTATGAACTTATGAAGAGCTAATCTTTTTCTAGGAGAATACCTATGATTTATGAAAACATACATCTGATTTGGTGTTTACATGCCAGCTATCTCCTCTGCACGGTGGGATCTGTGTACATCAAATCGAAAGAGGCTCCTGCTAAAGATGTTCTTAAAGATCTCGTTGAAATGTGCCGAGGCATTCAACATCCTCTTCGTGGCCTTTTCCTGAGAAGTTACCTTTCTCAAATAAGCAGAGACAAATTGCCTGATATTGGTTCTGAGTATGAAGGGTACTGTACCTTTACTTCATGCCATGATATTTCTTAACCAAACTATTTTGTTTAGAGTTTCAATTAGTATCATGCTAATTTTAGGACAAGAGTTAGCTTATTCTTTATTGCCAAGTGTGTATTATGTTTTCCTTTCTTTTCTTTTGTAATGAATGCATTATGGAAGTTAATAAACATAATTTGGTAGTGTTGACTGACAGCGAAAAATGAAAACCTATAGATTTAACATGAAACATGGTAGTCCCAACTCCCAAGCTAGTTAGGTTAAAGCTGCTTTATCTGGTTGCAAATATTACATGTGTAGCATTAATTTTTACGTATCGCCTTGACTTTACAAGATGGGCACTGATGTCAGTTAGTCCCCACTTCATATTTTCACCACTCATAGGTCATACAATTCTGGCTTTTCTAGGCGCATAACTTTATCTATGCACCTAGATATATACTATGTCTAGATGACTAGATACATAATAAAAACTATGTATCTAGAAAAAACGGAACGACTTATAATTTGGAATGGAGGAAGTACTTATTTTTGGTGCTGCAACTTCCTTTGCATTAATTGCCATCACTTCATTGGCAACCCTTCTCTGTCACTAATCAGTTAGGAGTTTTGTAAACCGTATTAAACACATTTGTATATTCCCACCCTAACTCTCCAGTGGGCTCGTGCAGTTGCCTGCTGGCCCGCTTGACCAAGGATCAGCAGAAATGGGGGAAAACTGTAGTTAGTTATATTTATTTTAGTTGAAAGTTGGGACATGAAGAATATGACAAACCCCTTCAAGTGTGTCTATATCCCATCATCGTTTGCAATTTTAATCATGCAGGGATGCAGAAAGTATTAACGACGCAGTTGAATTTGTTCTTCAGAATTTCATAGAAATGAACAAACTCTGGGTCCGGATGCAGCATCAGGTATGTTGCAGGCTTGACCTAAGGCAGAATCTGCCTTTGCTCCTTAAATCTTTACCATGCATTTTACCATAGTACATGCAGAAGTGATTAAATCCATTCTCTGGTTATACCATCCTATCTGAAACTGAAAAAAATGATCTGTTTGGTCTATAGGGGCCTGTCCGAGAAAAGGAAAAGCGCGGGAAGGAAAGAAATGAACTGCGTGATCTGGTAATTCAGTGACATCTGGTTATTCTACTCAACTGTATTTTCTAAGTCATGTCATTGGCATTATTTTTTTAATATTCTTCTAGGTAGGCAAAAACCTTCATGTTCTAAGCCAGATTGAGGGCGTTGACCTTGATATGTACAAAGAAACTGTTCTTCCAAGGATATTAGAGCAGGTTTGCAGTCTGAAGTATTGATGTTAAATGATTATGATATCTTGATTGTCTTGGAACTTAAGTATTAATGTATTGGCAGGTGGTTAATTGTAAAGATGACCTTGCACAGTTCTACCTGATGGACTGCATAATCCAAGTCTTTCCAGACGAATATCATTTACAAACATTGGAAACTTTATTGAGCGCATTTCCCCAGCTTCAGGTTGGCAACTTTACCTTTTTCAGCTTGATCCCTACTGCATTTGCCATTACAAATTCCTCATTGTAATGCATCATGCTGGTACCACCAAGGACTTGGCTAGTTGGCTTGCCTGCTACCTTTGTGATTAATTGATTTTCTTTGCTTTGCCTAGCCTTTTGTTATCTGCAAAATCAATTGGTAATTTTGTAAATTTTATGACTTAGATGGAGTCACGCATGGTTGCAGCCAGGAGGCCATCTAAAATAAACCCACATGCACTTGAATCATGTACTAATGTGAATTGTACAGTACATACATACCAATTTACTGATGCATGATGTCTCGACATTTTTGGGGGGTAAAATCAGTGCCTGTGAGTGTGAGAGTAAACTAAGCTATGACTGTTTTAGTGTACTGTCGTACTATGGTAGTATGTTTAGATGATGAAAATATGATTTACGGTGCTTCTGTTTTCAGTAGAATATCTGACATAGATATAAGTTGCATGGATTGTTAATCTGCTACCTTGTAGACTAAATAGATTCAACCAAGCTCAAACTCTGAATACTGTGAAGTTGGATTTACTTTGGGAGTTTATTACATGCAATTTCTACTTATTTCACCAAGAACTGAAGTCATTTCTATTTTTTTTTTTTGCAGCCAAGTGTTGATATCAAAACAGTACTCTCTCAACTTATGGACAGATTGTCTAACTATGCTGCCTCAAGTCCTGAAGTAAGCATTCCTTGTATAGCTTGATCATTCAAATTTTGTATATGCTTGACATAAATGAATTATGCAGGTGTTGCCAGAGTTCTTGCAAGTTGAAGCTTTTGCTAAGTTCAGTAATGCTATTGGAAAGGTAAAACTCTAGCTGATAGTGTTTGGACATGTAATGTGCATTTGATTTGATACATAGGCTAAATGTTCACAACTAATATACATAGTACGCAATTGAATTGCACCGTGTTTGTTTATTCCATAGCTATTTTGGGCTGTGACTCTTGGGAAACCTAAACAGATACATTTTTTTTTTTTGCAGGTGATAGAAGCCCAACCTGACATGCCAGTTGTTGGAGCCGTAACTCTATATGTATCACTTCTGACTTTTACTCTCCGTGTACATCCTGATCGGCTTGATTATGTTGACCAAGTGCTGGTAAGTCTTCTTTAAACAATTATATGGTTTATGCCCCTTTTCTTATGGTCTGTTTGCTGACTCAAGAAGTCATTTTTTGTTGTACTATAATTGATAGCAAGGTAATGATGTAATCCATTAGTGGTCTAATGTCAATTGAATCTTCTAACTCATTATATTTCTTTGGACAGGGTGCATGTGTCAAGAAACTTTCAGGCAAAGCAAAACTTGAAGATAGCAGGGCAACAAAGCAAATTGTTGCACTTCTTAGTGCTCCCCTGGAAAAATATAGCAATATTGTTACTGCATTAGAACTTTCAAACTATCCTCGGGTTATGGATTATCTTGATAATGCTACAACCAAAGTGATGGCTGTGGTAATAATTCAAAGCATAATGAAAAACACAACCTGCATATCTACTTCTGACAAGGTAATATTTCATGCTATGATGTTATTACTCTGCATATTACTAAGCAATTAACCGTATGACTCTGCCCTTGTTTCTTGCAGATTGAGTCACTATTCGATTTAATTAAGGGGCTGATAAAGGATATGGATGGGGCTCAAGATGATGAGGTGAGATCATACACTTTGTTAGAAAAGTGAGCTTTTACTTGTTTGTTGTCTTCGTTCTGCTGCTTAGTGCTCCCAATATTGTTCAGCTAGATCAGCACAACACATTTCGATTTCATTTTCTCATGAAGTTTGCTCAACTTGTAACTATGTTTTTTTATTATTTTAGCTTGATGAAGAAGACTTCAAGGAGGAACAGAACTCTGTAGCGCGTCTCATTCACATGTTGCACAATGATGATCCTGAAGAGATGCTGAAGGTAATTTTGTTGTTATACTGATGTTGATGAAAAGCATCAATAACACCCTCAATTTTGATTGATTCCATGTTGTGGTTAGTGGTTACATACTCATTGCTATGCATCTGTGTTGCACAAACCATTTTTTTTTCCTTGTATCAGCATGCATAAACTGAACTGCTCCTGTTATTTTGTCATATCACTTGACCATGGTGCTCATTCTCCCAAAATAGGAAAATTGAAATAAGTTGATGCTAATTGCTTCATGAATCTCTGTTGCTAAGCAGCACTTATTTGTATCCGCATGCATGGGTGCGATATGTTTGAATTTCTAATTGCAATATGCTTTTGGTCTTTCAGATCTTATGTACTGTACAGAAGCATATACTTCAGGGAGGTCCCAAGCGTTTAACTTTCACTGTGCCTTCGTTAGTATTCTCTGCTCTTAAGGTTTGTTCTGCAACTCATTGAAAATATTATGATGTAAGGATTTTTAAGTTTCAAAATATTCTATGGTTAATGTTCATGCTCCTCTAAAACTTGAGATTTATATTATTACTGTTGCTTTTTATTAAGCAATATTGACTTGTTTTCAGAT
The DNA here is from genome assembly GCA_904845875.1 of Miscanthus lutarioriparius. Taxonomy (NCBI): domain Eukaryota; kingdom Viridiplantae; phylum Streptophyta; class Magnoliopsida; order Poales; family Poaceae; genus Miscanthus; species Miscanthus lutarioriparius. The sequence continues at coordinate 134,797,958 of CAJGYO010000002.1, forward strand.
TTAAATATGGCTCCTTTTCCAATTCAACTTGTTTTATTGACTTTTCAATAGATTATTATGCGAGCGAATATCTAGTTGTGTATACATGATCCTCCTAAATTGAAGAAACACATTTGAAACACTGGCAAATCATTAATGGATCATAAATCATCAATGGATCATACTTTGTTGAATATTGATCTATGTAATTAGGAAAGTGATATATTCATATATCTCATATATGCTTTGCTGATTATTATCATCTCATGGATCTAATATGCAGTTGTATTATTTGCAGCTGGTCAGGCGATTACAAGGCCAAGATGGAGATGTCACTGGGGAGGATGTTCCTGCAACTCCAAAGAAAATATTCCAGATATTGCATCAGGTTTTGTCATAGATTCATTTTGCATGCATCTAACTTTGGTTACAGTCTCATAACAGATGCATACACTGTAAATATGTTTTTCAGCTTCTTCTTTTTTACCTTTTCCCTGTGTATAATAGGAAGAGCCTGGGAATAACACATATTTCTAGGCGTTAATTATCTCAAAAGTTTCTGGCAAACTATGGTTAATAACACAGTGCACCCAATGTTACATGCATAATTGCAAAAACATTTCATAACATCTCCATATTCTTCTGCACACTCATCATGGTTTTCATTTTTCTTGTCCAGACTGTTGAAGCACTTTCTTGTGTTCCTTCCCCAGAGTTAGCTCTGAGACTATATTTGCAGTGTGCAGAGGTATGGTTGTAATACTGGGTATTTTCATAATTCTTCCTATTCTTATTCTCTGATTATGTTTCTTAATTTAGGCTGCCAATGACTGTGATCTGGAACCAGTTGCTTATGAGTTCTTTACTCAAGCGTTCATCTTATATGAAGAAGAAATCACGGTATGAACCCCCCCCCCCATCTCCTTCCCTGTATGTCCCAGTGCATGTGACCCATGCACTTCCAGTACCTAATTGGGCTGTTTGATGCAACCTGGACTGTATCCTAATGTATGCTATATGCCTTTGTAAGGACATTTTATTGCATTTACATGTGGTCTATTTTCTCTTTATAATGTTTCTGTTCCACAAGCAGGATTCAAAGGCTCAGATCACTGCAATTCACCTGATAATTGGGACCCTTCAGCGGATGAATATATTTGGGGTGGAAAATAGAGACACCCTCACTCACAAGACAACAGGGGTAATGATTCTTGTTTTATGGCTAGTTTGGATCAGTCATTCCCCATGGGGATTGATTTCCCCCTCAATCCCCTCCTGGGGAATGGGTCCAAAGTAGCCCTTAATGTAGCCTCTCGAGACCTGTTATTGCATGGAATCAGTTTTCTTTGGAAGTGTTAGCTTCTCTTGTAAATTACATTACTACTGCTTTGTGCAGTACTCAGCAAAACTTCTCAAGAAGCCTGATCAATGCCGAGCAGTCTATGCGTGTTCACATCTTTTCTGGACTGATGACCAAGATGGAATAATGGATGGTGAAAGGTAAGACGATTGATCTATTCACTGTAAACATACTACTTAATTGGATCACAAGATCATATTGTCCATCTTTCGGTTTTTAGTCTTGCAAATAAAATATTTGCACATTACTTCCTAATGGTACTGAGATAAGTGCCTATCATTAATGCCATGAGTTCATGTCTAGTAAAAAAGATCACATGATGTCATGAGCTGAAGCCTTATGGATATCCAACTTAGTGGTAGCTAAAGGCTAGCCAACTGCTATTGAATTTTTGTCTGTCTTGTTAAGAGGCTACTGACTTCCTAATTGAAACTTTGTTTCAGGGTTCTCCTTTGTTTGAAGCGTGCCTTGAGAATCGCAAATGCTGCTCAACAGATGGCTAGCGCTACAAGGGGAAGCAGTGGATCCGTAACCCTATTTATTGAAATTTTGAACAAGTAAACTCGAGAACTAGATTTGATATTTTCTGGTGGATAATTGATTTCTGTGTGAGTAAACCTCGTGCTTTCACCATTTTCAGGTACTTGTACTTCTTTGAGAAAGGAATTCCACAGATCACAAATACTGTGATTCAAGATTTGATTGAATTGATTAGAACGGAGAAGCAAAGTGATAACTCTGTAGCCGATCCATCTACAGAGGCATTCTTTTCTAGCACTTTGCGGTACATTGAATTTCAGAAGCAGAAAGGTGGAAGCATAGGCGAAAAATATGAACAAATAAAGACAAGTTCATGAGTCAGAACAAGCATGGCATAATGACTGGTTTCGATTTTGTTAAGAGAATTGGGTCGCTTGTTTGACATGGTTTTTAGCTGCCTCCAACTAAAAGATGTTTATATGAGCTGTTATTCTCAAATCTCACGGTCTGATCGGGTCTGCTCGCCCATTGGCAATACTTTCAGGTTTAGTCAGGTGGCGATAAGCTGTGTCCTTTGGGGAGCACAGGTCTGTACAGGATTACTTGTGTTCGTGATCAGTTCTACTGCTACCTGAGTTTTCATTGTTGTATATTTCCACCCCTTATGCAAAGCTTATGGATTTTAGATTTCTGTAACATTTGGAGTACATGCCTCCATTTCTGAGTTCTGACTGGACATTGATGATTGTTTCATAGTGGTCAGTGAAGGACTTGAACATTTTGAATGCCCGTTCGTTGACATATTTTAATGTTGTTACCCGTTACTCGGCTGTGTGGCATGATCTCGCTGGTCTGCACTCGTTCTTGCTGAGAACAATCACAAACAGGTGTCTCCATCTGGCCATTTCACCTTTTGGAGTACTGTTTGAATCCTGCTTGAACCAGTAATATTGATTAACGATACACTTACGTAGAGTAAAGCCCTGCCGTTTCTAATCTTGTACTATAGAACCGCAAAAATGGTTTGGGGGGAAAACGGCAAAATTGATTTTGGGAAACCCAGTTAGTGGATTGACGCTGCACAAGTAGCCAGTATCTTCGAACAGGCACCACAAAAGGAAAAACACCCCAGGCGTTAAAGTAATTCTAACATAGTGCTTGTAGATTTAGAAGTAGCCAAAAAGAACAGCTGCAATCTTGTATCAAAGAAACTGGAGGGATCTCAAATGTTGTCAGAATCAAAGTCTATTCTTTTTACAACAGAATCAAGGTCTAATTAAACGGCTGAAGCATTAGTACAATGTTGACAAGTGACCATGCTACCTATCAGTGTACCAACTAAAGACTAACAATCGTATAAGCTACAGAATGCGAGATTGCAAGCCCCTTCTGTGCACTTGTTTCGATAGATACAGTTGTCATCAGATCAAAAAATGCCAGTTTGACTCCACCGTCCTTGTTGTATGTATGGTAACCCTGGACTAACCTCCACCTTTTTTTCTGTAAATAAAGCATTATTTTGAGACTACAAGATGCTCCTGAGCTCAATCATGATGAGGTGTGCTGCATACTTGAACAAATAGTCCTTGACTTCCCTTGCAGTATGTCCCGCAATGTTGTCTTCTTTCGGCGAAACAGAAGATGGCAGATGAAAAAAAGGGGTTTCCACCAATAAAGCAAAAATCCACATAACTTTATCCAAACTCAATCCCTAACTGCCGAACTTCTTGAATTGGATTTAGAGATAAGCTGTTCTCATCTTTCATCTCAATGATAATGGTATCAGAGTCGATGATCACTCTACATGGTCCAAGATACCCTCCATTAACAAGGTCACAATTTTCATAGAGACCTTCAGCTGGTGGCATGTTCAACATGCAAGAATTAGGGAGTACAATGTTTTTCTTTTCATGAAGACAGTGTTGGTTAACCATTAGCACAAGACGGTGTTTCCTCCCTAGTAATTCAGAGACGTATTCCATGTCACCCATAGCCAACGCATGGCGGACACGGCTGGAAGAAACCTGTCCTTTATCACTCGAATTTATAGCGGCTGAAACTCCATTATGAGATCTTTTTGCTGTGTCCATAACAGAGCGTACAATGAATGCACTTAAATCAAATTCCTCACATAGTTTCACTAACTCAGCTGCATCACCAGATGCTTTGTAACCAAACCTGTAATTTTCACCTGTCATTGTACAATAACAAATAAATTATTGAAGGGGCACAATGGTGAAGCACAATGCTGAACCTGCAGTAGAAAATAACATCTGTACCTGCCACGACACCTTTTATTCTAAGATCCTTTGATAACCTTTCAACAAATTGTCGTGGAGACAGGGACCTGACCTTTGAAAACTCAACTTGATATTCAAGAGGTACCACATTCCTACAGTATGGAGCCCAAGATGAAAGGACCCGCTTGCGATCACAATGAGCAACTATAGGAGGCCTGTACACAGAAGGAAATAGTCATGTAAAGCCCTCCCTTATTTGGGCTTAATGATTGCCAACATTAAGTCTCTACTAGGAAACTGCGAAAGTTTTCATTTAGGCCCACCTATATGTCCAGCCAAGTACTTCGGCCATTCCCACAAAAGAAAGAAGAAAAGGAGTCCCTGCTTTAGAAGCATGCATTGCCAATTCCCGATGACCAATGTGGAGGGCATCAAACTTTCCCAGGGCAACTATGCCACCTAAAACATGTATGAAATATGAGAGGAACTTACACATAAGAACACACAGGCATTTAACAATAGAAGTGTGCAACAAAACTCATAACTACAAGAATATGTGATCTAGCTAGATAACAACATTGAGAGGATAGAGAGACAACATAAGTTTAACAGCTAGCAGCAAACAACAAGTGTAACAGCAGAAAACAGTAAACAAACACCGCAACTTTCACTATAGGAACTTGAAACTTTGACCAAGTGGGTGCCTTATTCTTCAGTTTTTCTACCATATTTAATTTGTACCATATGTGCGGTATCCGATGCCATTCTTATGTATATATATATGCTATTATGCTATACCAGTATAGTTTCTATACTTGCATTCCCAATATGGACCAACTTGCAGATACTGATATCCGCACATAAAGGAAAAAATTGCACTGCAACAAAAACCTACAACTTTTAATACTTACTTTATGACCAAGGGGTCTAAAATTGCCCAATTGATACTTTTGCATGACATATGGCCTAAAAATGCACTATTCATCAGGTAGTTGAATCTAAAACTGACAGGCACTAATATTCAAGTACGACACAGTATCACTTGCTAATGCAGAGACCATGACTAAGCAATAAAATCCTCAGTTGTTGTTGACTGGTTCATTCGGGTCTTCCTGAGAATGTTTCTGCGTATCTTAAAATAACATGTCTTACTTACTTTTAGGGTTAAATTCATAAGGGTTGTTCTACTTTTTTTATAAGTAAGTTTGTTCTGCTTTGATGTGCTGAGACTGTAGAACTGGTAATCTTTAAGCTCTATATTCTACATGGGAATGAGGGATATATCATAGGCGTGAAGATGGTTACACGATGAGTTTGAGTTTTTAAAGGCATGAAATCTTGAAGTATATAAAACTCTATAAATGGCCTTTATATAAAAAGTAGGAGGGCTGTGACTTCAATACCAGCCTCATATAAAATCTAAATATGTGTTTAGTTTGTATAGAAAATCGTAGAGTATATTTTATTATCTTTAATTATGAATGGACAGTTACATGCAAAACAGTTTGACCTGCAATAAGCCAATAATCACCTTCTAGAGGTGCATGATATCAATTGTGTTCGTAAATCAAAGTAGCATTTTGTAATTTGGACAGTATAATAAATTGTTCTATACAGTATAATAAATTGTCCATATAGAACTTACCGAGCACACAATCTTGATCCTCTCCACAATCTATTAGGAGCTTGTTGTTGACGAGATCTTCATTGTTTAGTCTAACCCCCGAGTGTCCAGATGAGCTGAAGGTCTTCAGTGAGTGCCTACTCTGTCCCTTCTTCATGTCTAGAGGCCTGCTTTGATTGAAGTACATAAGTGTATCATCAGAATCTGAAAGATAATAAAGATTTAAGACTAAACAGTTAGCCATAATAACCAAACTGAGAACATGTACAAATGTACACCAAAAAATATTCTCATTTTGACAAGGAAGTAGGAATCATACTGCTAAGAGAGGATAAATTTTCAGTCCTAAGCAATTGGCAGGTTCATTCCATACTCCAATTTGAACCAAGGATCTTATATAAAGTTCAAATAAATAAATTTTAAGTGATTGCTAACCTTTAGGGCTACCTAAGTTGCATTGGTAACAATTAGGGAACAGTAAAACCATACATGGTGGCTCTACCATTTTTTTTAAAACTCCTTTGTCCGTGGCTGTACATTATTTCGCAAACCCCCTTGCCCACACGGCCACACCTCCCTTTTGGTTGACCTGACATGGAAAACAGACTAGCTTGGCCGCTCCTAAATCCTCCGTTCCAAATTGTAAGGTGTTTTAGCTTTGTATTAAGTCAAACTTTTCTAGCAATCTAACTTTGACCGTGTTTATAGAAAAATGAGCAAACATCTACAACATCAAACAAGATACATTAGTTAAACCATGGAAAACATTTTGACCGTGCATCTATTGATACCGTGGATGTTAATATATTTTTCTATAACCTTCGTCAAAGTTAAACAAGCTTGACTTAGGACAAAACAAAACGACTTATGATTTGAAACAGCGGGAGTACGTGATAGAGCCTTTCGGGGCAGCAACATAACACATTGCTTTCCCAAATTGTACAAGCATAACGTAATGCTTACTACATCTTTAGATCCAACCTCCCATGTACACGAGACAAGCTAAGTTCAGCTCCTTACATCAAATCCAAAATTATAGTTTGCTAGCGCTAGAAAGTCAAAGCACAGAAATTCCCGTGCCTTTTAAAAAGTTTATTATGGCTCATCATAAAGTAACAAGCCATAGAGGGCACCCCTCAATCAAATTTCGCCAGCATTCTGATCCTCAGGCTCGGATATTCCAAACTTATCGACCTATTCCAGATTTCCAGTATAGACAGAAATGCTCGATGGAACAGCTGTTTCGTCGAACATCTAGCAAGTAGCAACCGCACGCTGAAACCAACCGAGAGGAAACGCGGAGCAGAGCTCCCCTACAAGTCTACAACAAGGACAAGAGACAGCTCATCACCTGAAACGCCGCGCGGGCGGCAGGAGGGAGCGGGGTGGCCCGTGCGGGCCGCGGCGGGGGCAGCGGAGGAGCGGCGGCCACCGGGGAGCCGGGGACGGGGAGGGAGAAGGGAAGCGGAGGGCGCAGCCGAGCGCCGCGGCGGCGGTGGCGGCGCCCCTCTCCATACCACTCCCACCACGGGACCTTCTGTTCCTGTTGGCGGGGGGAGCTTGGCGGGCCGCGTCGTCTTCTTCGACGCGTGCTGGCTGCTGTGGCCGGTGGCTGGTGGCGCCGTGGCGGCAGCCTGTCCGGCTGTCCGGCCGGGCTGCGGGATCCAAATCCTCTAACGTCGACTAGGCTGGCCGCTCTCTATACAGTCGGACGATCTGCACCGTTCGCTGGATCCAATGGCCATCTCACAGACTCATGTAGCAGGCCCAGGCCGTACGACAGAGGCCCGAGGGCCCAAAGCCACTGCGCACACTCACGGCGGCACGAGTACGCAACTCGGACACCACCCTCGGCATATCGAGCTTCGACTGGTAGCATGGAGGCTGCTGCACCTGAAAGCATCGTGTCCTGTAAATTGTGCTAGTCTTGTGTTCTGTGAATTCTGCCATTGGTAACAGTTGTGCAGTGTCTGGATTCTACGTAGATAGTATATATAGGAAGCAAAAGTGTCGGCAATTTGTGTAGGGAATTCGCTAGGCAACAAAAGTTCTAGCAAATTGTGATTGTATGGGAACAGAAAAGTATAGAAAAACTGTATAGATTGTGTTCTGGAATGTTGTGACTGAATAATGAGAAGCCATTGGTGAATTTTTGAAACTTTAGAGGCTACACAGATTATGCAGGGACTACATTATTAAGTGCATGTGACATGACAGGCAGCTAAACTTCAGAGATTACATAGAATATAAATAGACTGAAATTTACCCTTGAACCACAAAAACAAATGATATTCTCCAAGAACAGGTTCTATTTTAGAAATCTTGATTCAGATCACCAGCAAAATAAAAGAGCAATAATTGAACTCTTTGTATATATAAGATTTTCACTAGAAAGGTCGTCACATTGAAAGAAGGTATTGAGGGCAATGTATGGTTCAAACATCCCTTCATGGGGCCAAGAAGTAATGGGAGTGACATTTTGCACTGCTATACCATCATCAAATGCCACTGTGCAATTAAAATATATCCCCTAATCTGATAAAAAGTGGCTTCACCCATAGGGCTCCAGCTCTGCTCACCCAGAGTGCTTCAGCTCCAGCAGCAGAGCGCATGCGGAAGAGCCGTGCCAAATGCACCCTGACTAACCATACCAAATATATAGCCCCGTTAGAAGTTTAGAAATAAAAAACAGCATGCTAGATCTTTCAAATTCCTCAACATAACATAGTTTTAATCGGAAGTGCTAGTGTCCGAATGTCCGCAGTTTGACCGAAATTCTGTGCGCATCAAGTCATCATAAAGTAACAAGCCATAGAGGACACATTTCGCCAGCATTCTGAGTCTCCAAACTTTGTTTCCTCGATGGCAGTGCCTACACTCCAACCCCGTCCACATCACCACGCTCCCCCGTTCAAGGCTTCGCTTTCCATCGCTTGCGCGCGGGCGGCAGGAGGGAGCGGGGAGGCCCGTGCGGGTGCGTTTTTGCACACCGGGGAGCCGGGGACGGGGAGGGAGAAGGGAAGGGAGGCGCAGCGCGCCGCGGCGCGGTGGCGGGACCTTCGTTGGCCAGCTTGGCGGGCGCGTCGTCTTCTTCGACGCGTGCTGGCTGCTGTGGCCGGTGGCTGGTGGCGCGTGGGGACCACTCGTCCGGCCGGGCTGCGGGATCCGCCGTCGACTAGGCTGGCGCTCGTCGGACGATCTGGCGATGCCCTGGCCAGCAGCATGTAGCATCGGAGGTGGCCCAAAGCCACTGCATGTGGTTCCCATTGCAACATGTGCAACACCCCGATCTATTTTTGAAACATCCAGATGCAGCATTTGAAACATACGTCTGAAGGCACGTGAAACACTTGAAACACGCGTCTGAAACACTTGTAAAAACACTTGAAAACCATTGCAAAACATACGCAACATCCATATAAAACATTGCAACATATGTGTGAAACATACGCAACATTCAGATAAACACACTTGCAACATGCGTATGAAAAAACAGATGAAACGTTGGAAATAGAAGCTTGCAACATACGTGTACAAGCATTGCAACATATGCAACATCCTGATCTACTTTTGCAACAACCATATGAAACACTTGCAACATACCTATGTAGCATCTGAAACACTTGAAACATGCGTTGTTCTAAACTTCGCTTCCTTCGTGCGTCACTACACTCCAACCCCTTCTTCTTTTTTCGGACGACGCAAAGCACCCAGACGCCGGACGAGGAATGGCGGTTTCGCCAACCGTGGCCGAGGATTGTGGCGATTTGACATGGCTATTTTTGAAACATCCAGCGCCAAGGCCGTGATTGAAACAGGCTTTAAAACACTTGCACTTGGGCTTGCAAAACATACGCAACATCCATATAAAACATTGCAACGACGGCCCTTCCTGGCCGCCGCATACGTGCCACACACGGCGGATAGCGTCAACGCGCTTGCAACGTGAGCGGTGAGAGGGATGGGGAGGGCCGCGCCGCGCCGGATGTGGTGGAGATAGAGGATGGAGGAGGGCGCCGGGGAGCGGCGTGGAGAGGAGTGGGGCTCGGTGGACGGTGTGGGCATCGCGGCGCAACAAGCGACTGGGCAAGGAGGAAGAAAACTGCGTTTGTTATTTTTAGATAGACTGTGAGGGGAAGCAGGCCGGGATGGTCCGCATGCCCATAAAGCCAGCGTCCGAGCGTACAGACGTCGTGACTCAAGCATTACCATAGTTTAATGGGCGTGATCCCTAATGGCTGAAGAAATAATGACTACATGAGCTATGAAAACACTATTGTAGACTGGTATCTTTAATCTGCTCCGATAAGATCGAAGGCAGCTGCAGTTAACAAGAGTGAAATTATTTAGAAAAGACACGTAGTTTGATTAGCCTGAGTTACTTTAGGGTACTGTTTATATCCTTACGAAATTTGAAGAAGCAAGTCACAGAAAGAACCTCATTTGTAGTGTAGTTCTGTATTTTTTTTCTTTATTGCTAGTGCAGTCGGACCAATTTCTGATTGCTCCCGGCCACCATACAATAGTGGTTGAAGAATTTTTAGAGTGTCTATATACGGTCTCAACAAACTCGGATCCAGCAGAAGACGCGCGACTTTTGCCTTGACGCCTGTCATCATGCTCCCTGACTCGGTCATTGCTGCAAAACAAAACAAGACAGGAATTAGATGATAGTGCTAAGCTGCTAGCCATGCCATGTTATGTAGCTATACGATCGATATACAGAGAAGCAGCTCACAAACTCAGCAAGCATGAACCGCAAAGATCAAAATGAAAGTGTGGTAGTAGAACAAGAACAACAACCTTAATTACTCCCTGGCGGCAAAGCCAGGCCCTGCTGCAGGATGGAGTTCATCAAGCTTCCTCTTGTGTGAACCATGCTTCCTTTGGAAGAAACCCGGAGGGAAGGCAACTGTCTCAGTGAAAGCGTGGTCGTGAACAGACCCATGCCATAGGAGCCTCTTGTTGCGAACATCAAAGGTGCAAATGTGATCCACCGAAGAAACATCTGAATAAGAGTATCCCAAGAACTGGCCAGTCACCACAAGGCAGAGGGCACCATCCGCCGTGAGGAGAGGGTACCCCACCTTCGCCTCCGGCAACCCCGCCTCCTTGAAGCTGTCGAACCGGCCTCCAGAGCTCTCTGACAGGAAACCTTGCCTCGTTCTTCCACTGCCCCCCAGGCAGTTCCAAAGTCCACATCGTCACCGAGTCATCAGCATGGTGCTTGCCGCGATGAATGCAGACGAAGCAGATGGAGTCCCCGACGCAGGCTATGGTCCGGGTCACCTTCTTCATCGGCAGAGGGCAGTCCAACATCTCCTTCAAGTTAAGCTGGCACTCGCCAGGCAAGTCGATGCAGCCGAAATCCACGGCAGAGTCGTCACTGGCGGTGTGCAGGTCGCAGTAGATGAGGACTTGCGAGAGATCGGCCCAGAAGCCCTTGCCTTGAAAAGAGAAGGTCGCGTCCATCCTGAATCTTTCGAAGACGCTAACCGGCACGTTCCACCTCAGTGTCCTCCTTATCTCCCACGCACAGGTTCGGTTCGTCCCAGTCACCGGAGAGAACACGCAGAGAAAGGTCGGCGGATCCGTGTCCGAAGCCAGGGGCAGCCGGCCATCATCACGCTCACAAGCCAAGAAGAACAGCTCGTAAGCGCCGTCGGAGGTGCGCTTGGGGAAGGGCCTAAACATAGCGATGACTTTGAGGGAATCTGGCACACAGCTCACCATGGAGAGGGATGCGTCGCTGCGGTCGTACACGAGGTAGTAGGACAGCCTGCGAAAGTTGCGCTCGAGCAACAGGACGATGATCAAAAGGTCCTGCTCCAGCATCATGATGCGGACCACGGCAGGCGCCTCCTCCTCCTCCTCCTCGTCGAGGGAGGCGAGCCCAAGCTCCGAGATGAATCTCTCACGCGCATCGCGGCTGATGCGGATGCCCAATGTCAATGTGGAGGTGACAAGCGGGTCGTCGCCGAGGCGCACGCAGAGACTGAGGCCATTCAGCGCCTGCCGCATGTTGTGCCCGCATCCGTAAGCCTCCCTGCGAGCGATCTCGACGTTAGTCCACCCTTCCTCTGCCTTGCCGGTAAGTTTGCCGTTGCCAACATTCACGTTGGGATCAGCCCACCCTTCGCCTCCCTTGCCGGCATGGCTGATGCCCACGAGCAAGTCGTGGTTGAGTACGTAGACAGCAGGGGGACGACGTGCCGCAGCCATGGGTGACGCGCCGCGCGCTAGTGGAGGATACGTACGGGAGGAAGGAGAGTGGGGTAGGGCTAGATCGGTGTTGCTGGTTTGAGGAGACCAGATTGAGATGGAATTTGTGGGAAGACAGCAAGGAGACGGCCGGGAACCGGCGCGCAACTCGACCTCGACTCGCCGGATCGGAGAAGCGATGAACGTCGCCGCACGTTGTTTGTTGCCTTGTTGGGGACTTCGGGTGCGCCGATGCGGGTTCAGGAGGATCGTCGGACCAGTGGACTCGGTGCATGTTGTACCGACGACTTGTACGTTTTTTGGGCCAACGAACGAGGTCGTTTTTGTTTCGGCCACCGGGTTCGCATGTGTGTGAATTCAAACACTCTGTTTGCGATTTTGGGAAAACATTTTGTAGCCCAAAAAATCTAATTCCGCGCTTACAAAATTACAGGTCACTGCTAAGTCAAATTTATCTAACTTATTTAATCCAGTTTCCCGAGAAACAATTGATAGGAACATGGAACGATAAACATATTTTGATTAGGAAAAAGTCTTACAAAATAGATTTTGATGTATTTTTTCCTAAACAATCAATATCAGCTTAGAGATGCTTTAAATAAAAAAATTTAATTTAAGTTATATTATGTCCTAAATTTTATATAATGTGACTATTTGTTTATTATCAAAATGGTTAACTTTTAACTTTTCCTTATATAAAATATGTTTATCATTTTGGCACCAAGGTGAATAAAGTTTAACTATCATTACTAGTAGTGTGCATGTGCTAATGCTACTGTAAAATACAAAGCAAGATAAAATTTATAAAAATTTGCTTTCAGGTACATATGCCTGTGCGTTGAAACGGTACAAAATAATGTCTGATAATTCAAGTTCCAACGTGTGTTTGTACTCGCCGCCAAAAAATAATACTTTAAACATGATGTTCGCAACAAAAACTTATAATTAGCTTTAGGTTCAGTTTGGTCACAATACTTTAAGCCAATAGCAAGCAGGCAGGTTCAGTCTGGCTTCTCTGCTGATTAGCTCAAAAAAAATCTAACAATACTTGTCAGTGTTTTGTAAACCGGACTAGTAAACTTATACGATTGCCGCGCTGCTCTAGGAAGACGATGGTAGCATTCAAAAGACACGAGTATTTATACTGGTTCAGGCCGGAGCCCTACGTCCAGTCTCAGAGATGATCGAGTGCGTGTTCCTCGTTTGAATGCTCTGAAGTTCTTACAATGAGGATGCAAGAATGGTGGAAGAGATAGGAGATCTAGAGCTAGGAAACGGATTGCCTGAAGGGAAGCTTCAGGAGCCCTTCTACGGTGTAAGAATGAATGAATGAGAGTTGGATGGTGCCCTGGCTGCCCTTATATAGAGTTCAGGGCCAGGGCTTGTACAAAGCAGTAGGTTCTCCCGACTGAAGGATTGTGAGCCTGAGGGAGGTTCTAGCTAACTTGTCTTGCAAGTTGCGCTGTCTTGTGGAGCACGTCTGGGCGTGGTGTTCGTCATGGTCTTATGGCCACATCGCTGCATGGTGTTGCGTGGTGCTACTGTGCCGACCGTGGCGGCACTGTAGGCACAGTGGTGGTTTGCCAGCCGTCCTGTGTGCGCGTAGTCTCCGCCGTGGTCTTCGTCATCGTCTTTTGGTTTCCTGGGGCGTCGTACCGGAGTTGTCAGCCGCCCCCAAGTCGTCGATTGCCTCGTTAGCTTGTGGAGTTGAGGGCCATGATCCCAATCGTTGGGGTCGTGGCTCTCGCCGGGTCTGGATGGCCTCTAAGTCAAGGCCTTCGTCGTGGATCCCATCCCATAGTGGGTGGAGTCGTACATGCGTCTTGTTGGGCCATATTTGGCCGGTGGTTATCGTACCGGTCGTCACCGCCTTGGGCGGTGTTGTCATGTCTGAGCTGCGTGGCACGGGGATGGCGTCTGATCGGACCGAGGTGACCGTTGTCCCCTCAGTCCTTGCGGGGTCAGAGTGGCATGCCTACCCTTGTCAGAACGGGCGTGCCTGGCTGTGCTTGACCTCTCTCCGTTCCTCCCAGGGGTCGGCACGGGGGAGAGGTCGTGCGCCCATTGAGCGTTGTGCGGCTTAGGTAGGAGGAAGGGGTCGTGGCCGACCCTGGCCTTAGCGTCAGTCCTGGTTTACTTGGCTTAGTTGGACCTCGGTCGTTTGGGTTTTCGCTATCCAATGTCTCATGGGCCGCTTGGCCTACTAACTAATCGGTGCCTTGAGACAGCCCAGGGTTATGACCCCGGCAGTAGCCCCCGAGCGTTTTTGCGATCACGAAGTGATCGTGAAAGCGTTGTGTTGCGTGCATATCGAATGCGGGTTCGTAGTTCACGGCTTGTTCGAGCTTCGTCACTCGACCCCTTGTGGGCTGGTGCGTTCAATGCGGTAGGTGGCCATTGTGCTCTGCCTCGTCAGGACGCCCTGAAAATGTGGTACATGACCACTGAGCCCTGCCGTGTCAGTGTGCTGTGTGTCGGGGTTCGTGACCCAGGCGAGATCGAGTGGTCTCATTGACGTTGTACCGGCCTTGCCTTTGGGAAGGTCTCAATTTCCCCGAGCTCATGCGGGCATCTGACATTGGCTGCGGCCTCCCGTGGTTCACCACGTAGCGCGGGGGCTTCAGGCCGCTCAGTCCGTCCCTAGCCTATAAATGGGGACCCTTCTACCGTTCGAGGCACTCATGGCCGTAACTACAAATCACTCTCTAGCTTAATGGCTCTTTGCGGGTATAACTGACCGAAGCATTCGGTCACACTGACCGGAGCGTCCGGTCACCCCGCAGAACGCTGACTCAGCCTTCAAACGTTATGTTTTGAATGAGGGGGGTATAAATACTTACTCCACTCGTCCAAGAGAGGTCTCCTGCCCATTTATTCAGCTGAGAAACACCTTGAGAGTGCAAGGGAGAGCAAGAGCCTAGTGAGGTGATTGAGATTTGAGAATCCAAGATTAAGGTCCTCATTAGTGCAAGGAGAGTAGCAAGTGTGCATCCACCCTTCTCATTAGGCTTGTCATGGTCAAGTGAGAGTTTGTGCTTGTTACTCTTGGTGATCACCATCACCTAGATGGCTTAGTGGTGATTGGGAGCTTGGTGATCATCCGGCGGAGCTTGTGGATGACCCAACTCAAGTTGTGAGCGGTTGTGGGCGATTCACCGCGATGGAGTATCAAAGAATCATACCATAGAGAGCAGTTGATCCTTGCACGGATCAAGAGGGAGCTACACCCTTGCGTGGGTGCTCCAACGAGGACTAGTGGGGAGTGGCGACTCTCCGATACCTCAGGAAAACATCGCCACGTTCCTTTTCCTCTCTTTACTTTGATCAATTCATTTCTTGTCTTTACATTCCTATAATTGTCATGTTAGAGTAGGATTGGAACCTAGGGTGCAAAACTTTTGTGCGTTAGAACAATAGAAACACATTCTAGGCACAAGGGGTGAAGTAGGTTAAGTGTAGGGTTTAATTATTGCAAAGAATTTAGAATTAGCCTAATTCACCCACTCTTGAACATCTTGATCCTTTCACTTTGGTTAACATACAATATACATTCCAGGCGAAATCACCAAGTCCAATAACATAGCTTTATCTTTCCTTGCTTTCTGGATAAGGACTTCGAATGAGATGACAGCTGTAACACCCCAGGTGTTTGCCACCGGTTAAGCAATGGGTTTGAGCTAAAACCTGGTATATTAAGTGAGGATGAAGATGTCAATGTCAAACCTATAGAAACGAGCCCCAACCTAAACTTGGATATTGCACCTTTGCTCGCCTATAGACCCCTTTTCAAGATATATGCTTGGGTGGTGTGATTGGGATATCTTCATGTGTCTCACATCAATACCCATCTATATTGGGCACTCGAAAAGTTTCATGAAGTTTGGAATCAAAAAGTCACATGAAATGACGAGTTATGTCCTTGCTTGAATTAATTTATAAAGTGAATGGAATTCTCGATCGTCAACCAAATCTTGCAACCATGCCCAAATGACTCTAGATGAACTCTACAACAAAAGTCATGAAAGGTTCATGTTGAGCAAATGCCAAGAAAACGCTCCAATGGATCAAAAAGGATAATTTAAGCTTCATCGTGATCCTACTTTGGTCAAAGTAGAACAGTAGGTTCTATACCAGTTTTGAGGTTGGACCTTAAATGAAAGTTGTAGTCCATATCATGTAGAACAAACTTTGTTTTTGGACTAAGAGCTAGATCATCTTGGAAGTAAGTCAAATCGAGGTCACAAGATCGAATTTGCTGCTGATTTCAGCACTTAGAAATATTCTAAGTCTGAAATTCATCGACATCGGCATTGACGTCTCGCGTTCTCCGAAATTCGTTAAGCAACTTGACTTGACCCCAAAATAAAAGTTGGAGCTTATGTGGTGGAGAAGAGCAGGCAAGAAGATGGCACTTGTCGGACTTCATTTTGCCCATCAATATGGAAAGATTGTTAATTGTTGCCGATACTTTGACAATGTCATATTGGCACTTGATTATTTCCTAATCTGTAGCTCTAATGGCTGTGCACTCTTAATATGAAATGTAGAGTAGGTCGAGATTGACAACTTTGCTTTTGGGCCCAAAGTCTAATTCGGACCCGAGCTAGCCCAAAACAGCGTCCCACCTTGTCCACTTCGCTGCACGCCACGTGCTCGACGTTTTGCCTCCGTGGCGACCAGGCGCAAGCACCACGCGCCCACCTCCTCGCCGCGTGTCCCGGCCGCCCTGCCGCGCCCCTGCTGCTCCATAATGGAGGCCGAGCTATGCCAGACGCTCCCCACTCCTCCCTGCTCTCACTCGCTGCCCTCGCTCGCCCTCCTTCGCTCTAGAGCTTATGAACGCTGCGTGCATGTCCACCATGGCCGCCGTGGAAGAAGCTCGCATTGCAAATTGTTCGCCGCTCCCAGTCTCCTCACTCCCCACGAGCACCGCCCTCAGCTTCGCCGCCATCTCCTTCACGTCGTGCTCGTGCTCGCCGTCGCAAACCGCCACCGTGGCCGTGGAAGCTCCGGCCGCCGCCACCGCAGCCCACCGCCGCGCGTGGCCAAGCCGCCGTGGGCCACCTTGGGCTAAGCCGAGCAGCCCTGCGGGTGCGCGTGGACCTCCTGGTGCTTCCCCATCATTCCCCGCCACCGCCAGCCCTTCTCCTCCGCCCGCCACCGACCGATTCCCCAAGCGTCCTCTGCTCCAAATTCGCGTCAGGGACCTTGCGCGACAATTCGACTAAAGGGAGGTGTAACTGCAATGTCATAGACTCAGGTGAATAGTGCCATAAGGACTGGTTTGTAATTATTTTGCAGGAACTTTGGAAATTCATAGTAATTCATAGGAAATTCGTAAAATAGCAAATGAGGACTTTTTGGAATCCTTGTGAAATTGTCTATGCAGTGGATCTATAATATGGCATGTTTTAGTTTAAATATTTTGCGTTAAAAATAGATTTGTGCAGGAAGGTTGTAATGCTAGTTGAATTTGTTATTTTTCATAACTGTAGATCTAGGGCTCCAAATGAAGTGAAATTTTTGTGGCATGCTACTCATGTGATAGTTGATGTGTGGTAAAAATTTCATGAGTATTGGATGAAGTATGAGTGAGTTATTGGTTTATCTTGCTCTCACATGAATTCTAGCTTTAGCAACTTGTCTTTTTCATAGAGGTTGCTATACATATTCAAATGGAGTGAAATTTGTACAGTAGACTATTGAGAGGATATGTGAGCCACTGTAATTTTTGTAGAATTTATTGTATAATTTTGGTATATGTTCATTAAGTCACCTTGTTATCTAAAATAAATTAAGAAATGCATTAAAAGAATTTATTTGGTCATGGACACTAGGTTTTCTGGTGTTCTTTAGTCATGTGTGAAATGTTGGTAAAGTTGGTTTTGCCCAATTATGCATTTGCAACATAAGTTAATAATTATTTTCTTGCCGATGTGGTTTATGGACAGATCTGGGAACTTAGCAAAGTTCTTCATGATAATGTGCTTTGTTGTGAAACTTGTTTATACAAAAGTTGTAGATAATTCATGTATCTAGCTTCTATTAAAATTTGGTGTCATTTGGCCAAGTAGTTTAAGAGTTATAGCTGTTTAAAGTTGGGTTTCAGGAATGACTGCTTTCTGTCAATTGTAGACCAGTTTCTGTAAATGAGTATATTTGACTTAGTTAACTTGAGAATCATGCTAAGATGATTAAAGATGAATTGTAGAAAATTTCATAATCTTTCCATAATGTCTTCTTGCAAGTCATTTGGATTTGTGTAACTCCAGTTATAGCTAAATCTTGTAGCTGCTGTTTGCATGTCCAGAAATTGGCAGATTCCAATTATAGTGCTTGCTTGTATATTGTTAAGTGTGACGTATGCCTTGAATGATGACTGAGTTAGAGCACTTGAGATCTGGAGAAACTTGTGTCATGATTGGTGTTGTCGTCTTCTTTGCCATCTTAGCATGATAGATTGTGTGATGTTTAAGTTAAGCATCGCAAAGTACTTAAGTGTGTTAGTGTAAACTATGCTTGTCTTGCTTGCTATTTTGTGATGTGTCTTATGGTACTATTCTTCATATTTATGCACTTGCATATTGCATCTCATCTAGGTACGCTAGATGAACCACGTGAAGGACGTGATGTTGGAGCCAAACCCGAAGACAATGTTTGATGGATCTATCCCGAAGATGGAAGGACTAAGCAAGTGTTAGGACCTATGATGTTACCAGGATGGTGCAAGCTAACTGAACTGACTTGTGGCGGATCCCAGGCAAGCCCCGGAGCATTATAAGTCTCCTAATTTATAAAAGCAATTCTTTCTATATATGAGTTATATATTGTTGCATTAAGTTGTAGGAGTTGATTGAAACCATTGATGCATTTATTACTATCCTTACCTACCTTATTACCTTTTTACCCTGTTAGGTCAGGATCGAATAACTGCTTAGCCTTGCTTAGACCGGTAGCGATCGGTGATATCCGGTCACCTACATTATAGGTGGTTACTGGAAGAATTTAGCTATGGAAAGAATGATATCCTGGAATTAACCATGTGTGATGGATAATTGGAGACCGGACGGAAAAAGTTGGAGGCAACCAGACAGGGTTCTGGGGTGTTGTTAGTTTCCGTCTGTGTCGATTAAGGACCGACCGTTGTTGGGCCTCGAGTCATGTTGAACGCATGCCTTACATTTAGCTGGCCGAATAAAGTACCTTCCGACCGCGAAGCTGGGAGATTTTTCGGGCCGAGTAGATTGCCCATGCGCCAGACCGTGCTTGCCGGAGCAGGTGTGGTAGGACACGGGGGCGAGATGATAAGACCAAAGTGCAGTCGGTCGGCCCCCGGGTACATGTGGTTCCTGGCAAACTCGAGATACCTGGAAAGTTGACTCGGTGATCAATATCTCACTTTAGCGGGTGAGTGAGGTTTGTGTAAGGAATAAATCACCAGCTGGTTAGGAATCGATTCGAATCGCCATCGCTCCTGGATAGTGAGCACTTGACTCGAGTTACTGCATCGTAGTAATTATTATGGAACAATGATGGTTATCTGGATGGTATGGGATATGCTAAATCTAAATTGGTAACTGGATGTTATTGGTTAATCAAGTGATTGCTATAGTACAGGTGCTTACCTAGATGGATAGGTCATAATAAAGATGATGCAAAGTACTTAAAATGGTTTCTTCATGATAGCTTATGCTTTTCGCAAACAAGTCAGCTAGCCCACTAAAGAAAGCCTTGCATGATCCTTGGTGTCATTTGTTTTGGTTTCGACGGGTAAGTCTGGTGAGTACATTCGAGTACTCGTGGTTTATCCCACCACCTTGTTGCGGTGAAGTTCTCGAATTGTTGATAATGGTGGCTAACCGCCGGTGGGCTCGGTGATTCTATATTTACTTCTCATCTATATGCTTTTGTCGGATGATGTCACTTATGCTAGCAATATATTTGGAACTTATATTAATGTAATCATTTGAAAGCTATGTTGTTTTCACTAAGCGGTTTTGAAACCCAAATTTGTACTATTATTTGTTAAACCCTTTGTAACATTATTTCCGCTGCAACCCGATGTATGTGATGTGTATTTGCTTAATCACGCGATCTTGGTTGTGATGTTGATTTACCGAGGTCTTTCGGGACACTCGGCGGACTACCGGGTTTATATGAGTAAAAGTATGGGTGTGTCAACGTGTTAGCGGGGACAACCATACTTGATCTTGTATAAATTGGGCGGTTCTGTCACAACAGCATTCCTCCGACCTCCTCTCAATCACACAAGAAGTAAACATCATTTAAATGAATACTAATGTTATCCCTAACCTAACCCACAATGTAGTCCTGGGTAGAAAATTTCGTAACTAGAAGATTTACTTCCATTCCTAGAAGAACGACGGTAATCTTAATTGTATGAATGAGCTAACTTGATTTATCCTCTTTTTTTGTTGTAGGACAATAATAAAAAAACATGCTTATGTTGCAATATACCTGCTTACAAAAGATTATATCATTCTATTGTCATGTATGTTTATCAGGAACTATCAACCTAGAATTGTGGCCTTGCCCGGTTAGGTTGAGCACATCTATCAACACTTTTATTGACCTTGACCGGTTGGTGTGGGGTTGTAGTCCTTCACTTGTGCCTTTACATGGGTAAAGGTTAAGCTAGGGTACTAGTATCGCATAGGAAAAAGGAAATGGGAAGCAATACTAAAGACTAGGATTTGGAGAATGAGAGGGAACACCTTGCCCTTTCCCCTTGGGCTCTATTTATAGGGGAGGTAGGAGGAGGCAATCTTCCCTCCCACCCCTTTTAGGTTACAAATTACATAGAGATCCATGCTCCTTATGGATTGAGCCTTGAGCCTTTTACAAGGAAGTGGGTAGGCGCAGAGCCACCCTTACCCCCAATAGTAGCCCCTTAGCCACTAGGTTTTGGTGGGTACAACAAGACCTAGTTGCTACAACATAGAAAAAAGGCCCAAGCCTTCAATTATGAAGTTCATTTCTCCTTTATTTTGGAAATGCTCTGATGATGATGACTTTTTGACCACGGAGGTTGATGATTTTGCTCGTTCTCATTCTGGCTGCTTCAAGAGTCTTCACCTCTCCATGGGTCGCTCTTTATAGTCGAAGTAGTTGTAGTAGTGGAATTAATCATATTGGTTGTCATAGTTGTCGGCGGTAGACAGACGCATAAGTTGTCGCTGAAGGTCGATGATGACACATTTGTCAGGGTGGACGTAGATGGAGTAGTTGTTGTAGTCGATGGGGCTTGCCTTCTTCAGCTCATGATCAAGCGTCGGGCAACACATGTCCTTTGGGTTGAATGGTTCTCCAATGCACCCTTCTTAGCCCCTCTTGTCTGGTCCTTATGAGCGGGCAAAGGTCTCACGCCTAGTTGACGAAGGTGTTAACGATTGACCTTGGGAGGAGGTTCTTCTAGCTTGTATATGTTGCATTCGAGCCAAAGGTGGTGATGAGGCAAAGTTGAAGTCATCGTTGAAGATGGTTGTGAGCCCTAGGGCAAAATT
This sequence comes from Miscanthus lutarioriparius, assembly GCA_904845875.1. NCBI lineage: Eukaryota > Viridiplantae > Streptophyta > Magnoliopsida > Poales > Poaceae > Miscanthus > Miscanthus lutarioriparius. The sequence goes on from CAJGYO010000002.1 coordinate 134,819,387, forward strand.
GTTGATAGAGCAGTCGGTGAGGTTCTAGGTTGAAAGCCATGGGGTGAAGTTGAAGTTGATGTCGATACCAACAATGAGCCCCCAAGCCAAATGTAGCCAGACAAAGCTGAAGTTGACTCAATGCTGACGGCAAGCCCCTAAGCCAAAGGAATTAAGGCGAAGCTGAAGTTGACGCTGATGCTTATGATGAGGCCTTAAGTTAAATGTGACAACAAAGCGCTGGTGAAATCATTGTCAAAGTAGATTGGTGGGGCCCTCATGCCAAGTGAGATAGCGAGGCATTTATGTCGATGGTGCCCTACAAATCCTCGAGCTAAACTTGATGTTGAGGCTTTGATGAAGTCATCACCAAAGTAGACAAGCAAGCCCCTTGCATGGAGCGAGATGGTGAGGCGATGTAGTTGATGATGCCAAAGTTGACTACGAACCCTCAATCTGATCATGAGGTCAAGGCGTTGACGACGTCATCACCGATAGACTGGTGAGCCCCTCGTGCAAGATGGTGAGGTGTGGTAGTCGATGATGATGTGATGCTAACAACGATCGAATGTGTCTATGAGATAGTGGTTAAGTCCTCGCCAGAGCACTCGATGAGCCCCTCAAGCCGAAGGTGGTGGGGCAAAGCTAAAGTTGATGTTAACGCCATTGGTGAGCCCTAGAACCAAAGGTTTGGCATGGTAATGTCATGGTCGATGCTGACGCTAATGGCAAGCCCCTCGAGTCAGGTGAGACAATGGAGCATAGCTACGTTTGGCGCTGGTGTTGATGGTGAAGCCCCTTGCCAAAATATTAGCGCAGGCAGTCGGTGTCGCTAACCTTGATGGCGGAGCCCCTCACTGAAGTTTTGGAGAAAGTGAAGTTGATGTCACCGAGATTGATGGTGGAGCCCCTTGCCGAAGTGTTGCAAAGGTGAAGTTAATGTCGCCGGGGTCGGTGGGGAAGCCCCTTACTGAAGTGTTGACGAGGGTGAAGTCGATGCCACCAAGGTCAGTGGTGAAGCCCTCGCCGAAGTGTTGGCAAAGGTGATATCAATACCATCGAGGTCGGTGGTGAAGCCCCTTGCCGAAGTGTTGGCGAAGGTGAAGTCGACATCACCGAGGTCGATGGCGAAGCCCCTGCCGAAGTGTTGGCAAAGGTGAAGTCGATGTCTTCGAGGTCGGTGGCGAAGCCCCATGCCAAAGTGTTCACGTAGGTGAAGTCAATGTCTCCGAGGTCGGTGGCTAAGCCTCTTGCCGAAGTGTTGGCGAGGGTGAAGTCGATGCCGCCTAGGTCGGTGGTGAAGCCCCTTGCCGAAGTGTTGGCGAAGGAAAAGTCGATGCCGCTGAGGTTGGTGACGAAGCCTCGAGCCGACTGTGACAACGAGGCGATGATGTCGTCGTTGACACATTCAGCAAGCCCCTCGAGCTGGAGGTGATGGTGGTGTTAGGGATGTGGCCGAAGCTCATGCTTTCTTTTCTTTTCGCTAGGCAAGGAGTTTTCCTTGTAGTCATGGCGAAGACCTACAAGGGAATCTTATATTGTGGTCTTGAACAATTCTGAAATCGATAAGATTTCCGAGAGAAGCATTCGACTTGCTTTGCATTACATAATTTGTGTGTAAATGAGAGCAGCCCTGCAAAACAAAGTTATTTTCATATATCGATTTTATTGAGGAATCTTATGTTATGGTAAGCCCCTCGCATGGTTGTTAGTGAGGGTGCTCAATTTGGGACATCCCTCTTGGTCCTCCTTTGTTTTTTGGAGGGCGAAGTGAGGTTTGGTTGTGGTGAACCCTTGTGGTTGTTAGCGAGGGTGCTCAATTTGTGACCTCCCACTTTGGTCTTCTTTGTTTTTCGGAGGGCGGAGTGAGGTTTGGTATGTAATATGCTCATGCAAGATGATGGTATGATGAATGAATGCACTTGATGCAAATATTTTTTTTAAAAAAAATACTTATGCAAAAGTGTGAAAGGTTAGCAAGGCATTCAATAGTGAAAATGTAATATTTAAGGCGTGTGCACGCGCAGCGCGCATGTGTGTCGCTGAAGGTATAATCCCGCAAGGTAGCTTATATTATGAAATTTTTGACACGTGGAGCATAAGAGGTCAAAACCGGAGATAAGCAAAGGGATAATCACTTTGGCAAATAAGATATGATGTTAAGCAAGTATAGTTGGTTTTGGGCGGTAAAAAAATTGAATACCTTGAGTGAGGCATAGAGACCTGCAATATATAGGTATTGCCCTCTAAAGGATGGAGACTTTCAATCAAACACAAAGATGGTCATAACAAAGGGCTAGTTTGGGTGGGCGAGAATATACTCACAGTGCTAGCACGATACAATTTTAATTTTTATGATAATTGAAAAATTGCCACTCAGGTTTATTATGAGGGTTGCATAAGTCGCACAACGAGTCTCTAAATTCATAAAATTTGTGCATATATTATTTGCAGGAGGCGTAAAGACTGGCTTGCGAAGGTTAGACACAAGGGAGTGATAAGATATTATTCTGCATATAAAAGAGGGTTATAAAATTGTAAGTGAATGAGAACTCACCAAAGAGGTTAAAAACCTGCAACATTTATGATCCTTATAACTTCGCAAGCAAAGGTGTTATTGCTTATACTTAGGCCCCGTTTAGTTCACCCCAAAAACCAAAAAATTTTGCACAGTAAGTGTCACATCAAATCTTATGGCACATGCATGGAGTACTAAATGTAGACGAAAAAAAAACTAATTACACAGTTGGCCGAGAAATCGTGAGACGAATCTTTTAAGCCTAAATAGTCCATAATTGGACAATTTTTGCCAAATACAAACGAAAGTGCTACAGTAGCCAAAAGCCAAAAATTTTCAGAACTAAACACGCCCTTAGCTAAATAGAATGTGCATGCACGATGAAGGCACAAAAAGCTATGGGTAAGAATGGTATTTTCTCAATAAGAGTTAACATCTATGAGAATAGACTCGATCAGTGCACACACAAATGAAGGTGTGGTTTCGCTCTGGAAATAACATATTACTCATCCAATTTGTCCAGAAGTTATGAATAAGTGAGGGATACTCACGACAAGGTTTTGGACCTTAGTGTAAATCCATGAACGAACTTAACTGGTACCATGGACCTTCGCACGAGTGGTTGTTTAGCATGGGAATACACCATCTGGGCAAGGGTTTCAAAGCAGTGTGGATTTTGTCTAGATAAATAACTCATGCTTCAACTCAAGAACTAAGGTTTATTCAAAAGTTGGATGACCTACACGAATACTAGGTAACAGGTAACCGAGAGCATGGAACTTCATATTTTGATGTACAGGCGGTACAAATGCATAACAACATAAATGGTCATTGTTTTGATTGTTCGAGAATATGTTGAGGCCGTTCGGCTGGTAAAGAATTCAGCCGGAATTCACGGTTTGAGGCTGAAAGACACTGTTCATGCTCTCACAAATTCCTCCAGATTCATCCAGATTTCTCCAAATTCCTCCAAGCTAATAGGGCCGTTACCTTTTTCGCAAAAAAAGAGAGAATATGTTACCTTTGTCAAAAAAATATTGCCCTGCACAAACACATAGGGGTTGAAACCTATATATACGTAGTATACATACCGTGCCCGTGCGGAGGTAGAAACCTGCTATAAGTAACGCTCAGAATTATTTCCATTGATTTTCGCAAAAAAAAGAATTATTTCCAATGCATTTTTAACAATTGTATGGAGCAGATTTGTGGACCAAGTTGTGACATACTGTCACCCACTGTTTTATATAAATTTCTTGAGCTTTGGATTTTTTTTCCTCGTGATATCTGTAATTTTGTAGGCACAAGCACGAAATAGAGATTATTACAGATGGATAGGTTACCAGGAAGAAAATGGACAACTCGAGAGCATTGAAAGTTATCTAACATACGTTGTTGCGTATGTCAAACTGTATGCGGCAATGATTCAGGTGTGTGCACTTCTTTTCTTGTTGTGTGCTTGTTTTATACCTTCATCCACCTGAATTAATGAATTTTCGTAAGATATAAGCCTCTGTGCAGTAGACTGGCCTACTGCAGCTGAACAGAAAGGTTTGTGTCATCCTCAATTCTCTACCAGCTACTATAGCCACTGCCTGTGCCCTTCACGCTTTACTCATGGTACTGTTTGCGAGCACTTTTGAAGTGAATCTACCAAGCTTATTAATGACATGCTGAATCCCCTTTTATCATCTTTTCAGGATTACTGTGGGAGGAGCCCTGTAAGGGGCCGGAACCAGGACAGAAAACATGGACCAGGACAGAAAACATGAAAGACATCAGAGGCATGCTCCTCATGAACTGCACTGTTTTCATTTACCGAGTTTATTGTTGAATTATTTAGAGTTTCTCTTCAACTGCGTGTCTAGCATCAATATTCTTGTGTGAAAATAGGAATTGTATCATCGTCAAGGTGAAAAGAATAGAGTTCATTCTGCCTAATCTGTTAGTACACTTTTGATTTGTTGGTCTCTGAAATTTCAATCCAACAATGATATTTCGCAGTATTGCCAAGATTTTTTTGATAATGATATTTCAATTCTAATCTGCATATACCCGAATGTTGCGTAGTGTTAGCACGGTCATAGCATTTGTTTCTCAATTTTTGAGTGTGATATTTTGTACACAGGTGAGGTTATGGGATGCCGAAAGAAGCAGCTGTACTGGTATTGGCAAAGACCATCTGAGAGTTGTTGGTTCTTTTGCCTTTTCAAAGAAAAAAAATAAAGAACTTTTTTTTTGTTAGTGGGACAGGTTTGATTCTTTTTTAGTTTTATGATGATTTATTTTAGTTTTATAAAAAAATTTCTAGACGTCACCGTAGCACGTTAGCACGAGCAATATACTAGTACATGAGGAGTATAAGTGAACACTGAGATGGTCAGAAGGATATTTAAAAACCCCACAGTCCAAAAAAAAAAGTCATCCTGTGTGTCAGGACAAGCAAATCCCTACGACCAATAACAAACATGCATGCATGTACCTTGGCTGTCAGGTTGCAAAACGAGCACTTTTTTTTCTCGATCACACAAAAGGTTTGCGCGTCTTTGTATTAAGGTAGAGAAAAAATTCGATACAACACGTCTTCGGGCGCCTCACTACTGGAATGCACAGGTTTGCCGTGTGCCCACGGCACACGGCAAAGGCAAAAAAACACTCGGCAAAGACTTTGCCGAGTGTTGCACTCGGCAAACACAGACTCAACAAAACTGTATTTGCCGAGTGTTTTTGCCGAGTGCTAAACCTGACACTCTGGCAAAAAATATTTCAAAAAATATAAAAAAAACCCCACCGCCGCCCGCCCGCGGCTCGCCCCGCCGCCGCCGCCACCACCACGCCACTGTCGCCGCCACCACACCCGCTGACACCACGCCTGCCGCCACCACCATGCCGGATCCGGCCTCCCCCACCGCCGTGATGCCGGAGTTGACGCTCGTGACGCCGGATATGGTCTCCCCCGCCGCCGGAGTTGACGCAAACGTCGAGGAGTAACGCCACTGCAATGAGCTGAGGCCGGAGGAGGAGCGCCGCCGCACCCCCACTGCCCGTATCACCTCGGCCGTGCCCGCGTCGCCGGATCTGGGCTCCTCCTCGCCCGCAGCCGCTGGATCCGGGAGGGAGGGGAGGGAGGGGCGTCGTGCCGGATCCAGGAGGGAGGGAAGGGAGGGGTGCCGCCACCGTGACGCCGGATCCGGCCTCCCCCACCGCCGTGATGCCGGAGTGGACGCCCGTGACGCCGGATATGGTCTCCCCCGCCGCCGGAGTTGACGCAGACATTGAGGAGTAGCGCCACCGCAGGGAGCTGAGGCCGGAGGAGGAGCGCCGCCGCACCCGCGCCGCCCATATCGCCTCGGCCGCGCCCGCGCCGCCGGATCCGGGCTCCTCCTCGCCCGCGGCCGCTGGATCCGGGAGGGAGGGGCGTCGTGGCAGATCCGGGAGGGAGGGAAGGGAAGGGTGCCGCCGCCGGCCGAATTCGGGAGGGAGGGGTGCCGTGCTCAGGGAGGGAGGGGAGAGAGGGAGGGGCAGCGCCGGGTAGAGAGGGAGAGAGGGAGGGGCGGCGCGAGGGAGAGTGGGAGGGAGGGGGCGGCGGCTGCGCGAGTTTATAAGGTGCCGAGTTTGCCGAGTGTCAGATCACGGCACTCGGCAAACTTATATTTGCTGAGTGTCTGCACTCGGCAAACTGCCTATCTTTTGCCGAGTGTTTTCTTTTTTGTTTGCCGAGTTTTTTTTTTGCCTCTTTTGCCGAGTGTTTTTGTGACAGCACTCGACAAATAGCTTCTTTACCGAGTGCCCGATAGAATATACTCGGTAAATATTTTAGCACTCGGCAAACACCCAATTTCCAGTAGTGCCTTAGGAGGTTAGTAAAAATTTACATGAAAGCTCAGATCCTCTCTAGTGTACAAAACGAGAGGTGCAAAACGAGAGGTGCATTTGTTTTTGTCGGTTAATGTGCAACACCGATGTTCTATAGCCTACGGATTCCACACGAGCTTTATTTTGCAGAATGGATCAACTCGGCGGGGTTACCTTCGCGGGCTGGATCGCCACGCCGGTTGTAGAGCTTCGCCAGCTTCAGCACGAGCCAGAAGAAGAATTTACTTTTGTTTTGGCATAACATTTCCATAATAACCAGCGAGAAACTTGGTGAAATTGTGAACGTCTAACCAGAAGCTTATAACCTTTACTTGAGAAGGGAGTACTAGTTATTCTCCTCTTGCCAATACGTGTTACATCATGCTACATCAACCAAAGAATGAACAAAAGGAAGCTACAAAGAAAACCTACTACATCACAACCACATTTGGACTCCTAGTTTTTGCATCAACATGTGAATGAATTGACATTGCGCCTTGCGGCCGCGCCATTGCAGAGGTGGCCATTGCCGTTGCACATGGACGGGTTCGTGACCAAGGCGTTGTGGCCCTCAACGAGTGGCATGTGCAGCTCCTCCTCGTCCAGCTCCGCTCCCTCGACATCCTCGTGCGTCAGGAAGCACGGTTGGTTCGTGGAGCACAACACCCGCGCCCACATCCGGTCCGTGATCACCACCTTGTTCTGCTTCTCGGTGATCCTCTGCAAGATTCAATGGCCGGACAGACAACGCTAGTCAGTTCATTCTTTACTGTGAAAAGCTACTTGGATTAGATTGAAGGGGGGCGAGGGGCTTACGTAGAAGGGGATGTAGGCGTGCCTGCCGTTCACTGGACCGACAGTGAAGCCGGTGTACCCGGCCATGGCGCCGTGCAGGGCGCTGTGCGCCAGCAGCGTGCAGTAGACGTTGTCGGAGGCGTTGGACGGCACGGCGCGGATCATGTACGTCGGGTCGATGTACTTGAGGGTGACGGGGAAGTTGGGCTTCTTCTTGAAATGCTCCTTGATCTTCTGGGAGAGCCAGAGCCCGACGTCGAGGAGCACCTTGTTGCCGGAGGCGTCGTGGGTGTCAGCGAAGGGCATGCTCTTGACGATGAGGTCCTGGCCGGCGCCCTCGGCCACGACGATGACCATGTGGCCGTTGTCGCGGAGGCGCTTCTCCACGAACTCGAGGAGGCCGCCCTTGCCCTCGAGGTAGAAGGGCGACTCCGGGATGAGGCAGCAGTCGACGTCCCGGCTGGCGAGCGTGGCGTACATGGCGATGAAGCCGCTGTTCCGGCCCATGAGCTTGACGACCCCGATGCCGTTCTCGGCGCACTCGGCCTCGACGTGCGCGGCGTTGATGGCGCGCTGCGCCTCCTCCACGGCGGTGTCGAACCCGAACGACTTGTCGATGACGGCGATGTCGTTGTCGATAGTCTTGGGCACGCCGACCACGGCGCACTTGAGCCCGCGGCGCTGCACCTCCTCGTGGATGGACGCCGCGCCCTTCTGCGTGCCGTCGCCGCCGATGACGTACACCTGGTTGAACCCGCGGTCCTGGATGCTGTCGACGATCTTGGTCGTGTCCTGGCCGCCGCGGGAGGTGCCCAGCACCGTGCCGCCGCGCTTGTGGATGCCGTTGACGGAGCGCGGCGTCAGCTCCACCGTGTTGCGCGCGTAGAAGCCCTTGTAGCCGCCCTCGATGCCGTAGATGGCGGTGACGCCGTACATGTCGTGGAGGCCGCAGACGAGCTCGCGGATGACGGTGTTGAGGCCCGGGCAGAGCCCGCCGCAGGTGACGATCGCCGCCCTCACCTCGTCCGGCTGGAAGTAGACGCGCCGCCGCAGGCCGGCGCGCCGGAAGTGCGTCCCCCGCGCGCTGCTCTTGTGCACCACGATCTTCTTCGCCACCGTTTCATCCGGCTTCACGAAGTACTGCCTGCGCGGTCAGAGCAACGCGATTGAGCAAACCGGATTTATTATTTTCAACAAGAATTGAAGACGATACTGTAGAACACAAGAGGAGATACTTACTTGACAACAGAGTAGGCAGGGTGGTCTTGCAGGGGATTCGGGTTGCTCTGCGCATGAACAAGAACCAAGAGCATGAGCAAAAGCTATCCATCAGATTAACTAAGAAATCTTTTCACTCTTTTGTCAAGAGTCAAGACAAGAAAGATGAATTAACTTCAGACTCACCTTGAGCTCGGGGAGGTAGTCGGTGAGGTGCGGGACGTCCTCAAGGACGTACCCGCCACAGCCGCTGGCGAGCTTCTTCTTGGCCGGCTTGGCCTTCCTCGACGGCGACGATTTCGCCACGGGGGCAAAGGAAAACTTCAATTCCATAAGCTTGTGCTGTGGTGGCTGGGTGATGGCCACCGGAGCTGGCGCCACGACGACGGTGGCGGTCTCCATCGGTCGCAGCACAATATTCAAGCAAGCAAGCTCAGGATGGTTGATCGGCGGACTCACCGAACGATTTGAGGAGGGGCTCTATCCGACGAGCGAATTCTCTGGGGTGGGGAACGAGGAACGCTGCTAATTCTTGTCCTTGTGATGAGACTTGGGATTGGTGTGAGAAGGTGGGAAATCGGGTGCAGGGTTTATATAGCCGGGGGCGGCCGGGCTGGGCAAGGGCAAGGGCAAGGGCAAGGGCAAGGGCAGAACAAAGTGTTTGCGGCGAGCGCGTGCAGGACAAAACAGAGAGTCGGAGTCGGGGTCGGAGAGCGCGTGGGTTCAGCCCTCGTATTCTCAGCTCACGTCACGTCTTCTTCTCCTATTGTTTGTTATTTATATATTTGTTATAATTATTATAAAAGAAAAACTGGACGTTTCAAACTTCTTTTTGAGGTAATTGGCAGATTCGATTGATGCTTCTTCGTACGGAGATGCCTCAGCCACAGACGTTCCTCCCGAACGCGGCAATCGGTCCTATAACCTCTCAAAATATCCCCACTTCTGCTTATCTGCCTGTCGCGGCGTGGCCGCTTATCTTTCCGCCCTGCCACGCCCCATCTCCTGTCATGTTGTGCCCTTCCCCTCGTCGCCAAGCGCGGCTCCCAGTCCTACATACTCTCAAAATATCCCCACTTCCGCTCATCTGCCTGTCGCGGCGTGGCCGCTTATCTGTCCGCCCGCCGCGCCCCGTCCCCCATCGCGACGTGCCCTTCCCCCCACCGCGCTGCACCCCATCGCCAGCCGCGCCGTGCCCCATCCCCCGCAAGCAGACGGCGCTGGACGACTGCGGCCGAGCGAGCAACGGGCGCTGGAGTAGCAGCAACAAGGCCACGCCGACGGTCGCGAGTCTGGGCCATGAGCAGGCGTTGGAGAATCGCAGGAGGACCGCGTCGCCGCTGCACGGGCGAGCTTCATCTGTCGTCATCGACCTTCGTGTCGGCGTCGACCTCCGCAATGACGAGCATCCATTCGTCCAAGCAGCAAGGTTACATTGTGCTGAAAGCGCATGTTCCAAGCGTATGTTTCAAGTGTTTCAAATGTTTCTTCAGGATGTTGCACATGTTGCATATGTTGCAAGTGTTTAAGAGGCACGTTGCATGCGTCTATTCTCAATGTTTTATCTGTTTCAGACGTACGTTGCAAGCATTTTATCTTGATGTTACATATGTTTCACACATAAGATACAAGCGTTTTTATCTGTATGTTACATATATTTCATACATATATTGCAAGTGTTTTATTTGTATGTTGCTATGTTTGCAATAGTTTTTAAATGTTTTCAGATATTTTTGCAAGTGTTTTAGACGTATGTTTCAATTGTTCATCTATCTTCTTTTGTATGTTGAAGTGGTGCGTCTGGATGTTTCAAAAGTAGATCGGATATTGCACACAGGTGCACGTGTGAAACGGGAGGGGCGCAAGTGGTCCCCACGCAGGCGCACGGCGCGGGCCCCCTCATGTGAGCGTAAAACGCAGGCGCGGGCCCCGGCGTGGACGCGCGAAACGAGGGTGCAAAATCGGACTACTTCCGCAGGCGTCTGTCCGGACGTCCGGGCGTTAGCAGTGCCGTTCTCGTAGCTAAACTTTGTGGCATTACCTTAATAATCATAGTAATTGTATTTCCTAATTATTTTATGATCTGTTTATCTCTATAAGAGAGGTATTTTAGGGTTACTAGTATATTACCCGTGCTAACGCTATGACAATATTTTAGTATATGCAAATTAGAACTGAAATATATGTAAATTAAAACAACCAAAAGATGGTTTCACTGCGCAAGACTTGGCCATTACATCTCAACACATCGCAATGCAAACCGATTATTTTGGGTAATCCCTTTTAGTTACATGGACTTAAATATCTTAACAAACAAGCAGTCTAGGCCTTCCTAGCAGGTTTTCTTTACTATTTAGTAGCCATGCACAAGTATCATCTCCTATCTAAGAAACCAAAGAGGCATATTTATTTCTTCCAAAATTCATATTGTACCCTTGTTCCATCCACAATTATCAAATTGAAGAAAAAATAGGCAAATGGATCAACAAATATGCACCGCATGAAAAAAAAGCACATCGATAGCAGACACAGCATTCATACCACAAGAATTTTGTTCCCTAACCTCAGAGTTTTTTTCCCTTCCTCCACCTAACCTCAGAATAAACTACACAAGCGTGCATGACCTCACAATAAAAATCAGCGGAACAACTTGAGTCACCTAACCTCAGAGTTTTCTCCTTCCCCCACCCCCACCCCCAAAAAAAAGTTTTTAATCAGCCATGCAGTGACATTGCCAGATTTGCAGTGACAACAACATTTACCACAGGCACACATATTTATACTTGCCATTATGCATTTGCCTGGCAATTCCCTATAAAAGTTGTTATAACCCCCCACACACACTGATTTTCTTTCTCAAATTTCTAGCTACAAGCAGCTTGCAAGTTTGCTAAGAAACCAGTATAAATGCTACCTAGAAAGAAGAACAAATAGATAATTCATAGCACTAAAAAAACATTTTACACATAGTTATTACTGCATCTTGCACGGAAAGGAAGGTTACAATACAAAATCACTTGAGAATGGAGAATCACACACTCGTCTAGTGTTGTTTCGTAATACTTTGTCGCTTACCGACATTTGGACATATCGCACAAATAAAAATTTTGTTTATTAAAACATAATTAGGAAACTTGAATAACTGATTTTCTAACTGCCTTTTCCGTGCATATTGAATACCCACTCTCTTGTACTCATATTTTGCTTGGTGATTAACAAAGCTGGTTCCTTCATTAACAACTTTTTGGATACCTCTCCAGATGATTCATCACCTGTTTGTTGTCATCACTAATTTATCCGGTGTATATAAAATCTGTATTGGGCCATTTTTCAGTGTTAACAATCATATTGTGTGTTTTGGATTCATGTTTCTATTGTAACCTGTTATAAATGAAGATTGGTAAGGTTCAGAATCATGGTAAATAAAAGTCTGCAAAATTGTATCAAAGAGTAAACACGATGGGACTGAACAATGACTGAATCAAAGACACTGCATTTTGTTATATCTATGGGCAAGTATTTCAACAGGAAAAGAATCCTAATGCAACTATTTTTTTTGGGTCTATCGATATAGTTTCGTATATATTATTCTTCAAAATTATTAGATGAATCCACAAACCTAAGAGGGACTTGAATTTGGTGAAGGAGTATTCCTTTCACATATTTCTTCACAAGTCAGTGCTCAATCCCTTCTCCAGTTTTATCACTATTAATTAATAATATGATATTTTATGCCCATCATTGTTCTGCAAGAAAGCATTCACAATAATTTCGATTCTATATACAGCTCAACTAATTATCCCATCTCTCATGTTCTTGGCGTTGTGATTATGTAAGCAGGGTATATGATCGAGAAATGTGAATACCGGTGACGAGCAACTGAATCCTCCTCTCCTATCTCGACTTCCACATCAAAGACGTTGCACGGATGCTTGGCTCTTCCTCTCCGAGTGCATCCGCCTTGATGTTGTCATTATAGTATGCAGAGCGGAACTCGTCGCCCCTCCTCGCCACGAGCATCTCCATGAAGACCTCAAGCGCCCGCCTCCTCCCGTCCCAATCGCATTGGGGGCGCCGTCGACGTGGTCGTCGCCACGCATCGCGTAGTTCTTTGTGGCGGGACGCATGGAAGTGTGTCTCCTCCTCCTCGTCGTCGCGCCAATCTCTCCTCGTCACACGGATTGAGTGATGATGCACCGGTGTGGGGGGTAGATCCAGCATCCCGACCTCCTACTGGCGGCTGCTTTCGCTGGCCGTAGCCGCCTGGCTGGCGCGACGAGGGACGGGCGCCGCATGTACTGGCAAGCCGCGCGCGGCTTTGCGCTTGAGGGAAGGGGCGCGGCGCCTTGTAGGCCTAAGCGGTGCCGCATCCTTCCTCCTTTCCTAGCATTGCCTTTCAATCGTAGATCGAGCATGGCAGGGCGGGCGAGGGAGGGGTTGGCGGTGAGGAGCACGACCAGGGCATCAAGGTCAGCTCTCGATCCGGGAGGAGGTGCCGTCTCCCTGGCGGTCGCCGCTTCCTGTGCCGTTGGTCTAGGATTCAAATGATCGTGGACGGGGGCAACTGAAATCAACGCGAGCTGACCTGCAGGCGCATACGCATGGGAGGTCCGCGGGAGGGCGATGGAGAGCAGACACACTAAATATGAGCCGTCGGATTTGGATGAGTAATGAGAGAGAATGGCTAAAAGATAATCTGGTGCATCCATTTTGATGGTGTTATATTTTCTGGGTGCATTCATGGGTGTGGATGTAGCATAGGTCATTGAAAGCATCTAGACCCCTTGTTGGGTTTCGGTGATTAATGACAATACAAGATTACTATGACTAACGTGTGTTTTGTAGAGGAAATTAAGTTAGGTCATGGTAATGGAGATCGACTGTGCAATCATGGATGTCATGCCCCTATGATGGAAATCGTTTTGGTTTTCAAAGGATGGACGACAAGGTTAAGGATGACTAGTTCTAAGTGTCGATTGGAGTTGGAGAGACACTTAGAGTAGTTTAGAACTTTGTTTTTCCTTTGGCCGTACTATTAAGGGGGGTATGGACGGATAGCTTGACCTAGGTGAGTCTAGTGAGTTCGGTGTGGTGCACACTTGCTAAGTCTAGCACTAGGTAGCTCCAACAAAGCCCTTAGATCCTTTGGAGCAAACTTCATTCACGTATGATCGAAGGTTGGAACTGAATGCAGGGTCAAATATTGATCGGACGCTGGCTTCGGTGCGACCAGACGCTGGCCGCAGGGTCCGGTTAGTTCATTTGACCAAGGAGATTGCGTCTGGTGTGACCGGACGCTGAGTGGTCGAGTGACCGGACGTTGGGGACCAGCGTCCGGTCAACTCCAGTAAGGTTCTAGGAGGGTGAATCTGCAACCGGACCTGTCCAATCAATTCTGACCGGACCCTGAGGATCCAGCGTCCGGTCGAGTACAGTAAGCATCCAGTGAGGGAAAAATAGGACCGGACGCGTCCGGTCAGTGGTGACCGGACCCTGCCAGCGTCCGATCAACACTTAAACACTGGTGTGCGGGTTAAACTGATCGGAGCGTCCTGTCAACATGACCAGAGTGTCCGGTCACCCCGCAGAGGCACATAACGGTTCGTTTTTCAGGCTGTCTTATAAATAGAAGCTCCACTCGTGTGTGGAGCTACTTTTGCTCATTTCCACAGCTGAAACACACCTTAGAGAGTGCCAAAAAGAGCAAGATCCTAGTGAGGTGATTGAGATTTGAGAATCCCAAAGAGAGCCCTCATTAGTGAGATCAAGAGTAGCAAAGTGTGCATCCACCCTTCTCCCTAGGCTTGTCGTGGTCAAGTGAGAGTTCGTGCTTGTTACTCTTGGTGATCGCCATCACCTAGACGGCTTGGTGGTGATTGGAGAGCTTGGTGATCATCCGGAGAGCTTGTGGATGACCTAACTCAAGTTGTGAGCGGTTGTGGGTGATTCACCGCGACGGAGTGTCGAAAAATCCACCCACAGAGAGCACTTGATCCTTGCGCGGATCAAGGGGGAGCTACACCCTTGCGCGGGTGCTCCAACGAGGACTAGTGGGGAGTGGCGACTCTCCGATACCTCGGCAAAACATCGCCGCGTTTCCTCTTCTCTCTTTACTTTGAGCATTTCAATTCTTGTCATTTACATTCCTAGAATTGCCATGCTAGGGTAGGATTGGAACTAGGTTGCTAAACTTTTGTGCGTTAGATCAATAGAAACACTTCTCTAGGCACAAGGGGTTAATTGGACTAACCATAGGACTTGTTTATTGCGAAGAAATTTAAAATTAGCCTAATTCACCCCCCCTCTTGGGCATCTTGATCCTTTCAATTGGTATCGGAGCCTCGTGCTCACATTTTTAAGCTTAACCGCTTAGAGCAAGATATCTCATGGGGATGGACCTTCTCCTATCTTCGAGGGGGATGATTTTCTATATTGGAAAATTCGCATGGAGGCGTACCTAGAAGCTCTAGATGTTGGAATACTTAGAGCCGCCTCACATGGGTTCCCAAGACCTAGGAATCCCGCACAACTTCAAGGCGATGAAGTGAACTATGAAAAATAAAATGCAAAGGCTCACAACACCATCTTTAGAGGCCTTTGCAAAGATGTGTTCAGCCATATAAGGAACCACAAAGACGCCCATGCACTATGGTCGGACGTTTGTGTGCTCCATGAGGGAACAAAGAGTGAGCGTGAGGAACGCTATCATCTTGTCATGAAAAAGCTCAACTCTTTTAAAATGCTTTCTAAAGAATATGCTAATAAAATGTATTCACGTTTGAATATTCTTGTAGAGGAAGTCAATGGGCTTGGACTTACTCAAATGTCACCATCCGACGTTGTGAGAAAGATCTTGAGTGTCCTTCCCATTGACAAATATGGGCATATTGTGACCGTGCTACATCAAGGTGATCTTTCCACCGCTACACCAACACAAATCTTGGGAAAGATCAATGTTCATGAGATATACATGCACATCACAACTCAAGATGGCTCATCCTCTACAAAGAAGACAGAAAAAGACTTAGCATTCAAAGCTAGCCAAGAGAAGGGAAAAGTAAGGCTTGAGTATGAGAGCTCAAGTGATGATGAAGTTGATGATAAAAGCATTGCTCTCATGGTGAAGAAAACCGCCAAGATGCTAAAGAAGCTAAACAAGAGTGGCATCAAGTTTGATGGCAAGAAGAAGAAGTTCTTTACAAGCTCAAGAAGAAAGCCAATCTCCGAGATAGATTGCTATAATTATGGCGAACTTGGTCATCTAGCTCACCAATGCACAAAGCCCAAGAAAGACAAGTTCAAGAACAAGAACAAGGGCAAGAAAGATGACTCAAGCAATGAAGATGAAGATGAGAAGATAAAAAGAACAAGCCATACAAGAAGAGAGATGGCAAGAAGAGGGACTTCCACAAGAAGAAGAAGAGTGGAAATGCTTACATCGTCGGTGATTGGCTCACGGACATTGATTCATCTAGTGGATCATCCAATGATGATAGTGACAATGAGAAGGTGGCCGCCATTGTTATTGATTCCTCATCATCTTCATCGTCACCACCGCCATCATCCTCTACACACCTATGCCTTATGGCCAAAGGTGAACGAAAGGTATCACATGATGATGATAGTAGTGGTGATGATCATGCTCATAAGGATGATAGTGATAGTGATAGCGATGATGATGAATATGAATCACCTACTTATGATGATCTTACTAAGTTGCTAAAGAAATACACTAAGATCATTATTAAGACTAGAGCTAAAAATGAAAAGCTTGAGATTAAGAATGATTCTCTCTTAGCTAAATGTGACATAGCCGAAAAATCAAGTGTTGAGCTTAGAGAAGCAAATGAAGCTATGTCATCCAAACTCAAGGAGCTCAAATCTTCTAAGAAAGAGCTTAAAGATAAACATGATAAACTTGAGTGGGTGCACAAAGAGCTCATCACTAGCCACAACAAGCTAAAGGAAGAATATACCACTCTTAAGATTAATCATGATAATCTTGTTATTGCTCAAGAATTTCTATCCAATGAGCCACATGATGCTACTAATCATGTTGTTAAGATTGATATAGCTACATCATGTGGTGACTTGATCATTGAGAGCATTGAGCAAGGTTCTAGTAGCAAGGACAAGCAAGTGGTTGAGGCCGATGATTATGATGAGTTTGTCAAGCTAAAGAATGACAATGCAAAGCTCAAGAAAGATCTTGAAAAAATAAAAAGTCACAACACCATTGTGCTAGAAACCCTTGATCCTGATGGTGACTTGATACTTGAGAATGAGAAGCTCAAAGAGGAAAATAAGAAGCTCAAGGAAGAGAAGAACAATGATGCTCTTAAGGAAGAGAACAAGAAGCTTAAGTTGGAGAAAGAGCATCTCAAGGTTGGATTGAATAAGTTCACAAGAGGCAAATATCTTCAAAGTGAGCTACTTATGAACACCGTCATGAATATAGATAGAAGTGGCATTGGATATGTGGCACATGTAGAGAAGAAGAAGGCTCAAGTTCAACAACAACAATCAAAGTCAAAGCCAAAGAGATGTTTTGAGTGTGGACAAGAATGCCACTTTGCTCATGAGTGCCAAACTCCACCACCACAACCCTTGTCCAAGCATGCTAGACCCTTTGCCTTCAATGCTCACTACATGCTTAGAAAGAATACTAGTGGAAAGATGAAAGTGATGTTCTTAGTACCTCCAAATAAGAATAGACCTAAGAAAATTTGGGTTGCAAAGTCACTTATTGAGAAGGTGAAGGGCCCTCAATAAGTTTGGGTTCCTAAAGCTTGATCTCTTGTGTGTAGGTGAATTACAAGGCCGGTGAAAGTCATTGGGTGATTGATAGTGGTTGCACACAACATATGACCGATGACCCTCATATGTTCACCTCACTAGATGAAGAAGTAGATGGATAAGAAAGAATCACATTTGGAGATAACTCAAAGGGCAAAGTTAAATGATTGGGCAAAGTAGCTATATCAAATGATCATTCAATCTCCAATGTGCTATATGTTGCTTCATTGAGTTTCAACTTGCTATCCGTTGGGCAATTGTGTGATCTTGGCTTCCAATGCTTGTTTACCGAGAAGGAAGTTGTTGTATCCAAGAATGATGATGATCAAGTGATATTCAAAGGATTTAGATACAACAACTTATATCTAATAGACTTCACCTCCGAAGATGCAAACTTAAAGACATGTCTATTCACCAAAACAACACTTGGATGGCTATGGCATAGAAGACTTGCTCATGTTGGTATGAGTTCACTCAAGAAGCTAATGAAGAATGATTTGGTGAGAGGGTTGAAGGATATGAAGTTTGAGAAGGACAAGCTTTGTAGTGCATGTCAAGCCGGCAAGCAAGTTGCAAATACTCATCCAACAAAAGCTTTCATATCAACCACAAGAGTGCTAGAACTCCTACACATGGATTTATTTGGACCAACAACATACAAGAGTTTGGGAGGAAATCTTTATTGTCTTGTGATAGTTGATGATTATTTAAGGTATACATAGGTGTTCTTCCTTCATGACAAATCCGAAGTTGCATCTTGCTTCAAAAAGTTTATCAAGAGAGCACAAAATGAATTTGAAGTGAAGCTCAAGAAGATAAGAAGTGACAATGGGAAAGAGTTTGACAACACAAACATAGAGGCATATTGTGATGAAGTTAGAATCAAACATGAGGTTTCCGCAACCTATACTCCTCAACAAAATGATGTAGTTGAGAGGAAGAACCAGACATTGATCACTCTAGGAAGAACCATGCTTGATGAGTACAACACCCCCGAAGCTCTATGGGCGGAAGTAATCAACACCGCATGCTATGCATCCAACCACCTATTTCTTCAAAAGTTCCTTGGCAAGACACCTTATGAGTTGCTCAATGGGAAGAAGCCGGACGTCTCCTTCTTTAGGGTGTTTGGTTGCAAATGCTACATCTACAAGAAGCGGCAACACCTAGGGAAGTTTCAAAGACGTTGTGATATTGGTTTTCTTGTTGGTTACTCATCAAAATCCAAAGCATATAGAGTATTTAATCATGCCACCGGCTTGGTTGAAGAAACATATGATGTGGAATTTAATAAATCTAACGGCTCCTAAGGAGCACATGAGAATCTTGATGATGTAGGTGATAAACCATTGAGAGAGGCTATGAAGAACATTCCGATTGGAGACATCAAGCCTAAAAGATGATGATATACAAGTGATTGATCCACCCTCTTCATCAAGTGTGCCACAAGATGGTGAAAAAGATGGGAGAGTAGAAAATAAAGATACTCATGTATCCCATGAGCAAATGGTGGTACAAGCATAAGATGTTGATGCTCCACAACCTCCTCCTCAAGTGGTCTATAGAAGAAACACACCTCTACTACAAGATCATCCACATGATCTTATCATAGAGACTCCATCAAAGGGAGTGATGACACGCTCATAAAAGCTTGCCTCATTTATTGCTCATCACTCTTTTGTCTTTTGCTTTGAGCCTACCAAGGTAGAAGAAGCTCTTCAAGATCCGGATTTGATCAATGCCATGCAAGAAGAGTTGAACAACTTCACCCTCAATGAAGTTTGGACTCTTGAAGAGTGACCAAAAGGTGCAAGAGTCATTGGAAATAAGTGGGTGTTCCGAAACAAGCAAGATGATCAAGGTATTGTTGTGAGGAACAAGGCAAGACTAGTTGCAAAGTGGTTCTCTCAAGTTGAAGGTTTGGATTTTGAAGAGACCTTTGCACCGGTTGCAAGGCTAGAAGCCATTCGTATCTTCCTTGCATATGCATCACATCATGAAATGAAACTTTATTAAATGGATGTGAAAAGTGCATTTTTAAATGGCTTTATTAATGAACTAGTCTATGTTGATCAACCTCCCGGGTTTGAAGACCCTAGATATCCTAATCATGTTTATAGGTTGTCCAAGGCGTTATATGGGCTTAAGCAAGCCCCAAGAGCTTGGTATAAGCGTCTTCGGGACTTCCTCATTGAGAAGGGCTTCACCATTGGGAAGGTCGACACCACACTATTCACCAAGAAGCTTGATGGGCATATCTTTATTTGTCAAGTATATGTTGATGATATCATCTTTGGATCATCAAATGAAGACTCTTGCAAAAAATTTGGTGAATTGATGTCGAAGGAGTTTGAGATGTCCATGATTGGTGAGCTTACATTCTTTCTTGGTTTTCAAATCAAGCAAATGAAAGAAGGGATCTTCATCTCTCAAGAGAAATATACAAAAGATCTTCTCAAGAGATTCAAGATGGATGAATGTAAGCCAATCAAGACACCAATGCCAACCAATGGACATCTCGACCTAGATGAGGGAGGTAACACGGTTGATCAAACTCTCTACCGTTCTATGATTGATAGCTTGTTGTATTTAACCGCATCTAGGCCCGACATCATGTTTAGTGTGTGTATGTGTGCTAGATTTTAAGCTAGTCCTAAGGAAACACATTTAATTGCTATAAAAAGAATCCTTAGGTATCTTAAGCACACATCAAGCATTGGCCTTTGTTATCCCAAAGGAGCTATATTTGAATTAATTGGCAATGCCGATTCGGATTATGTCGGATGCAAAGTTGATAGAAAAAGCACATTTGGATGGTGCCATTTGCTTGGTAGATCACTTGTGTCTTGGTCCTCCAAGAAATGAAATACTGTGGCTTTGTCCACCGCCGAAGCGGAATACATTGCCGCGGGTGCTTGTTGTGCACAAATACTTTACATGAAATAAACCTTGCTAGACTATGGAGTAGTTCTAGAAAAATTACCTCTTTTGTGCGATAATGAAAGTGCGGTAAAACTTGCAAATAATCTGGTTCAACACTCACGCACCAAACACATAGATATCCGTCATCACTTTCTTAGAGATCATGTTTCTAAAAATGATATATCACTAGAAGGTGTAAGAACCGAGGATCAATTGCCGGATATCTTTACAAAACCGCTAAATGAGGCTACATTTTGTAGATTGCGGAATGAGCTCAATGTACTTGATTTTAGTAACTTCACTAAAAGATGAGCTTGTGTTGTTCCTTGCATTTATTGTAATATACAACATGTTTAATTTTTTAGTAATGCATATAGGGCTTGTCTAACATGGTTAAGATAACTGTCGAAAAGCATGTCAAAAAGCTTAACCTTGGATCAAACTTGACAAGCAACTAGATTTACTTACAAGTATTACATATGCATGAATGTTGTTTTGTCATTTTGTTTCATTTGCCCTTTTATTGCCTATTTTTCATAAAAAGAATTATAGCCTAAGGCAAAATATTTTGAAAAACTTGAGAGTTTGAGAGAGGTCACTTACATCAGTCCCAATTGGTGTTTATTTGGATCTTATTCAAGTTGGGACTTGATTGGGAACACGCAGCGCGAAGGATCATTGAAGATTTGCTGGAAAAGAGTGATCGGACGCTGCACCGGACTCTGATGTCCAGCGTCCGGTCAGTTCACAGGAGGTGAACTTGCTGCGAAGGAGTGACCGGACCCTGCCTTTCTACGTCCGGTCAGAAGTTGTCTCAGCGTCTGGTCGTTTGGAGAAGAATCAGGTTGTGTTGATCGGACTCTGGCTGCGTCCGGTCGGTGTCCATCAGACGTCCGATCATGATTCCAGGGGTTTTGGACCTTACTGGAATCGACCGGACGCTGGGTGGTAGCGTCCGGTCGCTACCACCGGAGCATCCGGTCAGTAGATATCGTACGACATCAGGTCTCTTCCCTGTTTCCTTCTCTGTCACGTCGGGGGACCCTTATATTAACCTAATCCGATCTCGCGTTTACCCTAATCATCATCATCGTCGTCCCGAGCCACCGTAGCTTCAGCCCACGCTCGCCGTAGCTTCACGCCGCTGCCTCTCCCGCGCATCTCTCTGCTGCACTATCACCGCCACACCCTGCCCCGAGCATCAGCATCGCCAAGACTCTGTTCCAGCGCCATCGAGGCCCTATCCAAGCCCGCACCAGTGTTGCTCCTTACGCCACCGCCCCTTGCCTCGCCGCCGTGCCTCCTCAACGGCAGTGCAGTCCACGTCCAGCACCGGTAAGGACCTATTTGGTGCCCAAGCATCCTCATTGCAAATCGCCCATGACCTAGCCATTCATCGCAGCACTGATTTCAGGGCCGCCGATTCACCGCTCATCGCGAACCCTAACCCTAGGTCTTCCGGTGGTTCCCCGCGTGTCACTTTTCTTTCTATCGGATCGCCGGTTCATCAGGTAGCAAGCCCATCGTTTCTATTTTGTATCTAAATTGCTTACTTCCTAGGGTTTCGCATCTATTAGATATAATGTATTTATTTGTATATCTATCTATTCCATCGTGCAACGAGTCAGTGCCGTTGAGGTGTCAGTGGCTGTTGTCAGTTAACTCGGGGCCAAGCTCGCGAGTACGGATCGAGGCCAAGCCTCGAAAGTGTCAGTGGACAGTTGATGTTGTCAATGATAGTTTTTCTTGTCAGATCAGATGGCTCACACCAAGAATGTTGGAGGTGGTCCTAGAGATGATGATCGGAGGCCCTCGCCTCGCCTACCTACAGATCCAAAAAGTAAGGCGACAAAGAAGATTGCATCCAAGAAGAGGAAGTACCCAGATGCAGAGACAGCTCAAGCAGCAGCAGTTGCAGAGGCCGCAGAGCGTGCCGAGAGAGGAGATGCTTGCAGTGGGGTTGTGATTGCAGATCCACCACCTTCATCGAGGGCTAGGATAGAGTGAGTTGAGCGCCTTCTTGGTAGTCCACCTGGGACTGTCGCTGTTGCAAGACAGCATTATACTATTGATGAGGGTCAACCTTAGGGGGCTTCACAGCAGCAGCCCCAGACAGCAGAGCAGACTCAGGAGGGTGAGCAGGCCGAGGAGGCCGAGGAGACAGAGCAGGCACCACAACCCCATGCTACGCCGCTCTGGTCGTACTGTGTTCAGATCTCTCACCGAGGCCACCACACACACGGGAGGGGATCACGCCCACCGCCTAGACCACGGTGGTCCACCTCCAAAGTGACCCATCTTGACTTGAGGGCCGCCACGGCCAAGCGTGTTCGTTCAAGAATCGAGGTTTATAGAGTTTGAGGTGTGGTTTCCTCCGAGGAGGGATGAGAGCATCGAGGGATTCTACACACTTTGCCCGTGAAGATTTCTACAATGCATATCTCGAATAGTGGGGCGGTCTTGGTCTCGAGAGAGTCTCTGAGCATTAAGGCTATAGTAGCAACAAGCTTGAGAGCATATTATTCCTACCTTGCATATCTCGCTGTGGTGATAGATTTGATTGGACGGACCGGACTATATGTTCCTTTGTGGGTTTGTCAGTTCTATGCTTCCCTCTTTGTTGACCCGCATCATAACTTTATACACTTTGCATTCAGAGGCAGAGACTACAGGATGATGAGTCAGAGGGCCAGGGAGATACTGAGGCTACAGGAGCAGCTTGTCAAGTTACATGAGGTATGTTATTGACAGACAGAGCCTCCCAGGCGTCCTCATGGTGGTTTGGTGCCCTCTACAGATCTTGTGCGACACTGCTTCAAGGAGCCTTTTGGTGAGGGCTCTTGCAGGAACCTCAGTGATCTTACTCCAACTGCTCGAGTTCTAGAGGCTATTATGATGAGGACACTGCTTCCCAGGTTGGGATACAGGGAGGGCCTGACACGTATCTAGCTACGGCTTCTCAACACCCTGATGCAGCAAACAGCTTCCTTATGCACATTGGATCACATTCCTTATTCTCAAGGCTATGCAAGTTAGGACACCAGAGATGGTTGCAGAGTACAGAGGTGCCACCACAGAGTTTCCAGCTTATAACATGGCACAGAGGATCAGGCATAGCACTCCACAGGCACCCACTCAGCCTCGCCGTCGTCCAGATGTACCAGAGTCCGTAGCTCATCAGGATGAGATTATCAGAGGCATAGCCGCTATTGAGGAGGAGCAGCTTGAGGCACAGTAGGAGGTGAGCGAGCCTAGTGATAGCTCAGACGATGACTACCAGCCTATTCCTCGGATGCCTCCACACAGACATGATGCAGAGGCTAGTAGTTCTAGCTCCGCTCCACCTGCACCGCAGACGGACCCGGCTTTGATTGCTATCCTTGAGCGGATGCAGCAGGATCAGACTAGATAGGCTCAGGAGACCGATGCCAACTTTGCACAGTTTCAGGCTCGTCAGGACGAGTTCCAGCGACAGCAGCAGGTCCTCCAGCAACAGCAGCAGTAGATGCATCAGCAGCAGTTACTCATGCAACAGCCGCTTATGGGATTTATGCAGCATGTAGTAACAACACTTGGGGCTCCACAGTCACAGCCTTCACCCCAGCTTGCTCAGCTGGCCACCACTACGATGACTCCAGCAGTACAGCCCAGTGGGCTTCAGAGTCAGGGACAGCCTCTAGCTCAGTTTGCTTCTCCCCCAGTACAGGTGTCCCAGTGGTTATCCTCGCTAGTGGTAGCCCCGCAGTTCACACCATTTCAGATGGGCTTCACACTGGATCAGTCATCCTCGCTATTCGTGCCTAACACGTCAGTCTCCAGGAGTCTCAGAGCATCTTTTAGCGAGTTGACAGGGATGCATACACTGCCACATATGCATGCCTCAGGTCCTTCTACAGCAGCTCCCGTCATCATGACTACTCAGAGGCTTCCTTCTTCTATCGCATCTTCAGATCCTACGACACACATACCAGCAGCATCACAGGCAGCACTTGCCCCAGCTCAGACCTAGACCACTTCAACGACGCTCCTAGCCACAAAGGGTCAGTCAGCACAGAGCTCAGGGTCAGATGATGATGCCGCCCAGTTCTAGCTTGCTCCTCGTACTTCAGCGCCCGACTCGTCCGCTGCAGCCTCGCCGACCAGCCCTTAGGTTTTGGTGTTTGACGCCAAAGGGGGAGAGGGTTCGAGTATGTAGACTCAGGGGGAGCGACTTATTTAGGGGGAGCTTAGTTATCTATTATCTTATTATCTATTACATTTGGAGTTTCTATTTGTGTGATACACTATTACTATTATGCATTCGTGTGTTTACCTTCATGCATTAAACTATATCTATGTGATAGTGATATCTACGTGATTGTTATATATGACATGTGTGCTCTCTACTTCATAACTATTTATATGTCATATCACTTGTGTTATGCTCATTTGCCTTGCTTCCGCGTCTATACTCCGATGCAAATGAGCTTTATTACTTGTACTCGTGCTTATTTAATATCTTTTGAGTATATTATGTTGGCTTGGGTCATACAAGCTTGCCTAACTCTTTTGTTCTTATTGACAAAAGCTTATATGATCCAAACATGATAAAAACCTCAACTCTTTCACATACTCAATGTGGTATTGCCATCAATCACCAAAAAGGGAGAGATTGAAAGCATCTAGGCCTCTTGTTGGGTTTCGGTGATTAATGACAATACAAGATTACTATGACTAACGTGTGTTTTGCAGAGGCAATTAAGTTAGGTCATGGTAATGGAGATCGATTGGGCAATCATGGATGTCATGCCCCTACGATGAAAATCGTTTCGGTTTTCAAAGGATGGACGACAAGGTTAAGGATGACTAGTTCTAAGTGTCGATTGGAGTTGGAGAGACACTTAGAGTAGTTTAGGACTTTGTTTTTCCTTTGGCCGTACTATTAAGGGGGGTATGGACGGGTAGCTTGACCTAGGTGAGTCTAGTGAGTTAGGTGTGGTGCACACTTGCTAAGTCTAGCACTAGGTAGCTCCAACAAAGCCCTTAGATTCTTTGGAGCAAACTTCATTCATGTATGATCGAAGGTTGGAACTGAATGGAGGGTCAAATACTGACCGGACGCTGGCTCCGGTGCGACCGGACGCTGGCCGCAGGGTCCGGTCAGTTCATTTGACCAAGGAGATTATGTCTGGTGCGACCGAACGCTGAGTGGTAAAGCGACCGGACGCTGGGGACTAGCGTTCGATCGACTCCAGTAAGGTTCCAGGAAAGT
Organism: Miscanthus lutarioriparius; assembly: GCA_904845875.1. Taxonomy (NCBI): domain Eukaryota; kingdom Viridiplantae; phylum Streptophyta; class Magnoliopsida; order Poales; family Poaceae; genus Miscanthus; species Miscanthus lutarioriparius. Next base: position 134,844,721 of record CAJGYO010000002.1, read on the forward strand.
GAATCTACGACCGGACGCGTCCAGTCAATTCTGACCGGACCCTGAAGATCCAGCGTCCGGTCGAGTACAGTAAACATTCAGTGAGGGAAAAATGGGACCGGACGCGTCCGGTCAGTGGTGACCGGACCCTGCCAACATCCGGTCAACACTTAAACACTGGTGTGCGGGTTGAACTGACCGGAGCGTCCGGTCAACATGACCAGAGCGTCCGGTCACCCCGCAGAGGCACATAACGGTTCGTTTTTCAGGCTGTCTTATAAATAGAAGCTCCACTCGTGTGTGTGAAGCTACTTTTGCTCATTTCAATAGCTGAAACACACTTTAGAGAGTGCCAAGAAGAGCAAGGTCCTAGTGAGGTGATTGAGATTTGAGAATCCCAAAGAGAGCCCTCATTAGTGAGATCAAGAGTAGCAAGGTGTGCATCCACCCTTCTCCGTAGGCTTGTCGTGGTCAAGTGAGAGTTTGTGCTTATTACTCTTGGTGATCGCCATCACCTAGAAGGCTTGGTGGTGATTGGAGAGCTTGGTGATCATCCGGAGAGCTTGTGGATGACACAACTCAAGTTGTGAGCGGTTGTGGGTGATTCACCGTGATGGAGTGTCGAAGAATCAACCCGTAGAGAGCACTTGATCCTTGCGCGGATCAAGGGAGAGCTACACCCTTACGCGGGTGCTCCAACGAGGACTAGTGGGGAGTGGCGACTCTCCGATACCTCGGCAAAACATCGCCGCGTTTCCTCTTCTCTCTTTACTTTGAGCATTTACTTTGAGCATTTCAATTCTTGTTATTTACATTCCTAGAATTGTCATGAACTTTTGTGCGTTAGATCAATAGAAACACTTCTCTAGGCACAATGGGTTAATTGGGCTAACCATAGGACTTGTTTAGTGCGAAAAAATTTAGAATTAGCCCAATTCATCTCCTCTTGGACATCTTGATCCTTTCAGTCATGACTGTGGAGCATACATTTGTCGTGTGGCTATAAATTTATTTTAACTGGTATATTATAGGATGGGGTAGATATACATTGAAAAAATTAGATAAAATATTGGACGCTTCATACCCTTTGTGAAATAATTTGTATACTTAGATATGGACCATTTGTTCATGAGTGACTTAATGTCAACCGCAGCATTGCATGACTCCTTTATGCTACTCCCTTCATTCTAAATTATAAGGCATTTTATTTTTTTATATATACCGGTTTTACTATATATACATAGGCCCTGTTTACTTGTCTTATAATCCGTACTTTTCAGGTTTTTTTTTTAGCAGTAACAGTGTTTTTCTCTCACAACAAATCAGCCAGAACAATATTTCAGCTTGTTTTTTCAGCGAAGCGAACGGGGCCATAGTGACCATTAGTTCCATATGTACGGTTCCATGCTACACAATTACTTTTGGGACGGATGATATAATTACATTACATTTGATTGGAATATAGAATGATAAACATGTTTTGATTAGGGAAAAGCCTTATAAAATAGTTTTTGATGTATTTTTTTCTAAACAGTCAATATCAACTTAGAGACGCTTTAAACAAAAATATTTTGATTTAAGTTTTGTATCCTAAATTTATATAGTGTAACTATTTGTTGGCCAAGATTTGTTAACTTTTGTATTTTTTTATATAAAATACATTTAACATTTTGGGAAGGAGGAGAATAATGTTTAGGTATCATTATTCATGTAAGAACTACTTACTCTCTTTGTCCAAAAAAACATGATGTTTTAGTTTTGTCCTAAGTGAAACTATCTAAAGTTTGATCAAATCAATACACTACAATATTAATGTTTGGGAGAATTATCTATTTGATACTGAAACAAATCAGTATTTCATTTTTTGGCACTCGAAAATTTAAACTTTCTTATCTGGCATCAAGTTGAAATTTTCTTTTGTAAATGGCACTGCCGTCCATTTTCATTGATCAATCTGTTAGTTGACTGATTTCACCATGTCAGTTTTTTTCTCTATGTCCGATGTACCCCTATGTTAGATACACAGAAGACTCCCATGCTGCTACGCCTCTACCTCCCTCCACGCCGCCCATGCAGCCGCCGCTGTCGTCGTAGTTGCTCCCATCGCCTCCCCTTCCTCTCTCCCTCACCCTCTCTCTCCCGAGATGGCGGCGCTGTGGCGGGCCTCGAACGCGATGGCCTCCATGCGCTGCGCGTGGCCGTGGGCCTTGACGTGGGGCGAGCCTGGCTCGGCATGGCGCGCCACCCATCCGCCCTCTCTCTCCCCCTCTCGGTGGTGCCGGCCAAGACTGTGCAATCCAGCTCGGCCTAGGCTGGCTATCCTCTGGCGAGGTGGTGGTGGCTGGCTGGTTCTGGCCCAAGAGACGGTGACCCCCTCCCTCTCCCTCTCCCTCCATCTCGATCTACTACTAGGCCGTGGCATGGCCGGTGCAGGGCTCCATCTCGATCTACTACCAGGCTATGGTGCGGCCGGTGCAGGGCAGGGTAGAGGCATGGCCTTGCAGGCCGGTCATCCTCATCTTGCGCCCTTCTTCCCCGGCTCTGTTGTGCCACTATGCGAGACTGCCCTGGCTCCATGGCTGGTGCGCGAGCAGGCCACCCCATGGGAGGCCGCCCCTGGCCTCTGCTCGACGAGCCGCATACCGTCTTTGGGGCTTGCTTGCTCGCAGGCTGCGCATCTCGTGATACTCGGGCGTGGACATCTCCACGGGCGCCATGGCCACGCAACTTGAGGCCTACGGTGTAGGCAGAGCGAAGAGCGAGCTCCGGAACTCCATCACCGGAGCTATGGCGCAGCGGTGGACGACGAGCAGCTACGGCCAACCTCACCACCGCCCGTACCTCACCACTTTCAGATTCATGGGTCTGCGTCTCTCGTGCTACTGGGTGAGAACTCCATAGACGCCACCATCTTCTTCGATTTCGCCGGCTCTCCTATGCGTGCGCCGTCAATTCTTCTTCGATTCCGGCTGGCTCATGTGGAGTGTCGTCGATTCGCTCATCCTCCGTGTGTTGCCTGGACATAGCCGTCGCCTGTGCTAGCTCCGGTTACCGACAAGGCCGTCCTAGCCCCTGCGCGTGAGATCGGCGGCGGCTCGGTAGCTCGCTTGCGCGCTTGCCTGGCAGCAGCATGGTGGCTTGCTCATGCACGCTCGCCGCCCATGGCGCGACTGCCTTCTTGTCCGGTGGCGGCGCAGCAGCACGTAGGCGAGCAGCTTCTTCTTGGTCTTCTCTGCTCTCTCTCTCTCGCTCGCTTCGAGCTCGCGCGAAGCTCCGCCGAGCAGCAGCAGAGCTCCGACCAGCCGCTGCCATTCCGATCCACGAGCGTCACCACAATCCCGGCCCAAGCTCGCCCCCTTGATCCACCTTGACCTAGAGCTCCGCCCCACCATGGTCGCGCGGGAGCTCTGCCCCGCCATGGCTGCGCAAGAGCTCCGGCGAGGCCCCTTCCCAACTGCAATTTCCACGGAGCTCACCTTCTCATCGGCGTCACCCGCCTCGACCTCACATCCACGCTCCTAGTCCTGGCGGCGGGCGTCATCGGAGCGACATTGTCTGTATCCATGTCCCTGCAGAACTCATGCTCGATGTTCGAAGGCCGATGGCCACACGCAGCTGTGGCAGTCGAGCGTGCAGGTGCCTCAGCTGCTGGGGAGCCTGCTGTTCCTGGTCGTCGGCAAGTGCGGAGGTGAGGCCAAGGAGGCAGGGCGCCGCGGACGGGAAGGAGAACCACCATTGGTACGAGCAGAGGAAGGGGATGACGAGTGGGGCCTACACGTCAGTGACTAGGATGAGGAAGTAGTCGAGGGCAATATCGCCCATACGAAAATTCTTGAACTTCCCTATTTGGCACCATGGGTTTCTGCTGCAAACAAGGATATTCATGTCTTTTTGCTAGTCACTCGACACCGTTACTGTCCTAAATGGACGGCAGTGCTATTTACGAAAGAAAATTTCAACTTGATGCCAAATAAAAAGTTCAAATTTTCGAGTGCCAAATACGAAACAGTGGTTTGTTTAAGTGCCAAATAGATAATTCTCTCTTAATGTTTATATTACTAAGTAAGCATTATTAGATTCATTATGCAATGTACAATAATACATATTTCGTGTCACAAATGTTAGCAATTTTCTCCATAGATTTGGTCAAAATCTATAAAAAAAACTCCACTAATTTAAAAAAAAATCCCAAAGAAAAGTCCTCAGCGGGCCGTTCCTTCGCCTTGCCCCCCGAAAGCCCAGCCATTCAAAATCGACCGAACCAAACATTGACCATGAAGCCCAAGCCCACGTGACAGCCCAACAGTTCCCACAGTTCTCAACTAAAAACCCTAGCCTAACAGTCCCCACAGTTCGTCCCGTCTCATCGCAACTGCGAAGCCCCAGTTCCCACGGTTTCCCCCACGACGCCGGCGATGGGCAAGCGGAAGCAGCGCGGCGGCGGCGACGGAGAACCCGCCGCGGAAGGCGACGCGGCCACCGGCGGTCCTGGCGGAGGACACAGCCCCTCCACTGTGTTCGTCTCCAACCTCCCCTACAGCTTCAAGTCCTCCGATGTAAGCACGAGCTGCCGAGTGCTCAATTGCTACCTCGCTCCGCGGTCGTAGCTCAGAATCAAGCGTTTTTTTTTGTTTTGCAGCTCGAGGCGGTGTTTAGCGAGGTCGGCCCAGTGCGGCGCTGCTTTATGGTCGCGGAGAAAGGTGAGCTGTAGGAATCCGGTTGCTGTTTAGTCGGGAGTTGTTTCATTGCTAATTCTACCTTTGTGGTTGCTTTACCGCAGGATCGGAGAAGAGCCGAGGCTTTGGGTTCGTGCAATTGTAAGTTGTCTCAGGAATCGCCTATGTTGGTATTATGGGATTACTTTATGCTTTTATCGAGGTGCAGTTTTGAGCGAATGATGTGAAGCTCCACTGAGCCGACTGTTTCTGAATGTTAACCATAAATTCGTCTATGTTACTGTCTCAAGTGGCTCATGAACCTGCACATCCTGTGGTTACTGTACATAGACTATACTGCTCCGTATACAAGAACTTAGAAGGGTTTTATTGTTAGCAAATTTGCTGAGTGCAGACCATAACTCAATATTCACTAGAGAGTAGACAGTAGAGGCTAGACCAGAATGATCAAATGATATAAACTAATCATATGAGTAACCGGAATGATCAAATGATATAAACTAATCATATTGGTACCTGTCCCAGTGTTTGTTATGATTGTTCATGTACAAGTGTGCTGCTGCTAATAATCTGGGCATAAAGTTTTCATTGACACTGTTAAGCGATGATTTGGTTAATGTAATGTGTTCCCGTATATGCCAGTGCAACTGTTCAAGATGCTGATCGAGCTATTCAACAAAAGAATGGATTTCCTGTTGCTGGTAGGAAAATCAGAGTTAAGCTAGCAATGAATCGTGCTCCACTGAAGGAACGTTTGCAAAAGAAGGAGAATAGTAAGGCTCCTCTCCTAGCAGTTTGTTGCTGCTGTGGCTCAGTAGATTGTGGATCTGACAGTCTTGTGTTTTATTTGCTTGTGAGCAGTGCAAGTGAAGGACTCTGATGCAAAAGATGAAGCAGACGAGACTTCTCCTGCTGAAAAGCACAAGGGAAAATCTCATAAAACAGATCCAGGTTGTAATGGAAATTACTTTTTTTGTTTTGTTTTGTTTTATGTTTATGCCATGGTTAGTATTTTCCAATACTGATGCAAATGTTATGTTGAACCAGAGCAACCACATTTGTTGTCAAAGGATGCTATGGTATCAAAGGAAGCTCCCATTGGCGACCCCGAAAAAGTGAAAAGTTCTGAAAAGCAAAGGTGTGTACTGCAATTACTTCAGAAGTCATCACCTAAATCTAACCTGTCATATGTTTTATGGGTCAAATTTGCCCCCACATCAGAGGGTCATTCTTAGTGATTCTTGGTTGCCATCTAACTACTTCATTTCATCTGTACCTTTGTTTGGATAAGCTGCAAGCAGTTAATTATAACTATACATGGAGGTTTTGGTAGCATTTATCGTCTTTATTATAGTTATTTAAGGATATTACCTTTTTTCCCCTTTGGGTTGATTGGCAATTCTGATATCCTTATATTATAAAGGGTTGCAAAGACGGTGATTTTTGGTGGCCTGCGAGACTCCACCATGGCAAGCGAGGTTTTCCGCCAAGCTCGAGAGATTGGTTCAGTTGTATCTGTAAACTATCCACTTCCCAAAGAGGAAATGGAATTCCATGGTATGCTCTTTTCATATTCACATACTTTGGATTCTAATTTCATATAAACTGTGCTTTTATATTGCTTATTTTCCTGGTGTAAGTTCTTTGAGTTAATTCTGCAGCAGTAATTTAGAGCAGTGATAATTACCATTATTAGTCTTTTGAGTGATGATGCTGATAACCTGGCAACGTCAAAGGGTTTATCTTAGGCTTGTACATGATTACAGGGTTATCTTTGAGCTGTGATGGTACTGCTTGTGTTTTGAGTTACTTTTTCATCATGTACCAAATTGCAATTTCCAAGGGGCTCTTTTGACCCACTACTTATGGTTATAATCTGTCTATGGCATCATGCCTGTTTTGACCTAAGGTCTTTGTAATTGTTATGCATGTGAGTACGGTTTATATTTGGTCCCTTTAAATTCCTAGTGTATGGACGATGCAAAAACATGATGTCTTCAGCGGTGTCAGTTTTCAATCCTGAGATTTCAGTTTCTGGCCTCATGCTGGTTTTCCCTGTAAAAAAATGCATAATGAATTTCTGCTCATTTATCACTTGACATAATTTTCCTTTTTTAATTTCTTAAGGGTTTCCTTGTTTCTTCTTTGTAGACTCTTTTGTCTTTGTCAAATTAGGATGCAGTGTATATGTCTCATGATTCATGAAGAGTACATCTGTTGCTTTATGCTTCAATAGGAAAAGTTGAAGAACTCTTGCACTATACATGACATGTCTCATTTAGCTTACTTGTTGTTTCAACAAGCATCTACTGTTGTTCACCTATTCTCATTTACTTCAATTACCATATGATTCTGTAAACACCTCTAACTTTAAATTATTACTGCCAATCCCCTGCAGGGCTTGCTCGAGATGGATGCACATCAGATACGGCAGCTGTACTCTTTGCAAGTGTCAAATCAGCTTGGGATTCTGTTGTCCAACTGCATCGTAAGGAAGTCAAGGGAGGTATTGTTTGGGCTCGTCAACTTGGTGGAGAGGTAACTTAATGGCTATGACTTTTCATTGTTTTTATCTGCATATGTTTGATGATTCATTCACCTTATTTCTGCTTCTAGTTTGCTTGTTTTATCCCTATTCTGCAACTAATAATTTTGTGAAAGCATCTTCTGTTCCTGCAATTATTAATTGTACGTGTTTCTGAGTTTATTTGTATTTGTTAAATGCCGTCTTAACATTTGCTCCTTAGTACTAAAGTGTGTGTTATTAAATAAAAATTATAATTGCTGTAACGAAAAATGGGTTCAGATCCCAAATTTTGTCTATGCCTCAGACATCTTGTCAAAACCTCATACAATCATATATTCCAGGTTTCCAGAATATAGGTTTTAAATAATTTAGACAGCTAAAATTTGCATGTCAGAGTCATTTAAGTACCAGCTCTTTATGTTGCTTAGTGTAGTAGAGTGTAACAGGTTAGAGTGAAAGAGGTAGTTATTGTTTTATGTTACTCAGTGTAATGCATGAGGTTTGATGATTGGAGTTGCTCTTGAATAGTTGATAATGATACTTCCATAGGATGTGGTAATAACCTAATCTCCTAAAGTCATCAAGTGTTAATGGACTAAAGGATAAAAGTATGCTTTGCCTCTCTTCAAATTAGGAAGATGCTTCCAAAATCAATTCAGTGGCTGCTGACTACTTGCAACCGTGCTAGTAGGAAACTAGGAATTGGCACAAGATTAACAGAAAGTTCTAGTTGTTTATTGATTTCTGTTTCCTTTTTTCTTTTGCTCATGAGATGGTGGTTGGCTATTTGTAGAATCACCGCTATCCTTTACTGATTTGGTTGCAAGTGCTTGAAACTTGTTTTGTTTCTATTTAGGGTTCAAAGATCAGAAAATGGAGAGCGATTGTCAGGAACCTGCCATTCAAGGTGCTTGGTTAAGTGGTCACTGTTCCAAGTCTTTTTTTTTTCTTTCTCTAGTGCAGATAAGCCAATTGTGTGCATGTCACTTGCAGATTACAGAGAAGGAGATCATGGATATGTTTAGTTCAGCAGGGTTTGTCTGGGATGTGTCAATTCCGCATAAGTCTGATGAGGGGTGTGTTACTGTTCCATTGAATCCTTTGTTCCTTAAGTGGGTTAATAAAAACTTGTAAGATATTATAGCTTGATTACATCTACTCTTTAACAGGATATCAAAAGGCTTTGCTTTTGTATCTTTCACACGGAAGCAAGATGCAGAAAATGTATGGTCAGTACTGTATTCAGTTGGAGTACACAAATCCATTTAAATTCCTAATGGGCCATGATTTGTTTTTTCTGAATCAGGCTATAAAAAATATTAATGGAAAAGTTGTTGCAAAGAGACCAGTGGCTGTTGATTGGGCTGTTCCCAAAAAAGTGTACACTGTTGCTGCAAAAGCTGATGCTAAGGATAATGGTAAATATAAAGTTTCCTTTATCAGCTATCTTTCCTTAAGTCATTCATTTATCCATTACACAAATTATGAGTTCTTACATAGCTAATGCAAGATTTATATTAAAGTGAATGATACTCCCTCCATCCTCAAAAGAATGCAATTCTAGCAGTGTTATGTTCTAGTATCTTACAACAACAACAACAACAACAACAACAAAGCCTTTAAGTCCCAAACAAGTTGGGGTAGGCTAGAGTTGAAACCCAGCAGAAGCAATCAAGGTTCAGGCACGTGAATAGTTGTTTTCCAAGCACTCCTATCTAAGGCTAAGTCTAAGTCTTTGGGGATGTTCCATCCTTTCAAGTCTCCTTTTATTACCTCTATCTAAGTCAACTTCGGTCTTCCTCTGCCTCTCTTCACGTTACTATCCTGGCTTAGGATTCCACTACGCACCGGTGCCTCTGGAGATCTCCGTTGGACATGTCCAAACGATCTCAACCGGTGTTGGACAAGCTTTTCTTCAATTGGTGCTACCCCTAATCTATCACGTATATCATCGTTCCGAACTCGATCCCTTCTTGTATGACCGCAAATCCAACGCAACATACGCATTTCCGCGACACTTATCTGTTGAACATGTCGCCTTTTCGTAGGCCAATATTCTGCACCATACAACATAGCATGTCTAATCGCCATCCTATAAAACTTACCTTTTAGCTTCTGTGGTACCCTTTTGTCACATAGGACACTAGATGCTTGACGCCACTTTATCCACCCTGCTTTGATTCTATAGCTAACATCTTCATCAATATCCCTGTCTCTCTGTAGCATTGATCCTAAATATCGAAAGGTATCCTTCCTAGGCACTACTTGACCTTCCAAACTAATATGCTCCTCCTCCCGAGTAGTAGTGCCGAAGTCACATCTCATATACTCAGTTTTAGTTCTACTGAGTCTAAAACCTTTAGACTCCAAAGTCTCCCGCCATAACTCCATTTTCTGATTCACTCTTGTCCGGCTTTCATCAACTAGCACTACATCGTCCGCGAAAAGCATACACCAAGGGATGTCCCCTTGTATGTCCCTTGTGACCTCATCCATCACTAAGGCAAACAGATAAGGGCTCAAAGCTGACCCTTGATGTAGTCCTATCATAATCGGGAAGTCATCCATGTCTCCTATCCTAATCACTAAGGCAAACAGTTTTAGTATCTTAAGTTTAACCGATTATAGATAAAAAAGTATCAACATTTATGATATGAAATAAATATCATTAGATTAAATACGAAATATATTTTCATAATAAATTGATTTTGGAGCGATAAATGTGAATATTATTCACTAGAAACTTGGTCAAACGTGAACCCCTTTAGTTGGCACACAACCCATAGTTGCTTTCTTTTAGGGACAGAGGTAGTACTGTAAATGGCTATTAGCCTTAGACATTTGACTGATATCATGTTGGCTATTTGATACTGGGTGTGGTTTATCAGGGAATAGGGTTATCTTCTGTTAATTTAAAATTATGTAGTCTTATTCCTGATTGTCTAAAGAAATGTTTGGTATAGGATCTTTTGTGTCATCCCAATTGTTATGTTTGCTCTGCATTTTTTCTTAGTTAATTTGTATCTCATGAGTATATTGCGTTTCCACTTTCCAGAGCCTGAGAGTATACCTGACAATGTCAGTGATGATGACACCTCTGACGATAATCTTGTTGGAGAAGCTAGCTCTGAACTTGATCAGGAGACTTCTAATCGTCCATTTGAGGATGATTTCGAAACTGAAGCAGATATTTCTAGAAAAGTTCTTGAGAATTTGATCAAGTCATCAGAGAAGTCTGAACCATCTGGCATTGAAGGTTCGGACATTTATACCGACACTGAAACAGAAGATGTCGCATCAGAAAAGGAGAAATCTGATTCACCTGTAGATGGCAAGTTGGCTAAGTCGAAGCGGGTAACAGATGCAGAAATCAGTAATCCTGCTTCCAAACCCAAGAAAAATGATACTGGCCTGGATAGGACTATATTCATTAGCAACCTTTCTTTTGATATAAGTAATGAGGAGGTAACAGCACGCTTCTCAGTCTTTGGGAAGGTTGAATCTTTCTTCCCGGTTCTTCATAAACTTACTAAGTATGTTTGCTCATCTTGTTTCACTTTCATACATCTTTTTCCTAAGTTGTAGTGACCAGCGAAAGTTTACTTGTCACTCTCGTTGATGCCAACAGTTTTGTACTGTCTATGCAGGAGACCTAGAGGTACTGGTTTCATGAAGTTTTCTACAACAGAGGCAGCTGATGCAGCAGTTTCTGCTGCCAATGTTGCTCCTGGCTTAGGAATTTCTTTAAAGAGCAGGCCACTTAATGTCATGAAAGCGATGGACAAGGAGTCAGCTCACAAAAAGGCACTTGAGAAGGCAAAGACTGAGGTCGAGGATCGACGAAACCTATACTTGGCTAAGGCAAATTCTCTGGCACTTGTTTTTGCTTGTGAACTGTAGTAAGCCTTTCATTATTATGTTCCTTAAAGTTTGGTCTTGAAGCAGGAGGGTGAAATATTTGCTGGAACACCAGCTGCAGAAGGTGTGTCAGATGCTGACATGAATAAACGTAATTGGTAAGAAGAAATAGCATTCTTCATCATTTCATACTCTAGCTAATATCAGTGTTGGTACTATGTTTATGATGTGTTCCGTACCTATTCTTTCTATTTTACTTTTAGACAAAAGACTCCTATTCTTTCTAATTTACTTTTAGAACAAAAGACTCAGTGATTTTATGTAAATTAACATAATTGGTTCCCAGACCATCCGCCAATATGCTTTTATCATTTCAAATGAATGATTTTCAGATCGATGAATGCTTCTGTATATCAGTCACGCTTGGAATTTAATTATAGCCGTATGTTCATGCTTGAAATGCATCAAAACTGTTATATTTGCAACTATTGCTGCTGACATCATTTGGGCTCACAGCTGTTCGGCTGATGGTTTCTGCGGCTGATAAGCCGACTGATGCTGTTTTGTTGTGAGAGAAAAACATTGTACCATGACTGATAAGTTCAAGCGAACATTGATGATCTGACAGTATCTTTTTTATTTGTCTGTTTTAGGTTAGCTAGAAGGAAAGCGGAGATGCTTCAGTCTCCAAAATTTCATGTGTCGAGAACAAGGCTTATCATCTACAATTTGCCTAAGACTATGACCATTAATGATGTAAAGAAGCTTTGCAAAGAAGCAGTCATTTCTCGTGCTACCAAACAAAATCCTGTCATCCGGAAGGTTTCATGGAGTCCCTTTTATTTCATTTCTTGTATGCCATTTGTTTTGTGTGTTTTGTAATGCCTATGGCGATAAATTTGTTGAACAGGTGAATATCCTGAAGAATGAAAAGAAAGGCATACAGAAGCATTCACGCGGTGTAGCCTTTGTTGATTTTCAAGAACATGAACACGCTCTTGTTGCTCTAAGGGTTCTAAACAACAACCCAGGTATGCTCCACTCATGAATAGTTTCTGCTGTCATATTGTGCCAAATGCTCTGTGCCCTGTTGCAACTTTTGGTCTCTTTCAGTGAATTGGTTTGCCTACTGAGTAATCCTTTTATTGCCACGGTTCTTAAGTGGTATATTCAGTATACTTCACATTAGTGTCACATTTCAATGTATTTACACTACATCACTGCGTCTGTCTTGTCATACTCTATCTACCTTGGTCTGTTCTACGAACAAACATATTGGCTGTTTGTTTGCTTGAGGCCATCTCCGACATGGTTGTGAACAGACTCAGTCCCAGTTATATGATTTATTTTGTTTTTGCTCTTTGCAGAAACTTTTGGTTCAGAACGTCGTCCAATTGTAGAGTTCGCACTTGAGGATGTTGAAAAGGTGAGGCTTCAAAAGATTCGAATGGAACGGCATCGCAAGTCAGCAGCAGAAACTGCAGAAGTTCAGGGGACCCCTTCAGGGGATCAACCTGCAAGTGAAGGCCGTAATGCAGATAACAGCAGGACTTCCAGAAAAGGAAACAAGCGGAAATCACACAATAGACCATCTAAACCATCAGATTCGGTTGAAGGGCCGCCCAAGGATCCTCTAGTTCCTGTAGATCGAAGCGCGAGACCTGCAAAGAGAGCAAGGAAGTCAAATGTGGGGACCGTTTTGCCGGACCCAGGTCTAACAGATGCAACCCCAAACACTGCTCAAAATGTAGGTTTTTTGTATTGGTACCTGATGATACTTCTTAATAATTTCTCCAGTTTTACTGCAGTGAATTGATGTTAAATGGTTACCTGTTTTGTTTGATGCAGCAAGTTGTGTCAAATGAGCGTGATCAGGCAGCTGCTCCAAAGAAAAGGAAAAACAGAAAAGACAGCCAGGCGGAGCAAAAGAGAGGAAAGGCTACGAAAAGGACAAGGAAAGAACCTGCCGGGGAAGGAGGCGTGGATAAGTCGCTGGTGGAGCAGTACCGTTCCAAGTTCTTGCAACATGGTGTTAGCAAGACCAAAGCATAGTTGAGTTCGGAACTGTGGGATTGCCGCGGGAGAGCAGCACGGTGACTTGTACCACCAGTCTCCACAAACTTTTTTGAGGCTAAAATTTTGATTGTGATGTTATTGTACTTTCATGTCCATCTGTACCTTGGATATACTGGCTGATATTTATCGAGGAATTTGGTTATAGCCGTATGTATCGTCTTATCATTAGTAATACTGTGGGTAAGACGTCGGATCGTCTGGACGCCCACGTTGGTGGGCCTCGTCCGCCTGAACGATCCAACACTATCGCTTGTGTTGGTAAAATAATAATAACAACAATAGTAGTAGTAATAATAATAATAATAATAATAATAAATCTTCGCTCATTTTCTTCTTGAATCGTCGCCGTTATCGCGCCCATTCTTGAATCACCACCGTGCCTGCACTCTACCTCGCTGTTGCCGCCTTTCCCCGCTTGCTCCCTCCTACGACGCATGCATCCGCCCGTGACACTTGGCTCCCCATTCTTGGCCGTGCTCCATTCTGCGTTGCATCGCACGCCTCATCTCCTCCCCCCATACACACTACCGCATCCGTCCACCACCCTTTCGCAGCCCGGACGGCTGGCTCCGATGGGGTCCGTGATGTCGGGGGTGGCCTGGGAGACGGCGCTCCTCACGGGACCCCTCTGGGTGGCAGCCCTCCTCGGCCCCTGCTCGGTTGGGCCTCGCTGTTTCCACTCCAGCGCCTTCGTCAGGGCGGCCTCCATCCGTTCCCTGTCCTTTTTGCTGATCTACCACAGTTCACCACCAGGTAGGCCGTGGCCGCGCGACGAACGCTGTGTTTGTTTCAGACATTTTAGACCTTTGTTTCAAGTGTCTTATCTGGATGTTGCAAAAAGTAGATCTAGAATGTTGCATATGTTGCAATGACAAAATATGCATGTTGCAAGGCTATGTTTTAAGTGTTATAGGTGTTTCAGACATACGTTGCAAATGTTTCAAAAGTAAATCTTGGCGTTGCACATGTTGCAATTGTTATAAACGCATGTTTCAAGTGTTTCATCTATTTTAGACGTATGTTGCAAATGTTTCATCTGGATGTTGCAAAAGTAGATCTATTTTTGCATATGTTGTTAAGGCTATACACGCATGTTTCAAACGCATGCAAGTGTTTCATTTATTTTAGACGTGCGTTGCAAGTGTTTTATTTGGACAGTAGATCTCTGGAAAACACATGTTGCAATGGCGGTGGTGGCTGGCAGACAACGGCTAGCTGCAGTTGCCTGCTGCTGCTAGTCCCCCCGCCGTGGGTCACCGTGCCGCCTACTTGTGCTGCTACTGCTGCGTACACGCGGGCGCAGGAAACAAAGCGGGTTCGGAGTGGTCCCTGCACATGCGTGGGCATGGGCGAGCGTGTTGGGTGCGTTAGGCCCAGACGTGGGAGTTCTAAAGATATGGCCTCCGGAGCAGGATTGGTGCAGGACGAGAGATCTATGTGTATGCGCGGAAGCACCGTCCGACGCTAGCGCTCTGGATTGGACATCCGCGCCGCGCTAGCAAGTGCCTTGCATAATACACCGGTCGTGATTCTGCCTGCGACTGAATTCCTGTGGATGTACTTCAAACGGAAAACTTTGCAGGAAATGAGGTGACTTCGAGTGGATCATGTTTGCTTATAACGTGTCACAATCTTTTCGTGACTGATTGCGTGTGGTATTGTAGAGGTGGCATGGTTTTATTGATGGACGTTCTCCTCGCTCAAACGTGCTGCCCACAGCTGCATGGGTTGGTTTTTCTGCAGGGTATGGTGTTTGCCACGTCAGGTCATTATGTACAAAGGTCTGCATGTTTCTTGTGCGGGTATGGTGTTTGCCACGTCAGAACATTATATTTTATGTAAAAAGGTCGTTTTTTGGTCTCTTGCCCAAACCTATACCATATTACAGTGTTGTTACGTTTCTCGCAAAAAGGAAAAGGGTTATGTACATGTTGGATGGCAACATTATTCAGGCACCGAGTCTGCCAAGTCCAACTAAGAATTTAGAGAATTTTGTATTTAGCCCTAAAAATAATGCTTCTTTCTTATTTGACACCGAAACTAAAAATCTTTCTTATATGTCCCTAACTTGAGTTTTTGTTAGCTACTTGACACTTCCGTCAGATCTGTGAGGAAACATCGTCAGTTGTCCAACTGAGGCAACGCAAAAAGACCATAATGCTCTGTCACTAAAGAAAAGAAAATGAAGTCCGCCGCGGCAGTTCGTAACTTGGTCGACTCGTCTCGAGTCATGGTCGTACAGGCCGTTTCCCTCCCCTAACCCTAGATCAAGGGCGGCGCAACCATGGAGGCGGAGGGCGGCGCGACTTCTGGGGAGGGTGGCGCGGCTTCGGCTGATGGCGTCGCGGCCACGGAGGCACCGCGGGCGGCCACGACGGAGGTCCGCGCGGCCAAGCAGGCGGCCCGCGCGGCGATGGCAGAGGTCGACGCGACCACGACGGACGTCCGTGCGGCCAAGCAGGCGACGCGCGCGGCCAAGCAGCCTTCCCGCGCGGCCATGGAGGTGGAGGACGGAGCGGCCATGGCGGGGGGCAGAGCGGCTAAAAGCGCGCTGGTGGCGCGGGCTCGGGCGGAACAGCGGCCAAGCACGCGCCTCATGGCAGCTGCAAGCAAGCACCCCGTGCGGCGTTGGTGGCAGGCCGCGCGATCTCGTTGCCGCGCGGCGCGGCCTCGGAGGAGGACGACGTGGCCACGGAAGCGCCACTCGCGGCCATGGAGACGGGCGTCGCGGCCACAGTGGAAGGCGGCACATCCAGGACACAGCACCAACTCCCTGTAGGGTGAGTTTATTATCTCTATGTCTACGGACTGCCTATTCTCCATGTTTGGCTTCTGTTTTTTTACGCGAGGTCTGAAGATGTTTCACATGTCACATTCCTATGGTTGGACTCCTTATCAATGCTTCCACCACTGGTTCTTTTAGGTTGACTGAAGAGTTGAACAACAGATAGATATGGTACAAAATACGTTGTAAACTGACAATGACTATTCCACAAGCCTTTTGACCTCCGAAGATCTTGTGCCTTTACATCCAAACCATAGCAGCTAGGCTCTTCGTACCACTGCCAGACAGTTCTTAGAGTGATATCTGGAGTCTGAAGTAAACATAAGCTGATAGCCTCTTTCATCTTGCTGTAATCGGTCTCAGTTGCATTATCTGCTTGGAATTTCAAATCAACATGTTCAGATGAGTTCAGTTTATAAGTCCTTTCACTAGGTAAGTTGCTGTCCTCACCATTAGCTGAGACATCCAAATAGATCCCATTGCAAGTTTCCTTCTTATCAACAGGAATCCACTTCTGTGACAAGTGTCCAGCACCAGAATACCACTTACAGCATTCTTGAGAATTATTCTCTGTTAGTAACTTCACACATCGAGCTTCCTTTGTTTCTGCAACAAAAGGATCAGTGCACAGGTTCTTGGAGCTCCGACTGGTGGATACACCCTTGTTTCTGCAACAAAAGGATCAGTGCATAGTAGTTTTTCGATGACTGAGAACCTTGTTTCGAAGAAGAGCTTCTTTGCTGGCGTAGAAAGGGTGCCTGCTTCTTGTAGACAGGTCCAGAAAATGTATGGCAGGAGTTCAATGCATCTTCTTCTTTGGTAGGCTCCAGTTCAACTGTCCCATTTGAGGAATCCTGTTTGCACATTTTCCTATTCTGATTACATTTTGCCCGAATTCTTGTTGGATCTTCCTGTACACCCTTCTTACCAACTTCATGTGCACCCTTATCATGAATAGATGAATTGCTCAAATGTCCTGCTTTAGATATCATCTTGTCATTTCTTTCTACCTTCTGCCACACTGCTGAACTATCTTTTCCATTGTTCCTGTGCCTATTGGAACCTCTCACTCTGTTAGACACAGTCAAATCAATGTAGTTTGGTGTTTTACTTGATTTTATGTTCCTCCTCCCTGAACTAAATTGAAGAGAGGCCTTGCTGCTGCATGCCTGACTGCTGCACTGAACCCTTTCAGTATTGCTACAACTATCAGTAACATCCTTAGAGTATGGAGATCTCTAGAGTATGATCTGATTCCTAGATGATCATTTGTATCTTCAGCATGAGTAGCACTAAGATCTCTAGACTATGTGACCAACAACTTGGCAGAGAGCTTCAACAATTGGATTAAGCAGTACAAGTCCATGAATTTGGATGATTTGATGGATAAGATCAGACAATTAATTATGATCAAGTGGAACCAAAGAAGAAAAATTGGAAAGAAATTAGATGGCTTCATTCTTCCCCACATAATTAAGAAGCTAAATGAACAGAGTAGAGAATTGAACTTGGATGTATTAGAATGCTCAGAAGAGGTGGCTGAAATTACCTTATTTGGTGGCAGCGGCTTTAGGTTTATGGTGAACTTGGTTGATTGAACATGTTCTTGCAGACAATGGCAAGTCTCTGGCATTCCTTGCAAACATGCCCTTGCATTCATTACAGCACTACCTAATGCACCTATTGACAAATATGTTGACTTCTATTACTCCATTGAGAAATTTAGAGGAGCCTATAGTGCATTAATTCCTGCTATTCTTGACAAGACACAGTGGCCTAAATCTACCCATGGCTTCTTCATATATGGACCACTACTAATGTCTATAGCTGGTAGGCATAAAACCGAGAGACACAAAGGCCGTAGTGACAAGAAAGGTAAAAAATGGCAGCACCAATGTCCTATCTGTAAGGAATATGGACATCACTGGCACAACTGCAGGAAGGGCAGCAAAGAAGATATTGAAGCAATGAAAACTCTTAGGTACATTTCATCTTCTATGCATATTTTTTTAATTAGATCATATTCTTTACTATCTGTCGGATACCGCAAGAAGGGGTACCCTAAGCAAGAACCAAAAATATTGCTTAAACCTTGCAAAAATCAAAGCCGAAAGACTACCGCAAGGTCTCAGCAGATTCTCCGATTCGCCCGAGGCCTTGCGCCGAGGCCTCATGCGAAAGGCCAAAAGCTCCCCGCCCCGCCGAGGCCCCGCCCCGAAAGGCCTCGGACGGGATACCAATTCTCCGATTCGCTCGAGACTAGGCTCGGCAAACAACCTCGTTACCCCCGTCCCGACCGAACTCCTCTGACAAAACGTCACGTCCGGATTAATGCGCCCAACTACTACCGCAAACGTCAGCCGCACGCGGGTACAGTGCGGGCAGAACGACCGACGGGATAGGGGACCGGGCGCAGCAGGGGTTACCTGTCACTGTGCTCATCACTGTGCTCCCTACTGACACCCGTACTGCCTTGTGCTACCTAACCCATGCGCCAAGGACAAAGCGGCGTGGAAGGTCAAGTCCAGGTCCCTGTAGTCTCAGCAACAGCAGGAGAGCCCAGCTGCTCGTTCTCCGCCTCGTCCGAGACCCCCCGGCAGGGCCTCGGACGTACTGTTCCTTCTCCACCTCGGCCGAGGCCGGGCTCGTCCCGCATCCTCGTCATCTCCGCCTCAACTGCCCCTCTGGCGGGCCGTCCCATCCGTGTAATTACCCCTGGTTACACCTACGTCAGCCACGATTGGCATGGTATAGCGATAGGGGCGATGTGACGACAGTCAAGTCTCCTTTTTTACCATTCCCTACTGATGGTGCAGGGACTACTGTGCCCTATGGACCCCTGCTCCGCACTTTTTTACCCAAACCGAGTACAACACGGACCACCGAGACCCCCGCGTCGTACACAGGTCACCTCCGAGGCCTCGGCACGATCAGCTACAGCACCCGCTAGGCCTCGGCACTCCACCAGGTCAAGAGTCCACCAAAGCACGGCATGTCTCCGGCCGTGGAAGTCATACTGACTAGACGTCGACAAGGACTCCCACGACCTCAACCATTTCAAGCCTGGCCAGCACGGTGCGCCAGACAAGTACTGATCTCCATTCCCAACGCCATGTTGCTACAGGACTAAACTGCAGTAGGCTCCACGTGTAGCTCACTCATGTACTCCTGGCTCCTTCCTTGCGATTATAAAAAGAAGCGGCCAGGGATAGCTCAGGAGAGGAGAAGAACATACGATAGAACCGCGCTCCCATATTCGCCCTAGACACATCCTGTAACACCCACTTTCCCAAGCTGCTTGAGAGCAGCGTCTCAAGCACCTCGCACCATCCCACGCCGAGACCTGGGACTAGCTCCCTCTCTCACCCAGCTTGTAACCCCCTACTACAAGCACTTTGGTGCAAGGAATACAAGACCGATCTCTCAGACTGGACGTAGGGCACCAATTGCCTGAACCAGTATAAACCTTGTGTCTCTTTACATCACCATCCAGGATTAGAGGCACGCAGTTCACTTTTACTGGTTGGTTGAGGACCCCTCGGTCCGAAACACCGACAGTTGGCGCGCCAGGTAGGGGCCTCTGCGTGTTATCGTGATCGTCCCAACAAGTTCCAGATGGCTGACCCCATACGCCCACTACGTCTCGGCACGGTGGTCTGGTTGGGGAGCCTAGAATTCATGTCTCTAGGATGTGAGTACGATATGGTACTCCTCACACCCAGAGCCCCACCGGCCGGCGACGACGTCACGCATCGGCAGCCCGGGCGTAGGCGGTGCCCGGGCCGCCGCTCTCGTCACGCTCGCCAGGCACGACGCGAGTGGGACTACTCCAACGCCACGCGAGCTCAGAGCTGCGCGCCGCACTCCGCCGACATCCCATGCCCAGTTGTTGGTACAGAGTCCCTGGCTAGGGACCTGTCTAGCCTAAGCCTGGGCAGGGGAAAGACGCCGGTAGCACGCAGCGACGTCCCGTCGTCAAGCTCGGCCCCGCCACATCCTGAGGAATCAACTCAGGCGGAGCGGAGCCCAGCGGTGGCACCATCCCCGTACCCCTTCGGGCTGAAAAACATCACCGCCGCCTACGCTTTCGCTTACGCCTCCACGGACGTGGAACCCTCGGAACACCACCAACGATTCGCCCTCGACTTCTCCACCACAATCTCGACCCACACCCACACTGACTCCTCGGAGGAAGACGAGGCATGGGCCGGAGCAGACTTCTCCGGGCTTCGTGACCCCTAGGCTATGCGCCGCTTCTTGGCCGCGAGCGAGTACTGCTTTGGCTACTCCGACTCCGATGACGAAAGCACTTACGATCCCACTCGAGAGTGTTTCCACGTCGGGCTCGGAATGCTAGGGGCAAGTAATGAGGGTGAGAGGGCAGGCAACTGCTCCCCGCTCGTCGAACTCCGGGCGGCGCGGAACGTGAGCGTCGCCCCCGAGGAATGCCGACTCCAGGACCTGGAGCAGCTCCGTGAGCTCCAGGCAAAAGTCGACCAAGATCGACTCCTGCTGCAGCAG
Organism: Miscanthus lutarioriparius; assembly: GCA_904845875.1. Classification (NCBI taxonomy): domain Eukaryota; kingdom Viridiplantae; phylum Streptophyta; class Magnoliopsida; order Poales; family Poaceae; genus Miscanthus; species Miscanthus lutarioriparius. Next base: position 134,865,143 of record CAJGYO010000002.1, read on the forward strand.
CTCCGAGACACTCTCGAGCAGGAGCAGCAAGGTCGCGGTAATGGCGGAGGGGCCCGACAGAGGGCCCACGACGTGCACCGCCGCATTAACAATGACGAAGGAAGTGAGCAACCCCCAATCTTCAATCGCGCTAGCCAGAACGTCGCGGCGGCGACGATGCTAGTCCGAGCGATGCTCGAACCCTCTACCACGGAGGGGCGACGGGTCCGCGGCACGCTCCAAGACCTTCTCGAAACCGCCGCAATACAGCAGGCTGAAAGCTCTGCGTCTCGGCGGCGTGAAAACTCCTCGAAGCGGCCTTCAGTGCACGATCGCCTCAAGGCCCCCTCAGTCCACGACCGCCTCAGCGACCGACGCGAGGCACAAGAGGACCACGATGTGGTCAGCAGGCGACGGTGCCACGACAACGACGGGCTCACCTGAGGCTACCAGCCACACCTAGGTGGCCGCTACGACAGTGGGGAGGACCGCAGTCCTTCCCCTGGGCCGCCTGGCCCTAGGGTCTTCAGCAAGGCCATCCGCGGTGCTCCATTCCCGCCGGTTCCAAAGAACCGCCAATCTCGCAAATCTGATGGCGAGACCAACCCCGAGCTGTGGCTGGCTGATTATCGCTGGCTTGTCGACTAGGTGGCGCGAACGATGACTGCTCATCATCCGTAACGCCCCTTGTTCTGTCGGACTTCGGGCGCGAGCCTAGCTCGAACACCGCCTCCCTCATAGATTCTGGCCGGCGCGACTTGGTCAAGGTCTTCGTCAGAAATTTCGTGGCACGTCGTGCGCCCGGAACTCCCTGGGACCTCAAGAGTTGTCGCATGAGAAGCCGGATGAGTCTCTCCGAGACTTCATCCGCGTTTTTTCAAGCGGTGCACCGAGTTGCCCAGCGTCGGCGACTCGGAAGTTGTCCGAGCTTTTCTCAAAGCACCTCCCGCCGAGACTGGTCCGAGAGTTAGGCGGAACGTACCAACCTCTCGGCGGCCACGCTCCTCGACATCGCCACCAACTTCGCCTCGGGAAGAAGAAGCTGTCGGGCCATCTTCTCGACAATGAAGCAAAGGGAAGCGGGAGGACAAGGCCTCGGGGCCTCGGCCTCCCGCTTCGACAAGAAAAAAAAAAAAAAAAAGGGCGGGAGAAGCAAAAGAGGCCCTCGAGGCCGATTTTGTCATGACCTCGGATCGCGAGGAATCCCCGAGGCCCCGCCAGAGGCCCGGACTATTGACGATATGCTCAAGAAGCCATGCCCTTACCACCAAGGCCCGGTAAAGCACACCCTCGAAGAATGCACCATGCTCCGATGCTACTACGCCAAGCTCAGACTTCCCGACGACGATGCTAGGAAGAAGGGCGCCGGCGACAGAGACAACAACAAGGACGACAGGTTCCCTGAGGTGCACAACGCCTTCATGGTCTTTGGCGGGCCTTCAGCGTGCCTCACGACGCGTCAACGAAAGAGGGAACGCCGGGAGGTCTTCTCGGTTGAGGTAGCTACTATCCAGTACCTTAACTGGTCTCGGGAGGCAATCACCTTCGATCGGGAGGACCACCCCAACTATGTCCCAAACCCCGGGCAATACCCGCTCGTCGTCGACCCGATTATCGACAACACCCGGCTCACCAAAGTGCTGATGGACGGAGGTAGCGGCCTCAACATCCTCTACGCCAACACCATGGAGCTCCTAGAGCTCGACCAGTCAATGCTCTGAGGGGGTGCCGCACCCTTCCACTGCGTCATGCCAGGGAAGCGCGCGCGACCCCTCGGACGCATTGATTTGCCGGTCTGCTTTGGCACTCCCTCCAACTACCGCAAGGAGATCCTCACCTTCGAAGTGGTTGGATTCAAGGGAACCTACCACGCCATTCTAGGGCACCCGTGCTACGCCAAGTTCATGGCGGTCCCGAACTACACCTACCTCAAGCTCAAAATGCCCGGCCCCAACGGCGTCATCACCATCAAGTCCACGTACGAGCATGCATACGACTGCGACGTCGAATGCATCGAATATGCAGAGGCTATCGTGGAGGCCGAGGCACTCATCATCAACCTCGACCAACTCGGTAGCGAAGTACCCGACTCCAAGCGCCGCGCCAGGACTTTCGAGCCCGCAGAGACTGTCAAGCTCGTCCCGGTCAACCCCAACTGCTCCAACGGCCGAACGTTGAGGGTCAGCGCCACCCTCGACAACAAATAGGAAGCCGTGCTCATCGACTTCCTCCGCACGAATGCCGATATGTTCGCATGGAGCCCCTCAGACATGCCAGGCATACCGAGGGAGGTCGCAGAGCACGCCTTGGACGTCCGGGCCGGCTCCAGACCAGTGAAGCAGCGCCTGCGCCGATTCAACGAGGAGAAGCGCAGGGCCATCGGCGAGGAGGTGCAGAAGCTCTTGGCGGCCGGATTCATCAAGGAAGTATCCCATCCAGAGTGGTTAGCCAATCTTGTATTAGTCAGGAAGAAAAATGGAAAATGAAGGATGTGTGTAGACTACACCGGTTTAAATAAAGCATGTCCAAAGGTTCCATTCCCGTTGCCTCGGATCGATCAAATCGTTGACTCCACTACAGGATGCGAGACCTTATCCTTCCTTGATGCCTATTCTGGTTACCATCAAATCAAGATGAAAGAGTCCGACCAGCTCGCGACTTCTTTCATCACCCCATTCGGCATGTACTGCTATAGAACTATGCCATTTGGTCTCAGAAACGTAGGGGCCACATACCAACGGTGCATGACCCAAGTCTTCAGCAAGCACATCGGGCAAACTGTCGAGGCCTACGTGGACGACATCGTAGTCAAGTCTAGAAAGGCCAGTAACCTCGTTGATGACCTGGAGATCGCCTTCAAATGCCTCAGGGAGAAGGGCATCAAGCTTAACCCCGAGAAGTGTGTCTTCGGGGTCCCCTGAGGCATGCTCTTGGGATTCATAGTCTCAAAACGTGGCATCGAGGCCAACCCAGAGAAGATCTCGGCCATGACCAACATGGGGCTGATCCAGGACCTCAAGGGAGTACAGAGAGTTATGGGATGTCTTGCGGCCCTGAGTCGCTTCATCTCGCGCCTTGGCGAAAAAGGTTTACCTCTGTACCGTCTCTTGAGAAAATCCGAACGCTTTTTCTAGACCCCCGAGGCCGAAGAGGCCCTCACCAAGCTCAAGGCATTACTCACCCCCCCCCGTCCTGGTACCACCAACCGAGGGCGAGGCCCTCTTACTCTACGTCGCCGCAACGACCCAGGTGGTCAGCGCGGCAGTAGTAGTCGAGAGGCAAGAAGAGGGGCATGCTCTCTCTGTCCAACGACCCATTTACTTCATTAGCGAAGTACTCTCCGAAACTAAGACACACTACCCCCATATCCAAAAGCTGGTCTACGCCATAGTCTTGGCTCGGCGCAAGCTGCATCACTACTTCGAATCCCACCCGGTGACCGTGGTGTCATCCTTCCCTCTGGGGGAGATAATCCAGATCCGGGAGGCCTCGGGTAGAATAGACAAGTGGGCTGTCGAACTCATGGGGGAGGCCCTGTCTTTTGCACCTTAGAAAGCAATTAAATCCCATGTCTTAGTCGATTTTGTGGCTGAGTGGACCGACACCCGACTGCCACCTGCTCAAATCCAATCAGAATGCTAGACCTTGTACTTTGACGGGTCTCTGATGAAGACCGGGGCAGGCGCGGGTCTGCTTTTCATCTCTCCCCTCGGAGTGCATGTGCGTTACATAATTCGGCTCCACTTCGCCACCTCCAACAACGCAGCCGAGTACGAAGCTCTCGTCAACGGCTTGCAGATCGCCATCGAGCTTGGAGTACGGCATCTCGACGCACGGGGCGATTCACAACTCGTCATCGACCAAGTCATGAAGGACTCGAATTGTCACGACCCCAAAATGGAGGCATACTGCAAACTGGTACGTCGCCTTGAAGATAAATTTGATGGTCTCGAACTCAACCACATTGCGCGGAAGTTCAACGAGGCCGCGGACGAACTGGCGAAGATGGCATCGGCACGGGCCTCGGTCCCCCCGAACATATTCGCCAGAGACATGCACAAGCCCTCAGTGGACTACACCTTGGCAACACAAGAGGGCCCACCGGCCGAGCCACCCATAGGCCCCAAGGCCCCCTCTGTTACCGAGACCCCGGCGGCCGAGCCCGAGGCCATGGAAATCAATGCAGAGCCTCCCGAGGCCGACCGAGGGGCGGACTGGCGAGTCCCCCTCCTTGATTGCCTCACTCGAGGAGTGCTTCCTGCGGATAGAGCCGAGGCCCAACGACTGGCGCAACGAGCCAAAACTTACGTCGTCCGCAACGGCGAGTTGTACAAACGAAGCCCATCTGGCGTCCTCCAACGATGCATCACCACCGGGGAAGGCCAAGCCCTGCTTTGGGACTTGCACGTAGGAGCCTGCGGACACCATGCTGCGCCTCGGACGCTCGTCGGAAACGCCTTACGCCAAGGGTTCTACTGGCCAACGGCGGTGGCCGATGCCACCAGGCTGGTACGCTCCTGCGAGGGATGTCAGTACTATGCGCAGCAGACACACCTCCCAGCTCAAGCCCTCCAAACCATCCCCATCACATGGCCGTTCGCCGTGTGGGGACTGGACATGGTTGGGCCTCTATAGAAAGCCCCCGGGGGCTACACCCACTTGTTGGTAGCTATTGACAAGTTCTCCAAGTGGATCGAGGCTCGACCGATCACTCAAATCAAATCCGAGCAAGCAGTATTGTTCTTCACTGATATCATCCACAAGTTCGGAGTTCCAAACACCATCATCACCGACAATGGGACACAATTCACCGGACATAAATTTCTGATGTTCTGTGACGACCACCACATCCACGTGGTCTGGTCGGCCGTAGGACATCCTATGACAAATGGCCAAGTAGAACGTGCCAACAGCATGATTCTTCAGGGCCTCAAGCCAAGGATATACAACCGGTTGAAGAAATTCAGCAAGAAATGGCTGGTCGAACTCCCGTCGGTCATCTGGAGCCTAAGGAATACACCAAGCTGAGCCACGGGGTTCACGCCATTCTTCCTGGTCTATGGAGCCGAGGCCATCCTCCCCACTGACTGGGAGTATGGCTCCCCAAGGCTATAGGCTTACAACGAGCAAAGCAACCACACTACCCGCGAGGACGCTCTCGACCAACTGGAGGAAGCCCGAGACATTGCGCTGCTACATTCAGCCAAGTACCAACAAGCCCTACGACCCTATCAAGCCCGGCGCATCCGAAGCCGAGACCTAAAGGTGGGCGACCTGGTGCTGAGACTGAGGCAGAGCAACAAGGGCCGCCACAAGCTGACCCCGCCATGGGAAGGACCGTACATCATCGCCCAAGTGCTAAAACCCGGGACCTACAAGCTGGCCAACGAGAAGGGCGAAATCTTCACCAACGCTTGGAACATAGAACAGCTACGTCGTTTCTACCCTTAAACCTCCAAGCATTGTATATATTGTTTCTCGAAATATATTAAAGAAGCATTCCTTAGTTATTCTAATTTTTCGAGAAAACTCCCCCCTCGACGGGGAACCGATGTAGAAATAATGTTATAAGGGAGACTCGGCTCTGCCTCTACAGAACCGAGCCTCCCTCGGGGGCTAGAATTGGGGGGAACCCCCTAAGTCCAAGGCACTATTTTTAATCGTTTTTGAATAAATTTCCACGCCAAACTCTCTTGCGTACTCTGACAGGCTGTGTGTAAAAATCAAAGGACCAAAAGTGCCCCTTGAGTGCAAGAGGTCGGCCGAGTCACGAGACTGCTTACGCCTCTGGGCTACGGCAACTCCCTCGCCACCTTTCGCCGGAGAGGCAACTCAGGTTTCGAGGAAATCGTTTGCACAGACCTTGTCTAGAAACAATGCGGAGGGCAGAGGCTTGGAAAAACGATATAAACCGATAAAAAAAGCGTACGCACGAATACTTTAAAGGCCTTGACGGCCACAAATGTCACGACACGACAATAACTCAATTCGTTTACATGGCTCCTTTGGCCCAGGTCAAGGCTCAGGATCTCCTACATCGGCGGCGGGCGCACGGGGAACCACTTCTTCTTCAAACAGACTGGCTAGTGCCGCACCAGGGACCTCAGCCGCCTCCATCAGCTTGGTGACCTCCTCATCAGCCTCCTCGTCATCATCAGGTAAGATGTAACCATCGCTGATGGCCTCGAGGTTGACGGCATAGTGCGAAGAGACGACGGCCAGGGCACGCTTGACGCCTGTATGCAATGCCGTCCGAAGTCGCTCCCGCACTTGGCCACTCAACGTAGCCAGGTGGCTCCTGAGGGAGCTACCCGACTGAGCCCCCTCAACAGCCAGAGCCTCGCAGACAGTATGGGCGGCGACCTGCAGCGCGTCGTGCTCCTCGATCTCGGCCTCGAGCGTCGCCTGCACTACGACAGAGGCCTCTGCCATCCGGGAAACCTCCTTCTCCAACCCTACGCCAAAACGAGCAGGATGAGGTTAAGCACGAAAGAGGAATAAGTCGAACAGGGGCAAAGGCCTATGGGACTTACCCTTAGATTTCTCTTTCCAGCGCTGGACCTCGACCCGTGACGCCTCGGTCGCCTTGGAGGCCTCCTTCTCTAGCTTTGTACCACACCAGAGAGTTCGAGGGCCGAGCGCAAGAAAAATAAACAAAATAAAGGGAGCAGAACTTACCCTCGAACTTCCCCTTCTAAGCCCAGGCATCGACCCGGGAAGCCTCGGCCGCCTTGAGGGCCTCGTCCAGGGCGCCCTTTGTCTCAACCAACTGCGCAGCAACGGACTTGGCAGAGACCGCCTTCTCTTCAGCCCGGGAAAGGAGGGCGTCCCACTCGCCGGCCACCCGGGTCAGCTCCTCCTCTAGCTCCTTGACTCGCGCCGCCAAAGGAGCGACCTGCTCCTAAGCCGTGGCCACCTCGGCCTTCATATCTGCACAGCGAAGGCGGAGGTCCTCCACCTCCGCGCACCGCGCCGATAGAAGCTCGTTGGCGCTGGCGAGCAGGTCCTTCTGCTGCCCAAGCTGGTCCCAGACATCCCACTCCTGACAAAGGAACAACGACTTCCCGAGAGACCGGGCCTCGAGCTCCTAGATAGGTAGAACAGGGGACATGCATGGCGAAAAAACTCAGAATAAGACAACACCGCACGAGAAAAGAGGACGCGTACCTGGACGATGCCGGGCAAATCGTCGTCCGTGACGGACAGTGCCGTTCACAGTGACTGCACCACCAGCCGGCGATATTGCTCGAAGGAGCTCCAGCTACCCCCTCGACCGCATCCTCGAGGGCGAATAGAGGCTCCCCCTCCGGGTCATCCCGGCTCAGCCACGATATACACGGGTGATTCCACCCATGGGGCTCGGGTTGTACCCACGTGAGGGCCGAGTCCCCCTCGCTAGGAGCTGGAGCTGGCTGCTCGGCGGTGCTGTCCGCCTCGACATCCGCCGCCTCCTTCCCCCGGGAAGTATCGGTAGGAGAGGTCGCCGGAACCTCCACCCCCCGGGCGCTCTCCTGCAATGGCGGCAGGCCTTGGGCCAAGGGCAGCACCAAAGGTTGCCCCACCTCCATCTCCGAATCCCAGGCCACCGAGCCCGCCGCGCTCACCTCGACCATCTCGGCCTCAGAAGTCCCAGGGGCCTCGGCTTTGCTCCTAGCCTCGGCGACTGGGGGCTCCCCGGCCCATCGGATTCATGGGTCTCGGCAACACGCGGCGCAGGCCCTTCCTCCTCCGTCTGCTCCATAGCCGCCCCAGGAGCCTCTTCTCGAACGACCGACCTCTTCAGGTCGGTTCCAGCCGACGCCACATCAGGCTGCACAGCGGTTTGCGCCTCTGCCGCCTATTGAGCAGTGGGACCGGCGCTCACTTTGAGTGCCTTGCACGGCGCCAAGGCTGGCACCTCCACCCAATGCTTCCGACTGAAGGCAAAACACCCACTTGATCAGCTTATGACCATAGAGCGAGCAAGAGACAATGCGAACGTCACTGAAAAAACACTCACCTTGAGCGGGGTTGCAGCCGCTTTGGCACCACGGTTCTCCTCTGCAACAACCGTGGTGATGGCGGAGGCACGGCCCTGGCATCCACTGGTGCCAGCCGACCCTCGTCGGACTCCGGCGCCCCCTCGACCCCCTATGGTGACAGTTGCGTTACCCCCGCTGCCGCCTGCTCCGTCACTACCGTTGAGCCTGACGGGCTGACGACACGCTTCTCGGTGCCCGTAGCTCGGGCGTGTCAGCCTCGGACGCGGGGTGAGTGATCACCGACCCCGGGGCGCCATCTCCTCCTCCCCTCGGAAATGATGGGCTGCTCGCCGACGCCCCAGGCGCTGTCTCCCCGACATCGGGAAGACGGTCCAGGGGACCTCGCCCCAGCTCGAATCCTGCCTTTGATGCCGGCGGCGTTTATCCAGCGCTTCGCGCTCGAGTATCTTCTTGTTGCACCTTGCCTCCATGGCATCCTTCTTCTTCTTTTGCGCCTCGGCATGTGCTCAGTTCGCCGCCCGCCGCCTTGCGTCCTCAGGAATGGGTGGCGGGGAGTCTCGCACGTCCCTCATCCCCTATAGGAACGGCGAACGCAAGTAAGAAGACGGAAAAACGGTGAGGAACGAGGAGACCTTGGAGACTGCAGCGGCGCGTGACTTACCAGGGAGAGATACCCCCGCGACGGGCACATGACAATGTGGGTCAGACCACCGCTCTTCATCTTCCCGTCCATCGTCTCCCTCACTCGACGTAGAACCGCCTCCTCGGAGAGGGCGGCGACAGACATCCGGATGCCCTCGATTGGCTCATCCGGTCTCATATCGAACAGGCGCCGCCGCCGAGCCATCAGCGGCAGCACCCTTCGGTGGTGGAAGGCTGCCACGACCACAGTCGCCATAAGGCAGCGGTTCCACAGCTTCTCTAGCCCATCCAGGAGCGGCTGCAGCTTGGGCTGCTCTTCTCTCGGGACGCCATACCTCCACTTCTCTGGACAGTCCTCCATGATCCGTCCGGTGTAGGGGGGAAGCCCGCTGTCATCGTTGCGGAGATAGAACCAGCTGGTGTACCAGCGGCGATTGGATGACGCGAGCTGGGCCGGGATGTACAGGTGCTGCCGGTCTTGAGGCACCTGGAGAGTGCAGCCGCCGGCCCTCACCATCTTCCTCGTACCCGCCGTACCCGCCGGCTTGGTGGTATGCCCTGCTCAGAAGAGGTGGAGCCACAGCTCCCAATGGGGGGCAATCCACAGATACCCCTCGCAGACGGTGACGAAAATACCCGCCTGCGCGATGGAGTTGGGGTTGAAGTTGTGTAGCTCCACCCCGTAGTAATGCGGGAGCGCCTGCATGAATCGGACTGCCGACACGCCGAGACCACGCTCGTGGAAAGAGACGAAGCTCACGACATACCCTTCATGTGGTCGTGGCTCCGGCTTGCCAACGGAGCAATCCACTCCGCCCTATCGGGGTCGGTGATCGGACGAAGAAGGCCGTCGTCGACGAGCGACTGCAGCACCTCCACGGACACGTCAGACGGCTCCCAAGGATCCACCGGGAATATGACAGGAGAGCCGCTGGCCATTGCGTGATGGAGAATGAGGGCTACGGCGGTAAGTCTCTCTCTCTCTCTCTCTCTCCCTCTTCTCCCCTCTTGTCCCCGGCGCTCTCTGTTCTCGGCAACGGCTCGAAGGCGGAAAAGGCAAGTACGGGCAAGGTAAGGAGGGGATGGGCGAGACTTGTTTTATATTTATGCAGGGAAAGGACGAAACGGTCAGGCAACGAAATCGGGGAAGTTTCCCTCGAGTCCGGGCATAGTAAATCCAGATCCGATTTCACCGCCCATGCGCCCACCTTTTCCTCATTGATCGCACGGGCGGTTATGTCCTGTCCGTTGACACCGCGTCGCTTCCAACAGCAACAACGGTAGGCCCCGAGAGACCGCCTCAAAAGGTGCGCCTGCCGTTGTCAGCCGATGGGAGGGGAATATTCCCCCAGCCGATTCCTTCCAGACTAAGGAACTAGGCACCGAGCCCATTACGGTCCATGGGTTCGAAGGCTGGACCCCAGAGGGTTTCGACAGCCGCCCTAGGACAACAGAGTCAGGGACAACTATGGACGAGCCCGTACATGGCCGAGGCCCGAGCAAGCGATCGCTCAGGATGCCCTAAGTTGTGTCCGAGACCAGCAGGAAGTTCTCTGAATGGGATCCCACCATAGGGAGGCGCCGAGCCCTCGGGGCCAATCGAACGGCCCTGAGACCAAATAGAGAAGCCCTCTAGTACTTTTGGAGTGCGTCTTCGGACCACTAGCCGACCCCTATCGAATGGGGCACGGGCCTCCACTCGGACTTACCCGATAGCGGCTCACCGAAAGTGTCACCGCTCGCGCCCACCGAGGGTAGCCTGGCATATTACATACCTCCTTCTGAGCGAAAAGGATGCGCGAGGGTCGCATAAAAAGCCAGGGGAACTCCTGACCGCCCTCTCGCTCCGTGCGGAGGCTCGGGGCCTCTTCCTGCAAACCTCGCCGAGACCCTGCGACCTAGGCTCGCACTCGAGGGGGCTCGGCAAACAAACCCCTCCTTCCGAGCGAAAAGGATGCGCAAGGGCCGTCAAAGAAGACAAGGAAATCGCTGATCGCCCTCTCGTTCCGTGCGGAGGCTCGGGGGTTCTTCCTGCACTAGGCAAAGTTCCAGCGACCCGAACTCGCACTCATGGGCCCGTCAAACATGATAAAACTCCTTGCTCAAACGGAGAAAAAAGCCCCTGGAGGAGTAAACCCACTCCTCTAGGTCCTCGGGGGCTACACACGGCGGGTGCGCTCGCGCGCACCCATTGGAACCGTCAAGTACAAAACACAATCCCAAACAGGAGCTGTTGCGAGCCAAGTCTCGACAAAACCTTAGGAGAGTGCCCTCACTCCTCCCGAGGCTCGGGGGATACTGTTGGATACCGCAAGAAGGGGTACCCTAAGCAAGAACCAAAAATATTGCTTAAACCTTGCAAAAATCAAAGCCGAAAGACTACCGCAAGGTCTAAGCAGATTCTCTGATTCACCCGAGGCCTTGCGGCGAGGCCTCATGCGAAAGGCCAAAAGCTCCCCACCCCGCCAAGGCCCTCTCGCCGAGGCCCTCTCACCGAGACCCTCTCGCCAAGGCCCTGCCCAAAAGGCCTCGGACGGGATGCCAATTCTCCGATTCGCTCGAGGCTGGGCTCGGCAAACAACCTCGTTACCTTCGTCCCGACCGAACTCCTCTGACAAAACGTCATGTCCGGATTAATGCGCCCAACAACTCAAACGTCGGCCAAGACGCTGGTACAGCAAGGGCACAGAACGACGACGCAGCTAAGCAAAGCGACGCTGTGGGCTGCAGCCTTCCCGCGCGGCCATGGAGGTGGAGGACGGAGCGGCCATGGCGGGGGGGGGGCAGAGCAGCCAAGCAGGCGTGCGGCGCGGGCTCGGAGGCAGGCGACGCGGCCAAGCACGCGCCTCGCGCGGCCAAGCAAGCACCCCGTGCGGCGTTGGTGGCAGGCGGCGCGATCTCGTTGCCGCGCGGTGCGGCCTCGGAGGAGGAGGATGTGGCCACGGAAGCGCCACTCGCGGCCATGGAGACGGGCGTCGCGGCCACAGTGGAAGGCGGCACATCTAGGACACAGCACCAACTCCCTGTAGGGTGAGTTTATTATCTCTATGTCTACGGACTGCCTATTCTCCATGTTTGGCTTCTGTTTTTTTACGCGAGGTCTGAAGATGTTTCACATGTCACATTCCTAAGGTTTGACTCCTTATCAATGCTTCCACCACTGGTTCTTTTAGGTTGACTGAAGAGTTGAATGCCAGATAGATATGGTACAAAATACGTTGTAAATCGACAATGACTATTCCACAAGCCTTTTGACCTCCGAAGATCTTGTGCCTTTACATCCAAACCATAGCAGCTAGGCTCTTCGTACCCTTTGCCTGTACAGTTCTTAGAGTGATATCTGGAGTGCGAAGTAACATAAGTCGATAGCCTCTTTCATCTTCTTGTCAGAATCGGTCTCGGATGCATTATCTCGCTTGGAATTTCAAATCAACATGTTCGAGATGAGTTCGGTTTATAAGTCCTTTCACTAGGTAAGTTGCTGTCCTCACCATTAGTTGAGACATCCAAATAGATCCCATTGCAAGTTTCCTTCTTACCAACAGAATCCACTTACGTGACAAGTGTCCAAAGACCGTAATACCACTTACAAACATTCTTGAGAATTATTCTCTGTTAGTAACTTCAAACATCGAGCTTCCTTTGTTTCGCAACAAAAGGATCGAGTGCATGTGTTCTTGGAGCTCGATTGGTGGATACACCCTTGTTTACGCAACAAAAGGATCAAGTGCATAGTAGTTTTTCGATGACCGAGAACCTTGTTTCAAGAAGAGCTTCTTTCTTTGGCGTAGAAAGGGTGCCTCGCTTCTTGTAGACAGTCGAGAAAATGTATGTGGCGGGAGTTCAATGCATCTTCTTCTTTGGTAGGCTCCAGTTCAATCTGTCCCATTTGAGGAATCTGTTTGCACATTTTCCTATTCTCGATTACATTTTGCCCGAATTCTTGTTGGATCTTCCTGTACACCCTTCTTACCAACTTCATGTGCACCCTTATCATGAATAGATGAATTGCTCAAATGTCCCGCTTTAGATATCATCTTGTCATTTCTTTCTACCTTACCGCCACCTTCTTTGAACTATCTTTTCCATTGTTCTTGTGCCTATTGGAACCTCTCACTCATAGACACACAGTCAAATCAATGTAGTTTGGTGTTTTACTTGATTTTATGTTCCTCCTCCCGAACTAAATTGAAGAGAGGCCTTCTTGCTTTGCATGCCCGATCACTGACCTGAACCCTTTCAAGATTGCTACAACTATCAAGTAACATCCTTAGAGTATGGAGATCTCTAGAGTATGATCTCGATTCCTAGATGATCATTTGTATCTTCAACATGAGTAGCACTAAGATCTCTAGACTATGTGACCAACAACTTGGCGGAGAGAGCTTCAACAATTGGATTAAGTAGTACAAGTCCATGAATTTGGATGATTTGATGGATAAGATCGGACAATTAATTATGATCAAGTGGAACCAAAGGAGAAAAATTGGAAAGAAATTAGATGGCTTCATTCTTCCCCACATAATTAAGAAGCTAAATGAACAGAGTAGAGAATTGAACTTGGATGTATCGAATGCTCGTAAGAGGTGGCTGAAATTACCTTATTTGGTGGCAAATGGCTTTAGGTTTGTGGTGAACTTGGTTGATCGAACATGTTCTTGCAGACAATGGCAAGTCTCGGCATTCCTTGCAAACATGCCCTTGCATTCATTACAAGACTACCTAATGCACCTATTAACAAATATGTTGACTTCTATTACTCCATTGAGAAATTTAGAGGAGCCTATAGTGCATTAATTCCTACTATTCTTGACAAGACACAGTGGCCTAAATCTACCCATGGCTTCTTCATATATGGACCACTACTAATGTCTGTTGCTGGTAGGCATAAAACCGAGAGACACAAAGGCCGTAGTGACAAGAAAGGTAAAAAATGGCAGCACCAATGTCCTATCTGTAAGGAATATGGACATCACTGGCACAACTGCAGGAAGGGCAGCAAAGAAGATATTGAAGCAATGAAAACTCTTAGGTACATTTCATCTTCTATGCATATTTTTTTAATTAGATCATATTCTTTACTATCTGTCGGATACCGCAAGAAGGGGTACCCTAAGCAAGAACCAAAAATATTGCTTAAACCTTGCAAAAATCAAAGCCGAAAGACTACCGCAAGGTCTCAGCAGATTCTCCGATTCGCCCGAGGCCTTGCGCTGAGGCCTCATGCGAAAGGCCAAAAGCTCCCCACCCCGCCGAGGCCCTCTCTCCGAGGCCCCGCCCCAAAAGGCCTCGGACGGGATGCCAATTCTCCGATTCGCTCGAGGCTGGGCTCGGCAAACAACCTCGTTACCTCCGTCCCGACCGAACTCCTCTGACAAAACATCACGTCCGGATTAATGCGCCCAACTACTCTCGCAAACGTCAGCCGCACGCGGGTACAGTGCGGGCAGAACGACCGACGGGACAGGGGACCGGGCGCAGCAGGGGTTACCTGCCATTGTGCTCCCAACTGACACCCGTACTGCCTTGTGCTACCTAACCCATGCGCCAAGGACAAAGCGGCGTGGAAGGTCAAGTCCAGGTCCCTGTAGTCTCAGCAACAGCAGGAGAGCCCAGCTGCTCGTTCTCCGCCTCGTCCGAGACCCCCCGGCAGGGCCTCAAACGTACTGTTCCTTCTCCACCTCGGCCGAGGCCGGGCTCGTCCCGCATCCTCCTCATCTCCGCCTCAACTGCCCCTCTAGCGGGCCATCCCATCCATGTAATTACCCCTGGTTACACCTACGTTAGCCACGATTGGCATGGTATAGCGACAGGGGCGATGTGACGGCGGTCAAGTCTCCTTTTTTACCATTCCCTACTGACGGTGCAGGGACTACCGTGCCCTGCGGACCCCCGCTCCGCACTTTTTCACCCAAACCGAGTACAACGCGGACCACCGAGACCCCCGCGTCGTACACAGGTCACCTCCGAGGCCTCGGCAAAGCAGGCCTCGGCACGATCAGCTACAGCACCCGCTAGGCCTCGGCACTCCACCAGGTCAAGAGTCCACCAAAGCACGGCATGTCTCCGGCCGTGGAAGTCATACTGACTAGACATCGACAAGGACTCCCACGACCTCAACCATTTCGAACCTGGCCAGCACGGCGTGCCAGACAAGTACTGATCTCCATTCCCAACGCTATGCTGCTATAGGACTAAACTGCAGTAGGCTCCATGTGTAGCTCACTCATGTACTCCTAGCTCCTTCCTTGCGGTTATAAAAGGAAGCGGCCAGGGATAGCTCAGGAGAGGAGAAGAACATACGATAGAACTGCGCTCCCATATTTGCCGTAGACACATCCTGTAACACCCACGCTCCCGAGCTGCTTGAGAGCAGCGTCTCAAGCACCTCGCACCATCCCACGCCGAGACCTGGGACTAGCTCCCTCTCTCACCCAGCTTGTAACCCCCTACTACAAGCACTTCGGTGCAAGGAATACAAGACCGATCTCTCAGACTAGACGTAGGGCACCAATTGCCTGAACCAGTATAAACCTTGTATCTCTTTGCATCACCATCCGGGATTAGGGGCACGCAGTTCACTTTTACTGGTTGGTTAAGGACCCCCCGGTCCGAAACACCGACACTATCTATTTGCTTATGTAGAGGAACACCGAAAAAGAGGAAGAAGGTTACCAAATCAACAGAGAGTTCCATTGTGCCAATGGAGGATTAAGCACCAACATGTTCTATGACTTTTCCACCAAGGTTAGCTCAATTTCCACTTACTGTATTTAGATTCCAATTCATGGTGTCTCATCCTAGTACTTTCAATATTACTGTAGTCAAAACTTGGAACCTGAACCCACAGCTAGTAAGAAGAGAAAGGGTGCTGCCTCTAATTCTAGACCAACAGGAAGGTAATTAATAAAAACTTGAATAAATATTCTACTAATAGAAAGCTAATGGTGACTTCTAAGTACCAAACTCTCTTCTTTTTTGTAGTATAAGCTCGGAGATTACAAGTAGAAAAAAGGGAAAGCAGGGTTCCTCTAACTCTGGAGCATAAAAAAGGTAGCCTATACTAAATCTGAATTTATTTTGCATGGTTAGTTTGTTGATTTTGCAAGCAGTTCTATCTAACAGTAAATTCCCATGGTCAACTTTATATGCTTGCATTTTCCAGCCCCTTCTATATGAAATGTATATCCAATATATTTATAAGTTCTTTATTACCGAAATGTATATCAAATATATCTCAAATAATGTTTTCATACACATGAACATGTATAGGTTCCGAAGTGGTTCAAATCAACCTAAACCACTTTCAATTGAGCTTCCCTCATCCAAAGATAAACCACAAGCTGTTGTTGTCAAGTTAAAAGGCAAAAGGAGGAAGAAAGAAGTAGATAAAAATGCTGCAAAGAATTTTTTGTCGCAGCTTGATAGCCCGCAATGGGCACGAGGAGCAAAAGACTTCAGCCTAGTAGTCCGACACTGAGCACAAGAAGTAAAAGAAGGCTGAGTTTGTGATTGTTGTATGAGAAAATTTCCTAAATGTGTATTGTGTTAGATGTCTGTAATGGATGCAATCCTGTGAAAATGTTTCTGTGCATGTGAACTTGAATGTATCTCGACTATTATTGTGATCATGGATGCTAAATATTGCATTTATCTTGAACATGTGAGTTTTCTAAAATAAATGTGCTATTGTTCTGCTGCATGTCATTTTCAAATTGGATATTGTTGGAGACTTATTTTATTGTTGTTATTCATGTATCTAAATAATTAATTTCAAACTGAATATAATTATACGTAATTATATAAGATGATGCTTGATCCTTTATTTATTTAACACAAGCAAAAACTGAAACATTACAGTTTAAGATAAAAACATTCATAAAAGATACCAATATTAACCATGGAATGCCAGGACTAGTAAAAAACTCTAGGGGTAAAACAGACTTTTCACATAGGACTTGACACCGTTAACAACCCAAACTGACGGAAGTGTCAAATACGAAAGAAAAACTCGAGTTCAGGACATATAGGAAAGATTTTCAGTTTCGATGTCAAATAAGAAAAGAGCATTATTTTTAGGGCCAAATACAAAATTTTCTCAAGAATTTAATCCTTTGGAATACAGGAATTTACACGAATTAAAAAAATACTCATAGGATTTGATTCATTTTTTCATATAAAATACAAATGAAACAGAAAAAAAATCTTGCATTATAAAGGGGCCTTAATTGTCCTTTTGCCCCTAAAATCTTACATCTGAGAAAAAAATGGCGCTTCTCGACACAATATACATTATGTCTAGCTACGTATTATTTTTTCATAGAAAATACACAGTATCATTTTGGCTTTTTAGATATATTATTTTTTATTACGCACCTACCTACCTACCTAGATATACATTATGTCAAGCTACGTATTAACAACAATGTATCTATCTAGAGAAGACAGTATGACTTATACTTTGGAATTGAGGAAGTAGGACGGAGCGGGTATCTGTTTCAAACCATGAAACTTTTTGCTAAAATAAATTCAATAGTTAGTCCTGCACGCGTTAAATTGGAACCGCCAGTTTGCCGAGACTTTGGAATCAAGTGGTGATCTTCATACGCTCCTGGCCTAATTTTAGACAGGTCTCCTGCCTTGGTTGAACGTGAATTATCACATACAGTAGATAAGGCCACAAAGGCACATGTGTGGAGGATGTTCATGGTGAGCATCTTTCGGTAACTCTGGGGAGGTACTAAATAAATTAAATTAAATGCAGGAGAAAAGCAAAACGAAAAGCGTAGGCGCCGTTCCGCTGGATGGCAATGACTGATATTTATCCAAAAGAATATACTTACAGCCGGCCGTATATACGACGACTCAGCTTTGAGCTTTCTATCGCTTACACGAGGGACCGGCCGGGCATTCATGCTGGGAAACTCGATCCTGTGACTGAAGATGCTGTTAATGGGGTACTTACGATGGAAGCTTTGCAAGAAATCGGTGGATTCTGATTGCCTATACCGTGTCCCGTCGCTTTCCTTTTCTAGACTGATTGGCTGATTGCGTGTTATATATGGAAGAGGTGACGTGTGGTTTCCTCGACGATGGAACGTCCTTGCTTCTCACCTGGCCCGCTCGAACGTGCTGCCCTCCCCTGCACCTGCACAGTGCACGCATGTTCCTTGCGTTGTGGCTGTGGGCATGGTGTTTGCCACATCAGATCGCTCTGTCTGTGCTCGCCACCTCAGCGTGACCTACGACTACGAGGAAGGCGTGACCCATAAGGAGAGAAAGGTCCATATTCGTGGTAGATGCCGGATAGCGACAGCTCCCAAACGCCGCGTCCGCAGAATGTCAAACGTAGCCGGCTAGTCCAATTTCTCTCAACTTCGTGCATCATTTTTTTTTTGCCGGGGGACCGGTTTTAAGGCTTGGGTTGGTGTTGCACTAGGGTGCTTGATCTAGCCTCTAGATAGATAGATATAGCTGAGCGAATCTAATTCAAAACTTCACTCATGCAGTGCAGCATAGCGTGCGCGCAACTGCCAGATTGAATCCGGAAGGAAATGACGTCCTCTCGCAGCCCAAAATGTACGTACGCGATTACCCGGAGATTGTTGGCCAGGAGCAAGTGACGTGCTCGGAGCAACTGCTTCTGCTGCCGATATACAAATAACATATGCTTTATGGTAGTATATTTTATAATTCTTCTAATCTTCTTAAAGACGGTGGGCTAGCATTATTGTTCAATCATCGGGGTATGTATGCAGCTCAAAGTGACATCAACGAGTGGTCTACAGATACGAATGCCTTTGATTTTATCGTTGCGCGACACGTCTGCGCCCCCAATGCTTCGTCGCTAAATCTTTCCTCTCTTGGCCAGTTGGGCGTCGGCGGCGAGCTCGGCCGGCCGATGCGCTCGACGCTCGCTCGCTGTCGCGAACTCCTTCACGAGCCGGCTCGACCCATTCCCTTTCAAAAAAAAAGGACTCCTCCTAGCCTCCTACGTGTCGAAACTCGAAACACCGCGTGACTGTTTGAGTGCACGGCCGCCGCCGCCGTGCGCTGAACCCGATGAAGATCCATCCGGTCCGATCCGATCCTATCCGATCCGTCTCCAGGACGCGGGCCAAGCACATTCCGGCCGGTCGGCGGTCAAGCGCCGCTATCGTCGTGACGTCGTCTCGCTCGGCGCCCGCCTCCAGGTCGAGCGAAACCTGGCAGGCGCCGCATCAGAAGATCGATCGCCACGACCTCACGTGCCCCGCCCCGTGTGATCCCGTTGGTTCCCTTGCTGCCCTCTCCGTACTCCACGTCCACGACGAGCTCCCAACCCAACGCCAACGACGCCAACCGCGTGAGCGAGCCGCCCCGACCCCCGAGCACGCACGCTACCGCGCTTATCAACGGTCGTAACCGAAGAAACGCGCAGGAAAGGAAACCCAAGGAGTTGCCAAGTTTAACAAAGGTCCCTTGGCGGTTGGCGCGGACAACCGCGCGGTAAACGGCAATCCCGGTCCCGGGCACCCAGTTTCCGCGAACACCCCTCCCGCCCACCAGGCGCCAGCTCCGCCGCATGCGCAGGCCGCAGCCGACGTGCCCCCGCGGCCCCCGCCGCCCTGCCGAACGAGCCAGTCAAAACCCCCGCTCCACCCCACACGCAGCAGCGACGCCCCCGCCCCGCGTCTTCTTCATCTTCATTAACGCCGCTCCAACAATTCACCAACCCATCCATCCTCCAGTCCTTAGTCCTCACCGGTCACCCCCATCCTCCCATCCCACACCACCACCATCTTCCCCTCCCTCCCCGATGGAGCTGTTCGCGCGCGCGAAGGTGGTGCGGCTGAAGAGCTACCACGACAAGTTCCTGTACGCGGACGAGGACGAGGCGCACGTGACGCAGGACCGGGACGGGTCGTCGGCGAACGCGCGGTGGACCGTGGAGTCCTCGCCGCACAACCCGGGGGGCGCCATCCGCCTGCGGAGCCGGTACGGGCACTACCTCACCGCGTCCGGGGAGCCGTTCCTGCTGGGGATGACGGGGCGGAAGGTGACGCAGACGCCGCCCGCCGCGTCGCGCCCCGCCAACGCATCCGTGGACTGGGAGCCCGTAAGGGACGGCTTCCAGGTGCGGCTCCGGAGCAAGGCGGGACGCTTCCTCCGCGCCAACGGCGGGGTCCCACCCTGGAGGAACTCCGTCACGCACGACGTGCCACACCGCACCGCCACGCAGGACTGGGTGCTCTGGGACGTCGAGATCGTGCAGCTCCTCACGCCGGCGCCGCCCGAGCGCACCGGCTCCGCGCCCGTCGCTAAGTTGCCGGACTCGCCGCCCGCGCCGGAGCTCAGCAAGCCGCCGCCGCAGACGCACGCGCCGCACCACCGGCCATCCAAGTCCTACGCGGCGCCGCCGCCCACGCTGGAGCCCGAGGCGCCGCCGCCTCCGCCGCCCAAGCTCTCCAAGCTCGAGGTTAGTGCCCGATTTGCTCCCCTGCGTTCACTAAATCCCCCACGCCGAGCGTGATGGCTTGTGACTACCATTGGTTCTGATGCCGTCTTCACAAAGGAATTGACTTGTGCTTATCCAAATTCTTCTTGGGCTAATTAGGCGTTTATTACTACCTCTGTTCGGATTGCCGGTCTCAACTGCATTTGGGATCTGGGAAAACTTTATGATTGTGGTGATTTTGAAATGCTAATCATGCTTGGGAATTCACTGCGACTGTTCCTCGTTAGTTATGTATCTGTTGTCTGTCTTCAACTTTGTAGGATTGAGTTAGCTCTATTTCTTCTTCTGGAATTCCTCCAAATTATTGTTAGGACTGCAAGCAATGCACATTATTAAAATTCATTTTTTTCTTCCCGAATTCCTCCAAATTATTGTTGGGACTGCAAGCAATGCACATTATTAAAATTCTTTCTTGCTTCCTGAGTTCCTCCAAATTATTGTTGGGACTGCAAGCAATGCCCATTATTAAAATTCATTTTTGCACGCTGAACCATTTATCCGACTTTTTTGCTGTGATCTAATTGCAAACCTACCTGCATCTCCACTGTGGTGCTTAGCTGCTTATTGAATTTGTTTGGTTAGTTCCCTAATGTTGTCAAAATAGTTTCCTAATGTTGTCAAAATAGTTTCCTAATGTTGTCAAACTATCATGACAATTTCGCCTTGTTTAGCCTGTACAAATGGCTTGGACTGCATGGTGTTACTCTGGTTGATTTTCAGAATTTCTTTCCTCTCTGTTTTTTTTCCCTTCCATATTGAAGTTACTTTCTTGCTCATTTCATATATTTTTGCCATGTTTACTTCTCAGCCTTTCAGGCGGCTCAGAATAAGAGTTGACATTGAATTTTCTTGTATTTCCAGTCCTCTCTTTCTTTCCAGCCCCCCTTGCACAAGGTGGAGGGACGTGCCATCCATTACCACATTGCAGACGATCTGGGCAATGTGGATGACGGCACAGTTGGACACTCCTTCACATTCAATGGCAGCAACTTGGAGGAGCTCGCCCACAAGTTGCAAGAGGAGACGGGTCTGGAAGACATCATCATATGCACACGCAGTCCTATCAATGGGAAGCTCACTCCTCTCCGTCTGCAGCTGCCACCGAACAATGCAGCAATGCATATCGCGCTCGTCCAGGAGTCCTCAAAAGGTGAGTTTACCGCTCCTTGATTTTACCATTTCTAACTCTCCATTTTTTACCAGTAGATTGCTTGCTTTGCATCGAGAATCAAAGATAGCTGCTGTCGTTTTGGTCTTATGGGAGCCCCACTTGGCTAGTTGTTGAAGCACTATAACCTATCTCTTATTCTATCTTATATTCTTGTATTCCTAACTGCTAAGCAGTTAAGCAATTGATTTTTTTTAAAGTTAAGATCATTTACTAACTTTAGCAAGCAACCACCCTGTCTATGATATCTGTGCTATCTTATTTGGCCTGTACTTTCATGATGTCAAGCACCATTTTAAAGGGTACCGGGAGTGGATGTCCGCATAAATAAATTTGCAATTCCACGACAACTTCTTTTAGAGTTTAGTGACATTTGTGTGTAAGTTCAGTTCCCTATGCTAAATATTGAAAAAAAAATCATTTTTTTCATAAGTCAATTCTGCAGTAGAAAGTAAGTGCTATTCAAATTCCGGTCTAGTTTCATGACACAACTACTTAATTAGTATTAGTTTCAATTTGCCATAGTAGCTGTGCAATCCTTCCATCTATCTATGATGTCCCTCTTGTGGTACTTGGCATTGACCATGCATATCTCTCAAAGAACGGAAAGAGCAAGAAATTAAACGGTGCATATCTGAGATTTTGCATCTCACGTGTTGCTTGCCGTTACTTACTGTGACGGTCTGACCATGTGACGACAAGTAATTCATGTTAATGGGGGTTGTGGCCAGCATACACTTCCTTCCGATGTACTCCTAAAAGGTGGAAATGGCTTGTCTTTGTTTAAACAAGATGATATTATTCATTCAGTGACAAACAACAAACAGTGTGTAAAGCATTGACTCATGGGTTTGTGATGCATTGTTAACAGTTAGTAGTAACCGTCATGTGTCCTGCATTGTGCATCATGTGCTGAATTTTGGTTCAACAAAACAACCCCTATTGATGAGATATCTAAGTTATATAAATGTTGTAGTTATAACTAAAGATGTGATTTTTAACTTTTTTAACCCAACTGGGCCATTTGAGATTTGAGTCATTATATTAAAATTAACTCTATAGATTTCTGTTAGGTTCAGTGTACAGCTGCTTGTTAGAACCCTTCACCAGTTTGTGATCTACTGATCTTTTGTTCTTCCTACATACTACTCGCCAACTGACCATTCTTCTTTCTCTGCTGTGAATTTCAGTGGCTAAAACATTTCCATGGCCATATGGTTCATAAATCACAACAGTTTGGCGAAGACAGGGCCTTGAGTTTTGGTGGATTTGTGCATCTCGCCTAAGCCCGTACATCATTCGATCAAGTCATGCCAGTTGTGCAGTTACACTGCGTAAACCTCATTCGTGTACATGTAAATAGAGCCCCCTCCTATAGTATAGCTTAAAACCAGCGGAGATTCGTCGTGTGATATGTCATATGTGCAGAGAGATGTGTTCAATTAATTAATTTATAGTCGAGAGTTTGACCCTGAATCGTACATCCTTGGTTATATTAGTTGCCGAAGAGAATTTCTACTCGTTGCCGAGTCAACATCAGCCGGCTCATTCTTCCCCAGTTGGGGTTCAGTCAAGCTGGCGGTATAATACTTTAGGATGAGGGCACTCATGTTCTGAGGAGTCCACCAATCTTAAAGTTTGATCAAATATATATAAAAAAGTAACATTTATGGTATAAATGAGCATAATTATTAGATTAATTACACCGTACAATTTCGTATCTAGAGTAACTCCAGCAGGCCTCTACTTAAGCTCTCGTAGCTAAATATTGAAGCTCAGGATAAAAACGCAGCTCCAGCAGGCCCCAATTTGGGTGGGCGCCCAAATCTCCCCTCGGCCCCGATTCATGTTACCCCGTCCCCCATCCGCACGGGCGCTGCACCTTCCCTCCCTCCGCGTGCGCTCGCTGCTCCAGCTCGGCGTTCCCTCCCCTACCTCTGGCGGCCCGTGCCCTCGCCTCCCCTCCGGTCGTCGAGATCTGGCTCCCTCCGGCGGACTGCTCGCGGAGGTGGAGACGGAGGCGGCCATGGCGCACTGCTTGCGAAGGTGGAGATGGAGGCGGCCATGGCGCACTCGCGATTCCCTCATGGCCATGGCCGCGCCTCCCTCCGTCGCGCCGGCGCGCCCTCCTCTCCGGCGGCCCTGGCCACGTCCCGGAGCTCCTCCTCGCTCCCTGACTGGATCTCCTCTCAGTCCGGATCTCCCTCTCGCGATGCCTCCTGCCCGTACGCATTCCCACCGCATCTGTGCAGGCCTGGCTCCTTCCCGTCGCCAGCGCTCAGGAAGATGGCCGCTGCTCCACCGCGTGGTCGCGTGGGGCGCGACGCCTCCGCCCGTACACGCCGGCCCCTTCCCCAGGGTCGTTGTGTTGAGCTCAGTTGCTAGAGCAGAGGATGACAAGTGGATCCCAATTGTCATTGTATGTTAAAAAGGATTGGGGGCTTTGGTTTGGGGCTTCTGCCGGAGGGGATTGCAAAATAAAGGGCCGACAAAAAGTACGGGGCTCCTGCTGGAGTTGCTCTAAATCTATCTAGAGGTACAAAGTGGATGCTATTTTCTATAAGTCTAGCGCTAATGCTCCGATTAGGATGTCCGTCCGAACAGGATGGACCCGCCTTATGTTGTGCACCCCTGACCCGCCTTGTACTGCGTGCGCCTCGCGCATCGCTCTATGCGCCCCTAACTCGCCTCGCGCTGCGTGCGCCTCGCGCCACTCTCCGTGCGTCCCTGCACCTCGTGGCTCGCACGGTCGCACCGGACCCCGCCTCGCACCGCGCGCCCCTGCACCTCGTGCCTCGCAAGGTTGCACCGGACCCGCCTCGCTTCGCGTGCGCCCCGCGCCTTGCACCTCGCTCGCGCCTCACGTTGCACTCCCCCGCGTAGCGTCAACTAGCCTCCATTGGGCTGCAGCAAGTAGATGAACACATGTTGCAACCCTATGTTTCATTCGTTTAGATGTATGTTTTATATGTTTCATCTGGACGTTGCATATGTGTTCATCCTGATGTCGTATGTGTTTCATCTGAATGTTGCATATGTTACAATGGTTGTACACGTATATTACAAGTATATGTTTCAAATGTTTCGTCTGTTTTACACGTATGTTGTAAGTGTTTTATTTTTTGATGTTACATATGTTTCAGTGGCTATATAGATATGTTGCAAGCGTCTATTTAAAATGTTTTATATGTTTTAGACGTACGATGCAAATGTTTTATCTGGATGTTGTATATGTTTAAGTTGTTATACATATATGATGCAAGTGTCTGTTGCAAATGTTTCACGTGTTTCAGACGTATGTTGCAGAAGTGCTTCATGTTGCAACATTAGCAGACACCGGAAGCAGGCGCAGCGGTCCCCACATGAGCGGCAAGCAAAGCGGGCATGGGTGGTCCCCACCTACATGCACATCAGCAGGCACGAGGCGAGCATTAGCATTTAAGAGGCGCACAATTGCATGCGCAGGATCTTGAACCTAGAGAGTTTCTGACGATGATGGATATGCAGACGGTTCTGCTTCGGCACCAATTCTAGGCATTGGCATTGGCCCAGAATCTTGAACCTAGAGAATTTCTGACGATGATGGTGTCCTGAAGTCTGAACTTCTAGACACTAGCGAACTTTGTAGCCTGTAATGTACCACGGAAACAGCAGATGCAGATCTCCGTCGCATCTTGTGGTTGTGGGCTGGGGTGGGCATTATGGGATCCATGTGTTCCAAACTTCCAGATGAAATCAGTGTCGGGGGCCTTGCTCTTCTGCTTCTGCCACCGAGACGGATAACTGAATCCGCGTCGTCGTAAATGTGCCGGCCGGCGGCCCGCCTTTGCTTTCCATTCTCTTCCTCTTCTCTTCCCTTTTCCTTTCACTGTGCTGTGCGTCGAAAGAATATACTAGCAGCGATGGCCGATGGCCGATGGTGCTGTGCGTCAAAAGAATAGCAACGACGTCCGATGGTTGGGTAAATAGGACTTGCAAACTGCAGCAGCCTGCAACCAGCAGACACAGTTGCGAGCCAAGCATGCCGAGATTTTTAACAGCGGCTGCTGCAGGCTGCAGCTCCGAAAGACCGGACACATCTACTTAACTAGTATTAGTTTCTTGACACATCTACTTAATTAGTACTTATTAGTTTCAGTTTACCATATTAGCTGTGCAATCCTTCCATCTATCTATGATGTCCCTCTTGTGGTACTTAGACATTGACCATATCTCTCAAGAACGGAAAGAGCAAGAAATAAAAACAATGCATATATGAGATTTGCATCTTGCATATTGCGGTAAGGCTAGCGCCCGGTAGTCCGCCCTAGTCCCGCGTCCCGTGCCCGCATTGCATCCCACGTGCTCCGTCCTGTTCCAGGGCCGTCCCTTGGCACGTGCAACGTGTGCGACGGTACAGGGCCTCCACTTTTCAGGGGCCTCCAAATATATATAGAGTATATATACGTATATATGTATTGCTTGGTAAATAAGAACGTACAGCAGTAGCTTTGGCCTTTGGCCCATTAGCAAAGCGACGTGTACAACAATTGACCAAAGCCCAATAAACAATGGCTTGTTGCCCGCCGCTGTTCAGTTGGCAATGTTGCCGATCCCAATTCCCCAACTGAATCAGATCGCAAATCTTAGGTCTCACGTACTACCTCTCGACGTCTCGTGATAATCTTGTGATAATCTTGAGGCTGTCCTTAAAAAGGATGAAAAATCTGATATTGATGCCAAAGAACTATATATGGAGCTGAAGTTTCTACAAGACTTCATTCCAGAAGAAAGAATGGGGCCTGTTGAAATTTTGCGGTTTTTAAAGGAGCATGGTTGTTTTCCTAATGCAACTATTGCATATAGAGTTTTGTTGACTATTCCTGTGACTGTTGCATCAGCAGAGCGAAGCTTTTCTAAGTTAAAGCTATTGAAGACTTATTTGCGTTCTACAATGACACAAGAAAGACTTAATGATTTGACTATAATAGCACTTGAAGGTGAACTGTTGGAGAAGATTGATTATGAGCATACTATTGAAGACTTCATTTCAAAGAACACTAAAAGAATGATGTTATTCAAGTAAAGATTATGTAATATAGGTATCATTCTTGAATCTTGATATATATTTTATTGCAACATACTGCATGCTTTATAATATCGTATATTTAGTTTTTTTTTCTAGGCTAATAGGCCTCATTTCTTAGTATCGTACAGGGCCTCTAATTTTCCCGGGACGGCCCTGCCTGTTCCCAACCAGCGCCAGCGTCCGGAACCGTGCCACGCGCCCCGCATGGTGGAACCACACCCCCACGCCCTCCCGCATCCGCACGGCGGAACTACGCCCATGCCGCACCCACACGGCGCAAACGCGCCCATGCCGCATCCGCACGGCGAAACCGCGACCCGCGTCGACCTGGCCCGCCTGCAAATGCGCGCTGCGGAGGCGTCTGCAGGCCTCATGCGCCGGCACGTGAACCACGACGACGCACCAGCACCAGCAGGTGGTGGACAACGGCTTGCGACACAAGATCTACTTTTGAAATATCCAAATAAAACAATTGTAACATAAGTCTAAAAACAGATGAAACACTTGAAACATGCGTTTGAAACCTGCATGTATAGCCTTGCAATATATGCAACACCAGATCAACTTTTGAAACATCTGGATGAAACATTTGAAACAAACTTAAACATAGACTTGCAACATGTGTATATTGCCATTGCAACATCCCAGATCAATTTTTGCAATGGCTAAAACATAAGTCTGAAACGGCTAAAACACTTGAAACACAGCGTCGCCGGCGGCCATGGCCTACCTGGTGGCGGATTGCGGTAGCCAGCAAGCTCAAGTCTAGGGGAACATCGAGAGCAAACGTCCCAGCTACGCAGGCCTTCCCTTCATGACGTGGTGTGTTCAGCCAGCCGCGGGAGACGAAGTCCAGACCGGCGGCAACCTCCTCCTGGTGGTGCCGAGGTGGTGGTGGCGTGGTGCCTACCATGGCCGCGACGGACGAGGTGGATGGGGCACACCGGTGGATAGGGACGAGGCGCGGGGTGGTGGCACGGCGCGGCCGGTGATGGGGTGCGGCGCGGCAGGGCGATGGGCGCGCGGTGCGGAAGGGTGCGCGGCGAGACAGAGTGCGGCAGCGCGGATGCACGGCGACGCCTGACAGCCAGACGCGAGTGCGAGTGGGGAAGAGAACACCTGTTGGACCTATCCGCTGCACAAGCCCACGAAGACATCGTCCGGATGGGGTGGACGTCCGTGGCCAAGTATTAGCGTATTGCTTGCCGTTCTTACAGCTACAGTGATGGTCTGACCGTGTGACAAGTCATTCATGTGTAACGGGGGGTTGTGTCCAGCATACGCTTCCTTCCGATGTAATGAAAGGTGAAGACGGCTTGCCTTTGTTTCAGCAAGATGGTGTCATTCTGTCAGTGAAAAACAAAAATACAACAATGCACTGAGCATTGTTGGTCATGGTATGCTCATGACTCATGGGTTTGTGATGCATGCATTGTGAATAGCTAGTAGTAACCATCCTGTGTCCTGCATTGCGCATCATGTGCTGAATTTTGGTTCAGTAAAAACAAGCCCTATTAATACAGAAATCTAATGTTGTAATTGTAACTAGATATGTTATTTTAACTGTTTGTAATCCAACTTGTTCATTTGATGGCCCTGTTCGCTTCTCTTATAATCCATACTTTTCAGCTTGTTTTTTTCAGCCGGAACATTGTTTTTCTTTCACAACAAATCAACCGGAAACAGTGTTTCGGTTTATTTTTTCAGTGAAGCGAACAGGCCGATGTTTTGAGTCATCACTATTAAAATTGTCAGTGGATTTCTGTTTGGTTCAGCGTGCAGCTGCTTGTTAGAATCCTTCACTGATATAGTTCTTGCCACAACTCGCCAACTGACCATTCTGCTTTATTTGTTGTGGATTTCAGTGGCTAAATCATTTCCATGGCCATATGGTTCATAAATCACAACCGTTTGGCAAAGACAGGGCCTTGAGTTTTGGTGGATCGTGCATCTCGCCTGAAGCCCGTACATCATTGGATCAAGTCATGCCGGCTGTGCAGTTACACACCGGGTATCAGAAGCAACCTACCGTAAACCTCATTCGTGTACATGTAAAAAGAGGCCCATCCTATATTTTCTATGATGTACAGGAACTCAGGAAGTCGTGATAGGTCGATATGGTGTATATATATGGACATATATTATACTCGTACAGGCTACAATGAGACGCTGAAAAACGTCACGGGGGGTAGTATGTGATTTTTTTTTAATTTTAACCATTTTTTAATATAATTTTAAATCTAACACTGTCGGGTTTTTTTTAACTAACACTTTTGACTGCGTTTATTGCTTCTGGCTGACCAAATGCACACTTTTGACCGTGGTTTATTGCCGCGGCGCGCGCCAAATGCTCGTGTCGCACCATGCATGGTGGCGGCAGAGGGTCGACGTGGCGAGGGCGGCCTAGGGGACCGCACCGACGTGGCGCCTCGCCGCGCCACCGACTTTTTGCGCGCGACAGATTGCGCGCTACCGATCCGCAGTGCATGGTATATATATATGGTCCTGCCGCGCCAAGGTCGGTGGCGCGGCAGGATCTGCCACGTCAGCGGTCCCCCAGCCCGGCCCTCGCCATGTTAGCTCTCTGCCGCGCCACCATGCATGGCGTGTCACAGGCATTTGGCCACGCGCAGTGCAATAGCCGCGGCCAAAAGTGTTAGTTTTTTTAAAAACCGACAGCGTTAGATTTAAAATTATATTAAAAAAAGGGTTAAAAAAAAAAAAATCTAGTATGTCTACTAGGATCATGCCTTTAGCATGCGGATCGGATGCATCGTCCACTTTGAGGAATGCAATGGAGGCGCTTTCTGACGATGGATGGGATATGCAGACGGTTCTGCATCGGCACCAATTCTAGGCATTGACATTGCCACGTGCCCAGAATCTTTGAACCTAGAGAATTCCTGACGATGAAGGTGTTCGGACACCAACTTGTAGCCAGTCTCCCAACGGAAACAGCAGATGCAGAGATCTCTATCGCATCTTGTGGTTGTCGGTGTTCCAATGCCAACTCCCAGATGGAATCGGTGTCGGGGCCTTGCTCTTTAGCTTCTGCCACCGAGGCGGATAACTGAATCCGCGTCGTCCTAAAGTGTGTGCCGCCCGGCGCCCGCCTTTGCTTTCCGTTCTCTTCCTCCTCTCTTCCCTTTTCCCTTTCATCACTGTGCTGTGCGTCAAAAGAACTGCAGTCTTCAGGCACATTTGCCATGTGCGAAGCACGCCCAGATTTTAACAGCGGCTGCTGCTGCTACGAAAGACCGGACACCTGGTATAATAATCAATCCGTCAGAGCGCACTTGTGGTAACTAATCTGAACAGAAATGCTCTCGGCCTATAAATTTTTGATTTTTTTTCGTTTCTCCAAAATAAAACAAGATCTGTCGACAAAATTTTAGCACTGTTAGCTTGCGCTGGACCTGGACCTAGAGGCTCGAGCCCGTCAACGCAACATGCCACCGGAGCATCAGTCCCAGTCAAAGAAAGCTTTGGCACGGAGCGCCATAAATAAGCCATCCATGGAGCAGGCTTTGTCCGGTGAGAGCGCCTCTGCCTTTCGTATCCACCGGTCCTAAACGATCGGAAATTCCAGTCGGTAGGATTTTTCTCTCACATTAAATTAAATTAGTCAGAAGTAATAATCTATGATCGTATACGATTATTTCATCCTAGCCCAATAGGCTGCATCTTCTACTACTAGCAGTGCCATTAACAAAGCATTTCTGACGATTTGACCTCCACAACAGCTAATCACCCACTAATCCGCGTCGGGCGATAATTGCACACCAGCAGCGCCCGCACACGCCCGTCGCGTCTCGCCAACGCCCAAGCAAGTCGCCGTATAAAATCATGGCTGCGGTCGCCGTCGGCGAACATGCATGCGGAGGCGCCTAAAGCGGGCGACGGCAAATACGGTCACGTCACGCACCGCCCCGCCCGCCTTTGCGTTGCCGACTTGCCGCCCCTGTCTGGCTGCGCTGGATGATGCTGTATTGCGCTGCCCACTATACGGCAATGGATGCCGCCTGCCTCGCCGAGTTAGAGCCCAAGAGTTGACCCTAAGCACCCTAATCGGCTGGCTTTTCTCTTAACTGTCCACATCAGTGACCCCTCTCGGCTCTTGCCCAATCAACGACGATGAGGGGAGTAAATTCCTTGCCGGCTGTGTAAAAAGAATTCTGCGGTAGAATTAAACTAGTGTTTCTTGAAAACTCATGCCTTTTGAAACTTGAAAACTCATACTCCCTCCGTACTAGAAAATAAAGTCGTTTTGGACAGCGATACAGTCTCTAAAGCATAACTTTGACTACTTATTTTTATAAAAATATTTATCAGAAAGTGATATATGTAAATTTTTGTGAATGTATTTTTCATGACAAATCTATACATATGGTTTTCACATTTCTAAACTCAACAACTTAAAAGTTATTTATGATTTATATTATCAATGTTTGACCCAAGCCTTGTCCAAAACAACATCATTTTTTTTAGTACGGAGGGAATACCTTTTTATACAGGTATTAAATGGTAGTGCTTTCATATTTTTTTTTCCGTTAACATGCCGGATACGCTGGTTTAAGTTAGGCGCACAACAAATAAGTTAGGTGCACCATATAATAATAATATAATTGATGCTAGCACAAATTGTTTTAGGACGCAAGTCCTTTAATTAGAGTCAACGAGGAACTCTCAAAAGATATGGATTGGCGACCGTAGATATGTTTGTAATTAATTCATCATTTCAATTTCTAACTAAACGCTGGTTCACGCGGGATACGCTCGTAGCTCAAACCAATTAACGAAGGTGAACTAATTTGGTGAAGTTGTGATGTCACCATTTTAGCCGACTTCAAATGATTATATCCGTCCTGTTCTGCGGCACTACTTCAGCAGTACTTTTCAGCGAACGAATCGTATTTTTCTCTCACAGCAAATCAGTATAAGCATCAGTATAAATTAAATTTTAGCGAAATGAACAAAGCCGCATTTGCTACAACGAAACCATTTTATTTTTTGAGAAACCCCAGTTAATTTCACGAGAGTTTTACTGAAAATCCATCCAAAAACGGTTTATTTGGATTAGTGTTGTGGGAGGTGTTTTGAGCATTCCACTTGTTCGGCAGGCTGGTTGAATAAGTTAAAATATTATTCCGACTAGGTTGTTGTGAGAGTAAAATACTGTTCTGATTGAAAGACACTGTTCATATAAACCGTGCCCGCGTGAGTGGTCCGGCCAGCACCAGCCAGCCAGCCGAACATGCCTGGCCCGTCGGTCATGTGATGATCGTCTTATTCGTTGGGTTTATAAGCCGTATTTTTTCATCTAATAAATAATATTTTTTCTCATAATAAATCAGTTAATGATCCTTCCAGCCGTGACTTTATCAGCCAAACCAACGGGACAGATGTGAAAGCGAGAGGTGTCGCACACGCTGCCTAGTGGAGCTGGAGTTGTAGCCTTGCGCGGCCGCGTCTCGGCATCGGACATCTCTCCCTCCCTCTTCTCGCGCATCTCGCTGACGACGCTTCTCGCCCGTGCGGGCCTAGATCGCCTACTCGCCGCGCCGAAATGCGACCGCATCTCCTCCGCCTCCTCCTCCTCGCCGCCGCCTGCCTCCCGCCGCCGGCCGCGTGCCGGCACATCCACACGCCCCCGCCGCCGCCGCGGCAGCAGCAGCAGCAGCACGGCAGCGGCACCAACGTGGCCACCGTGGCGCTCGCCGCCGCCGCGTCGCTCCTCGCGCTGCTCCTGCTCTACCTCTGCGCCGCCATCGCGGTGCGCCGGTTCCGCTCCCGCGGCGCGGTGGCGCGGGAGCCGCCGGCGGCGTCCCGCGCCGCGGCGTTCCTCCGCCGGCACGGGCTCCACCACCATCGCCCGTCCTTCACCTACGAGCAGCTGCGCGCCGCCACCGCGGGCTTCGACGCGGCGCGCAAGCTCGGCGACGGCGGCTTCGGGACGGTGTTCCTCGCGTACCTCCCGCCCGCCGGCCGCCCCGCCGCCGTCAAGCGCCTCCACGTCCCGCCGTCCCCGTCACCGTCGTTCCCCTCCACCTCCGCCACCATCACCAAGTCCTTCTGCAACGAGGTGCTCATCCTCTCCGCGCTCCGCCACCCGCACCTCGTCCGCCTCCACGGCTTCTGCGCCGACCCGCGCGCGCTCCTCCTCGTCTACGACTTCGTCCCAAACGGCACGCTCTCGCACCACCTCCACCGCCGCGTCGGCGGCCCTGGTGGCGCCGCGCCGCCGCCCCCGCCGCTCCCCTGGCGGACCCGCCTCGCGATGGCCGCCCAGATCGCGTCGGCGCTCGAGTACCTCCACTTCGGCGTCAAGCCCGCCGTCGTGCACCGCGACGTCACCTCGTCCAACATCTTCGTGGAGGCCGACATGCGGGCACGCCTCGGCGACTTCGGCCTCTCCCGCCTCCTCGCGCCGCCGGACGCCTGCGCCACGGGGGGCGCCCGCGAGCTCGTGTGCTGCACCGGGCCGCAGGGGACGCCGGGCTACCTGGACCCGGACTACCACCGCTCGTTCCAGCTCACGGAGAAGAGCGACGTGTACAGCTTCGGCGTCGTGGTGCTGGAGCTCGTCACGGGGCTGAGGCCCGTGGACGTGGGCAGGGAGCGGCGGGACGTGACGCTGGCGGACTGGGTGGTGTCCAAGATCCAGGTCGGCGAGCTCAGGGAGGTCGTCGACCCGCCGGTGCTGGGCGAGGGCCCCGCCGTGATGGCGAGTGTCGAGGCAGTGGCGGAGCTGGCGTTCCGGTGCGTGGCGCCGGACAAGGACGACCGGCCTGACGCCCGGGAGGTGCTGGCCGAGCTCAAGAGGATCCAAACGATGCTCCCCGAGCTTCCCGGCCGCAAGGTTTCTTGAATCGGATCGCACAAAATGCCATCCGCTTCGGAATTGAGCTAAGCATATCCTGACATCTTGACTCCTATGCTGACATGTTGACTAAGAATTAGCATCACATCCTGATCGTCTCATGGTCGATGGCATTCAAGAACTCAGAACTCAACAAGAACACTCTGTCGACCAATGAAGCAACCCAAACAAGGCACATGAAGCTTAGACTAATGTCGAGCTCAATTACAGGACATCTACTCGTGCTGGTTCTGTGACATGATTTTGTAATTTGTATGAGCATTGGGCAAATCTGTTAGTTGTGTCACCGGCACCGGTCACCAGTCGTCAGGTTATGTGTATTCTAGTTCGTTCTGTTGGAAACTGGAATGTACAAGGCTTACAAGCTCTACATGTGCTCCTAGGAGTAGCAGTCCCCAAAAATAATTTCTCCGATCCAATTTCCTCAGTTTCTCGGCTAAAATTCTCGCATTCAGATGCCAAGCGGTGCGCCTTGTGCCCCTCCTGCCAGTCGTCACGGAATGTCCGAGTCGCCGGTGACCCGTGGACAGCATCCGGCCTGCAGTGCAGCCTATCGTTCTGCACGTACGCCGTCAGTGGCTTGCGTTGCGCCGCACGCACGCCTGCCGACCTGGTCCCCGTTTGCTTCAGAAGATCGTGTCGGCTCTCGTGCCATCTGATGGCTGCTGCGATCACAAGTCTCGTGATCGTGAGTCGTCGACACGATCAGGTCGGAACCGTCCAACGCGCCTGCCGTGCCCGCCGTGAAGTCAGCACTGCGGCCCTGCCGGGCTGCCGTGGCCATTGGGATCGAAACAGCACTGGCCCCACACATATGTCGCTGACAGGCGGGCCATTGCACTGCACGAACTGCGCGAGCACGGCCAAGCCCAAGGCCCACAGCCCACTTGTGAGACGGCTAGTCCATTCGTGGCCCAGCTGTAATTGATCCATATCAGTCTATCCGATCTCCTCGAAGAATTCTTCTTGGAGCCACAGGCCCACACCACAGCGAGGCCTGCAGCCGGTGGCATCGCATCGCGCCATCGCCCATGCACCCCCTCACGCTCTCCTCCACCGCGCTCCTCCGCCTCATCAAGTCGCTCTCGCCGGCGGCGGGGCCGAGGGCCCACCTCGCGGCCGCGGCGATCCACGGCCTCCTCTTCAAGGAAGGGCTCCTCCACGCCGGGGCGCACCTCCCCACGGCGCTGCTCTCGGCCTACGCAGCGCTCGGGAGGCCGCGCCACGCGCGGGACCTATTCGACGAGATGCCCGACCCGGGCCTCGTCACCCGCACGGCCATGGCGCGCGCGCACGCGGCGTCCGGTCAGGGGGCCCAGGCGCTCGCCGTGTTCGGGGACATGCTCACGGATGGCGTCCTCCCTGACAACGTGGCCCTGGCGGTCGCTCTCGCGGCCTGCCATGGGGCAGGCTCGTTCCCCGCAGCGGGGATGGCGGCGGCCAGGAGACCTGGGATGATGGTGCATGCCGTCATTGTGACAAGCGGCATTGTCCCAGATGTGTTTGTCTCCACTGAGCTGATCAGGGTGTACGGAGAGTACGGCGAGCTGTCTGTCTCCCGGAGGTTGTTTGATGCGATGCCGGTGAGGAGCACAGTTTCGTGGAATGCCATGGTGCATCAGTATATCAGGCATAGTAATATTGACAATGCCTACGAGCTGTTCCTTGCAATGCCAAGGAGGGATGTAGTGTCATGGAACACGGTGATTGCTGGGTACTGCCTCGTTGGCCGATGTATGGAGGCCCTAGAACTGTTCCGTCAGATGATATCGCCATCTTCTTGTCCAGTGCATCCAAATGGACCTACAATGAGCACTGTCCTTGCTGCTTGCGCGGGTGCAGGTTGTTTAGAGACTGGGATTTGGGTCCATGCGTACATTGACAGGAATCGCATGAATGACAATGGCTCATTGGATCGGTCCTTGATAGATATGTACGCCAAGTGTGGAAGCATTGAAAAGGCCCTTCAGGTGTTTGAAAAGGCACCTGGGAAGAGGGATCTGTACTCATGGACGACCGTGATTTGTGGACTGGCAATGCACGGTAAGGCTGCTGATGCTCTAAGAATGTTTGGCATGATGCAAGACAATGGTATACGACCAGATGATGTTACTCTTGTTGGGGTCCTTAATGCTTGCGCACATGGTGGACTTGTAGATGAAGGCCTTCGCCACTTCTACTCCTTAGAGAAGTATGCAATCACACCCAAAATTGAACACTATGGATGTGTCATCGATCTTCTTGGTCGTGTTGGGCGATTGGAAGAAGCATACAGCATTATCAGGACCATGCGGATGAAGCCTAATGCAGTAATCTGGGGCGCATTCTTGAATGCATGCAAAGTTCACAGCAACGTGGAGCTTGGCGAGATTGCAGCAGCTGAACTCACCAGGTTAGATCCAGATGACCCCTGGGCAAAGGTGATGCTGTCCAGCTTGTATGCAAAAGCGCAGGACTGGAGCAGTCTAGCCAGGGAGAGGAGGGAGATGAACAGCTTACAGATGAAGAAAACACCAGGGTGTAGCTCAATTGAGCTTGATGGAGAGGTGCATGAGTTTGTTGCTGGTAGTTTTCAGCATCCTCAGTATGGTGAAATTTGCACTGTACTAGAGAACGTAGAAGCACAAACACTTTCTGGCTAAAGGGATGTGGATGCATCATGCCCTCATCAGTTGAGGTTTTTGTTCTGTCAATGAATGTTAGCATGTAGTAGCAAGTTTCATGGGCCTTCACTGGTAGATTAACTGGCCTTTGTGCTTTCATTTAGCCGTGAAGGTCTGAGCCTGGTCATATTGGTAAGAATTGAAGGAGGTTACCATTAGGGCCCAGAGTAAATGACTACGTGCTGACAAAAGATTGGTCATGCTGGAAGTTGTACTAACAATTGAAGCTAGTGGAGGCATAGCACCAATTGTGACTGTGCAGCTTTGGATGTCAGTGGACAAGAGGTACATGGCTGGAAATGCACCGCATTACTATTTTGCTTTGCTTCTAATGGCTACCAAGCTATTTAATTTATTCTGGCGTCCTATCTTGATTATTACCCTTGTCCCTTTTTGTTTGACAATGTACATAGGTAATTATACAAATAGAACTAGAGTATATTGAATATTTCTCAGATATAACTTAGGAAAGCTGATATTTAGCCTGCTTTATTCTTATGTGAGAAGACCTCCTTCCATACGTACATAAGCATTTTTATGATCTAGATAATGGAATTATTTTGAAGTAAATGGAATTGTTAGTTGATTAGTCCCCTTGCAGATTGTCTTCATGTTAGAATGGCTTCTTCGAGTTACTTGAAATGAATATTCTATAATTCAGTAGGATCATGTAACCCTGCAGTGATACACTCCATACAATTCTCTGCAATGCTGGCATTCATGTCATCCTAGGTGGCGGTTATGTGTAACTAACAAGTAGCTGATGCAAACTTTCTTTTCATGGAATATATAGCTGATATAAATTGCAATGCAGGTGTATCAGAGAGAAGCACTTCAAGGTTAATTTGTCGAGCAAACTGGAGATGCTGGAATTGGTATTTTGGCAGGTGCTGTATGCTTTTCAGCATGGCATGTTTTATTCAACTGGTCAAGTCCTGCAGAAGCTGAAAGCTGAGCATGTATAGGAGGACTTCGCGTTGTATCACAATGGGTGCATTTTCCGGTGATCATTGAATCAGATTGCTCTCTGAGTGGCGAATGCTCTGAATACTTCAAAATAGGGATGATCTGAGATTACCTTTCATGCATATGCATGTCAATGAAGGTAAGGAGGTGATGCGTGTTCTTCAGAAAGTGGAGATGCATCAGCTGTTTGATTAAGCCAAATACCTAATTGTATTGTCCATCTAGTAGAACCTAACTGCAACTTGTCCTCTTAATAATCAATAAAGATACGTTTGCGTTTGCCCTATAAAAAGTAGAGAGGTATGAACCATCACATGCAAGAAAACCATCACATGCAAGAAAACCCAGAGCCTTTGCATAGGAATAGGATGATCAATACACTCAATATTTACGTGCTTTACGCAGGGCGCCACCTGCAAGTGATTGTTATCCAAAAACAATGGTGCTATTACTTAACTCAAACGTGCTCAACGATAGGGAGCAACTGTTAACTAATAAGTAACGAATTGCCTCACGAATTCTATGCAGACGGTGATCCAGCAGCATCTTACTGCAGTGTGCAGTGGCTATATGGACTATGGTATACATTGGTACATCTCTAGCCTGCTGCAGTGTGCAGTGGTATATGGACTATGGTCTACTACATTGATACATCTCTAACCTGTAGAGCTCAATTGTCCATGGCTAAACATGGCCTGCCCTGGTTCATCTTTTACCGTATCACACGTGGTTGGTGGACAGGATTTCTCAGTGCACTGCCAAGGTCAAGATGGTCTGACGGTCCGCAAGGATCACCGAGGACGAGCCACAGCATGACACAAACAACAAAGGAGCGCAAAAGTTAGGATTCATGCGCTGAGCCCGAGGGCACTACGATAGCAAGGCTAATCACAGCCTCATCATAAACGTGTTCCTGTAATCTAACAAGAGTGAGCTTGTATAGACAAGCAAGATGTAATTTGGCATATTACAAATAGGTCACTAGTCAGTCTCGGTATCTCAGACCAAACAATTTTTTGTTTTGAGGGAACAATTTGTTATTGCTATCCCCAAGATGTATTAGCCTTCACGAAATTACAAGCTGGGTCTTGCATTTATATGACCATTAACATAATGGCTCGGCTGATGTTTAACTCCAGTGCCCTTCTGGTCTTTCACTCCATATATATCTCCCTTTTAGTCTTGCACAATAGTTACGCCAGGAGGGAGCGTGAATAGCCTCTCAATAACACGTGGATCATCAAGGCCCTAAATACATTAGCAAGAAATTATAATTGGCTCAGGTAACCAATATCATGTCACAAGTCAATGCAAATGGTATTGTACAAGAAAATAGCACAGGACATATTATACCTTGTAGACTCGTCTTAGCTCAGCCTCAGCATCTCTCAACTGTCAGGGAAACATGAACAATTAGTACTGAAGCAACAAAGCGCATTAATTCTTGCCAAAGAGATAAATCATATCGTACATATCTATCTTCATCTTCAGAGTCATGGAAATCTCTCTCTCTCTCATAAATCCACTAAATTGAGTGCGCGGATCCAAGTGACCAGCAGCTAATTCAACAGAACTATCAGGGTGCTTTATATCAAACTTGTCAGGATTGTTACAAGCCTCGCAGGGTTGACCTTTATCAACAACAACAAAAAAGAGTTAATTGCCAAGTAACCAAACAGGCTAAACACAATTAAGAGATGAGCAACCAAAGGAAAAATGCAGTCATTGCTATGCATGAAACAGCTAAGACATTACAAATAGTAAAGCTCAAAGAAAAATAGTACATGAATCAGAGATATA
This sequence comes from Miscanthus lutarioriparius, assembly GCA_904845875.1. NCBI lineage: Eukaryota > Viridiplantae > Streptophyta > Magnoliopsida > Poales > Poaceae > Miscanthus > Miscanthus lutarioriparius. Next base: position 134,903,788 of record CAJGYO010000002.1, read on the forward strand.
GAAGAAACAAAAAGGGCAAAAAACAAGCAGGTCTATACAGAGCGAGCCACAAAATGTATCACAATAATACTTAACTTTAGGATAAGAGAGTACGTAATACCATTATTGATTGTATCGACTGTGCAGAAACAGCAGATAAGCAATTCTGTATGTTTCCCTTGATTAAAAAGTTTGACTTCTGCAAAGAATATATTGCTGGTGCCGCTCTCTGAATCATTGGCTGCTTTAGAATTTGTACTGAAATTGAGACGATAGTAGCATGACTGGTGCTCAGAAATTGAGTTGAAGTTCAAAACATCTTTGAGTTCATATGCGAGATCCTAAAACAAGTATAGATCAGGTTTAGCAAAAGTTCCATGAATAAGAAAACAAGACACACAGGTACACTACTCAATAGGCAGATGGTGGGAGGGGAAGAGAGCAAACCCCCAAAAGATGGTGATCCTCATTATACTTGTCCACTAAAGCTTGAGCCATTTGGCGCATTTGGTCACGGCCTTTTTGCTTTGCACGTGATTTTGAACGCTTACTTGTGCCATCAGGTCAGTAAAGATCTCGCCGTATGACTAAATCCAATGTAGAAGTATCACTTTGCTGCCTGAACCTAGCATTTAGATTAAATCATCATAGATGATCAGTAGACAGTACTTTGATCAACATGGTTGTAATAAAAAAAGGAAACAGTACTGTGACAAAATCCCTTGGATCATTTTCAGATCACAGGTTCATCTATCACTATTGTTGTTTACTGCAGTACATGCATAAACAGAGTTGAGCAGGTGCGCCTGACTGAAAAGCAAACTAAACAATCATACAAATTACAATACAAATGATAAAAATAAATGCTATATAAAAAAGTACTGCCATAGCATCTACATGTTTTTTTTTTCTACAACAGCATACCAAATTACATTACCACACAGCAATGAAATTACAATAGTTAGTTTTGGGCCTACAACGACACAGAGAAACGAAAGCAAACGCTAGTGCCTCTGAAGTCTGAACACACAGGGTTCAGCCAACCAGGCAAACCTCACAAAACAGGCTTGCTTGAAATCATTTACTACTGTTCTAAAGCCCAACTACCATCTATATGTACTGTTAAGATTTTAGCTATGCTAATGATTTGTGCACTATGTCAAAAATGACCCAACAAAAATAGTTACAAAGTTTGTTAACTTTGTGGTCCCAAGACAGCTTTGAACACTGTGCATGATGCTCTTCTTTAAAAAAACAATTCAACCCATCAGCTTATCAGTAGTCCAATGTTGGACTCTGGACCATTCATTGCTTTCCTAATCATATAAAAAAAACTGTGATTATCTTCCATGGCCAACCATAGAAGCATGGCCAGGTAGCCCTGATTGAATGAATATAATCAACCGCAGTGGGAGCATACCGAATGGGATAAAACAACCAACAAGAAAGCTATGTAAAGAAGGCCATTGTCATAGCATTTATATGTACCTTTTAACCCCTTAGCTATGTTAATGATTTGCGCACTATCTATAAAATTCTCCGATAAAAACAGTTACAAAGATGTTTCATTAGCTTTAAGTGAGTCCCAAGACAGCAATCTAAACACTACACGCAGCTCATCTTTTTTTTTGTCTAAAAGAAAAAAAATCAGCAGAGGATCGTAGTTACCATTAATTCTTTTCCTAATCATATTGTAAAAAACTGTGCTTATCTTCCGTGATCTACACATAGAAGCATGCATGGCCATGTAGCCTAGTTTGAATATAATCAACTGCAGACAGTGCATACAACCAATGAGAATATATAACACAGTTGAGGAACTTTACATTTTTGGATCTAGGAGGCTGTGAAGATGGCGATCAATAGCCTGGTCAGCTTCCTGTAAACTCTGATATGGCCCACCCAGATGAGGACATGTATGAAAAGTTCCCTGAAGGTCTTGCCTGATGTAAATTGTGCGTCCCCATTCAAACTCTATCCGGGCCAAAACCCGTGACACAGAGGAAGTGGTGGTGATGGCAGCTTGGGGCTCTTGCACAGACTTCAGGCCTGTTCGGCTGGTATTAAAGCCGGCTGAAGCTGTTTTGTTATGAGAGAAAAATACTATAGATTCTAGCTGATAAGTTCAAGCGAACATGCCCTTCACATGCTCCTCTGCACACCTGAAGTGGAACAGAATGCTCAATTAGTCCAGCTTTACTGTTTACTCAGAGGCCCAACTTGTGATAGGAATCCAACTGAAATACAAGATAAGAAACTCCCTCCTTCCCAAGCACCCAAGTCCCCAGTCCCCGTTAACAACGATTCAACGAATCCTAGATCTGGATTTTTTTAGTGAGAGATCATACAACCAGCTGAAGGTATCACTAGGAACATTTATCTTAGGAGATGTTCTAATAGAGAAGAAGAATACAAGAGCAGTCTAAATTAACTCCGTCTACCCTCGCGTGATCTTCTTGGGAAAGCAATCGCCTACTCGTGGACCACCGTCTCATGACCGCCCGGCCCGACCTAATTTTTTATAATTTGTTTTTTTTTAAAAAAAATTTACGTTTGACTCTCTGAGAGACTTAAACTCATCTTTAGATCCTGGGTCAGCGCCAGGACTCATGGCACCAAGGTAACACGTCTCGGCGCCAAAGATTTTGGCTCCGAGCTGCCTGGCCGTGCATAGCAGGACATCCTAGGTGGCGTTGACGTGGCCGGTACCTCGGCGCCAGAATACATGACGCCGAGCACGGATTCAGAACGCGGTGGAGTGGGCGGTGGAGGTCGCTGAGGTTGGCTGCTCACTAGTCACTGCTCACACGTTGCATGCATGGCTATTGAGTCAAAGGCTGCCGCTGCTGGTGTGTTGTGCGCCGAGTGTGCTCTCGTGAGCGGCTGTGCAAGTGGCAGGCTGCTGAGCAAGTGCATGCGGTGCAGTAGCAAGCAACAGGAGGGAGAGGGTGTAGTGCATTCAATTGAACAACAAGGAGTGCAGCAAGCAAGCGTTCGACACATCTCCACAAACCGTCACTCGATCATCTCTGAGACTGAATGTAGGGCTCCGGCCTGAACCAGTATAAATCCTCGTGTCTTTTAGATGCTACCATCGTCTTCCTATAGCAGCACGACGATCATATAAATTTACTAGTCCGGATTATAAAACACCGACAATCCTTAGGATAGTAAGTTTGAGTAACCCCCGTATAGACCAAATGTTGCATATGAGAGCGGTAAGCTGAGTACTTAGTGATGACTTGATAATCGCGTGGATTCAACTCAGGATGCAGCGTGGGGTAGCTCACGAAAAGTACCTCAGCTCATTGTCGTACCACTCATGGGCTAGAAAGTCACATTAAGGAAAGGTTGGAACCTCAAGGCTGAAAGGTCCTTGTTTGGTTTTGTTAATTGAGTGACAACCTAGGTAGATTAATATGTGTTTATGTGATATACACAGGAAATAAGTCCATAGGTACACTAGTGTGAGCAACACATGCTATGGAGGTGAAAATGGCTTGGATATGTTGCAAAGCTTACACATGTGATCAAGTAGCTCATTGCATATGAGACATGATATGGAGTCATATGACTAGGTGGAGAAGATCAAGATGAGGCTTGGCTTGATGGACCGGTTGCAAGCGTGAAAGGCAAGTCGGAGGCTTTGAAACAATAAACCACGTGGCAGAAAAGCTTGAGCAAAGACTTGGCGCCAATGGACCAAGGCAACAGTGAAGAGCAAGTGAGGTCAAGATCGATGAACCAATAAGGTCACATGATGATATGAAGTGGATCATATCATTTGTTGATCAAGGTTGGTGCTTGTGTAGCATCAACATTGAAAGAGATGAAATGGAATACGCAAGGCAAAAGTATATGTGTAGGGCATTTCATTTCACCGATCAAAGGTTGTGTAGAGAAGTGCATGACCGGATTTAGGATAGATGGCCGTACTATCAAGAGGAGCAAACTTGTTTATATATCAGTCATCTAGTGTTACTCTAGTGATCTAACTTTGCATACGTTGCTAGGATCGAGTGGTAGGTGAAAAGAGAGATAATCCTTTGAAAAATGTTTATGAAAATGCTAACAAACTTACACATGGTGATGTACACTTGGTGTTAGCACATTTTCAAAGGAGAAGAAATTGGAAGCATGGAGATGCTTCTGGGGGGCATTGAACCCTAGGCAGGGCACCGGGCTCAGGGCGTCGGCCCATGGATCGCGAGTCTAGTACCTAACCTTAGGCCTTAGTGTTGGGCGCTGGCTCCGAACACAGGGGCATCAGCCTTTGGCGTGCGGGTCTAGAGCTTGACCCTAGGCACGGTTGCGGAGCGCTAGACCCTAGTGAACAAGGGCTCCAGCCCATGGACACGTGGTGCAATGGGGAGCTGGGCAGCGGCATCGGACCCCGCGGAGCTTGGTCTGGCCACCTCGGTCGGACTGGGTGCGGCATGGTTTTGTGCTCTCAGGATCTCACTAGAGTGCTTCAGACCCTGGCGAGCATTAGTCTAGAGCCTTGGTCCAGAGGCTTAGTCTGGAGGTGTCTAAGCATGTGGAAGTAGCCGTTGAGCACCAACGGTCATCTTCAAATGATCGATGACATGTGGCCAAATTGTGGGCATCGGACTCTTGTGGAGCATGATTTGGAACCTTGGTCCGGAGCTTGGTCCGATGGCCCTTCAGTTAAGTTTTTGAGCAACGGCTCTTTAGCCCTTGGTGGCTATAAATAGAGATGGTGCTCGGCCATGGCGGAGGTTGAGCACCTTGGGGATGTGTTGCCCTTGTGTAGTGCTCACACAAAAGCCTCTAACTCACTTGTGATCGATATGGTTCATCTCCGATAGTGAGTGAGCGATTCTAGTGTGTTGCATTGAGAGGTTGCAAGTGGTGGCACTAGGTGATCGAGTTGTAAGCCGGTGGTGCTTGTTACTCTTGGAGGTTATCATCTCCTAGATGGCTTGGTGGCGTGGTCTCCGTCGTGAAGCACACAAGAAGACTATGTGATGCTCCGAAGAAGTGATTGTGAGGGGTGTTGTGCTCGTCCGTGGGAGCCGCGAAGAGTAACTCTAGTAGAGCAAGACATGAAGGACGACAAGTGGTCCGGCCATGTCAAAGTGCTAGAGATTGTGGTAAGCACTCCATGTGGGAGAGTGTGACTTGCAGGTCACCACTAGCAAGAGGACTAGTGGCAACCTTGGAGTTTGTCTCAACAGGGATTAAGTGGTTGGCAAACCACCGATCTTCGGGATAAAAATCACCATGTCATCATCTTCCTGTTGGTTTGCAATCTCCACACACAAACTTGTAATTACTTGTTCCATACATTGTGCTTGTGTGGTTGCTTTTCTAACTAGTTAGCTTGAGTAGCTTGCTAGTTGCCTTCCTTGATTGTGTAGCATAGAAGTATATATCTCCCTTGCGTAACTAGTTGGCTTGAATAGCCTTGCTAGTTACATTGTTTAGTTCGTGTAGATAAGTAATTTGAGCTCTCTAATTTGGTTTGAGTAGCTAGCCTTGTTATTGAGCATTGTTATGAGCTTAGGCTTTGTGCTTTTGTATACTAGTATGTGTAGGAGCTCCCTCGTTGTTCGAGTACTAGTTGCATAGGTTTGTGTGACCTTGCTACTAGAATTGTTTAGGTGAGCTCTACCTAGCCCGACACCTTATTTGCTTAATTAGGATCCTTGTAAGATGCTTGTGAATTATATAGAGGGGCGTAGTCTTGGCTAGACCGATAGTTTTAATTTTGCATTTGTTTCGGTTAGCTGGTGCGATTAATCTTAGAAAGAACTATTCACACCCCTTTAGTCCGCCATCTTGACCCTACAGAGGCAACCCTTACTAGGGCACAAGTATGGAGGTTCATCCTTGGTTTTCATGTGGGTACAATTGTACACCTCTATAGAGTTTTCTTTGAATGCCTACAAGTCTTCAGACGGAATTTTTGGTTGTCATCTCTTCTAGATTTAGAACAGTGAGAACTTGATATAATTACCGTGAGATGTACTTGATCACTTGTTCCTCTTAAGCAATTTAATACCCATCAACTGCTAATGTCATTTGAACTTACGCCATGCTTTTCTCAACTTTACAAATACCTATTAATTCTAACTTGCATCCACCAAATATTTAAGCTAGGATAAGCTGTCTGAGTACCATCATACTCACAATACTACCGTTAAGCTTTTATAGGTGCTATGGACTTGGTGATCACCTAAGCCAAGCTTGGGTGGAGTCGAAGGCTTAGCAGAAGATAGGATGGGTATCCCCCAAAAGTTGTAGTTACTCTGATGTTGAAGTGATTATGTATGCGTGAGAGCAAGATAATTAGAAATAGTTGGTTTAACGATGTAACTTGTAATTTACTCTTTATTTCATAATTGTTAATGTAAAGCTCTTTTATTTGAAAGATTGATGTATGATTTCTGTTATGGTTGGTTTGTAGGGTGTAACTATACAAGTTGATCCTGTGGTACAACCGCGACTAGAGGACGCGATGGTGACTCTAAGGACCTTCCCACGACCCAAGGGTTAGTGTTACATCAGTCTATTGGACGACACGTGGTACTAGCCTGGTGGGTCGAGGTGAAGTCATCGCAGGGGCTAACAACATACATATAGCTTTCAAGCAAAGCATTTATGGTTTTGGTTATAACAAGGAAGTCACTGGGAAACTAAGCCACCGGGAGATTAGTATCACCACTCACCGGTCAAAAACTTACTCTTAGCATATCCTCAAGACACACAATCATAAACATTATGTTACAAGCACATTTGTCATGGATGCGAGCAGGCTTAGGAGTCAGCACCTAGTTAGCAAGACAATGTTAGGAGAGTTGCATGGTGCTGCCGGGGTGTTGGATCCATCAGCATTAGCAATGCCTAACCATTGATTATCTAGTAGACTGTGGTGATTCTTAGATCGAGGATAGCTGCTTTAGCAAAAGTACTTGGGTCGATAGAACTAGAGTCTTGGCGAACCCGTTGTAATGCAAGAGGAACTAATGAGATGATGTTGAAACCATCCTAATACCTACCCGAAGAAGACCTGACCGAATCTACTATCTCTAAAGCCAAATCCTTCACTATTCATAAAGGAATCGAATCTAGTATCTCTGAAGCCAATTCCTCCACTATTCATAAAGGTAAAGTCTTGTAGATACATGGTCAGAATCTAAATTGAAGATAGGATTTTAGAATCCAAATCCAACAAAAAACACCATATAGATAACAGTAATGGGCCTTGTCATGTTCGGATCCAAATTGAATTCATACACCTCATCAGTTCTCAATTCTAATAACTCTGAACTAGGTGGCAGTGGTAGTTTTTTTGTGGTGCAACTAGCAGATTTTCAAGAATCGGTTTACACCTCATAGTGCTTCAGTTTAAATTTCCTATAACCACTCCAGTCAGTGCTTTAGTTTATCTCTACTCTCACCACTCCAGTCAGCAGACCCCGCATAAGCACCATATTTTTAAAAAAGATCCAACAAAATCTTCCTCTTGCCAAATTCATGTTGTTATATACTCACACCCAATTCTGCTATCATATTATCCAGCCAATTGGCGTACGATGTACCTTATGACCACCGTGTTTGCGAGCAACACATTATGAATTTTCTCAATATAGCCATTTCAACCCTTGCACTAGAAGAGGTTATCGAGAATTTCATTTATAAGCTCAAAAATATTTATTGAATAGCTAGCAGAGCTAAAACATAACATGTTGCAATTTTATCTAGGAAGAAATATCTTAAAATGATCTCAAATCATCTTGCAATATTACTTATAAGTTATTATATTAGAAATGGCATCCATATGTTCAAAACTTACATATATTAAATAATCTTTACATGACCATATCAATTAGGAATAATCACATAATACTCGCGTTGTTTTGCATAAGATCAATAAAGAAAAGACACAGATTTTCTATCTATTGCAACCCTAAAATTTGTCACAATATACAAGAAAATCACATAACAATCACATCTTTGTATTGCTCGAGGACCAAACAGAGAAAGAGAGTGGAGCGGAGGAGTGAGTGGGGAAGAGAGTAATCGAGAGAGTGACTAAATGTCCCTCCCACCTTGCCCTTCTCCCCTTTTATAACCGAGGTGAGAGGTAGATGTTTTCATTTTTTCCTTTGGTGGGGCTCATAATTTCAAATGAGACCTTGCAACTTGCAAATGACCCTAAATACTCACAATTAAGCATTTATAGCTAGTAGCCCCTTAGCTATTTGGTTTTGGGCGAAAGTACAAGACCTAATAGTTTTGACTAGATGAGGTCCAATTGCAATTTGGACTCGGTTGCGAGGATCGTCCCTCCACAACCAAAAAAACTCCATCCTAAAATATCATGGGAGAAAAATGGTATGGAGAAAAGGCCACGCCATGACTCTAACCCATATAAAGATTGTCATGTGGTACTATCTTCTTCAATTACTTCTCAACACTCAACTTCACATGAAACTTCATGATTTCACTTTTGGCAGCTTGCCCTTAGAATGGCCTGCCCACATCAACAACTTCACTTCATGGAAGAGCCTTCACCGTTGTAGCTGAAGTAGTTGAGTTAGCTGTAGATGACCACTACAATTAGCAGGTTAAGGGGAAGAAGACGAACCAGTGGAGAAAATAGAGGGGTAGGAATAGAGGCATGCTCTACTCCCCACATTTATTAGGCACTAACAAAGTGGGCCTCTTCGATTTGTCTTCTAGCTCTTGAATGAAGCGAATGGGTTCTCATGGTCAACCTAGATGATAGGACCCCTAAGCTAGCCTGATTAAAACTTAGAGTGAGGGGAGTGCATGGCAGTGGTTAGCCAGTCCTAACTGAGTTGCATGTGCAACTCAGATGCTATGGTACTCGTATGAGCTCCTCAGATCAATGAGCATGCCCTTTGGGGGAAATCGAACGATAGTCAATCGATTCAGAGCAATGCATGGCTCATAATTTGACCAAGAGTTTATGGCATGCCCCTAGCTAGGACTATAGAGCCAAATACTTGACGAAGAGTACTCGGACGCTACTTATTTGTCCCTTATCTGCTCGGTGAGCATGGCATTGCTACTTCTGAGAGCAAAATGTCATTTAGTTTGGCAACACTGTTAGCAATAACATTGTTTGATGTACAATGACAAAGACCTTCATGGGTCACTCGATAAATAATAACAAAGACCTAACTCGACGAACCTAAAACTACTTTGATGTACAATAGAACTGTTGACATTTCTTAATGTCGCTACTTAGAACAAGGTTATGAATTTAATCTCTAGCAACGACGCCAGAAATGTTGGTTGGTAATTACTTATGACTTGAAATAATAAATATATGAAAGAAAAGAATCTGTAAGCGCACAGATAATACACCATTGTAGCACTTCATCCGAGAGTATTTCAGGTATCATTATTTATATTTTTACCACAGGGAAGGTCTGGCATGAACATGTATTGATAACTTATACTACTGATGGAGAAATAAACCATAACAAATTTCTACTCACAACAGGGGCAAGTCTGTTTACACCAAAATTTAGAAAGAAGAACGCGGGAATTCGAAGCTTCCAGGATTATGTCATCAAGGAATCGATTGGATGAGAATTGATATCAGCTGATTTAGATATAATGTCAGAATCGACTATTTTATGGATGACATCAACAGACGGCGTTAATGGGCTATATTTGAGTGGCGTCGGGGAGATGTGTCGGACTCTACGAATAAGGAAAATCGGGGTCCAAGTTATTGTTAAGTTATAAAGTTTTCTTTTATTCCAAAATTATAATGAGTCGTATTTGAGTAGGATTCATATTTAGGTTTTGGTATAAATATTAAACCTTGGTTATTGTAAAAGGACACGAACATTCAATTAATACAATCTTTCTGGCTTTCGCCATCGTATTAGGAGTAGGAGTACTGTAGATCTCGGCGAGTTCTTCAGCAAACAGGGCTACATCGACTGATCGACCTGTAGCTTGCTTGTGAGTACCGTCATGACTTGTATTGTACTTGTAAAGCTGCATCAGCTGATTGATCTTTTATGAGCCATAATATAAGTTAGTTATCGATCTGTATCGTAGTTTGTAAGGCTGCATCAACTGATTGATCTCTTACGAATCATAATATAGATCAAAGTTATCGATCTTGTGTTAAATAACTTATTGTTTAATACAATATCACTAGTTATCGAATCTGCTAAGATTACTAAGATTTTCTTTACTGTTTTTGGTTGATTCACCCGCTATTGATCTTGCTATAATTAATGTTTTATTAATTATAACAAAATCACCCGATTGAAATAGAGATAGATCGCATCATATCATCTTAATTGGTCGTCTTTTGATCTGGTCATGCTTCAAATCTTATAATTGATGGCTTAATTTCGCTAGATCGGCTATTTTATCTCTATTCCAGTCAAACATAGTATGCATTCAAAGACATATTTCAATCTTGAATAAACTCATTAGTTAATGAGATCTAATCTAATGACACTACCGTAGCTGCATCGATCCGGTCGAACCTTACTGGTAAGACTTCAGATTAGAAATTATCGATTAGTGGTCTTATTCATGATCATGATATGTACTCTGTTTGTTTGCTATGACTGTATCGGCTATTTTAGCCGATTTGCCTATACTCCCACGTATATAGCATGTTTTCATGAATCTGTCAACATATAGATGATTTTATAGATTCTTTGGCTTGAGTTTGTTATCATTATCATAGCTGCATCGATCTGATCGAACCTCACTGTTGATGATAATAGATTAGATTCAAACTGTTTGTAGATTCATTTATATTAGACAGTCGATTTGTTCGTATATTATACTCTTTTCACCAAACTTATCAGCTCGACACTTTATATCGATCATGTTCCATTTAGCTGATGATGCTTTCTTATATCGCTTCGTGTGGATGCGTTGGATATCAACTATTTAGTTGATAGCCTCATTGAATCGGCTATCTAGCCGTACATTTGGAACTGTTTGGTGCAAAATCGACATGTTCCACCTTAAATTACTGATAAGATTTCCTCTCCTTGTTAATTGCAGGTCAAATTGACTGGCACGTCGTTGGGTTTTCAGAATCGACTGGTTTTGTGTTGAAGCCAAGCAGATCTCTGGTCTCGTTCCACTCAGATCTTCCGGCTTGCTGTATGTTGATCACATCGCCACATTTTTGTGTCAACAAAGTCATGTGATAATATATATATATATAATAAGTATTGATCAATGATAAATCACTCAGAGTACTCCTTTCTATGACATTAGCATGGTTAAGAAGAATATTAGAGAAATAATTCCTAAGTCATTCTTAATTACAAGTCAAAGCATACAATGATTAGTGCAATTACACCTAATAATCATGGCTAAGATCAACTTTATATCTACACATAAGGGATATTACTAAGAAAGATTAAAAACAGAGCTTGTCTTCCTTCATAACTGGACCCTACTTGCACCTATATTCGGGGAGTGGACTACAAAGGACTCAACGGGAGTGTCACATCCGTGATCTACCATATGACCCAGAATATAGGATGTATTCGTAGGTAAACAACGTATAAGCACCATGCTTACACAATATCGACCACTCACCCCGTGTACTTTAGAGTGAGCGCTATGTGAACTTATGTATGAATATGATGATAATCCAACTATACTAAACATATAATCAAAGTAAACGATGAATATTATAACTAGGAACATGAACGATATGAATATTAATATTGTCATAACAATTGTAGCAAGCATATAAAAGTAATAGAGATACAAAAGAGAAGGGGTACAAAGATTATACCAAACCATGCTCTTGACAAGATTAAGAATCCAAGCGAAGCCTGCTTGCCTCCCTCTAGACCTAGCCTAACTAGCTATGCCCTAGAATTGCTGGAGCTTTGAGAATGATTAGGGTTTCTGTCTTATCAAATGACTTATCTGCCTGGAGGGTGGCAGGGGCTGGTATATATAGGCCAGAGCATCCATCGTGAGCCCTTGGATCAAACCGACTTAAAGGACGACGTAGATGCAACCTAGGAGGCGGTGGAGAACCGACATTACCACAGAGACTGACATGTGGGCCCTAGGGGGCCGGGCGGCCTACAGTTGGGGCCGGCCGTACCCACCTGGTAGCGTCTTGCTGTCTGCTTCGGTGTGGAGTCCTCTCGAGTCTTCTGGAACCTTCTGGTGTCCGTTTCGCTGCGAATAAGCGCAATTAATTCCGACATATAGGTCCACCTTGATAGTTTTCTGGATAAGCCCTGCAGAAAATACAGATTCACCAAAACTCGTGGAATTTGTTAGTTTAAACCCGTAGACCTTTGTTGGTGATCATATTTATGCCCTTATACATGTTATATTGACGGTTTATAATGGTTGTTAACTACCGTCAATAAGAACCAATTGGCTCAATGTTAAAGGAGAAGATTATGTACACATGTAGACAAGTTTGCTTACACAGGTTCCTGACCGCTGCACACACACAAGATCCTCCATGACACCGCTAGATCATTGAGGCATTCAAGGAAAACAAAACTCAAGGAGACGTTACGAGTCTTCTTTCGGTATTTACCAGAATGCACCCCTTCGTCTACTCTAGGGAAGGAATTAGAGCCCCAAAGGTTAAGTGGATCAAAGCCACTAAAAACTCTTAGGAAACCACAGAACCAAGAGGATAGCCCATGCAACAACGATCTCACAGGGACATTGCCTGTGGCAATCGCGAGAACTCTAGACCTCCCTACTTTACAAGCATTCTTCTAGTACCTCAAGAGCGCAGTTGTGTTGCACCTAGAGAATTTGGGAGACTCACACACAGATCTTTCCCTAGATCAGACACGCTAGACTGAGAACTCTGGGAGAAGAAATCATGGTTGGCACATGTAGATCTCAAAGTGCTACAACGCTCAAACAATGGAACCCCTAGTACGGAAAGGGAGGGGAGCTGATGTGGGGAAGGACGACGGTGGGAAGGCGGGAGGGGTGCATGGAATCCCCACAACTTAGAGCATCTCTAGAAAGGCCCCTACTTAAGCTCTCATAGCTAAATATAGATGCCTAGGCCAAAAACACAGCTCCAACAGGACCCTACTAGGACCCTCAAATTTGGGTGGACACCCAAATCTTTCCCCGAGCCTTCATTCCTAAGGGCCCTGTAGGAGGCCCCCAAATTTTTGTTGAGGTCGTTTCTCCCTTCCCACCTGAGCACGGATCCACTGGCGCGGCCTCCTCTTCTACTTCCCAATTGCCAGTGGACCTCCTCCTCCGCTCTCCTCGACATCGCCATCCGCCTCCTCCTGGCGAGGCCGCCCCGATTCGCTCCCTCTCCTCTTCTCCGACGAGGCCACCACATCTGATTCCCTCCCCTCCTCTAGGTGAGACTGCTCCCTCTGGCTCCCTCCCTAGGGTGGCAGCCATCGCCCCAACGCAACCATGGCGAAGTCCAACTCGACACGGTTCCTCTCACGTATTATCTCAATAGACGAGAGAGAGAGAGGATATGTGGGTCTCGTGCGTCATTATCTATTGCAATGGATTTAATGGTTCTGATTTGAGGGTAGACACTCAAAAAAATACGAGAGTCCTCAAATCAAAAGTAGGGGCATTCCTAAGGGCCCTGGAGCAGGCCTCTAAATTTTTTGTTGTGGTGGTTTCTCCCCACCCCCACCTGAGCACGGATCCACTGGCGCGGCCTCCTCTTCTACTTCCCAATTGCCAGTGGACCTCCTCCTCCGCTCTCCTCGACATCGCCATCCGCCTCCTCTTGGCGAGGCCGCCCCGATTCGCTCCCTCTCCTCCTCTCCGACGAGGCCGCCATGTCCGATTCCCTCCCCTCCTCCGTGTGAGACTGCTCCCTCTGGCTCCCTCCCCAGTGTGGCAGCCATCGCCTCGACACAACCACGACGAAGTCCAACTCAACGCGGTTCCTCTCACGTATTATCATAATAGATGAGAGAGAGAGAGAGAGAGAGGATATGTGGGTCTCGTGTGTAATTATCTTTTGCAATGGATTTAAGGGTTCTGATTTGAGGGCAGACACTCAAAAAAAATAAGAGAGTCCTCAAACCAAAAGTAGGGGCCCTGATTTGAAGGCTCTTATTGGAGATGCTCTTACAATGTTGGATGGCTTTCATCCAACCGGGTAGACCCAAACATTTGACGCTTTTTAGTTGTAGATATTAACATATATCCAAAATGATGAATAAATACACCAGTATTTAAAACATATTTACTCATGGATTTAACGAAATGCTGGTGTACTTTTTTTACAAATTTGTAAGTTAAAAAATAAATTGCTTTAAAATAAAATTAAAAACCAGCCTCTTGCATTTTATAAAGGAGAGAAAGCATCCTTCTTTACGTTAGAGAAGTTGGCTTAATTATCGATACATCACTACTTCTATCTGTGGTATGGTGCTTGTGGAGCGATGACGGTTATATAGTGATTTAGATCTCTATGCAGTGGTTTAGAGTTATGGTGAGTCGGTGTGAGTTGAGGTTAAAACCTAGCCGACCACTGTTTGCTAACGTTTAGTTGCTAGCTTGTTGTTTTGTTGTCATGTTCTTTGGAGGTTTTGTTGCTCTGCTTTAGTGCCTGGTCTAAGTTTTTTTAAATATAGTTAGTAGATCTCCTGTCTGATTCTTTAAAAAAAACTACTTATATCTGTCGAGCAGGAACGAAAAATGTTGGTTCATCATAGCTAGTCGAATGACTGAATACAGTCAAGCCAATGATTCAAAGTAACTCTCCGATGCCCGGTGTTGTATGAAACTGCTAGCTAATGATGCTACTTTCGCTGCTAATGTTGTGGAGTACGTATATGCATGTTCTGGCATGGAGCTTGGATGTGGCAGAAGCGCGATTAATTACAGCAGTAAGTGTTCAAAACAATCCATTTAATTAGATTTGGATACTCTCAAACAACCGTGAGTCGTCCCTTTAATTAGATTTAGATAGTTATTATCACCTATTGACTCCTAAGAGATAATACGATTAAAAAATATTCATAAAATAGGAAAAACATGAGAAAATCTTTGTTTTATATATGTAAGAAAAGGTTTCTTCTGGATCTCATTCTTGCATGCGGCATCTTTTGGATGTGACAATTTTCTTTTCAAAGTAAGAAACGTTACTGGTTGTGATTAGTTTTTTCTTTTAGAAACCACTGGTTAGTTGAGATATCATGTTGTTGGAGAGCTGTTTTTTTAATAATCTTATCAAAATATCTAGATCGGGAGTGGGTTTTGGAAACTATTGGAGATGCTCTAAATTTGACTTTTTCGATGTCCTTTCGCTTTAATGTATTATGGGCTTAGAGACCAATGGGCCGAGCGCAGGAAGTAACATTCCCAGAAGCGACGTTCGTAATACCCCGTTTTTGTTAACTGGTGGGTGGGCTTTGTCTTCTGCATAATCAAACTTCTTTGACTGTAATCAAGTTCACACAATTTGAAGAACATTTATAATGACATAATTAGTTTAATCATACCGACCGCGAAAACCTCTAATTCGGTGTAGGGATCAAACCTAGAGACTTTATAATTTTAATTAACATATAACCAACTACAACATGCTCCTAATATTTTGAAACCGAGAGAGCTTTAAATAGGCAACATTGAAATCCGAAGAACTAGAAGAAGCAATTCATCCAACTTTACTACCTCCGATCAAAAAGAATATACTTCCTCCGTCAAAATTAGAAGACATTTTAATATTATGTATCTAGACAGTATATATCTAAGTGTGTATAGCACAAACTGTATATCTAGAAACCAAAATGTCTAATAATTTGGAATGGAGAAAGCAACTCCATATAACAATGTTAAATCAAACCCTTTTAAGTCTGATCAGATTTATATAAATAAATATTATGCTTATCATACTTAATATATACAATATTATATATATTTGTAATGGAATATATTTTAATGGTATATCTATCTATTTAAAGTTATGAACACTGATATTATTTTATAAATTTATTCAAATTTAAAATAATTTGATTCTGATTATACGTAAATTAAACATGTTACATCTCGGATCAGGGGCGTTAGTTGTCGCTGCCATCTACGACGCGTCCTTGGTCCATCAATTTTGCATTATGTTTGTGGTCCCCTTTTTTTTTTTTTTTTGGCAGTGACATCCGTGAAACCCAGAAATGAGCAACAGTTGGCACGTACATAATCAGGCCACCAAGCACATGGTTACAGGCCGCTTTGAATGGGTTAGGGATCCTGAAAATCACATTATTAAAAAGATATATCCTCATCTCACCCAAACAGCTTTCGTACGTACACCAAATCACGCCATCGCTGACCAGAGAACAACAAATGTTAGTGAGACGGTCCATTCTGAGATGCTAGTGAGATCTAGAAGCCGCCGCCGCCATGCCGGCTGCTGGCTAGCCTGTGGCCCTGACCGCCGGCCGGACTTCCAAAGAAAAACACGGAGACGGAACGGAAACACGCGCATTTGTCAGCAAAAACCCAAAAGGGCAAGGCACAGATGCGAAAACTGGCACCGAAGCAACGTAACGCACGCAACGAACCCCAACCACGCCTGACGCCTCCCAGCCGCCATGCTCATATGCCAGCTGAGGCCGCTCCTTTCCGGCCCGGTTCAACCTCTCCCGCGGGTTTTCCAGATGCTTTCCCTGGCCGTCCAACACGCATGCGTGAGGCCTGGGGCCGCGACACGTCTCTCGGTCTGCCTATAAGTGATGAGGTACGCCCGAGCCGCGAGCCCAACACCTGCTCCATTTCCCGTCTGCTGTCGGCATCGGCATCCCGTAGCGTCACCCTTCCGCTTCCAAGAGCAAGCTAGCTAAGCTAAGCCTCCCCGGAAGAGACACCATGAGTGATCCCAAGTACGCCAACCCCTACCCTGCACAAGGTAACTAATACTATCATGCTCCGTCTTCTGATCAATCGATCTCCTGATTGATCTAATTTGTGTGAATGAAGAAATGAAGGATATCGCTTGGTCGATTTGTTGCTGACAGATTCATTTCGTTTCTTGTTGGTTTGTGTATACAAAAAAAGGTTACTACCAGGGGCCGTACCAGGGCCCGCCGGTGATGGCGCCGCCGCAGTACGCCGCGCCGCCGCCCAGGAGGGAGCCGAGCTTCCTTGAAGGCTGGTACGCACGCACGGCCAACTCTTCTTTGATCCTCTGCCACAAGCTTAGCTCTGTCACTGTGTCACTGTGTGCTTTCAACTCTATTTCTATTAAGTGACGCTCACTTTTGCGACATCTAATCAATCTGCAGCCTGGCCGCGCTTTGCTGCTGCTGCTTGATCGACGAGTGCTGCTGCGACCCCTCAATCATCTTCGTCAGCTAGAAGCCCAGAACTAGAAGAGAGGATCCGATCGGCCCGGCCTTGCTAGCTCTTGCTCTTGCGGTTGTGTACAGACAGGAGCGGCTTCAGCTCCATCCGGTCGAGGAAGAAGAAGAACCTATTGACAACGATATATGTATGTATGTATGTATCTAGTGGTACTTCATTCCAGCAGCCTCCAGCTTGAGATCATGTATCTCGATCGAGATGATACTTGATAGCGAGCGTGTCAGTGTGTGTGATCTCCGCGCGCGCGCGCGTGTGTGTACGATCTGTCATGTTATTGCTTTTAATTTGCTACTGAATCGAGAAGAATTGCCTGGCGTTGAGTTCTTGCCCGGTGAAGTGCAGCGGTTGGGAAGGGAATCTATTCTCCACCTTGTTCACCACTGCAATTGAGCTTTTTGAAAAGGCTAGAGGTAACTGGGTGGGTAGAGATTAGAGAACCGCACACAAGGAGCAAAGGTGACAAAGCAGACAGTGAGACGGATGATCCGGGCAAGAAAAGCCCCGGATGCGTGATGCGTGCCTCTCGCACCTTTCGCTTCCAGTCGCAAACCACAACCGAAAGCCCCGGCGGATAGAGTTAGAGACACGTGCATTCGGGAGGAAATCGCTCTAGTTGCCCGGGGCTTTCGGGAGGAATCCGGCGCCTTTGCTGCTGTTGCCCGGCTAGGCGGCTAGCTATGCTCTCGGGTTATCTAGAACCCGAAGAAAAACTCGTGCACGTTTTTGACTTCTGGAATGGAATGGATGGACGAAAGACGATGATGAGAACCCTGCTTGCGCAGGGCGAATTCTGTGATCGGCTGATGGATTTTTGCGGTTCATAAGCCGGTTCGTGCTGTTTTGATGCAGGAGAAAAATATTGTACCGTGATTGATCTTGGAAGCTTTTCTGTCGCTGGCTTACCAGGATCCACGCCGGATTGCCCAGTCCGCTGGCCGGCAGCCGGCGGCGCAATGGCGCGCTCCGTTTGCTCGGATAACGAACCGCATGTTAGCATGTGGAAGATGTCAGGACGACACCGTCACCTACACCGACATGTGTGCTTGTCGCGGCTACGGCCGCGCCACGTGTAAAATCAAGCAACTGTACAAAAAAAAAGTTTTGCACGCTGCAAAAGGTTACATCATCCGAATCTGGCCCATTTATTTTTGAAGTGTTTTATTTAAACCGAATTATTTTTTACATTATCAATAGGAGCACTTGCATTAAACACGGATCAAACATAAATAAGTATACAAAAACGTCAATGTTACTCTCCCACGTAGAATAATAATAGAGTAAAGTTCACTAGCGCATCTCGATCCTCAAATTCGTAAATCGCTCGTTTAGGTCCTCAAACTTGTTCGCCTATATCATCTAGTCCCTAAACTTGCAAATCATCTGTTTTGGTCCTCAAACTTGTTCAATTGTGTCATCAAGTCCCTAAACGCTATAAATGTTGTAAAGCTGTAAATTCAATATATATTTATAAAACATCCAAAAATTGTAATTGTTAGACTGTTGGTAACATATACTTTAAAATAAAAAATCATCCGTACTTTCTGTTTTTAACTCTGCACGTACATTTTTGTATGTTGTTCCGTGCTATAAATAAATGTCATATATTTGTGATTTATTTTATTCTAATTCAAAGTACATGTTATCAAGAGTCTACCAAAATTGGATTTATATTTTTTGGACAATTCTATAAATATATATTGAATTTACAATTTACAACATTCAAGGTATTTAGGGACCGGGATGACACAGTCGAACAAGCTTGATGACCAAAATGAGCGATTTGCGAGTTTAAGGGTTGAAATGACACAGATAAGACAACAAAATATAAACCTAAAAAACGTCTTGACCTAAGCCCAGCCAAATATGTTTTTTTGAATTATTTTCGTAATGAAATTAACGGATGATTCATCCAAGCCCAGGCCCGGCCTGAAAATGACGACCCAACGCAACCCGTGGAATGATCATGGCCACAATTTTTCGGCATGAAAATGAATGGTCTTTCTTCGGCCGTATGCTCAGGTCTAATTTATATATTGATGACAGCGCACATTCTTAATCCCATAGTACAGAATGTATGACGATTTGGTACTATTATCAGTTCGTATTCGACATTAAGCTGTTTAACGACAGTACATTAGCCAATGGCATAAATCTGTTTGAAAGACATGAAGTTAGCCAAATACTTCACATTCACGATACACGGATTGTCTTGTTGCTGTACGCAAACAAACAGGCGAGACATGTGATGTTGGGGGCAGGAAAGCAACAACAGATCACAAACGCTATCCTTTGTACACCACAGCTACATACACGGCATGTGTATCCCTCATATGTAAGAGATCTACTTTGGAGAAGTGAGTTTGTTAGGGTCGTTATCATGCTTCAGCGAAGAGTCTCCGCTCACCAATTCATGGGAGGCTTCTACTTTCACAGGTGGCATTCGCATGCCATATGCACTCCTGCAATGGAAATCATGGGTTAAATCAAATGAAAATACAGGAGCTGTCAAAACAACGGCTTGTGCAGCTGATCTTACATTGATGGGACCTGTTTGAACTGCTGTGCTAGTTGCGCATTCTGATTTCCTGACATGGTCATCTGCTGCTGTTGCTGTTGAAGTTGTTGCTGGTTAAGTTGCTGCTGCTGTTGAAGGTGCTGCTGCTGATGTAGATGCTGCTGCTGATTAAGCTGTTGTAGTCGCTGCTGCTGAGTGAGATGCTGCTGCTGTTGTTGCATTTGCTGCTGCTGCTGCTGCAGTTGCTGCTGCTGCTGATTTAGCTGTTGTTGGTGTTGTTGCTGCTGGAGCTGCTGTTGCTGCTGCTGGAGCTGCTGCTGATGCAATAGTTGCTGCTGCTGCCTTATATTAAATTGCTGTTGTCTAGTAAAAGATCCATATGGGCCATCGATTTGAGAATCCATAGTGTTCTCTACCTTCACATTCACCATAGGCTGGTTCTTGTCTGCCATCATAAGAGGACCACGGGGGCTGCACAACTGGCTGCGCCTGAGCCACTGCTGCTGCTGCAGAAGCTGCTGCTGTTGCTGTGGTGTCAAATTCTGAAGCATTTGCGGAGGAAGCTGCCTTGGAAGCTGACAATTGTGGATATGTATATATAGTGTTAAAACGAATGGGAGCAACATAAAACAACATTTCCATGCTCTCAAAGAGATTTCAACAACTGATTGAAGTCTCAATCACGAATAGCTATATTTATGTAGAAAAGTTATATCATTATCATGCCTGACAAGTGACAACAGAAATTTCAGGAAACATTTGTTTCAAACAGCTTAGGTAGTTGAAAGAACTATGAAATATAAATTCCAAAGAATAAACATACTAGAAAAGTTTCTCATCGAGGTGCTGACTGATCAATTGCTGCTGTTAACTGGATATTCAAGACCAGGCTGGTTTCAGATAACTCTACGGTTCAGCAGATAAATAAAATGTTAGCATGAAACCATTCTCTGTTAAAAGTTCATTTGGGCAGCCAATCCTATGCTGATTCAAATGTATGGAATATCAAAATAGGCGTTAACTGAGAAAGGGTCCACAAATGGCAGTCCTCGTTTTTAATAGTTACCAATGTTGTCATTCTTGCAGAGTTTCATATGGTTCTTGCACTAAAGAGATGTATTTCAGAATTCAGAATATTCTTTGAAGAGCAAATCTTAATTAATATGGAAGACATCTGAGCAGGGCGTGACCAAATCAGGCAGATTTAAGCTAAGCCACTACGGCACTACCTGACTAGTTCCTCAACAAAAAAACAACATCAACCAGGACCATTAGTTTTCATTGGTAAGTGATAACCAACATACTACACTTGTGTTGGGGTCCAAACCGGATTGCTTAAACAGAGTTCCAGTTTGTAGAACGATGGTATCTTGTCTATGCCATCGATATTGACAACTAAGCAATATCCACTCCTATCAATTGACTCAAGAGGCAGGTGGCCTAGATCACCAAAGGGCCTATTTATGGCTACATCCACTCACTCTT
This sequence comes from Miscanthus lutarioriparius, assembly GCA_904845875.1. Classification (NCBI taxonomy): domain Eukaryota; kingdom Viridiplantae; phylum Streptophyta; class Magnoliopsida; order Poales; family Poaceae; genus Miscanthus; species Miscanthus lutarioriparius. Next base: position 134,925,101 of record CAJGYO010000002.1, read on the forward strand.
AGTTATGGATAGATGCAGGATGAGCAATTTTTTTCAAACTAAAAGAACTATTCTTCTCAAGAAGAAATTTTACATATGCAATAGAAAACAAAATTACTGAACATAAACCAAATTGCAAGTATGGCTACCTGCTGTGCATGAAGGGAATTTGCATTTTGTGTCTGAAGAACTTGTGCATCTTGATGAATGGGGTAGTTGGCCACTCTGTTCCCCATCTTTGTGATCTCCATCAAGGGTCCAATGTTACTACATGTTACATAAAAATCACAATCAAGACTTCAGGCCGCTATTTTAATGTGTCTCTGCAATCATGATTAGTATAGAGTGAACCTACATCAAGATGTCCAGCTATGTATGTCTGGTTATTTTAGCTTTTTGGAGTTAAGGTTCACTCTATACTAGGGCAAAGTAATATATTATGAGCCCCAACCCACACACCAGTAGATTAGCAGCGAAGAGCAAGAAGCTAGTACTACGAAAGACAGCACGAAGATAACCATTACAAATCTCAAACTTGACAGTACAGGTCCAGATACCACAGTCAGTCGTTTGGAATGTGAAAGCGTGAGTCTCCTCTGAAAGCTTACTGGAGAGGTGTTAAGATGCCATGGGAATTTTGGTCATGTGGACCTGTAAAATCAGTTTGTGCAGGAGTATCTAAATTGAGCCTGGGCTCTGCCAAGCAAAGATGGACAAAAGAGAACCCATTTTCCTTTCCCATTTCCAAGTTCAACGTGAATCAAATTGGATGGAACATAAGGCAAGGATGTAAGTCATAGCTAAAGGGATATAACTTTTGGTGTGGAAATGCATCTGATTTCTCCAATTCAAATTCACCTGTTAGTTATACATGATGCTTACAATGTGTTACATTACCAAAGAACTTGTGATAAGCTCTTTGCCCTATTCTAGTGGCATCTATCAAAAAATCCCTATCTACAATGGACTGTGATACTATCAAAATGGTTGTAACAGAAATCATATGAATCAGAGTATAAACTCTGATATGGATTATCAAGACAGTTGTATAGTAATACCCTGTGAGTTCCCACCACAAAGGTATAAACACTGAAAATGGCAAAACAAATACAATATGGAGAGATACCCACTTATACATAATAAAATTGGCATACCTGTACCCAGCAGTTTGTAGGAACATTTTAAGGAGTTCAATTGATGAAAATTGCTTCCTGTAGCTGTCAGTTAGAAGCTTCAAGTTGCGTCCCAGTTTACATATGTGCTTAATTATTATTTCTGAAAGAACATCAATAGAGACTGCAGTTCCACTTTCAAAACCTGAATTTGCTAAGTAACGAGCAACCAACTTTTTTGTCATGAGCAATGCTTGCTCTTGGCTTAAAGATTTCCCTTCTACTCTAGCTCCATCTTTTCCTCTATATTTGTTTCCTGCCTTGTAATATTCAGGCACCATGCCAAACCTTTCAAGCATTGCAGTGTTGCGGTTAACTGGTGCTGGTAAATTATCAAGAACCCCATGAACTTCTATTTTGTTGGCCCTAGATATCCCACTTGTCCTAGGTATTGAGCTTTCTGGAACACAGTCAGATGGAAATCTAATTTCTGGAATTAATTCGTCTGTTGAATTGCTTAATTCCCCAGCATTCTTTGAGTGCAGGGAAGGGCCATTTTCCAACATGGGAGGAGATATGCTGGGATCATCCATAAACACAGCCCTCTTCCTTTTATGTATACTGCAAATCTTAAGATAGTCAGACATTCCCTCTGGTGTTCTCTTTGGTATTTCTTTGTCACCAGAGCGAAGCTTGCTGTGCCATGTCCTGAATTTGTCGGCATATGGCTTGTACCATGTGTCAGGTAATTCTTCATACCGATTATGCCTTTGAGACAACATGGAACCATCCCTACTTGGACTGAACGCTGTTCTAGAATGCACCTGCAGCACATGGAAAGCCTTAAAGCACCAGAATATAGAAGATGAATTGATGCCATATTTGGTAAGCATGCCAGGATTGCAACTATGCCATATAACAACAGAATGCAAAATACATAATGAACAGTTAAGGACCACGCTGAATGGTCAGGGATGTGATTCACATAACTTAAGATGCATGGCATGAAATTAAAATTGACACAGTGACGGCATACATTTGATTAACCCAGGAGACTGCAAGCTGTAGAAAGATAAGTTCCAACATTCCATTGTCCAATAAAGAACCTAGTTTTTTATAAAGAACTAAATTAATACATCATAACCAGCCCAGCAGCAATATTGTCCAGGAGTACTTTCAGTTAACAGGCAGATTCATAATCTACAAACGAATTAATGACAATAGAACCTCTAGGAGGAAAATAATAAGAAGTGAGCCTAGCTCAATTGGTTGGGATGGAATGGAAGGTGTGGTCATGCATCCCAACCACCACCCAGGCTCAAGAACTCTTCAACTCGAATTTGGGTGCCTATTTTCTTCTTAATGAAAAAATGGCTATGTCTAGTTCCTCCTGGGTTAGCCTCATTTTTAGGAGGAAAATAATGTGACAGAGATGAGAGATGTAACAATTACCATACCACAAATCTACAATGAAAATGTGACAGAGATGTTTATAACTACAAAAATAATTTAGGTCATCTGAAATTAAATAAGACACTGTTGCATAGAAGAAGCACATTACTAGAGAAATCAAGACAAAAAATCCATGAAGGGTTAAAAAACAGTTTTTTCATCCAGTAATAACCAAAATAAACTTGAAACAGGAAAGGGATAACATACTTGATGTTGAGTGTTTTCTTCCTGCTCATCTTCCAAAGAGAAATAAATATCATCTCCATGAAGTCGCAGATCTGAAAATAACAAACCAGAAAATATCAATCAGCCGTTTGTTTTAGAATCTGTCTGTTTATTTCAAAATGACTTCATTTACACATGTTTACTACTGCACATGCAAGTTTCCAGCTTCCCAGAAAGAGGGCATGGATATTTGGTATTTGCATAATTTTAATTCTAATTCTAATTAAACTAAATGGCCGCAGGTAGGAAAAGTTAGCATTGGATAATAAAACGTCAATCAAGACAAAAGTTTCAGAATGAACTAAATTTCCCAGGTAGGATGCAGATAGATGATATTTTACATAATAAGCGCAACATTTTTTTACATAAAGAACATTGTATATTAAGTTATGTATATTAATCGATCTAAGTACCATGTAAATCACATGCTAATTACTAGTGTTGTGGCGGTGCAGTTAGTAAATTATGTGAATCGATTCTTAAAAGTCTTATCTCTTGCTATCCAAATTGAATCCAGCGATCAGGCAGTGTTATTAGAAGAGTCTGTCTAGCCAACACTCTTGGTGTGGGGAGTCCTCCCGATTTTTTTTTTACCTGCAGCGCCACGCGACGCCGCCCAACGCCCTACAGCGCCCGCTGCAACCTCCTTCTTCCCCTCCCCCTGCGCCGCCATGGCCATGGTCGCCCCGCCCCAACCCTGCCCGGCCGCCTCCTTCACCGCCTGCTCCAGCAGCGTCACCGCCACCCTCCGCCTCACCGCCGTCTCTTCCGTCCCCACCGCCGGGCCTGCCTGCCTCCCCCGACCCCCTTTCTAAGCCCGCCAGAGATGGAGAAGAAGAGAGGGAGAGGAAGAGAAGAGAGAGAAAATCGAGTCTTGGATTGCCCCCAAAACCCTCTAGTGTCATTTAGCATTTCTGTATTAGAATGGGTGCCAAAGAATAAGAAAAAAAGGATCGCAATAAATGACACAACATAATGCCTTACAATCTTGCATGAAGCCTGACATTTATGAGATGCCAGTAGAATGTTTACTAGCGCACATAAAATAGAATGCATAGTCCAACTGTTTTAAGCCAAGAACAAATTGCACAAATAGTGACACAATGAAGGGTAAATTAAAGGCAGCAGCTCCTGAGTAACATGAGGTTCAATTTCAGGGAGGAATAACTCTCTGAACCAAGAAGAATAGTGTGTTCAACATGGCTATAGAGTGTCCTGGAAGATTTGTTTGGTTCAAGCTAACTAGTGTGGTAGATGGCACCAGAGGCTTATGTCAGATAACCAAATGGAAGCCTAATTGGTTGAACATTACAAAACCTTTTGCTTGACAAGAATGTAGAATGGAAGGGAGAGGAAGAGAGTCCGTAGTTCATTTTGGACTTTGAAGCGCAAGAGGGAAACAAGAGGTCAGGCTATGGAGATCATTGTTTGTTGCAATCGTATGTTTATAGTTTCTGGAATCATGAATTACAACAAACAAACATAGGGCTGGCTCTGAAACACTCAAGTGTTTCTAAGCCATTCAGCACCCAATTCTTTGAGCCATCGAACGAAGATTGAACAGCTTAGGTCCATCTTCAACCTCTAGGCATTCTTCTTCCTCCTAGCTTTCATTGCACGGAAATGAACCAATCGATCATGTGACGCCACTACTGTGCACATCCTCCCATCTCTGGCTGCGGCTCACAGGATAAGCCCCCGCACTGGCACCACCCAACAGGACACCACCTCCCACAGTTGGCAACCTTCGTCACCTCACCGGCCCCCATCTAGCGCACGTTACCACCGCCCCACCAGCATGCTTCCCTGGTCATATCTCTATGCCTAGCATTGCAGGAATTTCGCCGGAGCCCGAATCACCAAAACCCTGAACCTAACTCGAATAGCACAGCACAGAAGCACCATGGTCGGAGAAGGTCTACCATGTTGAAGAAGCCCGTCTCTGGAGAACAAGTTGTCTCCAAGCTTAAATTGCTGCACAGATTGGCAACACGCAAATGTGCCAGGGACAGCTGAAACACGCAACTGAGTTTTAGGATTCCCCCAACTTTATATTCTAAAATGTTACAAGGAATGAATGAATCATGTCCTGTCAAGCACTAGTTGATCCTAAGCTAGGGAAAGATAGGCAGGTTTAGTAAATGACAAAAGTATGAGCTACTAATTCCATAACAATTCACAGTAGCATTTTAAGCCACAACAACAACAAATCTCAGATATTATGACAGCAGCCTCAATCATGCCCGCAGTGGCCTCTGACTACTAACATTTTCACCCTCAGATTCGAACTGGTTGGAGAGGTAAACTTACTCCAGCCGCCACCTACGAAATACCTGAACGATTAACCTAGAACAACATGCAGCTTACTCCTGCATTGAAACTGACCGCAAAATTCCAGCCCACAGGGATTGCAGAGCAACAGATCCCTAACCCCAGCAGCAGAATGGCGGAAGCAGCAGGCCAAGCGTGCTGGCGCACTCACAGTTAACGTTGATGGAATGGAGGCTGACTGGGGTCGCGCCGCGGGGGGGCAGGAGGAGCGTGGCTGATGCCTTATCGAAGAGGAGCGCGCGGACGCGGAGGTGGAGGAGGAGGAGCGGGCGCGAGGGTGGCGATGGGGAGGCCGCGGGGTAGAGGAAGGCGTCCCAGGTTGCTGGGGACGTGAGGTGCGGCGCGAGCGCGGCGTGCGCGGAATCGTCGCCCAGCCACTCGCGCCACGCGCCGCACGCCTCCAGCCGCCGCGCGAGCTCGTAGCCGCGCCCGTCCTCGCCCAGCAGCTGAGCGGCGGCCGCCGCCATCCGCGCGGCAATTGGGTCGCCTGTTCGGGCCGGTCCGCGCGCCGAGATCTCAGTCGTCAGCGTCGCTCGCGGTGGCTTCTTCTGGTCCGGTACTTGGACGCCGGCCAACCGGAGCAGGAAGGCGCAGGTCGTGGCCTGGCTGCTCCACCGAGTGGATTATCCGTCCCAAAATTTCAGCCCACAAGGCCGAGCTAGGCCCAGCCATTCTGTGATGCCACCTTTTTTTTCCTAAAAGTTAAAACGATGGTTTTGTTTTGTCTAAAAATACATAGTTCTCTCATCTCTGTCAAAAATATTGGTCTGTCACGGGGATATTTGCGGCGCGTCAGTCCTTTTTTAGTTGCACTAATCTAGTCCCTTTCGTCAAACAACTTTTGGTGCGCGCGCCCTGTCTGTTCAGCACGGAATCGGATTGCCTTCACCCCGGCGCGCTCGCCCCTCGGGCCACGGCAGTGGTCCAGTACACGGTACACCCACGTACGGGGCGCAGCTACCGATTCATGTAGGAGTACCGCATGTCAAAGGCTCAAAGCTGCCAGTCCAAGTATGCCCAGCGCAGTGCCATGGAGATGGCCGGCTACTACTCTACTTTGCCCGGTGCTGGGAGGACGGGGACGGTGTCTACTATGTTGATAACAGCAGCATCTACTTCAGCGAGGGCATCACCTCGGCCTGATCGCCGACCTCGCTGGCACGCCATCCGCGGAGGTGCTCCGGCTCAACGTCACCTCCGACGCCAGCATCGGTGCCGCCGTCCACGACATGCTGGCGCGGCATGGCTGAGACGACGTGCTTCTCAATAACGCCGGTGTCAGGTGCACGGGCCCACGATGTGCTGGCTTGGCATGGCCACGACGACAGCGACGTGCTTCTCAATAACGCCGGTGTCAGGTGCACGGGCCCGCGACGTGCTGGCGTGGCACGGGCGCGACGACGTGCTGCTCAACAACGCCGATGTCGAGGGCACGGCGGCATGGCCGCCACGACGTGCTTCTCAGTAACGTCGGTACGAAAGCTCTAGTTTGTTTTGATGAATTAATGAAACTTTAAGTGTTAATTTAGTTTATCAAATTATCATGAGATAGGTAGCACATTTTAAATGGAGAAGCAAATGAAGATTATGACATGACAATGGTAATGCCATGGTGATGATCAAGTGTTTGGACTTGAAAAGAAGAAAGAGAAAAACAAAAGACTCAAGGCAAAGGTATATTGTATGAGTTATTTTGTTTTGTTTTGGTGATCAAGACACTTAGAGAGTGATCACATTTAGGTTTGATAGTCGTACTATTAAGAGGAATAAAACTCGTATCGGAATACGGTTATCAAAGTGCCAATAGATGCTCTAACTCATTGCATATGCATTTAGGATCTAGTGGAGTGCTAACGTCTTTAAAAATATTTGTGAAAATATACTAACACATGTGCACAAGATGATACACTTGGTGGTTGGCACATTTAAAGCAATGGTGAAGAGGAGTTGGTCTCGCTGGTCACAAAGTGACCGGACGCTGGTCTCAGAAGAATCCGCGAGTCCGGTCAGTTATAATAGCGAAGACGTTGGCGTCGGTCAAACGACCGGACGCTAGGTCTTGGACTGACCGGACGCTGAGGTCCAGTGTCCGGTCCTGTTGTCGGGCAGCGCAGAAGAAAGTCACTGTGAGACCGGACGCTGGCAGGGTCCAGTCAAGCATGATCAGACGCGTCCGGTCGAAGAAATTCGTTTCTAGAACCTTACTGGAAACGAAAGGACGTTGAAGGCTGAGCGTCCGGTCAGTTTGTGCGCTGTGTCCGGTCAGCAGACGACCGTTGAAATCTAACGAACAGTATTTAAAGCAGGGGACACGTGGCGTGTATCACGTGACCGGACACTGAGAGCCTGCGTCCGGTCGATCGGACCGGAGCGTCCGGTCACCCCGTGTTGTGCCCAGTGAAGGGGTACAATGGCTCTATTTCGTGAGGGCTTCTATTTAAGCCCCATGGCCGGTTCAAGCTCACTATCTTGGCCATTTGCATTGACATAGCAACCTTGTGAGCTTAGCCAAAACCCTTCCATTCACCTTCATCATTGATTCATCATCTTTGTGAGATTGGGAGAGAATCCAAGTGCATTGTTTGAGTGTTTGCATCTAGAGGCATTTGGTATTCGTGTTTCGCTGCGGGATTCGCTTGTTACTCTTGGTGGTTGCCGCCATCTAGACGGCTTGGAGCAGCGAGGATCGTCGAGCGGAGGGTGGTGATTATCTCCGGCTCCGATCGTGGTGATTGTGAGGAGTTCTTGACCTTTCCCCGACGGAGAGCCAAAAGGTACTCTAGTGGATTGCTCGTAGCTTGTATGATCCTCATTTTGTGTTGGTTGTGCGGCACCCTATTGAGGGTTTGGCGTGTGATGCCAATTAGCGCGTGAACCTCCAAGTGAGTGAATCGCCACAACGAGGAGTAGCTTGTCGGCAAGCAAGTGAACCTCGGTAAAAAAATATTGTGTTCATCATTTGATTTCGAGGTGATTGGTCTTCATTGTTATTCATTCTTGTGATTGATTGGATCCTTCCTCGACATGGCGGTATAACCATCTTGCTCAATCTCTTTATATTACCACAAACTAGTTGTTAAGCTCTTTAGTGTAGCTAGTTGTGAGAGCTTGTTAGTTTGGTTAGTGTGGCTCTTTAGTTAGCTTTTGAGAGCACACTAACTTAATGTAGTGACATAGCTATTGTGTGGATACATACTATATAAATTAGAATTGTGGTAGGTGGCTTGCATTTTTAGTAGGCTAGCGCAACACTTGCTTCGCCTAATAATCGTCTAACCGGTTTGCTAAGTGTTGTTGTAGAAATTTTTATTAGGCTATTCACCCTTCTTTAGCCATTAGGACCTTTCAAGTGGTTTCAGAGCCGATGTCACCATGATTTGAGGCTTAACAACCTTCGGTGTAAAAATGGCTTAAATCAACAACACAAATAAGCCACCCCAATTTGATGGCTCCAACTATCCCTATTGGAAGGCTAAGATGACAACTTATATCAAGTCAATCAATAAGAAGATTTGGAAGGTGGTAGAGACAAAGATTAAGATTGAAGATGAAGAGGCTCCTACCATCGTCGAAGAAATACTACTCTAAAATAATGGCATTGCTCTTAGTGCCATCCATGGTGCTTTAGATGAAAGAACATTTGAGCAAATCAAGAACATTGAGAGAGCTAATGAGGCATGAAAGAAGTTGGAAGAATTATTTGAGGGCACTCAAGCCGTGAAGGGTGCAAAGGCATATATTCTCAAAGAGAAATTTGCAAGCTTCAAGATGAAGGAGGATGAGAGTGTGCCGGAGATGTTTCATAGACTTCAAGTGTTTGTCAATGATCTCAAAGCACTTAGAGAAGAGGTGAAGGACAAGGACTTCTCTCACAAGTTCTTGAGATGCTTACCTTTAAGATTTGGCACATTGGTCACTATTCTAGTAAGGAGTGGTTTGGACACCATGACACCAAATCAAGTGTTGAGAGACATCATGACCGGTGATACATATAGAGATGAAGATGAGAACGAAGAAAAGAAGGAGAAGAAAGATGAGAAGAAGAAGAGTGTGGCATTTAAGAGCCACATCATCCAAGGGCAAAGCTAAGCAAGAAACATCTAGTGAAGAAGATAATTCATTGGATGATGATGATGATGAGAAGATGGCTCTCTTTGACAAGAGATTTGGCAAGTTTATGGTGAAGAAGGGCTACCGTGTTAGAAGAAAGAAGTCTTCATCCAAGAACAAAAAGAGTCAAGAAGGTGCTTCAAGTGTGGAAGCAAAGATCATCTTGTTGCTTAATGTCCATACAATAGCGACAATGATGATGACAAGAAGAAGGAGAAGAAGGAAAAGAAAGAAAAAGACAAGATGACCTTCAAGAAGAAGAAGGGTGGTTCATATGTGGTCACTTGGGATAGTGATACTTCCTCAAGTGATGATGATGATGATGATAGTAATGATAATAAGACCACCAAGAAGAAGGTTCTTGCAAGCATTGCTATCAATGAGAAGCATTCTCTCTTCGACTCTTCATCATACTTTATGGCTAAGGCCACTAAGATACAAACTTATGATGATGAAAGTGATAAAGAACATGATGATGATAATAAAAATAAAAATAAAAATGATAGTGATAGTGATGATGATGAACCTACTAAGGATAAATTATTTGACATGCTAGAAGATGCTAGAGAATACTTTGACATCAAGAGAAGGGAATGCAAAAGCTTACGTAAGGAACTAAAAGCCCTTAAGCAAGCCTTTGATGAGCTCAATGCATCTCATGAGAGGCTAGAGGAAGCCAATGAGAAGCTTGGCAAAGCTCACAAAAAGCTTGAAAAGGCTCGTTCCTCTTTGCTTAATGAGCAAAATAAAAAGAAGCATGTTGAAACTTGCAATGTAGGTTTAACTTGTGATATAATTGATGAATCTCTATCTATGCCTATCATTGTTGCTCCCGCTAACCCTTCTTGTAGTACTTCCACTACCACCTCATCTAGTAGTGATGGTCTCACTTGTGATGCCTCACTAGTGGTTAAGAATGAGAATCTTAAGAATGAGGTTAACAAGCTCACTCACACTTTGGATAAGGCCTATGGTGATAAGGACCGCTTGCTTATGTGCTTGGGTAGCCAAAGAGCTTCTCTCTATAAAGAGGATTGGGCTATACCTCCAAGAAAGGTCAAGGCGGCCTTTGCTCCTCACAAGACTAGTTTTATGAAGAACAATGGTCAGTTTTGCATTAGTTGCAAGCAAGTGAGTCATAAAGAGCATAAATGCGCCAATAAGAGCAAAAATGCTAATGTATCCTCCCTTAAGCTTGATTCATGCTATATGCTTACTAAGGGTACAAATGGTGTAAAGGCTAAGTTCATTAGTAAACCATGGATGGACTCAAAGAAAAAAGTCATTTGGGTACCAAAGAGCTTAGTGACTAACCTTCAAGGACCCAAGCAAGTTTGGGTACGTAAAAAGAATTGATCTTCTTTTGTAGGTCAATTACAAAGCCGGAGGAAGGCATTGGGTTCTTGATAGTGGGTGCACTCAACACATGACCGGTGATGCAAGAATGTTCAACTCAATCAACACCAATGGCAATGATGGTTATGATAGTATCACATTTGGTGACAATGGTAAAGGCAAGGTCAAAGGGCTTGGTAAGATTGCAATATCCAATGACATGAGCATATCCAATGTGTTGCTAGTAGAGAGCTTGAACTTCAATTTGCATATTTGGGGTAGATGGTGTGGAGATCATAAATGTAGGTGGCTCAATTGTGTGATCTTGGATTCAAATGCATATTTGGGGTAGATGGTATGGAGATCATAAATGTAGGTGGCTCTAACTTGGTCTTCAAAGGCTTTAGATATGAGAATCTATACTTAGTTGATTTCAATGCTAGTGAAGCTCAATTATCTGCATGCTTGTTCACTAAGTCTAGCATGGGGTGGTTATGGCATAGAAGGCTTGGTCATGTTGGAATGAAACAATTGAATAGATTGGTTAAGCATGACTTAGTTAGAGGCTTGAAATATGTTGTGTTTGAGAAGGATAAGCTTTGTAGCTCTTGTCAAGCCAAAAAACAAGTTGGAAACACCCATTCTAAGAAAAGCATGATAAGCACTAGTAAAGCATTTGAGTTATTGCACATAAACTTGTTTGGGCCAACACAATACACTAGCATTGGTGGTAACAAATATGGCTTTGTGATAGTGGATGATTACACTAGATACACATGGGTATTCTTTCTAGTGGACAAAAGTGATGTGTTTGCAACATTCAAATTATTTGCAAGGGCATTCACAATGAGTTTGAAACAACCATCAAGAGAGTTAGAAGTGACAATAGTAGTGAGTTCAAGAACACTAGAATTGATGAGTTGTGTGATGAATTTGGAATTAGACATCAATTCTCGGCCAAGTACACACCACAATCAAATGGCCTTGTTGAGAGGAAGAATAGAACACTCATTGATATGACAAGGTCTATGCTTAGTGAGAACAATGTGAGTCAATCCTTTTGGGCCGAAGCTATCAACACGGCTTGCTATTGTAGCAACCGCCTCTATTGTCATCTATTGAAAGAGAAGACACCATATGAGCTCTTGAATGGTAGAAAGCCCAACATTGCATATTTTCGGGTCTTTAGTTGCAAATGCTATATCTTGAAGAAAGGCACTAGATTGGGCAAGTTTGACAAGAAATGTGATGAAGGATTGCTCCTTGGATATTCCACTACAAGCAAAGCATATAGAGTTTGAAATTTAAATAGTGGTACTCTCGAGGAAGTTCATGATGTTGAATTTAATGAAACCAAGGGATAACAAGAAGAGAATGAGAACTTAGAAGATGTTGGAGGCATTCAACTTTCAAATACCATGAAGAACATGGATATTGGTGAATTGAGGCCTAGGCAAGTGAATAATGATGAAGATGATCAAGTACAAGTGTTCTCTAACTCAAATGTGCAAGATGATACAAATCAAGCTAGTATAAGTGGCTCTCATGATAATGAACAAGATCAAGTGGCTAGCACATTATCTCAACCCAATGATCATGCAAGTGCAAGCAAATCAAGTTCCATTGCTCCAACCAACAAATATTGCAAGGGATCATTCATTGGACATT